>JAODXP020000024.1:13445878-13478378 GCA_027497455.2 Sardinella longiceps | reverse complement strand
GGTAAAGGAGGGATTCTAAGGTGCCAAAACAAAGAGGGTGGGGTCAGGAAATATGCTAATTTCAGTGTGAAGGTTTGTATAAAATAAAAGCTATTTACAAAAACAAAATCCCTCAGAATTTGTTCAAATTACCTCGTGATAAAGCGTTCTTAGATCAGAGGTCATACCTCTGCATTTTTATTCAACCAAAAGCAATTAAATTACAGCTACGGGGGCAGAGGGGGATGTAAAACAAAAAGATTCCATGCTTGAATTATCAACAGAAATATCTATGTTTAATCCTTGGTCATTAAAGGTATTTATTTGCAGAGAAGAAGCTAAATGATGTGTGCAGATTTGGGCGTGGGACTGAAGGAAATTCAAAGGCTATATTGCAATCCCTCAAAAAGCCAGGTGGTGGCACTGTTCACCACTTTTTTATCTACCACCGTAAACAACACATCTTTCACCCTTTCATTGGGATATTTGGTTTGACCCCTGAAACAAACTAGTGTTCTTTGAAATCAAAACATCTTTGAAAATTACAAAGGCATGGGCAGGACTTGCACTATGTTTACAACATGTAACACATCATTCCCACAAGCGTGGTTTCACCAAAAGAGAGGTGCGTTGGCTGCACCTCATAGAAATTGGTTCTTATGGAAGAAGTTTTCTTATTCCAAGGCGGGTGGTGTCAAAGAGTCTGGAGCCTTCAGTCTGGAAGCAAAGGACACATGGAGATCCATGTCCATTGCTTTGCTTCAACTACTAAGGTTTCCTGAGTTGTGAAATCCAAACAATAGAAACCAAATGACAGAGGAAAAAGAAAACCAAAAAAAAAAACGTTATAACGATAGACAATGCCTGCTTTAACCATTATAATCCACCAGTGGTTTTTGTAAAAGTCTTTTTTTCCCCCACCCTATCCCCTGTCATTGATCCATGCACAGGATAAACGTGTAGAAGAGTCCTGGGGCCCTCCCCACTGTGTTCCTGGGAGGAGGGAGGGTCATCCTAAATTTGCACTTTGATTGGCGGAAGGCTCAGCCTTACACGATGCGCCACTGCATGATGCTCATGTCCTTCCCGCCAGTCGACACCAGGTGACTGTCATCAAACAGGAAGGTGACGTTGGTCACATGACTGCTGTGTCCACCATAGACATGACTCGGGGCCTAATGGGAGAGGAGGGATAAGGGAAGGCAAAACACAGGGCAGGTGGTTAGATAAGTATTACTATTGAGTATGAGTTCATAAGATAGTATAAAGCTCTTTTCAAATGTCTCAAAAAACCTACAGTACAGGCTAATAGGCGTCTTATATGGGGAGTATGGGGGCGTACTGGCAATAAGCAAACCCTCTCAGTCACTGGTGAAGGGCCGAGGCCTACTTACTCGAAACTGTGAGCAAGGGAATGCGAAGAGATGGACTTTCCCAAAGTCATCCCCCGTAACAAGCAGCCTGCCCTCATGAGACCTGCAGACAGCATTGATGTCTGTGCCGTCTGAGCCCTCAGGCCACAGTCCTACCAGAGAGACAGAAAGACATGGAGAGAGGGAGAGAGAGAGAGAGAGAGAGAGACAGACAGACAGAGAGAGAGGGAGAGAGAATATCAGTGGCAATGCCAGGTCTCCAGTGTAACAGCCCTAGCCCTACAGAATGAACCAGTGTTATGATTGCCTGTACATGTTGCAAAGTCACTGATACTGTATACACCAGCATCAGCCAAATAAAACAATAGCTATGTCAAGTTTTGGCAATGTTTCATTTTACAGCCTGTGAATTACTGGGTATGGCACAACAAAAGGTATCTAGGGATAAATTACAGAGGATTTACTGCGTAAGTATGCTGGAATAAACATGAAAGTAGTTTCAGCGCTATTTAGGCGTCAAATTAATGCCTGCATTGTAGGAAAGTGATGATGGACAGATCAAATAGATAACTTTCATATTATTTTGTGTTATTCCCATATACTTACACAGTACTTCACAGGCTGTAAAACAAAGCATTACCAAAGTTTTTATTCATAGGATATTTGTGTTTTTAAGATATGGTTGTGTTTGACACTGCTCAAAAAAATTAAGGAATTATTATTGGGTATGGTATGGAGTTAGTTGAACCTCTCTGATAATGATATGGCATCCGTTTCCCAAAAGCATAGTTGCTAACCAATTACAACTTATTTGGCAAATAAGTTAGCAACAATGTTTTTGCAAAATGGACCCCTGGTCAGTAAATAGCAGAGAGCGTTAATCAGTATCTGTACTGTACTGTAATCTGTATTGGTGTTGATGGAATTAATAATAATAATAGTACTACAGTGGCAACAATGAGAAAGCCCCCAAAACAGGACTGGTTTTGCATATGGAGGTCATTCCAAATTTCTCCCTCTTGATCTGTTTTTGACTGGTTTTCCACTAGTGCTGGTTTTAGCTAGAGTCATTATGTTTACTGGCAGTATGTGGTGATTTGTTAACCCCACAGAAGATATAAAAATTGTCCAACTCCTCCAGGATGGCACGTCCACACCTTCTGTGGCAAGGAGATGTACTGCATCTCCCAGCATCATTTCCATGGAGGACATTTAAAGAGGCAGAGGCAATACTCTAGGACAGCTGACAGTAGAAGGTCCTCAACCCATCAGCAGGACCGATATCTGTTCCTTTGTGCAAGGAGGAAGAGGTTTAGCGCTGTCTGTGCCCCACAGAATGACATCCATCAGGCCGTTGTCAGCCCAAACAATCAGAAACAGACTTCATGAAGGTGGCCTGAGGGTGAGACGTCCTGCAGTGGGTCTTCTGCTCACCGCCCAGCACCATGGAGCTCAATTGGTTTTTGTTATAAACACCAAAATTGGCATGTCCACCACTGGTGCCCTGTACTTTTCTCAGATGAGAGCGGGTTCTCCCTGAGCACCTGATAGACGTGAAAGAGTTGGGAAAAGAAAAGGAGAACGCTATGTTGCTGGGAACTGTTGAGTACCACAGGTTTGGTGGTGGGTCAGTGGTGTTCTTGGGAGGCATACAGTAATTTCCTGCATATAAGCAGCAATGTGTATAAGCTGCAGGACAGTGTTTTATGCAAGTTTTTTTTTTAAAAAAACATATTAACACCATATTAACTGCCCCCCTGTTTTAACCTCATAGCGGAAGAAATTTAGCAAAATAGCCGCGGCTAATAGTCGATAAATTACGGTATTCATGGAAAGACACACAGGGCCCAGTTCCCCAAAACAATCTCATTGCTAAGTATTGCTCAAAGAAGCACAGATGGCAACAATCAATGCCAGAAACATGGATTTGGCATATTAAGAGATAGCTAAGTAGTATGTAGTATAGAAGACTCTGTATAGAAGACTCTAAGAGATTGTTCGGGGAACACACTCAGAAAAGTAAACAATTTTGGTAAGATATATCTTTCGAGTCTTCTTAGTGCGCTAAGAGTGAGCATTATCGGGGAACCCGGCCCAGACCTTTATGGGCTAGAAAAGTGCAGTCTGACTGCCATTAGGTATCGAGGTGAAATTCTTGAACCCATTGCTATGGTGGTGCAGCAGTAGCCTGGCACGCCCTGCTAGTGACGTAACACCTTCGGCGTTGTTGTCGCTGGTCTGGCCAGCTGCTGATCGGGCAGGACTTCTGAATTCCCCAAAACTGGGGAACTGCCCCCCCATTGATTGAGAACCAATCAACTTTGAGCAGCTCCAACGGCTCTCAGTCCTGTTCAAGCAATTCCCTTTGCGTCACATACGTCAGAGGAAAGAGTGGTGTGATTGGTTTTGCTTCGGCACAGCATTTTCTAACATCGACCAGTAGCAAACCGAGGCATTTCAGGGAGGCGGGTCAACCATGCGCTTTGAGACAACTTTGTTATATGGGCTCTTGGTCAGACCAAGTCGATGGCAATCAGGCTAGTGCAGCAGGTCCTAGGTTCCCACTAGAACACCTCTGGAACATTATGTTTCGCTCCATCAGGCACTGGCTGACATCCCTGAGACGCCATCCATCCTCTCATAGGAGCATGCCGCAACATTGTCAAGCATGCACACACAAGCATATGAGGGCACAGAAGATATTGAGAAGCATTTTGAGTTGCAGAAATTAAATTTTTCACAAAATTAATTAGCCTGTGCCACATTATTATTTCACATTGTTTTTTGGGGGTGTCTTTAAAATAAGCCCTCTGTAGGCTGTAAACTTTTATTTCCATTAAAAGATATGGCATCCTTTTGTTCCTAAGACACTGCCCTATCCATATCTAGATATCCAACATAATTTTATGTTTCACATTGAGATCTGAAGTGTTTTCAAAGTGTTCCCTTAAATTTTTTGAGCAGTGTATATGATAATTCATCCTATTGAGAATTGTGTGATCATCTGTGAGTTGACCCCTTTCTGAACACAAGCTGTGTGCTGTTAGCAGTCTCAGCGGCAGTCTCACCGAAGACGTGGAAGCCCAGCGCGCAGGTGTAGGAGGCCCACGGGATGTCGCGGGTGGTCTCCACGCTCACCACCTGCTTGCAAACAGATGGAATCCCTGCAATCGGCGAAGGCAAACAAGAACCAATTAGCACATGTGAGTTCATATTTCATACTCATATTTGTGTTGTTGTGTGGAAGAGTACTGCTGGCGAGGATATACATGTGAGGCTGTGTGTGTGTGTGTGTGTGTGTGTGTGTGTGTGTGTGTGTGTGTGTGTGTGTGTGTGTGTGTGTGTACTTACAGTATAGAATCTCATAGTCCCCTGAGTTAGAGACAAGGTACTGGGAGTCCACTGACCAATCCAGGTGTGTGATGAAGCTTGAGTGACCCTGAGAGAAAGAGAGAGAGAGAGAGAGAGAGAGAGAGAGAGAGAGAGAGAGAGAGAGAGAGAGAGAGAGAGAGTTAATTGCAGGATATGATGATGCTGCACATAATGAGAACGGATTCGAAATTTAAGAATATAAGAGCCTGCTGTAAAATGAAATTAATCTGCCTGTGCGAAACAGCAGTACTTACTGAGCACTTTCCAACGCGGCTGTACTTCTTCCCATTCTCAGAAACAGCGTAGATGTAAATGTAGTTGTCATGCGATCCAATGGCAAGGAAATTACCATCTAGAAACAGTAGGGGGAGACATATGGATGTGGAATGAGGAGACGGGATAAACAAACATGCAAACATTGCAAGGGCCTTCTTCTTCTCATTCATTCATTCATTTATTTATTTGTCCATTCATTTGTGCTTTCATTCATTCATTCATTACCTCCGCCAAGGAGGTTATGTTTTCGCTGGAATTTGTCTGTCCGTCTGTTTGTCTATTAGCAACTTTAAGGCTTTAAAGGTACTAAAGAATTTGCATGACATTTTTACCAGAGGTGTGTCTTTGCCCAAGGAAGAACACATTACATTTTGGTGATGATCTGGATCAGCATCTGGACTCAGGAAGTTTTTAAATGATTCCTCATAGTTATCATGCCCATCTTTAAAAAAATGAACTCTAGGGGGCCTCAGTGACCATATTGCCTTGGCGGAGGTCTGCACTCTCAGAGTGCATGTCTTGTTCATTCATTCATTCATTCATTCATTCATTCATTCATTGTTTGTCCATTCACCCCTACATCGACCACAATCCCCTCCATTAAAGATCCCTTTCCTCCCTATTGGCCTGTGGGCTATATACATTAGAGGCAGCCTAGGGCTGAATGAAAATCTCTAAGAGGGAATCTGGGTTCTTACCAGGTGAAAATCGCATTACAGACAGCTGCTCGTTCCCGTCTGTGTGAACCGTCACCAGATCCTTGGTCTCAGTGTCCAGGACAAGCCATCTGTGAAATGGGTTATTTATCACTGAAAAGGGCCCATCACAGAACCTTATTTTCTCTCGCTTTCTTTTTCCCTCATGGCGTATAAAGCCCCAAACACAATAAAGGGGACATCTGCCAGTTTATAGGCTTCTGTGCACGCCGAATCCCGGAGGAAAATCATTTAGCTTCTTTCATGAGCAGTTAGGTGAAAACAAGGCACATGTAGCTTTTACGTTGCTTACATGACAGGTTTTCTTAATGATATAAGAAATTATACCACTGCCTGTGTCCTTTCACAATCATTATGCATATTCTCTCGCATTTTCACAATTATGATACATATTCTTATTTTTAATAACTTATGACAGGTAATTTAGAGAGTTTCCCATTCTGCAGTTGAGATTAACATTTAGACAGGATCTTCTCAACGGATGTAAGTGATGAGAAAATACGAATCTCTCCTCTCACCTGCCAGTCTGCGTTCCTATGGCAACCACAGAACCGGATGGGTGGAATCCGGAGGACTGGACAGCGTCCTGTTTGTAGGGAAGATCAAAAACCTGTTTAGTCCAATAGTCATTGTACTACACACACACATACACACACACGCACACACACACACACACACACACACACACACACACACACACACACACACAGGCTGAAACATATGCAGTATGTACTATGTGAAGACACAAACTTCCACCAAGAAATGACTGATGTGCAAATCAGTTATGCTTTTGGTGGCAATTAATGATATGGTAATTGAATACTGTGAGGACAGCACAGCTAGTCACTCAAACATGTCTCAAACAGTGAGAAATATGTATGAGGTGGTGATAAGATAATATTTTCAATTACAGAAGTAATGTACAGAGGGATGAGGAGAAGGAGGAATAGCACAGACAAAATAATAACGTGTGTGTGTGTGTGTGTGTGTGTGTGTGTGTGTGTGTGTGTGTGTGTGTGTGTGTGTGTGTGTGTGTGAGTGTGTGTGTGTGTGTGTGTGTGTGTGTGTGTGTATGTGTGTGTGTGTGTGTGTGTGTGTGTGTGTGTGTGTGTGTGTGTGTGTGTGTGTGTGTGTGTGTGTGTGTGTTCAGTGCTTTTATGTGTGTTATTGTTCATCTCACTGACTTGTACCTCCATGGTCTTGGTCCAGACGGGTTGGTGTGAGAGTGAGTCCCACAGACACACGTGCTTATCATGGCCGCAGGTGAGGAACTGGTTCTTGAGCGGATGGATGGCTAAACCCCACAGCTCATCCGTGTGGCCCTGTCAAACAACAACACTTGAACAGATGGCAAAATACACACTTTTTCTCTCCGATATCCAAACGATGCGCTGCCATTCCACTTACAGTAAATACCAGACTGTAAACAGGAAGCCCAACATACAGTATAAAACGTTATTTTTTTCACACAAAGAAAAACAACAACTCCTGTGTTAGTTGCACAGATGTATTGTGTTCACATCAGAGAATCTCCATGAAATTGACATCATGCTTAAACAGTAAGTCTGCCTTTTTTGCAATGAAAAAAAAAAAAACAAAAAAAAACACCTTGGGTAATTTCAAATCTGCCAAGTCTATTATCTCCAAATCCCAGCATTCTCTCCTGAGGGTTGGGCTGCACCTGGATGGGGCGGTGTAATCCTTGGCAGATGTGCCATGCGCTAGCCTAGCTAGAGTGCTCTGGGGAAGTGTGTGTGTGTGTGTGTGTGTGTGTGTGTGTGAGAGAGAGAGAGAGAGAGAGAGAGGAGAGCTGCAGCGATCTGTGAGGTGTGACAATTAAGCTAGTTTGCTTAGTGATTGATGAGATGCTCTCTGTCAATGTCACCTGCCCAGATGTGTGTCATATGCTCAGCTGCTGTTCACAACACTTTTAGTCAGACAGCAATCAGTTCTGGTGATGGAATATCGAACTGGATCCTGGATCAACAAAGGACAGGTTTGTGGTTTGTACCACACTTGATGTGTGTTCAATGTACAGTAGATCTTACCTGCGTTATGGGGACAAACTCGCCGTCTAGGCTGCCTTGAAGCACAAAGTTTCTGGTGGTGCCGATGAGGACGCTCTCCCCCCGGCCCTCTGCAACAGTGCGCACTGGGCCATAGGCTTCAGGGACCTGGGGGAAATCAGTCAAACGTTACTGTGTGTGTGTGTGTGTGTGTGTGTGTGTGTGTGTGTGTGTGTGTGTGTGTGTGTGTGTGTGTGTATGTGTGTGTATGTATATCTGTCTGTCTGCCTCTCTCTCTTTCTGTGTAAGTATGTGTGTGTGTGTGTGTGTGTGTGTGTGTGTGTGTGTGTGTGTGTGTGTGTGTGTGTGTGTGTGTGTGTGTGTGTGCATGCGTGTGTGTGTGTGTTTGCACATCTGAAAAGAAATGACAATGAATCTCCCCAAATTAAGTGGTAAGCTGAAGGTGCCAGCAGGATGCTTATCCATTAAAGACAGTCTCCATTAAAGTGCCATTAAGGAGCTCAACTGGAGACCCGCTGGAAGTCCTGAACTAATGATAGCCTCACTCACTCACTCACTCACTCACTCACTCACTCACTCACTCACTCACTCCCTCCACTCACCCTCCCTCCCTCACTTACTCACTCACTCACTCCCTTGCTCACTCACTCACTCCCTCCCTCCCTCCCTCACTCCACACACAACAGATGAGGGGCCTGGGAAGGCCTGATGCCAGAGACAACATTTAACACACTGCAGGAAAGAGAAAGAGAAGATCCAAAGGCTTCCCTCAAGCTTCTTAATGAGTAGTGACTATATCCTCTTTGTCGACTAGGTCAAAACAAGAGTTCAAAATGTTGCCGTTGGTATTTTTTTAAATCAGACATCATTCAGTACTCCTAACCGTACCGTCATGAGAGTTGCCTGAGGTAATACGTGTGGTGTTTTTGGCCACTTGTCTTACATTTAAACTTTCACTGAGTGCCAAAGTCTGGAAGGTTTTAAAGCTTTATTAAAGACACGCACATTTGTAAGCCAGCGGGATGGCGCTGTTGCGGTTCTAGGTCACTCACCTCGACCGTCTGAATCTGCTGGTAGTTTCCGTCCCAGGAGATGAGCCTGCGGTCCTTCCCCCCAGACACCAGAGTGCCGTTGCGGAGCATGCACAGGGCAAAGACGCTCCCCTCGTGAGCCCCCTGAATGGCGTGGCTAATGCGATTAGTGCCTGGGACACGGACACAGAGAGAGACACACATAGGAATCCTTCCAGGAGTGTACATTGAGAGATTGTCACACGGTCACACACACACACACACACACACACACACACACACACACACACACACACACACACACACACACACACACACACACACACACACACTCCCCACTCTCTCAGACACCAAGACTTACACATACACACACACACACACACACACACACACACACACACACACACATCCTCTCAGACACACACACACACACACACACACACACACACACACACACAAACACTGCAGTGCAGCCCACTCATTCATGCATGCTCTCTCTCATGCTGTGTCTCATCTCTCAGTCTCACTTGCATACAAACACAAACAGCAGAGGGGTCTCTTTCTCTCTCTATCACACACATAAAGACATGCAAAGACATGCACACACACACACACACACACACACACACACACACACACACACACACACACACACACAGACACACACACACACACAGACACACACACACACACACACACACACACACACACACACACACACACACACACACACACACACACACACACACACACACACACACACACACACACACACACACACACACACACACACACACACACACACACACACACACACACACACACACACACACACACACACACACACACACACACACACAAACACTGCTGTGCAATACATTACACACCCATTAGGTGCTCACCCTCACTGGGCATTAACAGAGCAATTGCAGTAGCGTGTGCCCCTGCTCTGACCCTCTGACTTGCTGAAAGGAGCTCTTTGATGAGAGCGTTTACAGAGCAAGGCCATGGGCATCGGTGTCACGAGCCATCACCACTATACTCTCACCATGTTGTGTGAAACAGAGGTAAACTTCAAAGGAGAGATTTTTTAGATGCCCCAAGAGCCCTCTATCAAAAGACCTCTATCTGTTTTTTTGACGTGCTGTGCAAAATATGTCAAAATTGAATAAAAAAATGTCAAATGTAAAATGTGAGCCCAGCTCACAAGATTGTGGTTATAGCTTGTCTAAATCCTTTTCATTTTATGATCCTATTTCTCACTCTCAAGCCATCTTTCTCTTTTATTTAGCTCCTTCTGTCTCATCCCTTTCTGTTTTACCTTTTCCCCATACTAGTATATTTCCACTGGAGTCTCCAGTTATGGCGTCTCCATTTTCTGAAAAAGTCACACACAAGACAAACTTGGGCTTCTCTTGTTTCTGCAAGAAACATAAACATTTCATATTTACTTTTTATGCATTGATATCATGTCAATACACATTTATCATCATTTAAAAATCAAGACACTTTAAGACCTAAATATGTGACATGGAATTTGAACTACCAGCATGTCTGCACTGTTTCAGTAGGATTTTGTAATTTTGTATTTTTTATCCTCCAATAATGTACATGATCAGACTTAATACAATACTAATAAAAAAACATTCAATGTAGTTGGTGTGGAAAGTGTAGGATTCTCACAGTTGGAAAACGAGAGACCCTTTTATGTCAGTTATAACAAAACCCCTTGTGCTGTATTCACAGTAATGCTACATGATACACTATTAGATGTGTTGGATTCAGTCTAGATGTTCGGTGCACACCTCAAACAGTCCTTGCTTTTTGACCAGTGTGCCCCTCTCCAGTGTCCAGAAATACAGATGGGATTTTCCACAGGTCACAATGATGTTGGTGTCTGTGGGGTGGAAATCGGCTGCAAACACAGACTCATTGGAGCACTGCAGGGGGCAACAGCGGAAGAACAGGAGGAAGGAGAGGGGGAGGAGGAGGAAGAGGAGAGGGGGAGGATGGGGCAATAAATGAGGGAGGAAGAGAGATACAGAAAAACAAACACCATTATAGCAGAAGTGCTGGAGGCAACTTATTAACATTGGTCACAGGAATGCAGCAGACATTCACTATAGGCTCTATACAGTACTTGTATTTAAGTGAACTCACTACATTCACTACAATACAACCCTATGTTACAGAACCTGTGCTATCAAACTGGGACATTTCCCAGACAAGCAGGTGATCTCCACTCACCTTGACCTCAGCCAGGCGCTCCTCTCTCTGCCAGTCCCACACAGACAGAACGTGATCGTTTGAGTCGTCCACCACACACAGCGTGCTTCCTCCATTCTGGTGACACAATCACAAGAGACTCAACATTCACCTTGATAGAAAAGGCCATTCGTTTTACTCAGAAAAGATGAGTAAAAAACAATATATGGATATAGCATTCATCCACAGAGGATCCATAGTGGCATACAGTATATGATGATTAGTACAGTAGATAAACAATAAAACGATTTGTACTGTATGTAAGTAAGTAAGTAAATTTAATTTATAAAGCACATTTACAACAGTTTGTACTGACCAAAGTGCTGTACATAGTAGCTAAAAGTATGCTGTTGCAAAACAGTATGCTGTTGTACGTAATTCAATAAGTCAGTAAACCAGGCCTACCGATTTTGAGAAGGCCAGACAGACGAGGGCTCGGTCGAAGAATCCCGTGCCCAACACATGAAGGGTGTTCAGACTCACAGAGTCCCAAATCCGAACATGTGGAGCCAGCTGCTGCCCAAACACAAAGGCCTTTAGAGACAGAACCAAGCCCTACAGCTCCGCATAGATTTCCATTACAGCTCAATACAAACAAAATTAAAATAGAACTCATTATATATGAGAAATACAACATTACAATATTGTTAACCACGACACCAATTAACAAAGTGGCTTTACTTTTTGCAGTGTGTGGGAAAAAAGTTTTTTTTTTCCTGTGTGAGTGTTTTTGGTGCCAATGTGACATATTCATCTTCTTTGTGGACAAAGCTCTTTTGAGAATATCTTAAGTGTGTTGGAGAGAGAGAGAGAGAGAGAGAGAGAGAGAGAGAGAGAGAGAGAGAGAGAGAGAGAGAGAGAGAGAGAGAGAGAACCTTACTTTGCCATCTGAAGAGGTGCCAGCCACTTGACCTGTCGCTATGGTGATTTTATCAGGATGGACAGCCAGGCTGTTGAGAGAGATAAAGATGAAGAGAGAGGTCTTAGTTGCACTTCTTTCACATTTATTACATTACATGCCTTACTACTACTTTTACATTTGTGAAAAGAAAATACAACACTGTGTTTATAGTGTCTTCCTGCTGTAAAGCTCTCTCTGCTTGGCAGGAGAAGCACACTTACCACAGCTAAGTATAAATCTAAGCTACAGCACAACATCCTTTCTGAATGTTCTAACTTTAAGACAGCCTCTCTAAAAGCTGCCCCCCCCAACCCCTCCACCAACCCTACCCTCCAAAACTCCTCACAGCAATCCTTCACTCCAGCTGACAGTGAGTGAACTCGCACTGTCAGGAGCCTGTCTGTCTCTTAGATGGAGCACCAACCCCATCCGGTGATGGACAGGTTGGGGTGTGTGTGTGTGTGTGTGTGTGTGTGTGTGTGTGTGTGTGTGTGCGTGTGTGTGTGTGTGTGTGTGTGTGTGTGTGTGTGTGTGTGTGTGTGTGTGTGTGTGTGCGTGTGTGTGTGTGTGTGTGTGTGTGTGTGTGTGTGTGTGTGTGTGCGTGTGTGTGTGTGTGTGCTATGACTCAGCTCTCTCATTATGCTGGAGCTCATCACTGCCTGACTGGCACACTAGGGTATAGTAGGGGCAGGGGCACAAGCACAGAGAAGCCCAACCCAGCTCAATCCAGCCCTGTCTGTGCTGCGCGGTGGCTGACCATTAGCAAAGCACTTCATTACGGCCGAGGTTGCCACGCTCGCTCGCCCAACAGCCTGCCCGCCGCTGGCCTGGAGATAATTACCTGTCTAGGGGCCGTAGGGGCAGCGAGAGAGAGGGGGTGGGGGGGTGGGTGGGTGGCGGTTTACACACATCGACACGCAAGCCAGTGGCTTTGCTCTGCTACTCTCATTAAACAAGGTTAGTTGGAGGGTTATGTGTGAGAATACCAAACAGGGAGGTGCGTGTGTGTGTGTGTGTGTGTGTGTGTGTGTGTGTGTGTGTGTGTGTGTGTGTGTGTGTGTGTGTGTGTGTGTGTGTGTGTATGCACGTGTATGTGTGTGCGTACACATGTTGTGTGTGTGTGTGTGTGTGTGTGTGTGTGTGTGTGAGACGGAAAGAGAAAGTGTGTGTGTATGTGTATGTGAAGACCATGTTCGAATGATTGCAAAATATGTCATACAATAACAAACAAGCGTGCAGTAGATTTGCACAAATTTAATTATTCAACTCTATGCTCCTGTCCTCTTAAAAGTAAACATTTCAAATTGAATTTCCCTCACAGGTCAGAATCTTTTGAAAACCTGCTTTCACCCCGAGGAGTTATTACTCATGCATCCAGCAGGTTTCTGTGATGGAGAGAATTCATAAATAGTATTTATTTACCTCCCCGCGCTCATGCAGATTTACAATTCAACAGGAGCTCAAATCTGTCAGGAATATAAACTAGTGTGGCTGGTGCCAGGGAACCTGTATTAATGATCCACACACACACACAGGATAGTGTGTGAGGCTGAAATACTGTCTTTAATTCAGTATGAGGGGCCAGTAGCAGTGTGAGGGACGTACCCAATCAGAGAAATAAGAGTTTAATTTCCTGTGTAAATCATGCAAGATCTGATATCACCAAGTATTTAAGAGTCCAGGATCAACGTCAAACGTTTGCCCTGGATCAATGTAACCCTAACCCTAATCCTAACCCATTCATCCAGGGCAACAAGTTTAACATTGATCCTGGACTCTTAATTACTTGGTGATATCAGATCGTCCGTAAAGCAAATCATATTGATTTGCAACTCTAGTAATAAAAGTTCTTGAACATGGACTACTGGTTGTAATCAGTACTGTTCTTTAACTACAACAAATGTCTCCAATACCTCATAGAACAATGAAATCTGATAAACTTCAATATGTATTATGTACTGTACATGTATGGGATGCAAACAGATGGTTTATAATGCAATCCTTTTTAAAATGGATAGGCAAGGCCAGGAGTAAGATCAGGCTTGGTGATAACCTGATCTAGGTGCAAAACCTAAACTTCTAAGTTTCTAGTTTGACTTTGCTCACTTCAGGACATGGCCCAGTGAATACACAATACAGAGGTTCAGTACATACATGTGCTGCTAATGCAATCAGGGGTGCATTTACCAAAAATAGTTGCTAACTATATTAGCTATTTTATTGGTTACAATGCAATTGCCCATTGACAGCTAATTATGTTGCTAACTGGTTAGCAACTATGCTTTTGGGAAACAGAGCCCTGATCTGTTTGAACAACTCTGCATGCGTTAGGCACTGGTGCTCATGTGAGACACTCTGCCCTAGAGCTCCAGGCCATGTGGGCCATGAGGATATGTGTGTGTGTGTGTGTGGTGTGTGTGCTGTCTCTCTGTCTCTTACCACTTGATGTGCCATGAGGCGTGTGTGTGTGTGTGTGTGTGTGTGTGTGTGTGTGTGTGTGTGTGTGTGTGTGTGTGTGTCTTACCACTTGATGTCGTCGGTGTGGCCAGTGTAGTGTCTCTGCAGCTGCTCGTCCACGTTGTAGAGCACCACCACCGAGGCGATGAAGTAGACCGTCTCGCCCGTGGGCAGCAGGTACAGGTTGGAGCGGCAGTCCCGTCCCCTGTAGCCATAGCTGGGCAGTGGAGAGTTAAGAGCCAGAACCAGGACAGCAAATGACCCGGGAGAGGAAATGACCGTGACTGGACTCCTCTGCCTAATGGAGTCCACTGCTGGGCTGATCTCATTATATTGTTGTGTCATTTTCTTCACTTTGTAAATCGACTTTCTTTCTTTCTTTCTTTCTCTCTCTCTCTCTCTCTCTCTCTCTCTCTCTCTCTCTCTCTCTCTCTCCGCAAACCCACACAAACACATCCACACGTGAAACAGATGTCATCAAGAAAATGATTTCATTTTATGGGAAGTTTTTTTCCACTATTTCGCCTACTCTCTTAACTGTTTTACAGCTCACATTACTCATAAAAGACAATTGCAGCAGCACAATTGTATCCACATTTTTTTTTCAATATCTTCCCTTTCATCCTCCACTCTCTTTCTCTCTCTCCTCCCACGCACTCGTATGCCTCCCGGTCTAATTTTCCTCCTGTTCCCTCTCTCCTCTCTCCTCTCTCGGCTGGAGTAAAAGGTCAGGTGTGTTTTATTTTTCATTGCTCTTAAGAGTTCGGATGCGGCGGGCCCGCTCTCTCTCTCACTTCTGGAGCCCCCAAGGATGCGCTCTCACTCTGGCTGAACATTGGGTTCTTCCCTAATAACCAAACACTCAACACATCTCAACCTCAGTGCCTCTGCAACACGCCAAATATTTCCTTTTATGTCTCGCCAGTAACACACACACACACACACACACACACACTGGCTCACATAAAACCATACACACACACAGACAGACACGCAATGCACTACAGACAGACCCACATACACATGCACACCTGCACAGACACACTCACCACACACGCACGCACGCACACACACACACACACACACACACACAGACACACACACACACACACACACACACACACACACACACACACACACACACACACACACACACACACACACACATATTTTATTCATTTCCCAGTAACATAATCCACTTTATCATGCACTGCCTGATGTGAGTAGAGGAGATGAGAGGGGGCAGACTTTACATCCTCCTCCTCCACCTCTTCCTCCCTTTTCTGTCGTGTCTTGACTGGCACCTGATGTCCTCCCATGTCCGCCTCCCCTAACTGGATAAGCCTGTCCGCCTCCTGCATGAGGCACTGGGAGCACTGGTGGAATACATGCATGGAGAACAGGCTTGCCAAAGCAGCTAGTCAGCCATGGCTTCTGCCTCTGCCTGTGAGTGAATGTGCTTGTACTCTATGTATTATACATCATCTGAACTGGGAGAGGAAGAGGAGGAGGAGGAGGAGGAGGAGGAAGATGGGGGAAGAGGACGAGGGAAAGAGCATGAGAAGAATCCCTTGGGGGTGCTGCTCGACCTCCAAACTGTGGCAGATACACACACACACACACACACACACACACACACACACACACACACAGAGACACACAAAGACACACAAAACACACACACACACACACACACACACACACACACACACGCACACACACAGATTGCGTTCACAGCTTTGAGTCACAAGACAAGATGCCTCCCAACCACATCTCTGGCATTAACCCACTAAACCAGAGAGGTGAGCGGACAGCTGAACACTACCCTCTATTATATTGCACTCTCCACAAGGCTTCTGTACCAGATTTCCATATTACTATGTACCATATTATATTTTTTTTCTATTCAAATGCTTTACCCTAATAAAAAATATTAATTTTGTAATTAACAAAACACTATTAATTCCTCTAAAAAATGAGAGAGCAAATTAGTATTGATTAACACACAGCGACTTGCAGCTGGTTTCCTATTCAGCTCCATATTACGTACTTTGCAAAAGCAAGGTGAATGTTTATAACTTATCAGTGAAGTCCTTTAAAATATACTACATTGGATAATGTGGCATTTCACTCTGATAGACCATCACGTCTCCAGCATGACACTGAGTGACTGACTGGCACCCACTGTGTGGATGTGGAGGTCACATGAGGACGCTGATGTGCAGTGACATGACGCAGGCAGCAGGGGGAAAAGGATACACCCAATCCAGCTTCAGCTTCCTGGGCGGCAGCTCCGTCTTGGCCTCCAGAGTGTAGGAGTCCACCAGGTCTTTGGGCATGTACATGGTGATGGGCCGTCCCTTCAAATACATTTTGACATACCCTTCCTCTACAAAACAGGCAACGCAGAGATTCAGCCGGCAGCCTTCGCAAGGCTTGCTGCAATGTGTGTGAGTGTGTGTGTGTGTGTGTGTGTGTATGTGTGTGTGTGTGTGTGTGTGTGTGTGTGTGTGTGTGTGTGTGTGTGTGTGTGTGTGTGTGTATGCATGTGTGTGTGTGTGTGTGTGTGTGTGTGTGTGTGTGTGTGTGTGTGTGTGTGTGTGTGTGTGTGTGTGTTTGTGTGTGTCCCTGTGTGGCAGACAGTTGCCGGTGTGCTGTTATTGTTATTGATGTGGAGAATGGCAGGGGAAAAAGGGATGCATTAGAGAAGAGAGAGAGAATGAGAGTGAGTGAGTGACAGAGAGAGAGAGAGAGAGAGAGAGAGAGAGAGAGAGAGAGAGAGAGAGAGAGATGGATAGAGGGGCGGAGGAGAAGAGACACAACACATGAGTGGAAGATTAAAGCCGACAGGTGAAGAGAGAGGGATGAAGATAATTACTCTTTCCTCTCCGGCTCTGGGGATATTATGGGATGTTAAGTGCTGTGCTCATGCATGAGATGGTGAGAACAAAGCGTGTGTGTTAAAAGGAAAAGTGGGATCAAATAAAAGCAAAGGTCCATACAGAGAGCTCCGAGCTCCTTTCGGAAGTCAGTTTATTAGGAATTTTACACAGACATTCCAGGGAAAATGATGACAGAGAGGGCAAAGCATAAAACAGTGAGCATTTGATGTTAATTTAGCTGTCAAATGTATCTGACAGATGAAGAGAGAAAGAGAGAGAAAAAAAGCTCATGTTATGTGCAGACAGAAAAGAATTTGGGGAGAGATTTTTGTGGACATGAACAAAACAATGCAACAAAACACAAACCAAAAGGTCAGATACAAACTGTATGTTTGTTCCAAACTCAGACACACACACACATACACAAACATAAAGAGAAAGACATTCACGAAAGAAATATACAGTTATGGAGTGACAGACGTTTAAAAAAATAATAATAAAAGAAAGAAAAAATAATTAAAACAAACAGAAGTCCTCCACATATTCTACCGACATCAATGTAAACTAGCGAATCAACATGGCTATTCTCAGTAACATATCTGGAAGTACTGGCTAGGGGACTTGATGGGGCTCCTGTAACTGGGGGTGTCTAGGGGGGAGTAGGAGGTCTGGCTTGGACACTTGCGGAGGGGCAGGCTGAACGGCGGTGCCTTCCTGCCTCCGGTCCTGGACGCCTTGTCAAACGTGCCCTTGACCGTGTCCGGCGTGAGGCTAGCAGTGCGGCCAGTGACCGTGGTCGTGACGGCGGCCGAAGATTTGGGCGCCTCAGTGGATCCAATCCTTTTTGACGGGTTGAGATAGATCTGCACGGTTACTAAGGTCAAATGGTGAGGTTTTGGAAGGAAGGGGCCAATGACAAGAGAGGAGAGGCGGGCAAAAAGAGAAGGATGGGGGCATATAACCATAGACATTGGTCAGACCAGACGCCATTTCTTTCAGAAGTATTTGTATATGTTGTCACGTCACCACATAGAGCACGAGACACAGGATTGGCTCAGGGTTGTCTACCTACAGGGGCATCACTGGTCTGAGGAAGTTGGAAGGGTCAAGAGGATTCTGGGACTTTGAGTCTACGCACTGAGGAACACTCACTCTAGATAAGCCTGAGGACACAAAACACCAGTAGTCTACAGTAGTTCTATAGTTGCTTCATATACTGTACTGTGTGTGCATTATTTAGGAGCGTAAGTGGGAGTATGAACTTTCTGTGCAGTGGGGAATGAATATTTTAATCCACCTGCATCCACCTCACACATTTAGCATAGGAATGTTTTGAACATATGAACAAAAACAGACATTTTACTGTTCACATGATGTGGCAAAAACAAGCCATTCAACAGCCAGGCTGTGGTGAGAGAGAAACAGAGACAGAGAGAGAAAGAGAGAGATAGAGAGAGAAAGAGGGAGAGCGAGAGAGCCTGCAGCAGCCTACAGCTCATGCTGAAAAGACTCGGGGGGTTGAGCAGACAAACTGCACAGTTTACTGGTAATAGCAAACAAGAAATCCCCTATACTGCTCGTGACCAAAACAAATGTTTGGCATTTGTGCTGCTCGACTCTGGAAGTCAACAACTCCCAGGAGTCAGAGGGAAAATGCCAGAACATGGCATGGGTTCCCATGGTGACAGAGACACAGAGAAAGAGAAAGAGAGACAGAGAGAGAGAGAGAGAGAGAGAGAGAGAGAGAGAGAGAGAGAGAGAGAGAGAGAGAGAGAGAGAGAGTACAGTAAGTACTGTGGTGCGGTGAGCACAAACAAACGTTTCTCTGTGAGGGTGGCAATCACTCATACTGGTTAAAGAGCAGAGGAGTGGCAAAACACTGCAATCCCAACCCCAGACGGGGGCAGTTAGTGCCTGGTGTGTGTGTGTGTGTGTGTGTGTGTGTGTGTGTGTGTGTGAGTGAGTGAGTGTGTGTGAGTGTGAGTGTGAGTGTGAGTGTGTGTGAGTGTGTGTGTGTGTGTGTGTGTGTGTGTGTGTGTGTGTGTGTGTGTGTGTGTGTGTGTGTGTGTGTGTGTGTGTGTGTGTATGTATGTGTGTGTGTGCGTGAGTGTGTGTGTGTGTGTGTGTGTGTGTGTGTGTGTGTGTGTGTGTGTGTGTGTGTGTGTGTGTGTGTGTGTGTGTGCGTGCGTGAGTGTGTGTGTGTGTGTGTGTGTGTGTGTGTGTGTGTGTGTGTGTGCGTGAGTGTGTGTGTGTGTGTGTGTGTGTGTGTGTGTGTGTGTGTGTGTGTGTGTGTGTGTGTGTACGTGGAGAGGTGGAGCAGTTAAGGAGAAATGTGCTTGTTAGTCCACTGCACACTGTGCACTTTTCATCTGTGTGTTTGACTAGGGGTGGAGAGGATTGAGGCTACAGCTACCACACATCAGACCAGACCAGACCAAACCAAAGCCTTTCCCCATAGAGACCCATCTCTTCCCTGGAGGGTCACTCCATCTCAAGCATCAGCTGCTGGCCACTCTAAGGCCAAGGACACGGTGTGTGTGTGTGTGTGAGTCAGAGTCGGTGATGGATGGTAGGCTATCGGTGCTGGCTCAAGCTCAGGTCTGTGCTCAGATGGACACGTGTGTGTGTGTGTGTGTGTGTGTGTGTGTGTCCATCGTGCTTTGGGTGAGTAAGTCTGGTCTCACTGAGTCATGTGGGAGAGATGAGTCAGACCAACCAGCACCGGTTTTCAGTTTTTTTCCCCTTCAATTTGTTCTAACTTTTGCATTCTTTCCTTACCATTCATTTTTTGAAAGTACTATTTATTTATTTTTCCTTTTCTCTTTTATCTAACTAACCACACATCACCTGGCTGTCTCCCTTTTAGACTATAATGTCCTAAAAAGATGAATAATTTCACTGTGAGTGTGGTTTTTCACACATTCATGTGAATAACTGACTGCAGGAGACTAGGAGTGTCCTTTGGGTGTCCTTTGGCCTTAGAGTTGCTGGATGCTGAGAGGGTGAGTCAGAGAAGAGGTGGGGAGAGGGGAGCTGGGCCTACCTTTGCAATGGGTCACCCGCCGCATCCCTTACGAACGTACAGAGACAGAGACAAAACCAAATGAGTCCACGGAAGAGAGAGAGGAGAAAGAGAAAGGGGGGGAGGGGAGGAAACAGCAAGATAGAGACAGAAAGAGAGAAAGAGAGACAGAAAGAGAGATAGATAGAGACAGAGAGGGAGAGAGAGAGAGCCCATCCTGCTGTTCATCATCAAGTTCCGGCAATCAGTGTCTCCACCCCTCACACACTAATCATAATTACTACACTGCCCCCACTACTCCCCAACCCCACCCAGGAGAGGGGGGGGGGGGGGTAACAGAAGTTGGGGGGGGTGGGTGGTGAGACAGCATGTCTCTAGCCGTGAGCTCCAGTCCCAATTATCAGTCCTCACCTCCAACTCATTTTGCACCAGGCTAATTCACTTAACTGGGAAAAAGATGGCACTGCGTTGATAATTTCAATTAATCAGCCGCCCGGCGTGATCATTAAAACTAGGAGGAACCTGAGGGTGTGTGCCCAGCTAGGCGGCTCGTGTTGCATTCCCTCGCCTGGCAAGGGGGTTGCTTCCCTGATGTTGCATATCCATGCTTAGTTTGACAAGCATGACTGGAGAAGTAAACAGCTCCCGACTAAAACCTTCTATGAGAAGGTTTTTCTTTTTCTTTTTTTTTCAAATGTTTTTTTTATGGTGAATTAAAGCCTCTTGTAGTTGGATTTCTGTTGACCACAAAGGGATTGAACTCGCTGTTACAGACTAGCCAAATTGGAGACAGTTATTTTAATGAGCTTATTAGCCAAACGCATCAGTCTGAGAGGTATAGATTTACTACATGGCGTCGTACACGCTGGATAATGATGCCATTTTTTTTCAATGACTGTTGAATTTAATTACACCGATAATTACACCAAATGTAAATCTATCAAGGTGTAATAGAATGGTGGTGTAAATAGGCTAATGCGTGACAATAGGAAACAAAACGCTGTGACGAATACATTTATGCTAATCTGTTTCTTCTGGAAATTAACTTGTGAGATTAAGTCAGAAAATAACACAGTTTCAATTAGCTAAAAGGCCAATTTGTTGCATTATGTTGAAGTTCATTTTTTTATGCGCCAGTCTCCAATTATTATTCTGCACAAGTTCTGTGCTGTTTTTCAAAGTCTTCTGGGATGCTGAGATAGGAGTGCAGACGCTGAGAAAGAACTTTGCCTTCAGCCAACAAGCTTATATAGTCCTGCTATGTGTTTACACATTCTCACACTATTTCATCAGAATTCCAACATGGAGGGCGAGGAGTGGTGCAGCGAAGTGTTTGCAGGAGGTAAAGTTTGCTATGGCATCAGGTCAAAATAATATTTGGACAGTCCTTGAATGTTTTTGTGTGTACAGTACTTATGGTACACTACCTTTTTGGAAAAGTCTTATTAAAAGAAAACATATCCATAGCTTAGACGAATACATATCCCATACATACACACATCATTTTTAATGTAGTGCTTCCCTAACCCTGACGGTGTACAAATAGGGTCTTTCCAAAACTGTTGCTGGCAAAATGTGGTGCTTTTTTGTGATGTTGACATAAGATTCATGCGCAGGATCAGATTTCCACACCTGATGTGTGTTATGATGACATTGTGCTGTGCATCAATAATAAATAAATAAAAAAAACCGAACAAGATTATGAATATATTTCTCGTCCATTAAATAATGAGATTGGCTTTTATGTTGGCGGGTCAAACACCTATTAATATGCTGAGTGTCCTGGAATGAGATGCAATATTTATGTGCATATTCCGAGCGACGCGGCGGAGGCCCCTCTCATTCCGTGGGGGATTAACGACTGTCTGTTCTCGCCTGTCCTCTTTGGCATTTTAATTGCAGCCTGAGGGCGGCTGGACCCGACCGGACCATCTTTACTGACTCCATCACTCACAAGGAGAAGCCGTTCGTCCGCAAACTCCCCTCGCAGCCTCCTCCTAGCACAGGGGAGATTTGAGAGGCTGATTAACCAGCCTGTGATAGCTAACTAGCTAGCAGGCATTCCCAGAGCTAACGCAGCAGCTTGCAGTATATCAATCAATACCGCTGAGGGCTCTGATCCGCGTTAAACGCTAATCAATACCGTTAACATGGGAGCAAATCAGAGTAATTGTTAATTGGAGTGGAGAAGATGGCTGGTGATAAAAGGTTAACAACAGAGATGGGGGAAGAAACAGAGCATGATGGGGGGAAAAAAAGGATGGAGATGAATGAGGAAGTGAAAGGGATGAAGGGAATTATGGGATGTTGGGTGGTGTAGTGACTTGTAATGTAAACAACAGAACTCTGTGTGGTATTACTGTTGTTACTTTCATTTTTGTTATACCACAGAATCACATCACAGCACATTAACCTGAATGTATTAGTAGAGATTTAATCAGCCCATTACCCTCATATGATCAAGCCCTGCGTTTGTTTCATTAAGTCTACATTATTTTTATTATAATGAGATTGTAAGTGCCCTGAGTTTGCCATTTCTGTTAATACTAATAATTTAGACATTAATGGAGCCAAAGGGCAACATCTTAATTAAAATCTGTATACTTGCTGTGTGTGTGTGTGTGTGTGTGTGTGTGTGTGTGTGTGTGTGTGTGTGTGTGTGTGTGTGTGTGTGTGTGCGCACATTATGTTAGATGCATTGTGTAGTGGATCAGCTCCATCAACATCTCTCTCCTTCATGTTAATTCTGGCCCTCTAATTCTAATGGAGCTCACAGTGTTGATTGTAGAAAGCAACAGCACAATGGTCCATGTGTGCAGTACTCTCATGCTATTGTGACTGTCAATCTGTCATTTTCTAATCTTCCCTCTTTCAATCTTTTCTCCCTCAATAGGCACTTTGGGCACTGGTCATAGTGAGGGTAATATTGGGGTGAGACTCGGAGCAGAGCTCCACTGATAGCTAGTCACGTCACACAGACAGCGGGACACCTCAATCTTACCTGCGTTGAATACTGGCTCCTTCAATTTGCTGCAGGGAGAGTGGAAAATAGGTGGTCAGAATGAGTCGGCTGAGGGGAGGGGGGTCTCTCTCTCTCTCTCTCTCTCTCTCTCTCTCTCTCTCTCTCTCTCTCTCTCTCTCACACACACACACACACACACACACACACACACACACACACACACACAGGGTCTACAGTAATACAGCATTTTTTTTTTTTTTTCGCTACATGCATTTCATCTCAGGCATGAGCACAATACCAGTACACACACACACACACACACGAGCCAGGCACACACACACGCCCATGTCTCATTTCACATGATTGTTTCAAGCCGGTTTCTGGTTTTCTACTCAGAAACAACCCATGATGCTTTCAGCTACTGCATGAGGGCTGCACACTCCTCACAGCATGGGAGAGATGCCTTAGATAGTGTGGCTGAGAGCAGAGTGCTATGGCTGTTACTGTAGGCTGAGATTGTTTGAAGATGTGTGTTTGCAGTTTGTAGGCATTTCTGTAAGTGTTTTAGTGTGTGTGTGTGTGTGTGTGTGTGTGTGTGTGTGTGTGTGTGTGTGTGTGTGTGTGTGTGTGTGTGTGTGTGTGTGTGTGTGTTTCGGAAAACCTGAAATTTTATACCTTTATCTCCTTTCCAATGTGTGCGCAATGCATGTACAGTATGTACGTGTGTGTGTGTGTGTGTGTGTGTGTGTGTGTGTGTGTGTGTGTGTGTGTGTGTGTGTGTGTGTTTGTCTATCAGGAAATGACCTAGGCCTATTCTGTCCATCTGCCACTGTGTCATCTCACTGTGGGAGATTCTAAAACTTACCAGCCTCTCAACATTTTTACCAGCCACTGTTCTATTCAAGCATTGTTGTGGATGTGTCTCATACAGTCGATGCAGTGTGTGCAATGCAGAGTAAGCACTGAGGATTTGTCACACTTCAGTGGTACCACTCACCTCTCGCTGGCTTTCTTGCCACTGGAGTTGCTCCCGGTGGATCCGGCCCGCGTACGGTTTCCCCTGCCGTCGCCTGCGCTCTCCTTACGGCCCTGCGTGCCCACGTGCTCCGATGAGCTTGTCCTCTTCACAGTGCTGAGGGGGCACACACAGGAAACACAACGACAGCCTTTTAATAAAGTCCATCTCAGAAGTGTTGTTGAGCTATTAAATCTGTGACATCTGTGATATTTCAGGCTGTGAGTATTCAAGCTGAACAATAATTACACCCCGTGCTGCACAAACAAACTCCCAACTGTGGAATAGTGAGAAACAGTAACTCAATCTGATTCACCCTGTTTACCATTTATACAGTAGAATTGTCAGAATTGTGTATTAAATGAGAAATCCAGTGTGAATCAGTCAATAGACCTGTTGTTCCAGGTACCTGAAAACTGTCTTTAAGAAAAAGAATGAGAAAATGTATTGCAACATAGACCGAATAACAAACCGATGCTAACTAATGCTGACTGAATGGGGCATAATGTATTGAAACTGAAAGCAAGTGGTTACTCACTCAGTGTATACCGGTCTATGTTGTATCAAATTTTCTTATTCTTTTTCCTACCAACAGCACTTGGTGAGTTTGAACAAGAGGCCTATGGATTGATTTACACCAGATTTTTCCTGTAAAGGAGAAAGCCGGCGTGAATCAACACGTACAGTATTCCTACTGTTTTGTAGTGCCAAGCGCTATTGTTAGCCACCTCAATCACTGGATTTCATGCAAGGCAGACTGAGATAGCGAAACGGCAGCTAACGTTAACAGAGTGGGGCATTTCAAAACGAAAGCAAATCGATTAGGTTTCGTTTTTGACATGCCTCATTCACTTAGTGTTAGCTGCCGTTTCGCAAACTCGGTCTACGATGCACAAAATTTTATCATTGAGGTGGCTTTCAGTAGCGCTTAGCAGTATAAAACAGCAGGGCTAGGTGTTGATTCACGCCGGATTATACAGTACCTTTAAGGCCAGGGAGTGTGGGGAGAAATTAATCTGCCTTATTGTATCAAAGCACACAACACTAGATGGGAATGATGGGCTTTGAAAAACTGCTATCCTCTTGCATCCTCTCACATACCTCTTATGTACCTCAAATTAAAATACTACAATTCAAGAGTGCCTGGTGCCCCTAAAGGGTCTTCAAGGACCTTCCCCTCATTTACTAGTCATTGTTTGAAAGCAATTGAAGCATAACATTTCAACTAAAAATGCCACCGCAGGTTCAAAAATCAATAGGATAGTTTGAAGCTCATTATCCACCACTGAGATTCTCTTTGCAAGGTCTCCCCACTCCCCACAGCGTGCTATCAGCGTTGTGACTCCAAACTGGAGCGCTGCTCCCCAAAGCACCCTCTGCTCTGATACATTATCTGCAATTCAGTCAAGGATGCTGTGTGAATGAGCAAAGCATATTTAATATTCACAGCCAGTGGAATTCAGTAAGCTGCTTTCATCAAATGCACATCTGTTGGCACTATTGAACTTGACTGGATTCTTATTGAAATGTTGTTCTTGTTTAATATGGAGCAATTTGACAGCATTCTGTGTTCTGTGGAATATATTATGTGGAGTTTGTCGAGACAGACAGTGATGATTTGTGTTGTGTTACTAGAGCCCAGTGGCAGCAGGATACAAGCTCTTGGCTGTGCATAAACATTTACACAAGATGGGGAAATGGTTTCCCACCCCAAAAAGATTTTCCCTCTCTAAAGCGAGTCAGGCTAAATACTGGTCGTCCAGAATGTTTTTGCATGGTCACATATCACAGGAAGTGAGACTATTGCTGGAAAAGCAACAATAGTTTTTCTCTGTTTATTTAGATTTCTTGGCCCACAGCAGATTCACGTCCCCCCCAAAAGTGCGAGCTAACTTTAGAGGACGCAGCAACAGCATACCGACGTGTTGCCCTTTCAAATGCCCGAACAAAAGAATGAAAAAGGCCCCATCAGCAGTCCGCTGGCTGGTGGGGCTCAGTGTTAATCCAGGCACCAGGAGGGACGCCCATTCAGCCCTGCGGCGGCGGCCAGCCACGGCCGGTGATCTTATCCCCACTGCAACACAGGCAGGCAGGCAGGCAGAGGCAGGATGTTCATCATTCCCAGGCACTCAGCACTGATGCTGCTCATGGCTCCAGGCACTGGACCAGAGGGGACGCAGTACATGAAGCCATTTTGTAATCACTTCCATCTCTGATCCACCTCACTTTGGACTGAACCCACCAAAAAATCAATATCTATCCCAGCTACTAATGCTACGGATATTATAGTATTTTCTGATGACGTTGATAGTAGCCTACCTATTGCTTTTCCACAAGGGGTAAAATGTAAAAGTGTCTTGAATATATTAGAAATGATGATACAATGAAACATTTTTTAAACTACATTTAAATCTTATACAGCTTGTATGAAAAGAAGGATCCTACTTTTAACATGCAATTCATCTATATAATTCATCTATCTCTCCTAATGTACCATTCCATATGAACTGAGTGCAGTATGAAGTATGTGAAGTATGTTCATGTATTTTTCCACTGTGCTTAGATACAGTTTGCACAAGGTTTGCTTGAGTTTCCCATGAAGCATGGAGAGAAATCAATAATACATTTGGACTGCAGCATAACTGAATTTCAAAGAGGGAGAGAGAAAGCTACCGGGCCATTTTTCAAGCAAGCCCTGCGACTGTCACTACTGCAAATGCTTTCATATCCTGGCCCAGGCAATGACCATGCTGCCATAGCAACAGCTGCTGTATGGAAACACAGTAATATGATTGAAAGTAAACAAATCAGGTTTAAAACAAACAAACAAACAAACAAACAAACAAACAAATATTTATTTCGACTCCTGGTTTAAGACATATAGATTCTGTGTGGCTACGTGCTAAGAGCGCTCAACTTATATCCAGAGTGAAGCACCTGCACACCTGGCTGGTTGCAATGGCCTAGCCTGTGCTATACTGTATATATTAGTGCAGAGCCCAAGGGTGGACTGGGCTGGGTTTGGGCAGTAGCTCACCTTTTGGGAGGCTTGTGGGTGAGTGTGGTAGAGCTGGACAGACAGAGTGCATGCAGGAGGGGAAAGACGAAACACATGCAGAACAGTGTTGATTAGTTCATTAACAAAAACCACAGGAGTTGATTAAGACATAAATTAACAGGGATGGGGAGAGTGTGAGTTTACATGGGGAGGGAATAGCATGGGATTTATTCGATTAGGGGATTGCTAGTCTAGCAGTAGGAAATTTTGGAGAGCGACTAAAACTACAGTTGGGAAATATAAACATCATTATACAAGACAAATAGAGAATGCAGAAATCAATACATATGGATGAACTGCACAGAAATTCAGTATTCTGACTTTTCTGTCTGCTAATGATCCATATGCATACTATACAGACCGTCATGTCAGGTCATGTCAACACACAAGCATGCCGTCAAACACTGTATATCCTGCCACCTGTCATCTCCATTGTACATATAATGCTATCAAGATCTTGATATGTTTGCATGTGAAAATCCTATTAATTTGATTGTTCTATGTCCACTTAGATTTATCAGTCCCTTGAGAGGATCAGTTTACTTGTGTCCTCCTTGCAGAGGGAATACTGATGGGCTATCAACATGCATAACAGGATTTAGGAGACACACATTGGGCGCAAACCAAACTTGCAAAAAATATTCAATACAGGCTAATAACAATATGCATTAAATATTAACAACAGCAGGCATTTGGAATATGTATTAAATATGAAAATAATGATGTGGTGAAATAAATCATTTCAAATATTGGAATATTATTCCAAATATTATTATATATTCACATACAGAAATAAAAAAATAATACACACAACCAGCTTATCCAAATATGAATGTGTGTGGACAGAAAAAGCACATCCAGTTTAGGGAAAATTCTTCCACAGATTATTTTCATGTTCATATTTAGTGTGTACATAAATCTAGCCACCTACATCCATCTCTCATAAATAGTCATGTTTCTGACATCATCCTTCATTCTCAGTGTAATCCACACACACACATATGACTCATACTCTGTGTGTGAGCTTGTGCGTTATTTGTGCTTGAATGTTTTCTGCCTTACTGTACAGTTGAGATATGCAGGCACACAAGCAGTGCAGTGTAGAAGCCTAATGCCCAAACTGCGTGTGTGTGTGTGTGTGTGTGTGTGTGTGTGTGTGTGTGTCAGTGTGTGTGTGTGAGAGAGCCTAAGCACTCCCACACGCCACCTCATTAGAGATGATGGCGTGCTGCTCTCCCAGCGTCTGCATGCCCACTGTGCCATCCATGCCCCGCTGATGCCAGCGCTCAGTGGCAGGGCTAACACCTCCTCCAGCGTGCCCCCTCTCCCTCATCCAATTCCCCTCTCTCCTTCCCTCCCTCTCTCCATTTCACCAATCCCGTTCATCCATCACTTCACCATTATGATCTTTTAAGTGTATGCAGGGTGGGGCTGGTGGCTGATGGGTGATGGGGGAGGGGTGAGAAGGGAAGGGGGGGGGGGTGGTGTATTCAAGAGGAGCAGGGCATTGTGGGCCAGCGACAGTCCCAAGATTGATCACCTGCGCTCCTCAGCTTGCAGTCACTTAATCAAGCAGCGCATCTGAATGTCACTGCCTCACGAGAGGAGATACGCCATCGCCATGATGGGAGTGCCCCCCCCCCCCAGTCTATTATGCATGTAACACTGACAGCTATGCTCCCCAATGAGGGCTGCATGGGAGATAAGAAGAGCAGGGGGAGCAGGGAGAAGAACTAACAGGCTATTTCAGTTGTTTTGGGGCGAGATGGGGAGGGGTAGGAGTGTGGGGTGGGGTAGGAGGGTGGGAGGGGAGGGGTGGGGTGGGGTGGGGTAGGAGGGTGGGGGTAGTAAAGGGTGAGTGTTTTGCCCCCTGTGTGGGCTGCTGTCAGTGGTTGAACAAAACATTAGCAGAACACAATAGCTGATTCCACTAAAAGCCTGTGTTAGCAGGACAGAGGAGTAGAGAGGCAGAAAGACAGGAGAGAAGAGGAGAGGAGAAGAGAGGAAAGGAGAGAGGAGAGGAGAGGAGAGGAGAGGAGAGGAGAGAGGGATCAATTCTGCTAATGAAGAGCAGCTAGCCGAGCTGAAGAGGGAGGATCAGTGTAATCCAGACATGAGGGCTGGTGAACTTGCTCCGCATGCACAAATTGAAATGGGGAAAACAAAAATGTGTTCACCCATGGTGGCCTCTTCTGTGTGTGTGTGTGTGTGTGTGTGTGTGTGTGTGTGTGAGTGTGCAGATGGACCTCTCTGTAATGAGCCAGGCCACAGGCAGCTCAGGCTATGCTATCGATAATGTGGTTGTTTTCTGGGAAGAGCAGCTCTGAGAGATGGCTGGTGGGAGCAAATTGGATCTATTTAAAGAGACCTCTCTCGGGTTCAATAAAGAGTAAGTGCGAGTGTTTGCAGTGCACACACACGCATATGCACACACACACACAAATGCACAGACACACATACACACACACACACACACACACACACACACACACACACACACACACACACACACACATACACAAACAAACACACACACACACACATACACAAACACAAAGACACACACATACATACACAACTGCACAGACACACGCATACACACACATGCACACACACACACACACACACACACACACACACACACACACACACACACACACACAAATCCACACACAAATCCAAACTCACACTCACACAGCTAAATCTTATCTAAGTGCATCATAACCCCTCTTGAGGCAGCCAGGGTTGGCGGCAGCCAGGGAAGACTTGCTTTATCAAATCTTGTGTTTCTTGTCAAGAGAAACAAAATAGAAATGCTGTGTTGCTGCCACTCACAATAATATTAGCAAAAGAAACTCAACAGTTCCTACATATCTGCTCACAGTGATTCTCCTGTTGGGCAGAGAGTGGAGTGTGTGCTCACATCGATGAGATGTATAATTTATACACAAGCTTCCCTGGTAAACATTCCACTCAGAGTGCATTTAAAGGGCCAACTGGGTCATGTCAACTGATCTTCAATGTTGTTCTGCATACAAACACTAGACTGTGAGGTCACACAGTGTGGGGAAGAGGATGGACAGGACACTGGGCTATTGCCAGATGATGCTACTATCACTACCAGCAGTACCAGTGTATTACTGTTGCCAGAAGAATAACTCCACCAGATTACACTGTGTCCTAACTGCAAGTGATGTGACCGAGTGTGTGCGACAAAATCAGTTTGACCACTCAGTTTTCTATTTCACTGTCCCCTAACTGAACATGAAGCTAATTGCGTTAGTACACAACTTTTTCAAAACATTTTAGTCGTTAAGCTAAACTGAATGCAGAAATTGACAAATAGAATGGCAATAGATGAAATAGAACGGCACATTTAATGGACCCAATGTAGACAGCGAACAGTCAATGCTATGTGTCCACCTGACAGTCACTGGCAATTAGGACAAGGTGTTAGCATGTATTCACTAACTCTCACTTGGTCACAACAGAAAAGGAGGGCTTATAGACATCATGGGATGTTTTGTTGGGTGTACTTTTTTTGTTTTGGGGTCCTACCTCTTGGTAGCTGGTGCTGGGGCGTCCCTGCGGGAGCCTGAGGGGGATGGGAGGGTGCCGCCGCCTTTCTTTGGTAGGACTGTGCCGTTGTTGACGGTGGGCCGCAGGGGCAGGGCAGCCATCATTGGCCGAGCTGCAGGGGAGCGGGAAAGGAGACAGTGAGTTACATGTGTGTGGAAATAACATGCACTTTATGATCCCTCCTGGGGGTCAAAGGTCAAAGAAAAAGGTAGAAGGAGAAAAGAAGAGGGAGAAAAAGGATGAAAGAGGGATGGACAGAGAGAGAGAGACTGAGAGAGAGAGAGAGAGACAGAGAGTGTGTATCAATCAAATGTATCAACTTATCATGTCTCTTTGAAATGCTAATGAAATGTTATCTCCAATGAATGCTTTCGCCTTTCGATAATGCTGCACAGAAAATCTAATAACTCTGTGACATTTTGAACGAATCCATGAATCAGGCGTGTGTGTGTGTGTGTGTGTGTGTGTGTGTGTGTGTGTGTGTGTGTGTGTGTGTGTGTGTGTGTGTGTGTGTGTGTGTGAGAGAGAGAGAGAGAGAGAGACTATCTCCAAGAGTATGTCTGCTCTCACTATCTCACACACACACTGCCTCACACACACCCATCCGAAGGCACACAGGACAGACAGACCATCCTGACAGACTGGCCATCAACTCAGCGGCCCTCAGAGATCCACACAGTGACTGAGTGGAGACACAGGAGCAGGACCGTCGCAACTGGACAGGCAAACCAAGCAATTGCCTGGGGCCCCAAGCTGAAAGGGGCCCCCATCATCAACTATATAATTATTTTAGAGGTTTAGTTGGTGGTGTTTTTCAATAAAATATGACTTAGTCTAGATTTAGACAACTGTAAGTTCATCACAAAGAATTAATTAAAGATTCTTGAGGATTATAATAATTTGGTTCATGTAGGTTTTTATGGGAGGTGAAGGGCCCCCATGTCCTGTTTGCTTGGGGCCCCCTAAGTACCTTGAAACGGCCCTGCACAGGAGACAAGCCTCCACCTCCGTGAGACAAGCCTTTCTCTGCAAGGTCACTGAGGCATAATCCAAGTTGTTAGACCCAGGTAAACAGAGGAAGTTAGCGCTCAGAGGGATTAGAACTAGAGAGGGAAAAGCAGGAGTGTTTTTCTCAACATCAAACACACACAAGGCTGCGTTCAAGAGTTTCTTCCCCTAGCAACAGATGTGATGGAGCGTATTTCGGCACTTTATCTGTATTGAGGAACGCTGCGCAACAAAAAACACGAAGGCCATTATTCATGCACATCTCCCCTCCTCCTTCTTCTCTTCTCCTCCTCCTCCTCCTCTGCTGTCTCAAAACAGACGCTTTTCTCATCTCTGGCTTAAGTGAGTGACTTATAGCTGTTTACTTCAAAACAAACCTCCCTAGGAGAGGAAACAGCAAACAAAGCCAACGCCATTCCGCTCCTGAGAAAGATGAAACTGTCTGCATTGGTCGAGAGGCAAAGACGTTCTGAATCACAGTCAATTATGTGTATCACACAGCTAGCTCCCTTTTTTCTCTCTTCTCTTTCACTAGAGCACTTAAAGGAATTTTTTCCCCGTCCCTCCTCCGTCTCCA
>JAODXP020000024.1:13438378-13440878 GCA_027497455.2 Sardinella longiceps | reverse complement strand
TGACACCAGCCATCGCCGCAGGAGTGCTCTTTCCATTAAACCCCAATACATCTCCACTGACATGTCAAAACCAATTTCTGAAAAACCGAGATCTGAGAGATGACCTCTTGTCTAAGAAAAGACCGCCCCCCCTCCCCTCCCCTCTTTAGGCCAGAGCTGGCAGCGACAGAGAGAAAGAGAAAAAGAGGGAGGCAGAGAAAAAGAGAGAGAAAATGGAAGGAAAAACAAAAAGAGAGAGAGAGAGAGGTAAAACAGTCTGGCCTTGAGATCAATGGCATTAAATATTAAAGCTAAATCAGTGTTGCAGCCCTCCCCTGGAGATTGACAATAACACTAATGTTAATTATGCATGAGCAGGGGAGCAGCTGCTAATTAAGGCAATAAAAATAATGGTTTTTACTAAACTTAGGGCTTTGTGTTTGTGTTCACACAGGAGGTGGGTGGCAAAGAAACAACAGGAAAAAAGCCATTCATCTCAGAGTGGGGAAATATAAGGAGGAATAATCTATGAGAGTTCCCTACTGAGCTGAATGTTTTTCTGCTTCGCAATGATGGCTTTGTTAGCTACATTTACCGTAATTATATATTTCCCTTCTGCATAAAATGCGAATTGAAATGCAAACTACAGGATGGTTGTCAAATGTCCTTTAGTGATATCCTCCTCCCCCATGTAGATTTTTGGTCTTGTGACACACTGACACACATGCTCAGAGAGAGGGAAAAAACATTCCATTAAGATCCATTTAAACAAATGAAGGATCACTGACATTTAGATTTATTCACTGGGTCTCGTTATCCCAAGCGGTTCCCAAACACTGCTATTTTAAATGCAAATGCAGGCTCACTACTTTGTTTCTGAGTTGTTTGAAAGGCTTCAAGAAAAGCAATTAACTGAGTCTAAAGAATAGATCTTGTAGCCTGGGTAAAGAAATTGCCAGTGTGAATCACAAGGCGCATTTTACTATAATACGCAGATTCAAAGCTGCAGGGGGAGATGGAAATTTGTGCTGGAGAAATCAAAGTGAATGGCTTCAAATGAAAATGTTTATCGCCTGGCAGCCCAAACCCTGACCCTGTGTAATTATAAACACACACACACACACACACACACACACACACACACACACACACACACACACACACACACACACACACACACACTCCTCACACAAAACCATCACAACAACCCCCACCCCTTAAGCACACACAAGTATATGCACAAACGCACACAAATGCAAATTAAAATACACAACACATACATGAACACACACATACACAACCACACAGACCACACACCTACATGTACACACACACACACACACACACACACACACACACACACACACACACACACACACACACACACAACATATACACATAGTCACAGATGTGCAGGGCACAGCCGCCTTCTCTCTCTCTCTCTCTCTCTCTCTCTCTCTCTCTCTCTCTCTCTCTCTCTCTCTCACACACACACACACACACACACACACACACACACACACACACACACACACACACACACACACACAATCCCAGTGAATCTGCCTAGATGGCCTGCGGCTATTCCGCTTGCTATGCAGCTTCCCCTCCATTCAATAATGATCACAGCAGCCATTACTGCAGCAGTGTGATTAACACTCCAGCACAGATAGATAAGCCTCTTAATGCAGACGCTCCACACACACACACACACACACACACACACACACACACACACACACACAGGCACAGAGCAGCCAGCAGCCCAGCATCGCCCTCACACACACCTGGAGATACAGTACCCAACGCCATGGGTGATGATAGGTGGGGCAAGCGGAGAGAGAGAGAGAGAGAGAGAGAGAGAGAGAGAGAGAGAGAGAGAGAGAGAGAGAGAGAGAGAGAGAGAGAGGGAGAAACGCCATGGGTGATAGGGGGGGCAAGCGGAGATCTTGAGAGAGAAAGAAAGGGAGAGAGAGAAAGAGAGAAATGGAGAGAGAAAGACAGAGAGAGAGAGAGAAAGGGAGATCCTCGTTTAAGACGGCTCTGCGTGCGGCAGTGATTTTCGTTGTTCAGCCTCGATTTCTGCCGCTGTGCTGTGATAAATTGGGTCATAATGCCTCTGCTAACAGACGGGGGCTTCACTGGCACAAAAAAAAAAAAAAAAAAAAGAAAAGAAAAAAAATGAGGCCGTGTAAATCGCTCCATTTCTCAGGACTGATCTCAGCTCATTGAAGAGCAATGTTTTTCTTTTCTTTTTTTTTCTTTTTCTTTTTGGAATAATGATAATGAAACAAAAAAAAAAAAATCACAAGATCGTAATGAGAATTTGCAAACCCTTTATCAACCTCACTCTAATGGCTTCTCTCATTGATATCAACGCCTGCTAGGGAAGAGAGAGGGGGGGGGGCATTTTGATTGAACCCTTCCACAGCCTGCATGGATCCATCAGCTCTCTTTCACAGCCACATTGCCCCTGATTGAACCCCCCTTCACACACACACACACACACACACACACACAC
>JAODXP020000024.1:13430878-13433378 GCA_027497455.2 Sardinella longiceps | reverse complement strand
TGTGTGTGTGTGTGTGTGTGTGTGTGTGTGTGTGTGTGTGTGTGTGTGTGTGAGAGAGAGAGAGAGAGAGAGAGAGAGAGAGAGAGAGAGAGAGAGAGAGAGAGACAGAGATGAACTGGAACACAACCTGGCAATGCCCACTGAAGCAGAACCAGCTTTCCAATGCTCCCATCCTCCACTCCTCTTTCTCTTCTCCTCCCCCTCTCCTCCCCTCTTCTCTCCTCTCCTCCTCTCATCTCTCACTCCCTGTTAACTTTGCCCCGTGGCACAGCACCACAGAGAACTGCAACACATACACACAGAATGGCCATGTAGTTCTTCAAGTCCCTACCCTTGACTACCTAGATCTGCCTATCTTTGACCTTGTGTGTGTGTGTGTGTGTGTGTGTGTGTGTGTGTGTGTGTGTGTGTGTGTGTGTGTGTGTGTGTGTGTGTGTTTATGTTTCTCTCTGCATCTCTTTATTTCCCTCTACTGTCGCTTACTCTTTGTTCTATCTCTCTCTGCAAACAGTGGATCGGAGAGAGAGAGAAAGAAAGAAAGAAAGAAAGAAAGGAGAGAAAGAGGATAATAAAATTATGCTCCATTCCCCACAGCCTACCATTCCTTCTTTCTTTCCCTCTATCTTCCCTCCCTCTCTCCTCATCCCTCTCTCCCCATCCCTCTCTCCCTCTCTCCCTGTGTGTGCTGGAGTGCGGAGAGCCCCATCGGAGGCAGCGGATTAGGAGGAGAGTGAGCCCATCTCTGGGCCTGGTTATCCCTAAGCTCCCTGGGGCTCTGGAGCCTGCATGGGCCTGCACTCACTTACTAGCAGGTAGGCTACACTACACCACCAACATCACAACAACAACAGACTACACCACCACCACCACAACAACAACAACAACAACAACAACAACAACAACAACAACAACAACAACAACAACAGACTACACCACCACAACCACAACAACAACAAAAACAACAACAACAGACTACACCACCATCACCACAACAGCAGACTACACCTCCACCATCACAACAACAGACTACAACACCACGATAACAACAACAGACTACACCTCCAACATCACAACAGCAGACTACATCACCACCACAACAACAGACTACACCACCACGATAATAACAGCAGACTACACCTCCACCATCACAACAACAGACTACACCACCACCATCACAACAACAGACTACACCTCCACCATCACAACAGACTACATCACCACGATAACAACAACAGACTACACCTCCACCATCACAACAACAGACTACATCACCACCACAACAACAAAAAACTACACCATCACCACAGAAACAGACTACATCACCACCACAGCAACAGACTTCACCACCACAACAATAACAGATTCCACCACCACCACAGTACTACAGAACAGTGCAGTGCCACCATCATAACAACAGAGCACCACCATCATAACAACATACACCATCACCATCACAACAACAGACCACCATTTACACACCATCACCATCACACAACAGAATACAACACCACCACCACCACCACTATCAAACAGCAGACTTCACCACCACCACCATCTTCAACAACAACGACAACACACACCACCTCCACCTCTATCTATTACTATGCTGCTGGGGATGTCTCTGCTGCCAACACAAACAAACACATTGTTTGGAAAATGGGGGGTAAAAAAACAAACAAGTGGTGTCGAGGTCAGTGGAGCATGTTTGCTGTTTTACAAAACAAAACCCCACTGAGAGAAAAACACACACTTTCTCTCCCTCTTTTTTTCTTCTCTTTCTTTCTCTCTATCTCTCACATCTTCACACAGACAGACAGACAGACAGACACACACACTGACTGTAGATACGCAAACACAACACACACATATATATGGTGCAGTGGTGCAGTTTTAGAGCCCTTGGGTGATGCAACACTCAGCTTTCATTTCAGGCCCCAAAGGGAGATCTCCAGAAGGCTGAGTAAATCTGCACCGCCGTTAAAGAACATGTCAAAGAGAAGCCGCCTGGTTTGCAGCATGTTTTCCTAGCATGTAATTGAGAGGAGTAGAAATGTCACACAGCAATCCACAAGAATGTAAAACAACAAGCCCTGGCCATGAGTACAGAGAGTTATCCCTGCCTCACACACACACACACACACACACACATACACACACACACACACACACACACACACACACACACACACACACACACACACACACACACACACACACACACACACACACACACACACACACACACACACACACACACACAAGGGCTGGGATGGAGAGCAGACACACGGGCCTACAGTAACATGTTTTCCAGCCCGGCGGGGCCCGTTAGTCCAGTAGCACAGCTTGTTTGGACAGGTGTAATAAATAGCAGCTCCCCTACCCAAGCACGCCTCAGCCACCTGCCCATGTCAGCTGACTAGCCCCCTTCTGCCCCCCCCCTCTCTCTCTCTCTCTCTCTCTCTGCTTCTCTTTCTTCCTTTGCAGTATTCACTTAGTGAGT
>JAODXP020000024.1:13420878-13423378 GCA_027497455.2 Sardinella longiceps | reverse complement strand
TTTCACTCTCTCTCTCTCTCTCTCTCTCTCTCTCATTCACTGCTCATGGCTCATGGGTTTGTTCCCACTGGATGACAATGTGGAGAGAGAGAGAGAGAGAGAGAGAGAGAGGGAAAGAGAGAGTGGGAAGAGAGTGAGAGACAGAGAGGGGGTTTTGTGCAATGCGCCTGTAATATTTTGACCCAGATTTTTTGCTGCAATACTTCCTTGAATGTTCACAGTGCATGAATCATGCAGCTTCATAGCTGTCCTTTTGAAAAAGCTAGGATCTATCCAGCACGCCCCTTCTTTATAATGCTTTATCACGTGAGAAATACAGTCCATAGTCCACATCCTCTGAGAGGATACATGACAGGTAGAAGATATCACAGACATTCTAATTATGGGACAAATGCCAGCGGAATGACCTGGAATCAAAAGGAGAAGGTTGTGTGTGCTCGTTTGAACAGAAACAATGACAAAGCAGGCTACAGAGGAGAGGAGAACAGCTCTGCTAAGTCAACCAATCCTCTTTCAACACCCATGACAGCAGCAATATTTCTTTCTCTTCTCTTTCTTTTTTCTCTCTATATCTATCTCTCTCTATTCTCTTCTCTCTTCTATCACTCTCTCTCTCTCTTTCTCCATCTCTGTATCCTCACAAAGCCAAAATCCTATTCAGAAACTTTCCCTCCTCTCCCAACCCAGAGGACCTTACAAGGGGAGCATCAGCACAACATCTTAACTCTCTCTGACAGTGTCGACCGCTGCACACAGCACACAACTACTTTGATGTTTCTTGAGTTTGGGTCCAAGCAGAGATGGCACTAAATGCTATCTGACAGCAACCTCGAAGCACGGCACACACACACACACACACACACACACACACACACACACACACACACATAGAGAGACCGTGAGCCCAGGGAAAGGGGATTATAGGAGTCTTTACCGTTACAGAACTGCAGCAGCGAGGAGGTGTCATAGAGGCTGCTATAGCTGGAAAAGCCGTCCTCCATCCTGGAGCCGTGCTGCTGTGCTCCCCCCTATCCTTCTCCACCTCCTGCTGCTCCCTCTCCTGCTCCGGCTCGTACTGCCTCCGCTCCTCTGTGCCTCTGGTCCTCCTCCTCCTCCTCCTCCTCCTCCTCCTCCTCGTCCCTGGCTCTCCCTGACGGCCGGCGCCCCGTTAGTCTGTGCGGCCCTGCGCGGCGTCCCTCTACCCATTCAACATCCACTTCTTCAGGGTCAGCCTGCCGGTGTCAGTTACCATGGCAACCCATTCACTCCGATTATGTCATGTGAACTCTCGCTTTCGTTCACGCTGGCTCTCTCTCACACTTGCTCTCTCTCACTCTCTCTCTCTCTCTCTCTCTCTCTCTCTCACTCTTTCTCACTCAATCTCTCTCTGTCTGTCTCTCCAATGCACTGTTGTCCCTTGAAAAGGAGTGACACGCAAATAATTCTGCTCTCCAGAGGAAGAGAGGGATGAAAGAAAGTAGAGAATAAAAGATATCCTTGATCCAAAGTGAAGAGAAAAGGGAAAAGCAGGCAACTTCAGTTTGTTCTTCTTCCTCCTTCTCTTTTCCTCCTTCTCTCTTTCTCCTTCTCCTTCTCTCCTTGTCCTGTCGTCTTCTGTCCTCCTTCACTTTCTCTCTGATCCTCCCTTATTTGACCTCGGCGGAGGCTTTGCAGAGTTAAACCTTAGCGCTGATCTCCACGGGAAAAACAGCTTTCAACAGCTTCAGCCTACTTGACAGGAGCTGCCAGCGACTCCCCGTGAGTGTGTGCACGCGTGTGTGTGTTGACTGTGTGTGTGTGTGTGGGTGTGTGTGCGTGCGTGCGTGTGAGAGAGATAGACTGAACGTGCAGGAGGGTCTGTGTATGTATGTATGTGTGTGTGTCTACGTAGATGTGCTTGAGCCTGCGCGTGCGAGTGTTTGTGTAATGCCTCGCACAGTCAGGGGACAGCAAGGCTCACAGGTCCCACCCCCGCCAGAGCCAGTTGGCCAATCAGAGCAAAGGGGGGGTTGGGCCTCTTTCAAAAACACAGCTCTGCCTGCCCTACAGCTGAGGGAGAGAGAGAGAGAGTGAAAGTGTGAGAGAGAGAGAGAGAGAGAGAGAGAGAGAGAGAGAGAGAGAGAGAGAGAAACCAGACAGCCTTGCTTCCAAGGAAAAGAACGAGTGATGAAACAGAGAGGCATAATGAGAAAATGAAGAAAGGAAAGAGGGAAATAAAAGGACTGAAATGAAAAGAAAGAACGCATGACAGAGGGATAATGGCTTTGTTTCCACTTTCACTGATAGCCTAACTGACATCAAATGCAGTTATACACCTTTCAGCTCCATTATCAAGCCATAGTAAATTCACACTATGAGGGCCAACGTCCAAACGCTTGTTTAATCATTGAAAAGATAAGAAGAAATAGTAACATTGAAGAGGAATGACACGGCAAAGCATAGCTTAGCATATTGAAGCTAGAAGTGCTGGGGTGGACAGTCAGGAGGGACTTATGACTGT
>JAODXP020000024.1:13360878-13415878 GCA_027497455.2 Sardinella longiceps | reverse complement strand
GACACAAACACATAGCGTATTTAGGCCACACACACACACACACACACACACACACACACACACACACACACACACACACACACACAGTTTAAATGTTCCTTAGCTTCCACATGTTTTGACAGTGCGGCCTCGGTCTGGTATGTACTAAAATTCTTGGCGGGGCCCAGCCAGCCCCAGAAACACACACCACACACACACACACACACACACACACACACACACACACACACCACACACACACACACACACACACACACACACACACACACACACACACACACACACAGCCATATAAGACAGAGAGAGAAGAGGAGGCCTCACAAAGGTCCCCCTCAACCTGCAATGACTGATAAGACTGAACTGTTATCTCCTATCTCTTGAATGATGGTGGATACAGATCTCCATATTCATGCCATCTATAAACACGTTCTACAAACAATATACAATCACCAAACCTCCATATGTCTATAGTTAGCTGCTAGTTCAACTGAGAGGAAGTCTGTCATAACAGTCCTGAAACATTCATTGTCTGTCACTACGTGACTCTCTCTCGTTGTCTTTGTGTCCCGACCCGCTGTTGACATTTTTCATGTGGGTCTGGCAGCTCGAGCATGGAATCTGCCCCTGGGATTGAAATAGAAGATAATCCTTGGGGCTGCTAAAAGGCATTAGCCTAGCAAGTCTATGCCCAGCATTAGCTAAACAATAGCCTAAATCTTCACTGCATAGCTGCACAAACAGAAGGAAGATGCTCCTTTATATTCAATCATCTTTGATTTATAAAAAATTAGTTTTATATTTTAAAATAAATTAATCTATCAAACTTTACCATAGCAACTGACATTCATACAGTAGTCAAAGCTGACAGGAAATGACATAATGAGGCAGACAGACTTCATTCAAGAGGAAATGACAGATAAGCCAATCAGTACAAGTCGACTTGGCACAGATACGACGACACCTGAAGCCATGGTCCAATCACGGCGCCGGTTGTTACATCACAGAGAGGAGCGCGTGTTCACCTGAATGGAGACACTCACCGATACAAAAAGGGCTAAAAGCCTATTCAACCCAAAATAGCTTCACTCAAATCCATTCAGGCTGTACATTTCAAGCATATCCTTCCTCCTTAGCAATGAACAAGCCATGTCTCCCACCTGGTCTTCAGAGCAGCAGTCTCAGAGAATGGGGAACCATAGCTGTTTATCACTCTAACCCCCCTGGATCATTCATTAGAGTAGATAAACATCTATTTGCAGATTTAAGAGCCTCCTCCACACACTAGGACTCACTGGGATCATTACAGAAGACAAATGAGGAGACGCCTGCATTTCCTCATTTAAAAGCTGCTTCTTCCTCCAAACACTGAGGGAGTCATTTATCTCACGACATAAATAACCATCAGACGCTGTGTGTCTTGTCCTGTCCTGTGCCCCCACACACATGAACATATACACTAAACACAAAAACAACACTCTCTCTCACACACACACACACACACACACTCATTCCTACTGACCCATGGTCCAGCTGCTTTGTGGGGTGAGCTGAGCCGTGTAGTGCCTACGTTCCTCCGGCACCAGTCTCATCTGGATCCGTGGACTTCCAACAGGCCCGGGGGCCACCACTGCTCCTCCACCTCCTCCTCCTCCACCACCACCTGTTCCAGCACCTCCACCTCCACCTGCTCCGGCACAGGCACCGGCACCGGCATTAGCGTCCGGCGGTGTCTCCATGGAGCCCAGGAGAGCAGCCGAGCGTTACGGCTCAGGGTGGCAAAGGGGTCGAGTTAGAGACAGTCAGCAGTCTGGCAGAAACAGTGGGGATCACCAGCACCAGCAGCAACAGATGGATGGATGGTTCTCTCCTCCATCATCGCTCCTGTTCTGACTCTCTTTCTTTCTCTCCTTCTCTCTCTCTCTCTCTCTCTCTCTCTCTCTCTCTCTCTCTCTCTCTGTCTCTCTCCGTGTTTCCGTGGGCTGTGCAAGCAGGATGATGATGTCATTAAAACGAAGGATTAACGTCCCTTAAGCCAGTGTGAGCTTTTATCAGCGAGTTTGGAGGGAGAGACTACCACACACACACACACACACACACACACTTACACACACACATACACCATTGACGTGTTTACAGGCCCGCATGCTCTCGCGCTAATGCAATTTCTGAGGCAAATAGCTACAAAAAAATGACTCAAAAATCCACTTGACTTTCAGAGACTCCCAACATGAGGATTAAACATCAATCACTGGTTTTCCTGGCCATATGGGCGGCTCAAGTTTCATGCTTTGGAAGGCTTATGTAATATTGTCAAAACACATGGACAAGGGTGGTTTGTTTTTTTGCCTCTCTTTTAAAACACTGGACTGGCGACTAATGCACAATAAGTGCAAAGTGAATAGCAAGGGAGCTGGTTTGAGCTTTGGTTGGACATACTGTACATCTGAGCCGACGTCATCTTTGTGACATCATATAGAAGGCCTCTTTCTGCTACCAAACAGCTGGGTTTCCAATGTGACCTTCTGCCTCGTGAGTTCATGTCCTGTACAGAAGAACAAAACTCTTGGAAACCCTTGCCAGGATTGTCCTCTTGGGGGAGCTGTGCACTTCATTAAATGTGTGAAAGTCATTTACTCATAACTAAGTTACACGCCAGTCAGATGAACAATAAGATAAGTCAGTGTTTGACCTCTTTATGACCCTGGTCTTATTGTACCATTTCACTTATAAAACCCTCTAGTCTAAATGTGTTATAGTCTCAAATCAGTATTTTATTTTTATTTTAACTCAACTGGACTTCATTCAACATCTTCATTTAGTATAAATGGACATATGGAATCTCGGCTATATACAGTAATAGGCCTACTGTATGTAGCCTATGACAGACCATAAACAACATATGGCAGAACACTGTGTGATACAACAGTCCAAATACAGTAGCCTATATTGCATAAGTAAAAGTCCAAAGACAGTGGAGGCCATTAACAGTATATAGCCTCACAATTGTGCACCAGCAGGGCTTGGCCTTGCAGTGCGTGTGTGTGTGTGTGTGTGTGTGTGTGTGTGTGTGTGTGTGTGTGTGTGTGTGTGTGTGTGTGTGTGTGTGTGTGTGTGTGTGATGGAATAAGGGAGGTCTTCCAGTTGCATTTCCGTTGCATGTGATGCCTGGAGTTCCATGAAGCATCCCCAGCATTAATCACATCTGACTAGGCTCCTGAATGCATGCTCAAGCCCCCTCCCCCACTTCCTAAGCACAACTTGCACACAGTACACACGCCAATGCACACACCAACACACACACACACACACACACACACACACACACACACACACACACACACACAGTCATAGACACCCCCCTTCACCAACACACACTTGCAATATCACTTGAACATGCACAAATTTACACACCCTGGTTTTCCTTCTTTACAACTCCCCCTCCTTTTTTCCTCTGTCTTCCTCTCTCTCTCTCTCTCTCTCTCTCTCTCTCTCTCTCTCTCTCTCTCTCTCTCTCTCTCTCTCTCTCCTTTGCTACATTTCCATTTCCCTCATGAGTGCACACAAAGGCTCTCTGTCTCTCCATTTCACACTTGCACTGAACACAAATACACTCAAACACACACACACACACACACACACACACACACACACACACACACACACACACACACACACACACACACACAATGCAATCACTACACTGTTATTCATTTCCATTTCCATCCTCAACACACACACACACACACACACACACACTAGAAGCAGGTGGGAGAGAGTAGACACACAGTAGATTAGAGTTGGTGTCTGAGTCTGAGTGTTTGTGTGTTTATTTATTCCAAAGCTATTGTTCCCGTTCATGTCTTTCTCCATCTACTTCATCTGGGATTCCGGAATGTTGTGCAGCAGCAGCAGCAGCAGCCTCATCAACAGTGATCAGTGAACACAGTAGGACGTCCGCTGCAGAAAACACATCTCACCTAGATCTACACATCCAAATCAACCTGATGGGAATCACCACCCCAAAAGCATCAGAGTTTCACATGCCGTCCAATTCAACATGCTTCCTCCACAAACAATCAATCCCAAGTCAGGTATTATTCAAACCGGTGTTGCTCTGTCAGGAACATCAGAGGGCTTTATGGGCAATAAATAAGTAGATTGATACGATCTCCTTCTATTTACTCCACAGTGGAGCAGAATAAACAGCAATCTCAGGGTGACTGGGATGTGTCATTCAAAGTGTGGGAACATGAACACACACACACACACACACACACACACACACACACACACACACACACACACACACACACACACACACACGCACATCCAAAAAACTGTTCTGTGGCGGAAACCTATAGATGATTCTGTCACAAAGTTTGGTGAATGTGGTGACCTTTGGAGAGGCCAAGACTTCATTTCTAACTCCATCACAGCCCTCTAGTAACTTCAATTCCATCAAGGCTGAAAGTGTTGGTAAATACTACCCCTATAGCCTAGTCAAACAACTACCCTACTTGTTATCAGCCCCTGAACAGCAAACATCATCCTCAAAGAACAATTCCATTTCCCCCTCCAGACCCCAGTCACAGTGTGTGTGTGTGTGTGTGTGTGTGTGTGTGTGTGTGGATGGATGTGTGTTTGTGTTTGGACGGGGCCAAGGGAAGCCTGTGACAAAGATGAATGAGAATGTGCTGTGCTTACAAAGCATGTATCTTGCCTGCTTGGCATGTTTATTTACATGTATGCATTCGTTTTCGAGTGTGCGCCTTTATGTGTGTCTGTGTGTGTGTGTGTGTGTGTGTGTGTGTGTGTGTAGGCTACGTGTGTGACAGCACTAGCGTGACAGTACACAAGTAGCTGTTTGTCATGGTAGAAGAGCTGTCAGCTCTCATCATAGTAATAATACATCTCACTTACAGTACTGGGGAGAAGTTATCCACCTTCCATCTCTTCTCCATCTCTGCATTCCCTTTTTTTCTCTCCTCAGCTCTCCCTCTCTCTCTATCTCTTCATCTCTCTTGTTAGGGGCTAATACTGGGCATCCTTGCTTGTGCTTAAAAATCAGCTCTTTGGGATATTATGAACATGTTTCATACATTTTATCAGGAGAGCAATGTTTTTTTTTCATATATGGGTTATCTGTAACAAATTCCATGTGAAATTTTGAAGAGAAAACTGCTGGACTGTACGAACAGGCGTGGTCGTGGTTGTAGCTGTAAATAAAGGATTTAATCAGCTGACAACTATATACTACCCCCTAGTGGAGATATTTGGAGCTGCTGTAAGAACAGGTCTTCAAGTTGGCTTAAACATTTGGCAACTGGCAGAACATTAATTTTACCCAATTACAAGCAACAGATATCAGAATGATGAAAAAGGATTTAAAAGGGGATCTTTTTAATCCCTTTTATTTAAGTAAAATACAATCAACGACACAAATGTGTATGTAGACTATACTCCATATTCTGAAGAATGTTATTATTAAGTGTGAGAGAGCTCTGTTTCTTCCAGAAGAAGTGCTGATGCTAAAATATATAATTTAGTACTCTGTGGTTTAGTGTACTTGTGCAGTAGGGCTGTGCACTCAAGTAGAGTGCAGTGCACCCTAAGCTGTCTGTCCCTCTAAATAGGCCTCTGTCTGATGAACTGTCTGAGTAGTCAGTGTCAACGATCTGTGTGTCAGGGCTGTGGCCATACTCACTATTTTAAACAGCACACGCCAGAGGAACTATATATAATGAGATCTTTGTAACAAGACCTCGTGTGTCGTGTGTGTGTGTGTGTGTGTGTGGCCCTCGTGCCCTTCCCGGTCAGGGCCGGTTCTAGGCATAGAAAAACAAGCCGGTCGTCTAGGGCCCCAAATATCAGGGGGGCATCACAATACATCTCTTACTTATTTTCTTCAGTTTTTCTCTTATATTTTTAGCAATTTTTATATTTTTTGGACACCAAAAAGGCTCGAACCGACTCTGTTCCCACTCATACACTAATGCTGTGTTTTGTTTCTGGCCTACTTGAAGATCACGGCTCCTCAGACAGAGAGTCCTTCAGTCAGTCAGTATCACATAACTCAGGACCAAAAATGCTATTGATCAAAGCATCCTGGTTTTCATAGGCTCTTTATGTAATGTGAATCCCAGATCAATAGAGGGTCTCTGACCTTGCAGATCTGGTGAGGAGTAATGCACCAGAAGTGTCTGTGTGTGTATGAGAGGGAAACAGTGTGCAGTGTGAAAGTTGATAAGCTGCTGATGAGAGCGGCCCAAACTTAAGTGATATGCAATATTATTTGAGGCCTGCAACCATATAAGTGCATATTTCTCAAATTTTTGAATAAAAATATTTTAACATATATAAAATGGTAGTTAACCAGTCTGAAACCAGAATTGTTTAATTAGATATTATGGAGGCACTTTTCAATAATATCTGGTTTGATATCAGTCTGGTTTTCATTTCAGACTGGTTTACTATTTTATATGTGTTACAATATTTATATTCTTCATTTTGAAATATGGACTTATATGGTTCTTCGGCTGAAGGGTTCATGAAGGATTGTGACCAGAATGGTTGACAAGAAAGGGTTAAGATGGAAACTGTTTTTGTTGTTGTTGTTTTTGTTGTTTATCTTGCTCTAGAAAGTGCAAGGTTATAGACCTAGGTCATGGCTATTTCCAAAGATCCCAAAGATAATGGATAAATAGCACAGGTCAGCAGTCATATGATCTACTTGATACAGGCAACTTTCTTCAAACAGGAATGGAAATGTTAAACAAAATCCAAATCCAAAAGCTGTCTTTTAAACACTGCATGACATCAAACATGATCAAATGAAAATCCAACCCAATTCTGACCCATGATTTGTGTTTCCTGTGCCACGTGAGATCACAGCATACCGTGTCCTTTGGCTTTGCAAGATTTGGCCCCATCATTACTGCCAACATTTGCCTTCACCCATAAACAGTCTGTGTGTTCCAATTTAAACTGCAGCAGGCCTATATCCCTATGTGGACACAATCCAGCAAACAATAGCTCTGCCATCCAGCACGAGGTCCTGTAGGTCTACCTGCAGTGTAGTCACCCATGTCCCTGGACATACATTAATACCGAGCAGGCATGCATGACACCCAGCACACCCTATTAAAAGGTCCATACATACATACATACAGTACATGGAGACTCAGGGGGCAATAAAGGCAGCAACTCAAGCTGCTGCTCAGAAATATATAGGGATGTATGGACACACACACACACACACACACACACACACACACACACACACACACACACATTTACGGGCTGTATGTTTAGTCACACACAGTCACTTCATGGCTATTCATGGTTGTTTGAATATAGGTGAGTAATCTGGATTCTTTCCAGGTGCCAGGATACTAAATTGGAAAAAAATAGCGCTAGATTCTGAAAGCACTCACTGTAGAGCTGTTTTCCCCTCTACTTCCCTGCACAGTCCTCCCATTAATTGCCACTGAGGCCTGTAGACAGTGCCAGACAAAGTGAACTCAATGTGCCAGTTTGTGGCAGTAAACCATGAGAGCTGCAGCTGCTGGGGTGTAGCGTAGGACACTGATCAGAACACTGTGATCTTAGCACTTAGCCTAGCACACTTAGACATTTCTACCATGCAGAGCACAGCACCTCACAAACTATTAAACCACTGCATTAGGGAGTGTGTCTGACTAAATGATCCTTACTTGTGAAATAGTTGTAGATATTATAAGACATATCGTACATCTGCTAAATGCATGGCATAAAAATAACCTGCATTCATCCATTTAGTTCCATTTGACAACTTAAGGAAATATAAGATCACAAAATACTTTATTCATCCTAATGGAAAAACAGTGTAGCAACAGTACTGTTCAATCCAAACATATATGCATTCGCACACACACACACACACACACACACACACACACTGAGAGAGAGAGAGAGAGAGAGAGAGAGAGAGAGAGAGAGAGAGAGAGAGAGCACTTGTGTCTGCATGAAGCAATTTCATTTAATATCATTTACACACATTATAAATGACAGATAGAACCACCAAAATGTCTTTGTAAGAAAAGTTATGCTAATTTTACATAGTGCCGTATTCCACTGAAAGCATGCAGAAAGAGACAGCAGAAACTTTTCACTATCAGTAGCCCATGAGACTGAGAGGATATTTCCACATCCTCCTCTGCAAGGGCCTTGAGAGTGAAGCAGAGAAAACAGCAGCAGAAAAGCAGAAATATTCTCCACGGTCGTCGGTCTCATTGCCAGGGGCCAAACACATGATTGATTAAGTCCCAGCAGGACAAGATTAGAGGTCATCAGAGTTCGCCTTCCTCCTGCGAGACCACTCTGTGCTTCCCAGCAGTGCCGAAAAAATATCTCTGCTTCTGTTATGTGAATAAAGACTTGAAATGAGCTGGGCCGTGGTGCACTGGTCCTGTAAGCCCTTAACCCCCCCCCCTCCTCCTTCTTCTCAGTTCTCACAAACTTATACGCATTCTCCTCTGAGTCACAACCGACTGAAAATCACTCTCACGTGATATTGCTCAGACACGACGCTGATTACAAACATCATGCGACCACAAAGAGCGAGAACGATGTAGCCGATGTGTGTGTGTGTGTGTGTGTGTGTGTGTGTGAAGGGAGGGGGGGGCGGTATGGGAAATCAAGATGCTTTTTCAGATGAATCTTAGAAATCCAAACAACGACATACCATTGAAAGTCACTCCTCCAACTCAAACACACTTACAAGAGACGTTAATTCTGTGCATGTTGATGCTCTCTGTACTACTACTACAGTGTATAGACTTGTTCTTCATCATCAATGCCACTACAACAGCCCTGCAGTCAGCCCTGACTGTATAACCACAAAGCAGGGAGACGAGGCTTAGTGAGCCAGACCCCCCAGACTTAATGCTCCAGTGGCTTTAGCTGGGCTTTAGCAGGTAAAACACCCTGGCGGAAATAGCTACTGCTGGAATGGGACAGTCTCACTGTTTCAGACTGGGGTGGGCAACAGGGCACAGAGAGAGAGAGAGAGAGAGAGAGAGAGAGAGAGAGAGAGAGAGAGAGAGAGAGAGAGAGAGAGAGAGGGAGGGAGGAGAGAGAGAGAGAGAGAGAGAGAGAGAGAGAGAGAGAGAGAGAGAGAGAGAGAGAGAGAGAGAGAGAGAGAGGGAGGGAGAGAGAGAGAGAGGAGAAGAAGAGTAGGGGAACTGCTATTTTTAACTGATTGTTTCTGTTACACTGCCAGCCTGACCACAGCCTTCACTTTGCTAATGCCCTCCTTCCATTTCTGTGTGTGTGTGTGTGTGTGTGTGTGTGTGTGTGTGTGTGTGTGTGTGTGTATTTGGGTGAGTGGCAGTCAGCCATGGAGCATAGTAAGGTGTCTGAGTGGCTTCAGTGTCTTTAATATGTGTTTGAATGTGTGTGTGTGTGTGTGTGTGTGTGTGTGTGTGTGTGTGTGTGTGTGTGTGTGTGTGTGTGTGTGTGTGTGTGTGTTATGTGGCCGACACTCAGTATTCAGACAGTATTCATCTCTGCCACCCACACACTTACCACCTCTCTGCCCCCCCATCCCATACTCTCTCTCTCTCTCACACACACACACACACACACACACACACACACACACACACACACACACACACACACACACACACACACGCACATTCACTCAACCAAGTGAGAGTGAAAAGTTCTTTGGGAGATTACCAATCACCATTATAGTAATCGATACAAACAAGCTTAGACACAGAGACATGGTGGTACGCAATGATGATGCACTCATGGAAACAGACACTAGCACCAACACCCATTTACACACACACACACACACACACACACACACACACACACACTGGATGATGTTTCCTGTAAATCCATTATCACAGGAAACACAAGTGCAATTGTACATCCCGTATATGACAGGACATTAGTGCACCTCTCTCTCTCTCTCTCTCTCACACATCTCTCTCTCTCTCTCTCTCTCTCTCTCTCTAAACAGGAGGGAACAAAAACACAACTCTACTCGGCTGCACCCATTTCTCTTAATATGTGCTTTATCCCAAGGCTTTGCAAGCCTGGAGTGCATATAGCCCTTATAAGGCTAAAGCAGCTGGCTAGCTGCTCTCCTCGCCTGGCTGCCTGCATGTTTGCGGCCTGAGCTGTCCCCCCTCTGGACCGGCCCCAAAAAACAAACCCAGCAGGGTCCGGCCTCAGCATGCATTAGTGTCCCGACCCAGTCCACCCCCGTCCACCCCAGTCCAGGCAGTGTCCCACCCAGCCCAGCCCAGTGGAGCAGAACCCGCCAGAGCAGAGGCTACTACTCACCCATCATCAGTCCCTCGCAGTCAGACATGGTGCTGGAAGAGTTCCTGGATGTCAGGCAAGTCCCGAGGCTGTAATAGACACTCTCACTCTCACTTGCTGTCTCTCTCTCTCTCTCTCTCTCTCTCTCTCTCTCTCTCTCTCTTTCTGTATCCCAGACTCACTCTCTCTCTCTTTCTCTTCCTCTCTGGTTTCCTCTCCCTTGCTCTGTCTGTCTCTTCCTCTCCCCTCTCTCTATCTTTCTCTCTCTCTTGTCTCCTTTCAATCTCTCTCTCTCTCTCTCTTTCTGACTCAGCCTCTTCCAGCAGCTCGCTCTCTCGTTCTCAGCATATGCTATCCTTCCTGTAAACAAATGGTTCTTTGAGACCCCTGCTTACTCACACACACAAACACACACACATGCACGTCACCTTAAGCCCCGCCCCCAGTCAGCTGGGAGCACAGCGATGCCTGAGTAGACATGTCAAACATCAGGGGGCTGACCTGCCATTGGGCGATAAATATGTTGACCTACCCTCTCTCTCTGTCTCTGTCCTCCCCTTCCTCTCTTGACTCTAGTTGTCCACTTAATGCGACTGTCCATTTATACTGCAATGGCTCTTTGCCAGGGCTTGAAACAAGCACCCACTCCCTAGTGTCCTGGACAAGCCACAGCTTCCAACTTTTCCCAAGTCCATGATGTTTTTACAGGAGAATAGAAAAGAGTAACCCTATAGGGAAAAGAAAGAAGAAAAAATCTGTCATTCTTTCAAAAAGCAAAGGAACATATTTAAATAAATACAAATAAGGCACATATCTTAAATAAGTCATAGCAAACGCAGAGGCCCCAGTGAGGAGAGAGAGAGAGTTTAAACAGCAGAGAGCTATGCACTCACATCTACTCAGGCATGGGATTGTTTGCAGATTCGGTTTAAAAATAGCCCCCATATCTCAAAATGGAACACGTGCAGCAGTCACTTTGCTTAGCCTCACTGACAAAATTTCTGTGTAACATGCCCTTGAAGATACATTATCCTGATGTTCCTCTAGCCAACCCTGTAGTATTCCTCATTGACCACTTGGGGGCGACATTGCAGCACTGAGACGGTAACAATGGTTCCTCACAGCACCAGGGGTGAGAATGGAATAGTCATGAACGGTAAGGAAAGGTATTGTTAGGAGATTACCAGATTTAATCCTCAATTGAACCTCACACTGAGATCAAGGAAAGCTCTCACTAATGCCTATTAATCAAACCACTAAGTGGGAAAATCCAGTTGTTTGTGGGTGAGAGAATATTTCAGCTCTAGGTGGACTTCATTATAAAATAATTCCACTAATGTATGCCAGTGGAACATTCCAGTAAGATCCCAATGGATCATTCCCATTTACTGTTTATATTGTGATTCTACATAAATGTGGTCAGAATCATAAGTAATACCTATAAATGCAGCAAATCCTATTATCTGTCCAACTCATGAAGGTACAGTAATCCACATAACTATGCATTATTACTCTGCAAGCATTTTCCATATGTATTTAGCCAAGGGAAGATATGATTGTGGCTGAATGATTGCATTCACTCAGATTGGCCAAACTAAATGACAAAAACAGAAGAAATGAAGTCAGAGGCGGTTTAAACTAGATTCAGCTGTCAGAACTCCACTAAGGCATAGTCTGTGGACTTTGGTATGCCATTCGGTCATTCCAATAACAGTACAGACCAAAAGTTTGGACACACTTTCCAATTAAATTATTTACTTTATTTTCATGACTGTTACCTTCAGTGACAATCTACAAAATAAACATACTTATGAATTAACATGTGGCATTATGTACTTAATGAAAAAAAAACATGTTTTATATTCTTGTTTGATCAAAGTATCCTTCTTTTGCTTTGATAACTGCTTTGTACTCTTTATTTTTTTGATGAGCTTCAAGAGGTAGTCACCTGAAATGGTTTTATAACTGTCTTGAACAATTATTCATTCCCAGAGATGCTAAGAACTTGTCAGCTCTTTTGCCTTCACTCTGCGGTCCAGCTCACCCCAAACCATCTAACCCCTAGGTTGGGTTTAGGTCCAAAAGTTTGTCATAACCTCACACTTTTCTGTTAAGTACATAATTTCATGTGTTCATTCATAGTTTTGATGCCTTTAGTGAGAATCTACAATATAAATTGTCCTGGAAATAAAGGAATCACATTGAATGAGGGGGTGTGTCCAAACATTTGGTCTGTACTGTATATTACAACTTATGGGTGATTGTCATACCAGCATATTCATGAATGTCATGGTAGCTGAGATCAGACGTCCTGTTGGTTGTAATAATTATAACTATAGAATGTGTAACTCCAGGGAAATAACATAGTGCATGCAGAAGTTTAAAAAAGTTTTATCAAAGTAAAAGTTTTGAGCAAAAATATCTGACGATAGAATTAATACGTGCTACATTGAAGTTGTTGCTAAGGCAGATAGTAAGTAAGTAAGGTATCAATATGTAAGGAAATACATGTAAGTAAGATATGGCAGTTGCTAGGCTCGTTGCTACATTGCACATGTTGGTCGCTATATTGTTTGCTATGTCATTAATGTGGAAGTGATTCCCAAGACCTTGCAAGGCTGCTGGAAGCCTAATTGTAATAAGTCCTGTCTGAGCTGAGAGTGGCGTGTGAATAGTGAGAGTGCTGAGATGGTGCCGAGAGGTAGGTAGGCTATGTTATGTTAGGAAATCCTTCCCTGCAGGGATGGTGCTTGCTCTGTCACCCCAGTGTGTGTGTGTGTGTGTGTGTGTGTGTGTGTGTTTGTTTGTGTGCTCGTCTCCGTGTGTGTCCCAGGGGTCATCTGCAGTTCTCCCTCCGAGCCTTGTCACCACACTGTTTTTCTGTGTGTGTGTGTGTGTGTGTGTGTGTGTGTGTGTGTGTGTGCGACTGTGTGTGTGTGTGTGTGTGTGTGTGTGTGTGTGTGTGTGTGTGTGTGTGTGTGTGTGTGTGTGTGCCTGTGTGTGTGTGTGTGTGTGTGTGTGTGTGTGTGTGTGTGTGTGTGTGTGTGTGTGTGTGTGTGTGGAGAAAGTCTGGAGAGGCTTACTGTGGGGTCAAAGCATATCAGGGGATATCAAGAGTATGTGTCACAAGTGATATGGCTTAGGCTATATCCTGGGAATGGAGATAAGAGGAGCAAATTAAAACATTTTTACAAAGGAGACAATGAGACATATCATAGAGCCGAGGTATTTAATGCTGCTTCAGTTGAAAAGAATTAAGATTGCCATCTCCATGTTCCATCAGTTAAAAAAGTAATTTGTCCGGGTTAAACACATAGTTATAAACAATGTGTATTCCATACCTGGGCATACTAAGGCCCGGGGGCCAGATGCGGCCCGCAGCGCTATTTAATGCGGCCCGTGGAGCCTTCCCAAAATAAAATAATTTCTCATTTAGTCATGGTGACTTAGATTATAGGCCTTATTTATCAAATGTGTTGTATTCATGATATGCAAATTCCACCCTTTTAAACCTGCATATTAACATGTCCTCTGAAGAAAGTGGGGCTACTGGCTTGAGACTTGCCAATCTACCGACATCAGTTGGCTAACTGTTAACACCCAGCCCGTTAGTCAAAATCTAAAAGCCAATGTGGCCCCTTGGCCAAAATAATTGCCCTCCCCTGGTGTATTCACTCTATACAAGTAAAATACGTCCAAAGGCATGCAGCCAATCCACAGTTTGAAATGCTTTAGGTCTGCTTGAGATGGGCCAGGGGCCTTTAGGGGAAGATGGTGAGTGCATCAGGAAGGGCCACCAACCGTCCAGTCTCCTGTCCTGTCCCCCCCTGTTGGTAGGTGAGCCTGTCTTCCCGCACCCTGCTGAAGCCCCTCCCCTCTCCACCCCACCACCCAGGAGACCATCCCCATGACCCTCTGACCCCCTGCCTGCCCAAACACCTTTGATCCCCCCAGCTCTGTGTTTGCAGAGGAGTTTGGAGGTCAATTTCTCTCTCTCTCTCTCTCTCTCTCTCTCGCTCAGTCACACACTCACACACACACACACAGACACACACACACACAGACACATACTATATACACACGCACACACACGCAGACACACACACACACACACACACACACACACACACACACACACACACACACACATTTACCCTCTCCAAACATGATCCAGAATCCCCTCCCCAGCCCCTCTTTAAGGCTCCGAGAGCTGGCTGGCGCTGGGGTGTTTTTCCTCAGTAATCACCCCAAATTGACTTTCCCTACGCTAATATACTCCCTTGGACCCCAGAAAAATTGGCGTCCATTTGCACAAATTGATCGTAAAAAGGAGAGGAAAATGTTCGCATCTTGCATCATAAGAACATTTTTACTCAGTGGCGTTTCTCTCTTTAAATACTGAAGGGGAAAAGTCTGGATCTGTCAGCATTAACACAAAGCACAAACATTTAAAGAGTGAAAAAAAATTGGATGGTACTTGAAAGAAAGAAGGGAAAAAAAGAAAACAGAGGAAAGAAATAGAGAGAAAGGCTGAGAAGAGGAGTGTAAAGAGTGAGGAGCGAGAGAGGTAAAGGAAAGGAGGGAAGAGGAGTGCAGAGTACAGGAGAAGGCAGGGGAGGGGTGGGGGGGGGGGGGGTGCCTTCACCTTAGCTGGCCTTGAGTTGGAGAACAGTATGTTTACTGTATCGCCACTCGGTTGCCCGTGCCTCCTTGCGTTTGAAATGGGCTCTGTCGGAGTGGGTTTGGGTTTGGGCCTCTGGCGGAGGAGGGGCTGGGCTGGGCTGGGCTGAGGTTGGGCTGAAAAAGACTGGGAGGTAGCCCTGTGTGAGTCAACAACACAAGTAGCACCGCCTAAATTTGCATTCACTTCATATTCCTGAAAGGAAGGCCCATGCAGGCGGGATGGTAATGATGTGCTGGTATGTGCCCTAATTAACTCCTAATGGTGCCAAATTTAACAGGCCCCTCAATGATGCTTTAACTGTTTTATGGTTGTCGAGGCAATCCTCTAATTGGGGACTTGAGCCTGAGATATGGCATCTCAGTGGGTCCCCCGGCTGATGGTGGGTTTTAAGGCCGGCTTGGCAATTCACACCCATATCGTTATCAATCCAAATAAACATAACTCTTTTCCCCTAACTGATGCAATTCTGACTTCAGTTAAAAAATAGTTTTTTTTTTGGCTGGAGACGAAGCATATCTCCATACATTATAGCCGTGAATCTGAATGATTTTAATGTGTGTAATTTTGCCCCCCAGTTCCTCCTTTGCTTCCAGCAGTTTAACATTCTTTGGCCAAATTCTATAGCATGAGTTAGACTGTCTAGAAGCAACTCCACTTACAGTATTTTTTTTTTCTCCAAGTATCCATTTTTCCTCCCCCGCTCCCTCTCACACCCTAACTCTCCCCCATCCTCTCTTTCTCTCCCTCCTTCTCTCTCTCTCTCTCTCTCTCTCTCTTCTCTCTCTCATACTTTCTCCTGAGGCGCTGTCCCACTGAGAAACAGCCATAAAAACACACAGGGTCAGGAGAGCCCCCGAACAAAAGGCAAAGCTTTGATTTGCCCCCCATCCCCCCATCCCCCACCTCTCTCCCCTGAAGTCCAGGAGAGAAGGCAGAGGCCCTACAAGGCCTCACTTCTTCCCTTCTGACAGAAAACTACCCCCGCAACCTTCCACGCCCTCCCCACCATGGAGTTGTGTTCTGCTCTACCTCTTCCTCCTCTCCCTCAGGTCTTGCTTGGAACAGAGGGCCAGGGAGACAGCAGATGATTTACACAGGCTGTGTGGGGGAACAGGGCAGGGTTGGGGGAGGGGGTGTGGGTGGGGGCGGTTGAGTTTTGGGGACTGAGGCAGTAGTGGAGCTCTGATGTAATTGATGGTCCTTGAAGATGGTGATTTGTGAGAGAGAGAGAGAGAGAGAGAGAGAGAGAGAGAGAGAGAGAGAGAGAGAGAGAGAGAGAGGAGAATAATGTAGGTAGAAATCAAAGATGTAGTTCAAGACAGTGGCAGCATAGCAAAACTTTGAGAGCAGATCCCTGGACTGTAGCTGTAGGAATGCATTCTGGGAGATTCATGAGGGAAGTGAGAGATTTCAGGCTCTGGTCTGAAAGACCTTGTGTTAATCCAAAACTGGTGTGAGATTGAAGCTGAGCAAACAGAGAGAGGGGGAAAAAAGTCAACGAAGACAGGAAAAAAATCCACAAACGAGAGTCGTAAATCACTTGTGTGTAGCTGTCAGGAGACACTGCCCTCACAAGTCCAACTTTCAGATGTGTGAGAGGGATAGGCAGCACAGGGAAAGAAAGAGGGATGACTTAAAAAGAAATTCCACACTTATTCACTTTTCTTCTCCACTCCCTCTTCATTATTTGTTTTAATCACTTCTTCCTGTAATCCATTCTTCTTTCCTTTCTATTTTTTTCTTCAGCTCTGTTCTTTTTAAACCTTTACTTTTTTCCATTCTTTCTTTCTTCCTCTTCATCTTTTTTTTCAGATTTCTTCCCCCATGTTTTACTTAGAGCCTGCCAAAAGGCATTGAAGCACTGAGGGCAGAAAGTTCACCTCTTGTTTTCACCACACAGTCACAATAGCCATAAACTCAAACACTACAATGGCAGTATACTGTACAGCATGGAAACTCCTCACCCAAAACACTCATACTCCCTCTCTCTTTTTCCCTCTTTTTTTTTGAAAGAAGAAAGGCAACCAGGGGGTACCGATGCCCCTCAAACACATTTCTCCCAGCCATTGATGCCTTGTTTTTTCTATGAGCATATCATTTCCAGATGGAGTCCATGAATAAACCGATGGAAACAAGTCGAGTGAAACTGGAAACTAAAGAAACACTGAGGAGGGGAAAGAGCGAGGGAGAGGAGAAAGGGAGAGAGAGAAAGAGAGAGAGAGAGAGAGGGGTGTAATAACAATCTCTTTCAAATAGGAAAAGAACTGCACAGCTGTCAGTTTAACCCGCAGAAACAGAGAGACTCTGTACAAGAGAGGGGGGGGCAGAAAGAGGGAGAGGGGGGAGAATGTAAAGCATTATCTTTGAATCCCAGGTCCAAAAAGCCTGCCTAAATGTACAACCTGCTGGGATTTCAGAACAATCCTCACAACCCAAACTCTTCAAGCAGACCGCGGCAATTACATGACTTAACTTTTTATACAGAATGTGGACATACTGTGTACATAATCTTTTCTTTTGTCCTCGTCTGATTGACCGAATCAGATGAAAATACTAGCAGTTATCTAATACACCAAGCATTGATAATTTTAAAAGAAAAATTCTCACAGTCGAGTCCAAGCAAATGGTGATGGTTTTGTCAGTTTTGTTGAACTTCCGAAAGTGCACTTGACTGCCTCAACAAGGCCCCCTCTATAGTGCTGAGGTCGTGGGTATTGATGGATGGATTTTTAAACCTCGCCATGGAATGTACGCTAAGGCCCCCAAAAGCCAAGGCCGCCATTTTTCTGCAATCCCCAGAAGCCAAGACAAACACAGACCCTTCCAGAAATTTTAATTTGCAAGGGGGGAAACCACGAGGAAGGGGGGTAAGAGTGGCTTGAATGTAATTCTACTTGTAGTGCTTTAACATCTCCAACTGCTGTGGAAAGGAAACCGCCAAAATTTGTAGCTTGACTCGATCGTAAAACTGGGTCGTCTTTTTACTCAAAATAAAGAAAAGGGACGTAGTGACCAGACTGGTTGCACAGTCACAACTGAAGTTTTATCACACCCGCCTTGAAACTGCCTTGTCTGGAGACAATCTCTAATGGCTAATGTTTGCCCTGCAGCTAAATTACTCTGTGTCATTGAGACTCAATCAGGATCTACTCATACAACTTATCTTATCAACCACCTCGAGCTGAGACAGTAGAAAGGAGGGGTGTGTTTGTGTGTGTGTGTGTGTGTGTGTGTGTGCTGAGGCAGGGGGCTGATGGTTGGACAATGCTTTCCACATGACCCCCCCCCCAGGCATTCAGAGAGCCCCGATCTTCTAGGTCCACTGCAGGGCACTCCTGGTCTTATCTGTGCATATCTGCAGCACCAGGGGAGGGAATGGGATTCCCTTAACAGAGGCAGATGGCATGCCCATTCGTGTGCTAACAGGAGATTTAGCCGTGATTGTTCTTAATGCCTGGCTGCATTATGCGAGGCCCTGACCGCAGGCTCCATGATAAAGGGCCGCCAAACAGGGCGCATTTACATCTAATAATGAAGCTGTAATGACCCCGGCCAGTCATTATTTACATGCATTTGGAGGTCTCTGTGTAAACTTTGCAGGGGCGCAAGGCTGCGCCAGTTCCCTGCCCAGCAAAATGGGTTGCAGATTCAAGCCAGAGAGAGAGAGAGAGAGAGAGAGAGAGAGAGAGAGAGAGAGAGAGAGAGAGAGAGAGAGAGAGAGAGACCATGGGGAACGCAAGCCATTTGGAACCGCAGGAGTTGAGCAGCACAAATATTCATGACATCTTATTCAAGCTTAAAGTCCTGTGTCGGATTTAAAATACAAAAACAGCCTACAGTTCTACTATGTGCCCTTTGTCACTATGTACTCAACTCATGTAAGTTGAGCAATTATGGGGTTCTTCTGAGAGTACACCGTTTCATCTAATAAAAAAAATTGGAGTGGGCTCCAAGACTTGTAAGATTTTTAAACACCATGTGTATTTTTTTTAAGAAAGCAAGTTTTGGATTTGTTTTGGATATGGTTGTCTGAGAGACTGACATACATGCATTCTTCCCTTCAGTTCTGAGATATAAAGTTTTGCCTTCTTGGTCATAAACACTGGAAAGTGCTTTCACAACAGGAAATCACCAAATTTATTGGCAAATGCATATTTGGCTTCTATTAAAGTTAATTGGGCTCTGTTAGTCAAACCATGAGCAATTTGTGATCTAACATTAAACTACAGACTTTACTTGTTCTTCACTGGGCTCCTAGCTTGCAAATGAGTTGAGTCCATGAGTCGTGGATCTGCCCAAGGTTTCTTTCTAAAAAGAATTATACAATATATAGAGGGATTTTTTCCCCTGCTTGTGTTTCCCATGGGTGCTCCTTGTACTTTCTGTAAAGCATATTGTATTTGGCACTCTTCAAAAAAAATGTAACCGAATTGTTCTGTAATGAAAAGCATTTTATAAGTTTATATGCTGTATCAGTCAGTTACCCATAATGTAAGTAACACTATAAAATATAAGCGTGCATTTCATGAAATCAGATACAAAAAGAGAAGCATATGAATCATTTTATTTATTTATTTATATAAAACATATGGTCCTGGTGCTGTTACAAAGACGTAACAAGTCTGTTTTTCCCGACATATGATCCCAATGCTCTCAGATTCACAGAATCTCTTAAAATAGACGTAACCATCTTCACACCCATGGGGTGAGTATTTCAACAACCACTTACAAATCAACACAACCACTGTATGATAGCTCACTATTATCATTCTTCATATCCCCAAATGGCTTTTCAGTTTGAACATCTTTTTTAAGTCCTCCAAAGAGTCTTAGCCAAACTCTGGTTGTTTCAAGGATCTCTGCTCCAATCTCGAGTCTTAAGCCCAAGAGGCTTTTAAACAGTGGAATGGGCTTAATTAGAGAGACTAGCTTGAGGCGTCCTAAGGCTCTCTTGGTAGATGTGTTTGGGCCCCCCCTCAGGCATCCTAGCAAGAATCTGTCAGTGAACCGTGACATTGTTGTTGCTTTTCTCCTATTAACACATTTTTTGCATTAAGGTCTGAAGCGCTTGGTTCTGCATGTGGTGTTGTGCTCCGCAGTTCTGACACTTCTTTTTTTGGGCCCGTTAGGGGAGCTTCTCCTCAGGGCTCGTCCACCACCACTGTTTTCAGCCTCCCCAACGCCGGCCCACTGCCCCGCTTCTGGGCCAATTAAGATTAAAGTCTGTTTGGGTAAGCGCTTGTGTTTTTGTTTTCTGTCCTCTGTTTGTTGCTGTTTGTTGCTCGTCTTCCTTTCTTCTTCTTCTTCTTGTTTTGTTCTCTCATAGACATCCAGCGGTAAGTGAGCTCAGCTGTCCTATCTAAGGGGCTTGAGCCATTCGGCTTCACAGAGGCAATAAGACGGGAACAGAGGTGTTTTTCCACAAGTTTTCCTCTTTTAGGGAGGAGGATGACAAGGGGGTGGTGGTGGTGGTGGTGGTGTGTGTGTGTGTGTAGGCAAGGGGAGTTAATTATACCTAAAGGGAAATCCCATTTAAAAGCACCCAGGCAGCACACAGAAGGATTGGCAGTCAGATCAAATGACCGCCGTATGAAAATCCCTATAAATCCATTACATTCATCTGCCTCTGACAACATCATCATCCCCCTGTCCACACACACACACACACACACACACACACACACACACACACACACACACACACACACACACCACCTGCATCTGCACCTTGTTCCTCTCCCAAGCTTGAACCAGTCAAGGCCTGCTGTCCTAGGTGTCTGCCTCTCTGAGGTGTTGTGTGTGTGTGTGGACCTCTACTGTGGGCCTCCTCCAGAGGTTGCCTTGGTCTTGCGGACGTACACTACGGAGTGCACATCTGGAACAAGATGGCTGAAGCCGCTCCGAAACGTGGCGAGGAGACGTCCTGAACAGAGGAAGAGATGGGGGAGAGGGGGGGAGGAAAGAGAGAGAGAGAGAGAGAGAGAAATCAGCACCCCCACTCACAAACTCCGCAAACCCGGTGAAGAAACAGCCTATGAACTTCAGAAAGATTTATTCAATATCCGCAGCCAACTTCTAATCATGACTCACTCGTGTTTTCTTTCAGGATGTTCCAGACTTTCAGAGTCTGACAAAAGAGGCGTGGACTGAAGCTACGCTCTGAACTGTTTAAAAGTTTTTACAACCATAAAAAACAAAAGTGGCACTGAAAATATATAACCCTGTCAGGGCGAACACCAGATGGGCCCGCTCGCAGCGACGCGCGACTGACTGTTTTGACCATTACAGCTAAATTACAGGCTGCCCGTGGATTTAAATTGCAAAGACACCTTATGAACTGACAGACATATTTATAACAGTGTCATGTGGGCTTTACAACAAGACATTAAAGAAATGCCTTTTTTTCCTCCCCCTTCCCATGTCTTCTGAAGGTTGTGAGGGAGTTTTGTTGGCCCGGAGCCAAAGAGAATTTCACCAGCATTCATCTTTCACCACACAAGACACTCCTACACAGGAGGCTGTTTTTACACAGCTACCTACTCAGCAAGGAACAAAGCCACGGAACACTGTTGTCGATTAGGTGCTACCTTACATTTAGCAGTCGCGGCGGCGGCGTCCCACGCACTTAATGCCGTCTAAAAAAAAAAAAAATCTTCCTGTCACTTGGAACAAAAACAAACTGTCTGATCGATTATGTTCAAACTAACAACGCTAACATGGGTAGGACTGTTTAGCCTACCGGTCATGATCTGACACCTCACAAAAACCTACAGGTCTGCTGAGGCTCAGGATGGGGGAACAGTCTGTACATTCAGCAGCTTGAACCTTTCAGTCCAAACCTTACTACAGGTTGTCCTGTTTCAAAACTGGTCTGGATCTGTTGTATACATGTTGGATGTATGTGAATGTTTTGGATGTCTGTGACTGTTTGTGTGGAAGCACACACATGAAATATAAAATATAGGCACTAAAAAAATGTTTATGTATTGTTGATAGCATGGGAGATTTTAGTCATGTAGCCCTTCCAAACATGTGCTTTGTCTACATAAACTCATTTGTTTAGTGTAGTTTATGTAGACAAAGCACATGTTTGGAAGGGCTACACGACTAAAATCTCCCATGTCATCAACAATACACTATGGTAATGGTGTAATTATGTGACTAAGCTTGTATTTTGCACCGAATTGAAATACAACTGTGGCATGGCTCTCTGGAGAGACAGACAAAACGACTTGGTCTTAACTAGCAAGTAAAAACTTCTGCATATTACAGACTTTCGGTTACAAAAAAAAACCTTGTGGTCTCTGAGGTCATAGCTATTCGCCTCTATGATTCTATCAACAGAACCCCCTGAGGGAACAAACACCTTTCATGTTTAAAATAGCGCTATGGTTAGCTCATGTGGCTAACTAACCTGTCCACGTCCTCTGGTCCCTGAGAGAGAAGCTGGTGCACTGGGGGTGGGAATGGCAGATGGCGGCCGCCTCCCTGGCGCTGTGCACCGATAGAACACAAGCCTGCTGACTGTAGGAGGGCCAGCATCGGTAGTCCACATTCCCCGCGCTGCTCACACCTCTCATGGAAGTGTACTCTAGAGAGAGAGAGAGAGGCACAGAGAGGGGGGTGTCAGGCCATATGTGTATCATAGCAGTTTACATTAGCCAGTGATGATGAGGAGGGTGGCGAGAGGAAGGGTGAAGGGAAAAGGACCAAAACACATGTAAAGAAGAAGGGAAATGCCAGTAATGGGTCATATGAAACCATGTAGGGCAGCAAAGGGCTGATGAGGGAGAAAAGCAAGCAAGCTTTGGGTTGTAAGGCGTTAGGCCCAACCCACGGGATATGAGAGAATCAAAACACAGTTCCCACTAAGATGGAGGGAAAGGGAGAGGGGAGAGGGGGGATGGAAGGAGAGACAGAGCTGAAAGGGGCTTACAGTCATCCAGACAGACATGATGGAGAGAAATCCTGTTCTGGGCCTCCTGATGAGGTTCCCATGGACAGGTGAGGGAATCGGGAGAGATTGGTGTGTATGTGTGTGTGTGTGTGTGTGTGGGGGGGGGGAGAGAGGGGTTTGAGGGAGAGAGGGGTTCCAGATGGACGAGAGAGGAGAGCGACTAGTAGACCTCAAGTTTTGTTTTCTGCAGAACAGGATTTTCTGACTCAAAATAGAACCCAGTCCAGCAATCTATTCACTTTCTTTCTTTCTTTCTTCTCACTCAAGTTATGCATACTGTAGTGTGAAGTTTAAAACGTTTTTATAAAATTTTACTAGACACAGTGTTGACATGACTCTGTCAAAGGAACAAAATGACTTTGGCTGAGGTTAAGTGGAATCTGCCAATATTTTGACAGTGTAGCATTGTAATTTCCCTCATGGACAAACACAAGAGAAGAGAAGAAAAACTGATATTTGGGACTCGAGTTTGAAATTTGCTCAGCAAATACAAAGGGTGATAGAGACTTTTGGGATTTTTACCATCACTTGAAGCCTGTGGTAGCAATGCTGTCTGGTCTGAGATCAGTCTATTAGTCCCAAATAAGGCAAATAAATAATATATTTAATAATGACTGTGTTATTGAGCATAATGTGGTTTTCAACTAAGTGTTACCAGAAACACTAAAATTATTCAGACACAAGACTCAGGCAGGAGGGTCCCCCCCTACCACCAAAAACTCATCTGCTAAACATTAACAGGGCCAAGTAAGCTATGAGTGCAAGCGTGCACACACACACACACACACACACACACACACACACACACACACACACACACACACACACACACACACACACAGCCCCACATATGCTCCCTGTCAGAACAGAAGTTCCTCTCATTCGCCAGAGGCTTAAGTGTCGTGTTACTGTTGCGTGTGTGCAAGTGTGCGTCCATGCGTGCATTTGCCTGTACGTGTGTGTTTCTTCACCTTCATTACTGGTGCTGGAAATGTGTGCTCGCATACTAATGAGAGTCATGCACGACCAGCGGTGACACAGAACAGCAAACAGAAGGGGGTCAAAACACACACACACACACACACACACACACACACACAACCCTAGTCGTTGTAGACGGTGTTCGTTTTCTTGAACAGTTCATCGGCACGCATTTGTAATTGATTCCAGAGGTACTATTGAGTTTACACGGAGCTAAAAACAGAAAGAAATGTGTTATATACATTAGCGCCTGGACAGTGACATTGGCCCCACCTTCCAAGGCCTTTACTGAAGTTAAACTCTGTCAAGGTGTAATTTATAGATGTCAGAGCTGAGGTCGTTGCCCAGGGAACGGCGCTAAAAGCTCGTGAAGGGGAGGGAAACGGTGCCGTCTCACCTCTGCTTTAAGGAGGATTAGGTTACGCCTATCGCTTGATTTTTTTTTTTTTTTTACGGCGAGAGACCTCCACATCTGTTGGCAACACACTTCAAAAGCGAGCGGGATTTACGCTGACACAAGGTTTCGGTAACGGGTGTTTTTTCTTTTTTTTTCACAGTGTACGGATTCTCAATCTCGGAGCTCCGCAGCCAGCGGGGAGACAGGCAGGCAGGCAGGCAGGCCAGGGGGGAGAAGCCTGTCTCCAGCAGACAGCAGTGGTGGTGGTGGTGAGCATGGAAGTCCCACACAAAGCTTTATAGCAGCTGGAGAAGGGGGAGTATCAGGTGACTGGCTCAGGAAGGTTGCCCGATACCCAGTCCATCTCTCAGAAGTCTAATGAAGGGGGGGGGGGGTCTGTAAAACCCATTAACACGTGTGCCAGGGGGAGGGAGCTCAACCAGACAGGGAAAGGAGAAACCTCACCTCTGATTAATGTTGGTGGCAAGTTCTCAAGGTGGAGCCCAGACTTGAAGATGTGGAAAATTTCTTCAAAGGCCTCCAGTGTCTCATTGATGTCGTGTTTTAATTCAGCTGTGGATGGAGAGAGAGAATATTATTAGCTATGCCTGCAGGCAAACAATGAAGGATGATTAACCCACACAGGCGCACACAATTAAACACACACAGGGGCAATCAAAAGCGCTGCTTGAAGTGGTTAACAGTTCTTTTAATCACCCATTTTGATCTTTAGGATATTGCAGCACACCTGTCGTTTTTTACGCACCCATTGCAAACACGAAATTACAGTTTTGTTCACTCACCTGTTGAATTCATAATCTGATCAACACGAGGTCTCAGAGTAGGTGGAGCTTGGTGAGGTAGAAGGTAAAGGAAGAAATACCTGTGAATTATCGCACACAACAAAAAAGTTTAAATGTCTGGATGAAAAAAAAGATCCAAACACATCTTTGTACAAAAGGCAAACAGTAAATCTATCCCGGCAGACAGCTGAATATATGCTTCAGATAAAATCTCTAAGCTACCTGTTTAAAATCTGACCTTTATATATCTGTACGTCAACAAGATAATAAATCACTCAAAAATAAAGTCTGTTGACATCCCGACAGGAATTCTAATAGGTATACAGTTGAATGGAATTCTAACTAGAAAAGCGCTCAGAGAGCTCAGTCTTCCGCCAAGCCAATATGGTCACAGAAGGTGTTCTGGATCACTACTTTTCGAGTTATCTTGTACACAGACAGACACACACACAGACGGACACACACACGCCTAGCAAAAAATAACCTCCATGGCGGAGGTAATAACTGTCCTCTCTCTTGCTTCTCTTACCTGTGGGCATTATAAAGGTTGCGCATCTCGTTCATGCCCTCACACACGCCCCGCTCTGAGCAGCGTCCGCTGAAATTCCGCAGGGGGAACTGGAGGAAACAGTCTGCGTCTGTGCGGCAGAAGGGCTCCTTGGCTGTGGCGTCGTCCAGGTCAGTGAGCTTCAGCTCGCCATCCACCATGACAAACTGCCGAGGCTGGAAGTCCAGCAGGGCCACTGATCCCACTGGAGACTGGGACAGGTAGTGCAACAGCCGCACAAGGCCAAGACATACCTGAGGAGAGGAGAGGAGAGGAGTGAAGAGAAAGTACAAGCTGTTCCTTCATTCGCTCTTCATCACTCAAGGAGCACACATAGTCTTCAGAAAAACAAAATTGCCAACCAAATGACTCACTCTGCATAAAGGCATCTGTTGAATTAAGAAATACCAATGCATATATTATCCAGCTGAAAAGACCAAAGATGTAAGTTTATTCTAATGTAAACTACTGTATATTCTTAAATAAGGCTTTTTGCTGAGAGGCAAAATAAAGACACGCAGTCATTTCGATTTACTGAAAGCCAGCCATAGAATTGAAACACAAATACTTCTTAATGCTTCACTTTTGTGTTTGACAGTATTGCCACGAGGAAGACTAAAATGTGATCCTCATGCAGAGCGACACACACACACACACACACACACACACACACACAGAGGCTTGAGACTCAGATCACGAGTTCACACAAGAATTTGGTCTTTGACTTTAAAGTGGAATGCACGCGGAGGGGTTGGCTTTCGGGAGGGTGGTGGATCACTTGGCGGAAAATGATTTGGTCATGGTGGGAAGCATAGCAGTGGCATTAGGTAACCGCTTGCAGTCTCTCCTTCTGACATACAGTTTGGTCACACTAGCCTACTGTAAAAACAAGGCTTACTGAAACTCTTGGCCGTGTCTGCTCAGCAACTTATTATTGTATCATAAAAAGCTGGGCGATTGGCAAAAAAATTAAGTCCTTTTCGAAAAATGAAATTATGCAAAATGATCTCCAAAAGAAGACAAACTGCAGCATACACAATGTGCTATACATTTGTAGATGGCATGCACCATAGTGGTGGTTGAGAGGGGAAAGGGCTTAGAAGTAAATAAGTCTACAAATAGAGTACATGAAAGCAATGGGTGGAAAATTCAGGCAAAACTAAAGATGACACCAGAGATACACGCTAAGTCCCTGACATCTTCTTCCTTGCAGTATTCGATAAGCCCTGGCTGTGAAACAAGAGTTGGTAGGGGAGGCTTGAAAAGCTAATCCACTCCAGGCCAGGAATGCCATGCTGCCTGTCCCCCAGCCCCCCCCCCCCCCCCCCCCCGAACTCAGGTAGGGCCCTGTGGGAGGCTTAAAAAGAGGTGGGGCTGCTCTGATTAACACTACTGGGGAAAGGTCGGTAGGGGGTCGGGTCTGGTTGACCGAGCGGCTGGAGGTGGAAAGTGGGAAGGGGAAGAAGGAGAGAGAGGGGGAGAGAGAGAGAGAGAGAGAGGCAGGGGGCCTTACCCGAAAGCGCTCTTCCCAGGGACTCTGCAGGAGCTGGATCATCTGTAGTGGAGTCCCCTGTTCCAGGATTGCAGCGATCCCTCCTGCTGGTGTTCTATCCCGACAATGACCTTTCAGCTTTCAATCAAAGCGTCATTTTGTTAGTTAGACCACCTTCGTGGATTTGGTTGAAATAAAAGCGTTTTAAACTACATGAAGAATTGGTTTACATGTCATTATTGAGACAGCCATAGGCCTATGGCTGTTCTTTCCCTTTAACAACTTCCCTCTTGTTTGCTTTTGATAGATAGAATCGCCCTGTGAACATGCGTCTCACAAAGAGGCCGTTGCAATAATTGCACAAATTGGGTTTAGTTAAGTGACGTGTAATGGGGCATAGCAAATAGAGGATCTCGTTTTACCTCCCCTCACAGACGCGCTTTGTGCCTGTCGCTTGTTCATTGTGTCCAGCTTCAAACAAGACTAAATGGTAGCACTAGTTTTAGAAGAAACTCAATTTGTCAGAGGGCTCCCGGGCCACAAAATAGCCTAAGCCCCACATTCCCTAGTGAATTTGAGATATTTACAAAAGTATTTCACCTACCTTTACAATGTTTGGGTGCTGTAATCTCTGCAAAAGGACGATTTCTTTCTTCAGTTTGAAAGACACCAGTTCGTGGCAGCCAACAGGATCTTTAAACTCCTCCAGACATTTCCTCATGTCAGTGCCTTGATCGTTTATAGATTTTAGTGCAATTGATAATCCATCAGGCAAATCAACTTTGAGGACAGTTTTCGTGTAGCCCGAGCCGAGGAAATCCACAACTTTCATGTCATCGAGCTGGTCGCAGCCAAACATATTTTCATCAGGCGAAATGGATCCGATTAATATTTCCTTGCGGTTATATTTACGCATCCCGTCTGGTTTTATTGAAGGATAAAAAGACACAAAGTTTCCCGATAATTCCAATAGGTTGTCCCCATCAGTGGCAATGTAGAAAGGTATAATTTCTTCATGTCTCTCCTGAAGTTCTTTAAATAAAATATTCTGAACTGAGAGAAAATCCACGTCAGGTTGTCGGCTGGCAAATGTCTTTTCTTGAAGATCATAGTGCCAACTTCTCATAAGAAATGTTGAGGCAAGAATTAGCAACGCGAAAAGTGCTACCGCGCAAAGTGGACTTTTTGGAGACGACATGCTCTGTCCTGGGTAGCGACTTACACTGAGGGCTGTCAACATACCTCCCTGTAGTAAAGTTTCTTGTCACATGTAAGCAAATCCACCGACCGGCCCTCACTTTGTCATCAGATGTGAAGTAGACACGCCTCTGAGCGTGACTACGCCTACCGTAGAAGCTGATTAACATCTGGGTGGGTGGAATGCTTCGCATGCTAGTCTGTTTTTGTGCTTTTTTTTTGCCACATGAGTGAAAACTGCATCCACATCATTATGAAAACCAGAAACTATGAAAGATTAATGAAAACTAATTTAACGGGGAAATATGTTAAGTTTAGAATGCAATTACCTGGAAAATCAGGAAAATCACATTCCTCGCATGAAAATGAAATCTATGGCACCTCATTTCGATTCGGTTTTAGCAGAAGGCCTATTGGATTCTATCTAACAAAAATGCATCAGGGTAACAAATGAAAAGGCAAAGGTGACAAACTATGTAATACGCTAGGGGGCAGTAAAATACCTGTCTAATAAACCACTACGTCGAACTCTTGGACCAGTGGGCCTATTTCAGCGCAGCATTCCAAGAAGTAAGAAATCTCACGTTTGACAACCAAGACTCTGCACTGAACTCTGTGCTTGCTTTGCTACTTCTTTGAAAAAATGGCTCTAAAATGACATTAAAGAAACACAATGCAGTTTTTGCTGCAAACCTGCTGAACTAGCAAGGTACAGTAAGGCTGACAAAATCTTCCAAATATTCTCCAGAGTCTTATTGGCACTGTTACAACATGCTTTAAAAACCTTTATGGCCAAATAGTTATCAGTGTAATGCCATGCAGTAGGTTTTCTTTTATTTTGGGGTGATTTCCTAGCCTGGCAACACCATCCTACGTACTTCCGCCCAAGGATCGGCTTTTCGCCCAGGCTAGTGATTTCCTACTCAATGCCCAGAACCACTCTGTGCACATCCTGGGTGGCTAGTGGGATTAAAACTCCCATTGGTCCACCCCTTTATATGACTATATCTCATCCAAATTAATTTGCCGATGGTACCAAAACAAGGACAATATCGGTATCACTCTATTGACCTATTATGGAAATGGCCACATCATACTTTGTAGATAATTGTACTGCCATCAAATCAAATTTGCTGTCTTAAATCAACTCAGGAAGCAGAGGTACAGAGAGAGAGAGAGAGAGAGAGAGAGAGAGAGAGAGAGAGAGAGAGAGCAGACACACACACACACACACACACACACACACACACACACACACACACACACCTCAGCCACTTTATTAGATAAATCTACGTTGCTAGAAGTGTGCAGAGGCCATAAATAAAGAATTCCCATCGCATCGCTGCTCACTGAGAGACAAATCTGCCACAGGAAATTACCATGGGTGTCGCTCCAGGAACACCCACAGTCCCAAGCAGCCAAAGCTGAATGAGCAGAATCCAGAGGAGGCAGTTCGTGGGGACATCAGCCACACAATGCATAATAAAAACCCTCTGGTTATTTTAAGACTGCTTGTACAACAGAGAAATGACAGGCCTAACAACACAGCAGGCGGTCAAAACTAAGCCAGTGTGGCCTACAGCATATCAAGTGACAAGCCAGAGGAGGCTTACATTTCCAAGGAAATATCTTCTGAGACTCAAATGAATTGACACGTCAAGAGAAAATAAGAATCAGGTGCATAGTGGAAATAAGCCTTTACCCACATGAGGGTGCCATGGCTTTGCCCCTGTTCAACTTCACGTCCTTATTAAACACATGCATACACAAAGACACACACACACACACACCCTAAAGAAGATATGTCAATTAGAAGAACATGGATATTGCCACTGGATGAAAAATACATATCTTTGCATATGCCATCCAAAATTAGATTAATGGAGAAGGGCTTCTTAGAATGGCCAGACTTTAATAAATCATTAGCTCTTTTATAAGAGAATGTTCTTGCAGTAAGAACAGACGTGCAATTTCTAGCCTACCCTTGGATTATACACTGATTGCACCTTGATTCTGTTATTGGTGGGGAAGTCATTTTCATGAAAATAACCTACTTTTACTTGGGAGGATTGCGCATGTGGTTGGAAGTGATTGATTTTTAAGATTTTCAGGCGAGTCACAGTTGAAACAGCTGCTACAGTAAGTCAGGCTGCGCCTGCCTGCTCACAATGGGGCTCTTCTCCCTGGTGCTGTGGCCCGGGTGAAGTAAATCAAGCACACTTCCCTACTCACGCATGAGCTTCGACTTGCTTGATTAAGCTTTGTAGATTGTCTCAGCTGGAGGCGACGATGACGACCATGCTTTCAGTTGTGTAGTCTAGGCTAAGCCTACAGTATATCGCCGGGCAAAAAAACGGACACTGGAGCGAGAACTATACCTTATGAATAGGTGAATCATCACAGTAGATTGTACATTTCCATATCTGCTATGTTATTATTCTTTTGCATGTTTTTTTTTCCACGGTGATATATTGGTAAGACCAAATCATAACCTGGAAATGGTTGGCTACCATTTGACCTCGCCATATCGAGAGAAGGCAGTAAGGGCAACCCCAGTCCTCACAACTCTATTTTCACCAGCACCACCCTTGGCTGAACAGCGACCGTACTGTCTCCGTTCAAGTCTCCGTCAACTTATCTACACTACAGCGATCATCACACTGCGTCGTCCAATAGGAAACGAGTCTGGGGTAAGCAAGGATAAATGTACTCAGTAGCCTAGTGGAGAATTAAAACGATATGCCTACTCCCAATGTGCATCATTTTGCCTTATTTCTTAATACGGTCTCTTGTAGTAGTAGGATCGGGTAAATATCTGAGCAGACGATATCCACAACGAGCTGACTGGGAAAAGAGAAGACAGTATGGATGCTGGGTCTGTGTCCGAGGACAACACAGAAGCTGAGGTGATGGATACGACAGTAGCAGACAGACAAGAAACATCTCAAAGGTAGTCGGTTCATTTTTTTCCCTCCTAAATCCTGTGTGGTCAATTATAATTCAGTGTGATGGTGAGGAATAGTCGTTTGTTCATTCAGTTCGACAATACAGTAGGCTAGGCTATTCGGTGAAGAGACTTGCGTCGTGTCTTCCACTGATAAATGTGGATCCACGATCAATATAGCCGTGTCTCTCTGTGAGAGTAGGGAAGGGATCCCCGCACATAAACAATGCAGTTTTATTTCAACACAAGGCTAATTAGTCCGTAATGTACTTGAGTAGTCGGTGTCACTCAGCTGTCAAGCTGACAAGCATTTGCAAGCAATTCTTTTCAGAACGCAGTCACTCCACTCTCAACCAACCATACAGTGTACATAACAAAATAACGTGGCTTCCGTAGACAGTGCATGTCACCTGGCCATCCCGGAATTCAGGCTATTATAAGAAATTCTCTCTCTCTCTCTCTCTCTCTCTCTCTCTCTCTCTCTCTCTCTCTCTCTCTCTCTCTCTCTCACCCCTCACACACACACACACACACACACACACACACACACACACACCCACTCTCTCTCTACAAATGTAACAAGCCTGTACAGTTTGAATAGGATTTATACAAAATATTGCTGACAACTGGTGTTCTGATCAATATAAATACAAGCAAAAAAAAAAAAAAAAAAAGATCTGCTTTTGGTGATCCATGATGTTTAGTGAGTACCCTTGATGGACCTGGATGTGCCTGATGGCTTGAAATTTCCAAAGCAGTATGGGTTTAATCAGCTAATGGTAAAGGAATGAACCTTTATATCCAGGATACAATTCCCCCGTAATATTCCATAATAATTTCAAGAGAAATTTTGATGTACTGTATGGTTATATGGGGGCATATTAGATCAGATCAATAAGTACCAGAAATCATGTCCAATGGTTGTTTTTACTTTTTCTATCATAATGCAAGGCGAGACATGAGAGGCATTATAGTCAGTGATTCAGCGATCATTTCTGAGAATCCGTCGCTTGATTATGTCCAGTGATTTTGAGACCATTTCTGAGAATCTCACGCTTAAGTTATTCATGGAGTCTTTCAGGCAGTTCTGCTATTCTTTTGGGAAAGGGGCTATGCACATTACAACATACTATGCAGGAGATGCACTCATGCTCTACTAACCTTAAATGCTTCATGTGAATCAAGAGAAATAGAGAAGGCAGCGAGAGTGGGGAATGCATCCATTTTAAGGTTTTGAAAAAGGGAAGAGTTATCCCATTTGGAAATATCCTCTTGGGCTGTTTCCTAAGTGAAGAGATGAGTGGAATAAACCCATGTTTTCAGTGTAAAATTAAAACTTCAAATCATTCCACACAATACTAATCACGCCTCCTGGCTCTGCTCTCTATATTAGTCTCAGACAGCACATTTAAAAAAAGAAAGAAAGAAAATAAAAAGACTTTGGCACATCCATCCATGCTTGCTCCCTTGAATTAAATCAGAGAGCCTGAAAGCCCTTTTTAATGAACCAGAAATTGTGTATTTTGCCTTGCAGTTTCTTCTTATTTCTCCCCACATTGATTGGAGAGAATTATGTTGTTTTTGTTTTTTTTTTCTCATAGATGACTGCTTGGTAGCATAGCAAACAGATGGTGCTGCACAACTCTGGTTTCAAAGTGTGAGTTTTGCAGGGGAGGAGGAGGGGGTGGTGGGTCCCACTATCATGGCACCAACCCTCTGTGAGTCACTTTCGGAGTCTAGCTTTAGAACCATCGTGTAGAGATGGCTCAGTTGTTTGCTGATGTGCTTCTGAGCGTGCCCAGATCCATTTTGCAAGAATTAAGATCTGTCAATTTTGAAGATATGTCATTTCTAAGGTCTCAACCTAATGGCAGTCACATGAATGTAGCACATTCTGCTTGCGATGTTCAGTTACTCTGATTTTTAGTACTTTGAACCCATACAACGTAGTGAACCAATACTTCTGATGTGGTTCAATTTTTGTTGCCACTTTCCAATAAATGTTAAAATATTTGAGTCATGGTGCGCAAGTGATATGCAGGAAGTGTCACCCAGGACAACTCAAAAATCAGTAACATTAGTTCTTCTAATTCTGTTATACTGCCAAGTAAATAGGCTACTGTTGAATCTTTCAAATCTAGTATTTTACCACTGGCTACACTGGGTGTGCAACAGTTTTGTTCGCAGAATGTAAAAATAGGCCTAGTTGTAGAAGATGGTCTCAATGACAGTTTTATATGTTCTCAGTGAGGCTTCGGCTATTTATGGAGTGTATTAACATTAGGCAATTTCAAAGGAGATTGCCAAGCCTGTGCTTTGAACTATGCAGTGGAAGTTGTGAGATCTAATACTTGTCTCTATTTCCTTTATTTAAGCAAGAGTGAGCACAATGAATACTCTGTTGTCCTGGTGGGTCAGTGTCTCTCTGAAAAACCTCACAGTGCAGACGGCTCCTCTATGTGTAATAGAAAGAGTGATGTGTGCATTTGAGCGTGTATATCTGTGTGTGTGTGTGTGTGTGTGTGTGTGTGTGTGTTTGAGGGTGAGGGAGGACAGGAAGTCGGTCCACAAAGGGTCAGTTTGGGACAGTGACATGCACACTGTTTCCGAAAATGCCTACTACTCGTATACTGATCTCTGCAGAAAGCACTGTGTGGCATGAAAAATAACACAAGAGTAGTATGGGGGTTAATTAAGTTAGCGTCAGCTAGAGTACCTGTTGTGCATTAATTAATGGAGTACTGGTCATGTGGTTAGTAGGCCTTTTCTGCTGCTTGCACACCATGCTGATTATTGGGCAGTAGGCCTATTGGGCAGTATACATTATTGGGCAGTAGGCCTATTGGGCAGTATACATTATTGGGCAGTAGGCCTATTGGGCAGTATACATTATTGGGCAGTATGCAGTGTACAGTATACAGGGCTCAATAAACTTTGAGACATCAAATAGCACCTGCAGCTAATTAATACACTGCGAGAGGCAGTAGTGTGTTCTGCACTGTGTACTGGCCTGGGGCACATGCAGTATGTACTGTACATCAAATTTGGTAGCAACATGCCATTTCGGAAACAGCAACAGTTTGCGTACTGGGTGTGTTTGAGAATGTGAGATTGATCGGTCCGCACACTGGGTATACGCTCCAAAAATACACTTTATTTTAACATAAAAACGGCAACGTTTCGATCCACCACTGGGATCTTCTTCAGGGTGTGTTTGAGAATGTGCCAGCATGGAGCACAGTCAAAAATCAACATTTGTATGTTGGTCTTTCCTCCTTGTGTCACATTATGTTTATGACAAACTCTGTCACTGTAAGACCTGCCATCCTTAACTACATGAGCACTGGGCTCAAAGGAAGAACTATATTGCAAACCTTCTGAGAATGATTTATGATTTATGTATGACTCCAATGTATGTGACTGTGTATGAGAGTGCGGGAATATAATATGAAAGGTTACATGGGACACTTGCCTCTAGCATACAGTAAATCAATTCTACAGCTGTTATATAAACCATTCTAAATATAACACCTATATAAATATGATATAATGAAAGGCCATAAAATATTACTTCCATAATGTTGGGATGGTCCAGACAATTTCGCAGTTCCTTCTTTGTTCCTTCTGTTATTCTGATATGTATTACCAAGGAATGTGGATTTGGCCCTATTAGATATATGATTGTGGGAATTCTCCTATCGAGCACCTCATTCTCAGCATTTACTGTTCTCATTCAATTGTCAACACAAGCCACTACAATCAATATCCAATCTTGGCCATGAAAAGAACATAACACTCCACCACAGACTTGTCACGGAGCAGTCTGAGATCTTGAGGTGCATTTCCCCACCATTACTAGACTCACAGTTGGACACGGTGTGGTAACAGGCACAGTGTGTTTGGTAGTCAATTGATGTGCTATGACAGCACACTCGTATAATGGGTGAAAAAATGTTCTCCATATGAAAAGCCCTGCTCTCTCATCATGCCCAAGTTTTGCTATACAGGCGTAGCTCACAAACAGATAAAGGCTATAGATACAAGATCAGTGGGAGTTTCATTCTGATGCTGTTAAACTGTGGCCCGCCCATTGACAGTGACTGAACAGCATGTTTACCTGGAGGTACTGTTGCAATTTGTGGTACTTCCTTGTTCAATAATTAACCCGACACGCGCACCCAAATTGCCCGCTAGCGTCAGCACATCATGTACTACCCTCCCGGCTTCATTAGTCACAGTCAGCGAGCAAGGGAGCGATACAGAGGGTGTTTACCGTTGCAGACAGTAAGCGCTTGAGGGGAGAGCGAAATGCAGCCAGGGCACCGTATTCTGTTCCCCACTCTCAGAAGCTCCTGCATACCCAGTCAAAGCGTGTGTGTGTGTGTGTGTGTGTGTGTGTGTGTGTGTGTGTGTGTGTGTGTGTGCTGGCTCAGTGCAGGAGAGAGCACATAGACTACATATCAGATAAACAGCAAAGGAAGATATTCTCTATAAGCAGTAGAAACAGTAAAAGGCTTTTTGTCATCTGTGAAGGAAAACCTGAATGTAATGAATAGTCATGTTACATACATACATGTATGAAGCAATTTTGTGTTGTTTCATTCCCGCCAATTGTTTTGTTTTAGATTTAGGTGTAATCTGCATAGGCCTACTAAAATTGGCACAGCAGTAGCCTACTGTTTGCCTCTGTTCCTTTTGGGAAGAAAAATTGGGTGGGAGAATCTCTTGAGGATGTAGAGGGATTTGTTTCAAACCCTGATTAAAAACATCTGTCTTTCTGAAGCCAAACTAAATTGGGATTAATCTGCTGTGCAGGTCAGCTACCCCTTGAAGGGTAGGAATGTAAACAGAGGCTATGAGCGTTCCTCGTGTGGAAGTTTGTTTACACACTCTATCACCTAGGTAATGAAGCCACTGCTCTCTGGCTTCACTCCATTTCTGCAAAAACAAGTGCACATGAAACCAACCTCTAGGAGGAAGAGAGGATTTAGGGTGTTTCCATATGGTTACAGCCATCCCATATAAAAAAAAATGTCCATTTATAGAACACCAAAGACAAAATCAAACTACATCACATTTCAAAGGTAACAAACATTTGCCCTGTTGATGTTTACAATGCTTTCTGTGCATCTCCTGACTAAATTTAATCCTCAGAAGAATCTAAAGTCAAAGACATCAATGTTAACCCTGTTCTGAGAGAACGATGATGTTAGTGAAACCGGGCTGTAAAACATGAGTCATCTTTTATCATCAGAAGCCCTGGTCGCCTGTTCACAGACTTGCCTCATGTGTACTGACAAGCCAAGCAGATGGAGTCTTTCTTTTGAATCTAATTGGGCCTTCAAGCTTTGTAGCAGTAGCACATCACCTCTTCGTCAGTCCTGCAGCAAATTACAACCAAGTTCACCTCAGATTTGAGTGAGTTCATCTCACAAGGAGTTCAGCACAGATCCCACTGCTAAAGAAACATCAGAGAAAATGCTGCTAAAAAGCTTTACTTAATAGAGATGAATGCTCTTCATGAGAAAAGCAAACGATAGACCCTAAATATCAGTCATTTACGTGTGCCTTCTCCTCTATGATAGTGACATTCCAGAGGTTTGTCTGTGCCCGCCGGACAGCCAAGAGTCAGAATCCCAGATGGTGCTGATTCCAGGAGATGAAGATCAGCCTGGGGATGCCCTCAGTCTACCCGAGGCCTCGCCTTCCAGCAAGCTCTACCATCAGGTTTGCCCAGGCTGTTCAAATCCATCGCCCCAGCTACGGAGATGCGCCAGCAACTCCACACATCACCAACACCAACACCACCAGCCACATCAGCACCCAGGCAAGACCAATGCAAGTCAAGACTCGCACCCGGTCACCACTGCCTCACTTCCAGACTGTTCTACGGGCACAGTGAAGACTGTGCACAGCTGTAGCCCCTCGCACACAGCAGCCACCGTGCGCTGCCATTGGCTGCAAGGGTCACATGATGGCAGCAGCCTCAAGCCGGTTCAGCATCATGTTGTGTCCGTAAGGTGAGATGTCTACCTGCCATTTCTTTTCAGTACGGCTCCAGTACGACCAAATTAGTCATACTGTACATTTGTTTCTATTTCAGGAATAATGGGCCCTTCAAGATCCCCAGAAGGTCAGTATTCCAGTTTCAATGTAATGTATACTTTCACCCTACACATTTGTAATGGTTACTTGAAAAATGTGTGGAAACTCGTTGCCTCAAATAGGTTGAGTAACTATAACTTATCTTTTTAGATGTAAAGGGCTTTTAACTTGAAAAAGATAAGTTATAGTTACTTAACTCATTTGAGGCGAGTTTCCACTCATTTTTCAAGTAACCATTACAAATCGTTTTTTACAGTGTAACAGATTTACGCTCTAATTCTTCCATTACATTGTCATACATCTGCCCTGTGTAATGGTGTAGATATACTTCTATAAAATTATATCATCATAATACATAAATAATTATGATTACTGTCACTGTATACTTGCATTGTCACAAAATTCACCCTTCCTGTGCACACATTTCTGTCCATGGGAGACAGTTATACCCAGGTGATTGTGGAGTACCCTATGACAGTGCTTGTTATGTGCTTGGTGGTTCTGCTGAGCTGTTCACTGGCTGGCCTACTGATTGGACCCCTTCCAGACTTCTCTGACCCGCTAGTGGTGAGCGCCACTGACATTGCGATTATGCTATGCCAGAGTCTTGTCAAACTAATGACCATCTCTCTCTCTCTCTCACACACACACACACACACACACACACACACACACACACACACACACACACACACACACTCTTTCTCCCTCATTCTTTCTTTCACCATCTCTCTTTACCTCCATCTCTCTCTCCCTTTCAGCCTCATCCATCCACTTTCTTGTGTTCTGCCTTTTCCAAAACAATTAGCAGGTGCAGAGGCTGGTTTAATGGCTATGCGATGCCAACTTATAAATAACACGGCCTAATTATGCAGCAACAGTCTTTCGGTTTGCCATTACTGTTCTCTAATGTGCTCACATACCGTATACAGATACATTTACATTTACATATTATTTGGAAGATGCTTTTATCCAATATCTGTTTTATAACAAATAGAAGGCATCTTTATTTCATGAAAATGTAATCATGCCTAAATTAGTACCCCTACCTAGACACAAATGGATGTAAATATACACCAACAACTGTCCAGCCCTGCCTTTGCTGAAAGTGTAATTAGTTACTGCACCTTTCAACTAAATTAGCATAAGCCCCCTCAGAGGCACAATGAACCTTGTGAGGACGCTGGGAAGGTCTATTTGTATTCAGCTCTGCAGATGCTCTTTTGGGGGGGAAAAAAATTCAATGCATTGTTAGCTTGCCTCAAAGGATGCTGCTGGTTGGATGTTGTTGTCTGTCTTCTTTTTCCCCCTCCCTCTCTTGCTTTTTATGCCTCAGCTTGCACCTTTGATCGTTTAATGCAGGGTTTTGAGCCTCGTGGAACAGACATTGGAATAAGGCTCTCCGCCTGGACCGAGCTGCAGCAGAACACTGGCCCTGGAAAATTACTGTCTGTAATGCCGCGCAAACTCACAGACAAGACAGCTGGGAGGTACTGCACAAAAATGGCCGTGTGCATGACAAGGCCATGTGTTACATGGCAAGCCATCGTGGAGGCAAACTGTAGAGCTCTCTGGCTAGCTTATGTAATTACACCCCAGAAGCTTGCCAGAAGCAGGCATAGGGCTGGCACATCTCACCAGCAATACCAACAGATGGGGAAAACTGGTAGAAAGCCCACTGCACTTTCTTTTCTCAATGAGCTTCCCAAATAATACTGACTTAATGTTCTACCCATGTCATGTTGTTATTAAGATGCTATGAGGGGGGTCTGGCTGTCTGGCTTATATGGCAGGAAGAAAAAAAAGGCATAAATTCAAACCAATAAAAATATCAAAAATAAATGTTGCTTTCATCATTCTTTTACAGCCATGGGAAAAGCCATGGACCAGATTCTGATGGATTCCAAGTTCATTCCAAATCACGGCTGAGAAGAATGCTGGAAAGAGATAATGCTCAGCACAAATTCTTCTGTGAATCACCTGGTATGCAGCCTACTTGTTTGTCCTGATAAGGAACAAGGAATTAGTTATAATGGAGAAAATAAGTAATTTTGTGTCCTTTTATCTCTTTATAGGAGAGCAATATGCGAAATTGGTCTTCCGTTCTGGAGACTCAGCAAGTCTTTGGAGCCTAAAGGCAATCTACTCCATGTGCGAGATGGAACAGTTCTTGGTAAGCAGTCTGTTGTCACACCTGCTATTGACAAGTCTGAGGCTACATCCCAAGGCTCAGTGAAGGGGTGGCATGCATAAGTTTATGGATTACTGTACTGGTGCTGGTGTAAGGATCAACTTTTGAGAAAAATGGCTTACTGACTGCACTGTCTGTTGTATGTGTCTAGACAAACATTCACTTAAAAAGAAAAGTCCTAATCCTTTCATCTTGTTACAGATACGCTCACAGCCTCACTTCCAAGACATCTGCAAAAGCCTCAGGATTGATGCTGATGGCTCTACTTCGAAGGGAGAGTGCTGTCCAAGCTGGTCCCTTGGGAACTACCTGGTCCTCCTCACCAACGCCTCCTCCTGTCTCACTCTGACTGCCCAACAGGTCTCAGACAGTCTGAGTCTGCTTCGACACTGTGCCCCCTACTACCACAATGGACATCTGGTTGCATCTTGCGGGGAGAGAGACAAACATGGCCGCTGTGCATCTGTACCAAGCAAATGCAAACACTCGAATGCTGTCTTCCAGATACTGCATTTCCTGGTGGACAAAGACTTCCTTGGGCCACAAACTGTTGAATACCAGGTGCCTTCCCTGAAATACAGTCTCATGTTTTTGCCCCTGGAGAGAGGGGACTCGTTGATTGCCATGTATCTGAGTCAGTTGGAGGGAAATGATTTAACATATAATAACACCACAATAACAGGGATGGATTTGGGGATCAAGCAAACACTTTTCAAGTATTATCTGATTCGGGACGCCATCTATCCAGTAATGGCTGTGCTTGTGCTATTTTTCACAATGGCTCTATATACCAGATCCCTGTTTCTGTCTGTGCTATCACTGTTGGCGATCACAACCTCCCTTTTGACCTCTTACTTCTTTTACAAAGTCGCTTTTAGAATAGCCTTCTTCCCTTTTCTTAACCTTAGCGCAATCTTGATTGTATTTGGCAGCTGTGCCAATTACACCTACACCTTTTTAGACTTCTGGCTCCAGCAGCTTTCCCATAATCCTCCTGCCTCAGTGGAAAAGAGGATGAACCGTGTCCTCCAGGAAATGGGCTACCTGATTTTGACATCAGGTCTAACCTCCAGTGCCACTTTTTTCTCTGGCTACATTAGTAGCATCACAGCCATCAGGTGCTTTGCTGTGTTCCTGGGAACAGCGTCGCTAATCAACACACTATTTGCCCTTGTTTGGCTCCCCTGTGCACTAGTGCTACATGAGCGCTACACCATCACTGCTGCCACTGCTGCTTCAGGACCAGGATGGAAGCCTTGCTGTACAAAACGCCCAGGTGGATTCTGGGACACCAGTTCAAGAAAACGTTGCCTTTTCACCATGGGGCAGAAGCTGAGAGGTTTAAAGCGTGGATTAACGGACACATCAAACTTACTTTTCCTGAAGATACTCCCCCTTGGAGTAGTAAAGTTCCGCTACATTTGGATCTGCTCGTTTGCAGTGTTAGCAGCAGGGGGCACCTATATATCATGTGCAGCCCCTGGTATGAAACTACCCACTTCTGACAACCATGGGGTTCAGCTGTTTCGCTCCAGCCATCCTTTTGAGCGATATGACACAGAATACCAACACCAGTTCATGTTTGAACGCAAATGGAGAGGAGAAGATAAACCTTTAACATTGACTCTTGTCTGGGGTGTCATCCCAACTGATACAGAGAATCACTTTGACCCAAAAGGTGGCAGCAAATTAATCATGGACACAGATTTCAACATGACCCATCCAGATGCCCAGGTCTGGCTCAGGGATCTTTGTGGAAGAGTGCAAAACCAGAGCTTCTATTTGCAAGGTTCCAATGAACATGGGGAGACAGAGGACAATGTGTGTTTTGTGGAGCAGCTCATTCACTGGGTGTCCATCCGGCGTTGCTCTGAGAATGAGGATGCCTTTCATTTTTGCTGCAATGACATTCCATTCCCTTACCCACCCAGTGTTTTTGAACAATGCCTGGGGATGATGCTGGCAGAACAACATTCACAGGGCCATCTCCCCAAGGATGGTGGCTTACGCTTTGACTCAGAAGGTCAGATCACCGCACTCATTATTGTTTTAAAAACCTCATACCTGTACAGCTTCAATTTCACCCAAATAACACATTTCTACCAAGAAATCCAGTCGTGGTTCGAAGAGGAAATGTCCGGGGCCCCACCAGGTTTACACAAAGGCTGGTTCGTGAGCCAGCTAACATTATATGACCTACAAGAATGTCTAAGCTCAGAGACTTTAGAGGTGGCTGGGTTTTCCATAGCCCTCACCTTCGCCATGTTACTTTTGACAACGTGGAACATCCCCCTCAGTTTGTATGGGACTGCAGCGGTGGGTGGCAGCGTTTTTGTCACTGTTGGCCTGCTGGTATTGCTAGAGTGGCAGCTGACAGGCATGGAGGCATTATTCCTTTCCGCCGCTGCTGGACTATCAGTGGACTTTGTGGCCAATTATTGTGTCTCATACAGCTTGGCTCCACACGTAGAAAGACTTGGGAGAGTAGCCCACTCCGTGAAGAGGATGGGTTGTCCAGTGGCAACTGGGGCCGGAGCCTTTTTTTGTGCAGGCGTAGTCATGCTGCCAGCCACTGCCCTCCTCTTCCGGAGAGTTGGGATATACCTACTGCTTGTGAAATGTGTAGCATGTGGTTTTGCAACTTTCTTCTTTCAGTCTTTGTGCTGTTTTTTTGGCCCTCAGAAGAACTGCAGGTGGCTATCATTGCCGTGCACAGCTGAGAAGATGGCTGACAACATAATGTCCACCTGCACCACAACTGACACTGCCTCAACCAACACTGCAGCCAATGGGGCATTTGGATGTAACACAGGACCAAGAGTACGGAAAAATTTCAACCAGGAAGGGGCTGGAGGAGGTGGTTACTTGTGCCCAAACCAGCAACACCACAGACAGAGAGCTTCTGGGAGTGTCAGGGACCCGGAACAATATGAGCTTCAACCCCTAGCCTGCCAGCTGAGTGACAGCTTTGAAAACAGCACCTGCACCAGCAAACTGTCCAACAGACCTTCTGTCCTCTCTGATGATATCCAATTCTGTGGCTTGAGTCCACGGAGGGAGTATGACAGGGTGAGCATGGAGGGAGACAGTGAAGACACATGTAGAGGGAACCTCAAGGACTGCAATGCACCTCCAGCTCTTCAGACTTCTTCCCCTTACAAGAACACCCTACGTCCCACTAGTGACCTGGCCAAGGAAAAGCTGTGGTGCAAAAAATGTCGAGGCGAAGGTGGAGGAATCAAGATATGGAATGCGTCCATGTCATCATCCCTGTCGTCTAGCATGGACGATATCGCTGTCTGCCAGGCAACTGACAGCAGGAGACCTCAAAGGTTGCTCTCAATCGACGACGATGCCAGTAGCGTTCAGGAAAAGGACCAACACAAGCGCTTACTTTCTTCACAGTCTCACAGCTCTCTTGAAGGAATGGAGGATTCCAACGAGACTTGCCTGAGTGATATAGAGCCAGGAGCGTCACTCCCACAGGTTAGCTCAGAGTCCCAGCAGGAGGCAGAATTGCAACCAGGCCACTTGAATGGCAAGAGGGACACCTTACGACTCTCTCTTAAGGAAAATGTTTATGATACACCTTCCCATGGTGGGGGCAGGGGACGATCCAGCCAGAGTGAACTGCCAGTTATTTTGCCAAACAGTCAGCCTGACATGCCAGATGTGTGGATTAAAAGAGGGGATGACAAAAGCTGATAAAGGCCAATCCAACTCTTTGCCAAATCAACTTTCAGCATGATCACAAGTATGCGAGTTGAAAGATATTTGCAGCAGAAATTTCACTTGCAAGCTTGGATGTCTAGGGTAACGTCTTGACATGAATCTGTAGATGTAAAGTAGACTGTCAAAATCAAACTTTGATGGCCCTGCACACTCCTCTAAATAAGCACTATAAAAATCACTTAAAAAATGGATGGTGCCTGTTTTAATCGGCTGTATATTATGACGAACAAGCCAGGCCAAGGTACAGTAACTGACAAAGCCACCAGGTTGAGATGCAAGTAGCATGAATCAGACCATCTCTCTGGAGTAGAAGGAAACCATAATGTTGTAAAGACTACTAGACTAAATGGAACTATTCAAGGACTATCACATTCTTGATATGCTTTCACCTCAAAAAGGAGCATGTTGCCCAAGCCTTGTACTGCATTTTGACAGACACCTATACACCTTTGTAAAGATATCACAGCTTGTTTTAATCTCACAGGAATGACATCTTTATGAATGTGAATTTGGACGCAAGGCTTTTGGTAGTTCCAAGGATCACATAGGCCTTTTCACTCACAAGGTTTTATAATGTGTGTGCTGAAGCATATCAATTTAAAGAATATATGTGAAAGATGTAACAGTTTGTAACAGTTTATGGATGGATATATGAGAATCTTTATTTAAAATGTGAATATCTATGTTAAATTGTAATAACATATTTTTGTCATGGATGGTAAAAGTAACAGAGGGTATTATTGCAGTGTTGTTTCACAAATACAAAAGAGAAATTTGATTTCTATCATGTTATAATGTGAGCAGACATTTAATTATGACCACTTAAAAGCCATAGTAGAGGCAAAGGATTCCCAATGTCTGTATGTTGTATTAATATGGGGTTAAGTGTTCAACCAGCCAATTTAAGCATGTGCCAAATGATTCAAATGTGTTGATAGTGATCATGTAACCCTGTCAGTAAGTCCTGGCATACTTATGTGTGTTGCAAGTGTTGAGGACAATTGTATCCATCAGATTATTTTACATGAAAATGTCTGTATAAGTGTGCTTTGCTATATTGTTGGCTTGTTGAAACCTTTTTTACTATGGAAAGATTTATTGTTTAACTGGTGTTTGATGTTCTGAAGGATTGAGCCCATGTTGAATCTTTTCATAATTAATCATCTCACTGTACACAAAATGATGTTCATACTCTATGCAAACTGAATTTCAATTTTACACGTCAGCTAATGAGTAAGGATATTTACAACAGCATTATGATTCACTACAATATAAAACTATATAATTATACCTGAGCCAACTATAACTTCTTAAGGATTAATATAAATTATGAGCATATATTAATGGTAACATTATTTACCTTTCCAAGTGCCAAGTTTCTATTTTTGTTTGTCAAGTGTGACAACCAAAGCTCTTTGTTTGATTCTGTAAATTTGTCTTATTATTATTAGTCCAGTTCCTTATGTCATTTTGTCGGAATTTTGGGGGGATTATGAAAATCATATATTTTTGGAAAGGTAATTATATACTGAGTCAGAAAATCCATGTTTGCATTTGTCCAGATGTCTTTGTGAAGGAATATATGGGAATAATGTTAAATTCCCATTGAAATCAATGGGACTGGTTGTGGATTTTGAGGGAAAATAGGCACAACTACAGTTTGATCTCTGAAGCATGAAGGGGAAACTAATTCACCCTACATCCCATATATTTTCTTAAAGTTTACACCCTCAGGATGTGAAATAACATGGCAAGGTGTGAGTGTGAGGCAAGGCCCACCCACCTCATTACAATAAAGCCCAAAATTAAGAAATGTGATTTTTTTTTTAGACCCCATAAACCATACAGTATATTTTCTGAGAGCTTATGGTCCCAACCTCCTCATCTCAGGGCCGGTTCTAGCCTTTTTGGTGCCCTAGGCCAGATTTGAGTTTTGCCCCCCCCCTTTTCTAAAAATATAAGAGAAAAACTGAAGAAAACAAAGTAAGAAATGCATTGTGATACCCCCCTGATATTTGGTGCCCTAGGCGACTGCCTCGTTTGTCTATGCCTAGAACCGGCCCTGCCTCATCTCTTCACTACCCATGAACACAACAATTTTTATCAGTAATATGGGTACAGTATGGCTCATTTGCATACTACAATTAACTTACAGGAAAAAAATTGTAATAAAAAAATGCTACTTTTCATGTATATGTTTACTGTATGTTTTATTTTGATTGGACTACAGGGGAAAAAATAAGCCTATTGAGATGTAGGCCTATTGTTTTACCATTTTTTAAACTTCAATATAGCCACCATATAGACATCTGAGCAAATGCAAACATTGATTTTCTGATTCCTTAGACAATGACCTTTCCAAAAATATATAGTTTACTTAATCCCCAAAAAATTCCCATAAAGGCCAAAATTTTGACATAAGGAACTGGACTATATTGATAATTCTGAAAAGAGAGGCTCTTGAATCATGAAAAGAATTCACCTGCCTTAGAAATATAGTGGATATTGTATGTTGCAGGAGAACTATCTGTGGGTGGGGGTGGGGTTGGTATTTTCAAACTTGTGAAGTTGTACAGGTTACAACTGTGGAAAATACTTGATTAAAAGACTTATTTAAAAATCAGTTTGCTGCCTGATTTCAGAATGGAGTGGAAAAAAATTATCAGCTCTTTCTCTTCTATAAAATAATCAACCCATGAAAAAAAGAAAGTGAATTCAGGACAGTTCCTTTTATTATAAAGGTAAACTGGTTGATTTAAAAATTGCAAATGATACATAAATGTTTTCTGCCTTCAGGTACATTTATGCATTTGCATTAAATCGCTGCAAGCATATTCATTTGCGTATAACTGGTGTTCACTAAACTCAAGACAGATGTCATTTTAGAACAAAAAAAATCTTAATATGCATTTCATCACAATCAGACTTTTCTCAGCATGCTATACACTCAGAATAATTGCTCAAAGGAAATTATGCTAATTGAAAGAAAATAAGGTGTCATCATTCATCCTCAACCCAGTCATCTTTAGCCCAGTCAGGCAAGCGAGTAGTATATTCAAAGTCTGGTCCCTTGTACCTCAGGGCGTGGAGGTACATGACAAGCTCCTTCTCTGTGGGATCAGGTCTGAAGATCTTACACTCGCTGCACAAAGGATCAATGCCAACATTTGAGTCATCTGTTACGGATGTTGTGTCCAAAGAAGTGGAAATCTCAGTAACTGGTTCGCCGTCAGCCATACTGGCTGTTCTAGAGGGAGCCTCAGAAAGTTTGTTGCCCTCCTCTACTTGTTTGGCCGCATGGTTGTCCACCCCTGCACAGGGCACCTCAAAGGCTCCACCCTGATTATTTCCACAAGTGTTCATTTGGACCGCAATTTCTGCCGCCACAGTTTTACGTCCACTCTTTAGGTCCTCCTCAGGTATGTCCAACAGATGCAAACTCTCTTTCTCACGATGCTCCTCAACAAGTGCTTGCAAGAGTTCCTCATCCGTCAGGCCCACCAGACCACCTTTGGCTCGACATGGGCCCCAGACTGATGACCCATACACTGGGTCATTCAGAATGGGGTACCCCAGGAACTGCAAATGGACACGGATTTGGTGAGTGCGCCCAGTGACGGGCCTGCAGCGGACCACACTTGAGTGGCCATTGTAGCTCAGCCTTTGAAAAACTGTGCGGCTGGGTTTGCCCTTGGGGTCCACGCGACACACTCCAACCTTGAAGGAGACAACCAGGATGGGCTCCTCACACACCAGCTCCTCCTCTGGGAATTCTCCGTCCACTCGACACACATACTCCTTTTCCAGCTAGGAAATAAAGCACACACGAGGTAAACAAAAGACAGCATTTGAATCCCTTTTACCATTGTTTTACTTTTCAAGTAAATAAGTACAGCAAAATTTGCCTTAAATAAAAAAAACTTTAATTTCCATGTACTATATCAAATACAATCTGTCTATCAGTAGCATAGCCTATGGTCATACAATGTCCATGTTCAACAAGTTGTCGAGTTGATCCTAACTCACCTCTCGCTCTCGCACCATGTGATCCAGCTTTTTTGACACCTCAAGAGTGCGAGCAAAGAGCAGCACCCCAGACGTGAGGCGATCCAGGCGGTGGACTGTATGCAGTTCAGAGAGACCCCTCTCCTTGCCCAAAATAAAGATGACAGTATTGTGTCGAAACCGTCCGCAGGGGTGAACTGGCAACGAAGCAGGTTTGTCCACCACCACAACTTCATCATTCTCTTCGATGATCTCAATGGGCCGGCCAACCACAGGTGGTTCATGGCGATGGACTTTGTTCTTCATCAAATCATTGTTCTGGAATGAGTTCAACACCTAAATTAATTCTATCAATTCTGTACTGCCTTGATATGAGCGGTCAGGCTCATATCTTAGCATAATTAAACATAGGCCTATTGAATGATATCTGTAAATATCATGCAAATATCAAATATAACGATACAATATCAATGGAAATGTGGATGTACATTAGACCTACCTTTAAGGTGATGTTCAGGTCATCAACAGGTGTGTCGTTAAGCCTAATCCGACCTGCTTTAGCTGCTTTGTGATAATATTCCAGGGATTCAGATCTGAACTCGCTGCTGAATACCTCCAGAAGTGTCTTGCCAATCCAACGTCCTTTGCAATATGTTTTGAAATCGTAATAGTAAGGGTGAACTTTACGAAGACCTCCTTCGAAATAATATGACGTCTCGTCAAAGTGCTCTTGGCCAAAACTGACGCCTGGGTTACGCTTTTGAGGAGGTGGTACATATCTCTCCCCAGGACGTAGCTGTTTTCCCCCTCCTCCTCTTCGCCTTTTGCGTCCAGTTTTCTCATGACTGTCCGAATTTTCACATTTACGCTTTTCGCCTGTTTCTTTCACTTCTTGGTCCATTCTGTCATCGGCCTGAACAGTATACCCTCTAACTGGTAACGTTACGAACTCCTGAGGTTCTGTAACGTGTGGGTCAGTGACACCGCTGTATCTCAACAAGCTAGCTTTATTTGTACAGAATGAAGTTAAAGAGCTGTTATTATCCAAGTTTAACGTGAAATGCAGGCCGACATTAGCATCAGCAGACGACGAGCAAGGTCTGCCTGCTTCGGGTCCACACAGGTCTGAAACTTCTCTCCTAACCTCGTCTCCGGGAATATCAAGTGCGTGGTAGATGTAAGAGGATCCCAGTTTATTTATTATATAAATCGGACTGTGTGGGAGCCCTTTATGCTGTAAACATTTTCTGAACACACTTACTTTTCTCAATGAGTGCCAAAGACTCACATGCATTGCTCTCACCGGGTGCTCCTTCCTTTCATCTTGTCGCAGGAATATGACATCACAGTGCTCGTCATTAATAGTAATGAATCATCTGAAGCAGTGAAAAGAATGCTGTTACAGCCAATTCTCATCCTGAAAAATACCCGCATCCAAGACAAATCATTACAATGAACATTTAAAAATTGATATAATTTACATGTAGGATAGTTTACTGACCATCATCAAATAGCATGCTTTTGTTGTAGCCTACAATTTGGTTTAGCACACACTGAATACAGAGACTAAACTTTTGTTTATTATCTGGTAGACACCCATCCTTCCATCAATAAAATAAAAAATCAAACAGTTAAATCAGTTTCCCTTGAAGGTACATGTTAGTCCTCAACATCCCAACAAAAAAAGGGGAAACTGCAAAGCATCACAGTGCTCACTCACTATATGATCTCAATCAATGTTACCATCCTATCATCAGGCACTAGCATCCTTGTACTTCAGTCTTGATCAGCGAGCACTAGTGGGGGTGGGAGGGGCAAGCTGCAAGAGCTGGCTGATGGGGGCTTGGAGAGTGTTGCTAGGCAGCGCTTTGAGCCGGGATGAGTCAAGCCTTTTTCCTTCTGGCCTACAGGCACCCAGAACTGCAGCACCAGCGCCACCTATCAGGGGCAACCAGATCGCAGTCAGAGCTCACCACTGGGGAAGAACACATAGCACAGCCCTTTTCAGATCACTCAGGTCAAATCATATCCCAAAGGTCATCTCTACAGAACAGTGTCCACGGAGGTTAAGTTTGTTCATTATCCACTTTTCAGAGGACCACATTAGTTCAGATATTAATGCTTTGTCATTTGTGGCACACTGTTTACATCTACAAATTAATGTAACCTCATTTAAGGAGATGTCCGGACTCGAGTGATAAAGGCCGAAAGTACATTGCAATATCATTTCAAGATCGAACGTTTGCCACAAAGCAAGATTTTGATACGTTTGTGCAGTTCAAACTTATGTTGCAATATACTATGATGTTGTCCTTATCACACCGGAGCTCTCCTTTAAAAGAAATGAGTAAGGAGTCGGGTGGTGAGCAACAGTAAATTGGAGAATGATTATTTTGAATTTTCAAACTCTGACTTGGCTGAAGACAACTGAATAGTATGTAGCATTTCAACACACACACGCACACACACACACACACACACACACACACACACACACACACACACACACACACACACACACATACGGTCAAACCGTATGCAAATACAGCAGCTGATCCATACCTGGGCCACTGGTGGTGTTTGTCTGTGAGAGGGACGTACACCACTCCCATTAGGGCTTTTTTCAAGAAGGTTCCGTCGCTCTGGCGGTCATATTGTTCCAAAACCTGACTCCCTCCTTCCGGTCCCACGGGCAGCACTAGTCTTCCACCAGGCTTCAGCTGGTCCAGCAACTGAGAAGCAAAGTAAACACAGAACTGAACTGTTTTCTCTCTCTTTTAACACCTGGACTCTTTTTAACTTTTATTTATTGTCCCTCCACTATGGAGGTATTAACAACTTATTTATTTATTCACCAGGCTGAGCAAAGATTTTATTGTCTGCCATATGTCCAGTGTGGGCTGTGTGTGTGTGTGTGTGTGTGTGTGTGTGTGTGTGTGTGTGTGTGTGTGTGTGTGTGTGTGTGTGGGTGGATGTGGGTGTGTGCGTGCATGCGTGTGCGTGTGCGTGTTTGTTTATTGTATGTATTGTACACCCTGCTCCTCCACATGTGAAGTTCCTAACGGAAAAATAAAGTTATTTGAATTGAATTGAATTGAATTGAACAGAGAATGAGCATTTAGGAGTCGACAGAGATGCTGTTCTGCTATTATGAGCAGTCAAAACAAATACTTGGCAATCGAGGGCACCATCAGAATCGATGAGTCAGGGTGGAAGAGAAAGTCGGGAGAGACACACACTAATGACCCCATCAACATGGAGAACTCTGACCGAGAGTGGCACAGTTGCACACAATGCGCTTTGACACTCACATCTCCTCTGGCTATGAGGGCCCTGTGAGTTACCATTCAAGCAGATAAACAGCTCAAGAATTAACCTTAACCCCTGTCTTGCACAGTAGCTCACCCTGTCATATCACAGTTGGACAGAAAAAAAGTCTACACATTGCATATTGGATGCTTATCATTAGGTCACATTAGCTCTCATATTCACATGCCATAAAAAAATAAATCACTGCTAAAACAAAAAGCAAATCATTGATCTTTTTGTTTTTTCTCAGATCAGTCAATAAATTGCATCACGTGTGAACTAGACTAGTCATGGGAAAATATGTAAACTGAGCCAAACAAAACTAAGCCTCTCACCTGTTTTTAATGCTTTATTGAACACAGAACATAGTGAACATTGACATCCATGCCAACCCTGTCCCCCAGTTGTAAAATCCTATCTGCGCCCCTGGGCCAAGTGTTCCCTAGATGCGACTGTTTTTCAGTGTTCTCTGAGACCAGAGAGAAAACACTGATGTAGTCATTACATCACATAAGGTCATGGTTGATTGTCTTCAGGTAACTATTTTCCTGACAATATTCAGGTACCATGACATAAACAGTAAAGAGAATTGTGAAGTGTGACTTAGGTCAGTTTCTGTGGCAATTTTCTGTCCTGTGCTTACCACTGACACATTCCCATTGTGCCACTAGATGGCAGCAAAGGTCTCATTATTAAGACTCAACAAGCAGAAAGTTGCTAGGCCGCTCTCAGGCTTTTAATAATGTACACCTTAGCCACTCTGCAGTTCTGTCAATTCTCAGGTAGCAAATATGGTGAAATTAGCCTAAATTGACCATTCGCTGAAATGAGCGGAGCCAGTAGGCAGCATTCGCCTGGCTATGGTGAAATTATTTTATGGCTATGGTGACATTATTTCACTATTATCTCCAAAATAATAAAAGCCATCTGATTGTTGCTTTAGACAAAGGCATTGAGAACAGAGCTGGTAAATAGGCCTAATGGTGCTTCATTTTACTGCAAAATATCTTTTAACACTGCAGTTGCCTATGTACTGTGTGCTGGTTAGGGACTGTCATGCTGGAGATTCACCTTTGTCATGTTCAGTTAGTCCTGTGCCTGCTGGATCTTCCATCCACCCCAGTAGGCTAGTCATCACGGCAGAAAGACTCAATCCTCTGTGGCCTGTCTGCTAGTAAGTCCTAGCCTGGCACGCCCTCCCAGTGACGTAACACCTTCGGCGTTGCTGTCGCTGGTCTGGCCAACTGCTGATCTGACTGGATTTCTGAGTTCCCCAAAAATGGCAATTAGAGTTTGAAAGTAAATTGGGACGTAATGTCTTTGTGTTGGGTTTTCATCAAACAGGCCAATGTTGCAATGTCTCAGACACCAAAGTTCCTGTTAACAGGTTATGGAGTTACACAATGCAAGACGCCGGTCTTTGCAGCACTTTGCAACAGAGATGAGTTTGTAGATGAGAGAGAGAGAGAGAGAGAGAGAGAGAGAGAGAGAGAGAGAGAGAGAGGGGAAAGTTGGTGAAGGTGCTGAGTCTTAAACACGGCATGGGAGATGTAAACAGTCGCTGCTGTCTGCTGCAGTAATCTGCATGGCCACCATTTGCACGTGAGTTGTAGAGAATTCAATTCAGTTCTTATTTTTACTTAAAATGGGCCTTATTCACCAACCATTAGCCCTTTTCCTGATGAAAGTTGTTCTTAAAACCTACTGTACTTGCACAGTTATATATACTCCTATATAAGTGTCTCTGGTAATAAGTCCCTTAATGTGTAAATGTGGTCTGTGCTTTTAGCCAGGAGAGGGCTTGAAGTGTTCTGTTAGCCCTTTCTTAAAACATCTTAAATGTTAATACTTTTATCTGTGTGCCTGCTGAGGAAGTAATACTGTATATTAATTGACATTACCATAATCTTCCCCAAGGTGAACAATAAGTCAACAACATTAACATGAATGGATTGTTAAATAACACAACCAAAAATGAAGCAGGATCAGGTGTAGATCAGGGATAGTATCAGGATCAGGTATAGTTGTTTCACGTTATAGCCTATAATAGTGAAATAATGACAGTGTGTGGTGTCTAAATGCCTTAGGCTATTCAGGAAAAAATAGCTGCAAAATTGTAAAACTGCATACTGTAGGAATTGATTCAGTGCTCTCTGTACAGATAAAAATGTGTGTCTGATTTGTGCAAGCTGATGCCCTTTATGCGTTTTCATCCACAGCAAACAGGCTTCTTCAGCATTGTGACTGTCTAAAGGTGTCAGACAACACAGTTCTTGTTGATAAGTTATGGAGTTATACCATGCAAAAAGCCAGTCTTTGTGGGATCAATGCCATGTGAGTTCTAAGTCATTAGACTATAATGTAAGAGATTGCAAGCCCCTAATGTTGGTGTACAGAGTACTGGTTGGAACTGCTCCAGTCTACCTGAAAGCCATCATCAAACCATACGCTAACCTCCAATCACTCCACTCAACCGGATCGCTGCTTAGAACGACCAACACCCCGCACAGGTCAATCTAGGCTCTTCTCATCCATTGTTCCTAACTGGTGGAATAGTCTTCCAAAGACTATTAGAACAACAGGCACTCTATCTACTTTCAAGAAACTCTTGAAGACCCAGCTCTTTTAAGAGTATCTCTTGTCCTAGTTCCTTCAACTACCTGGAATGCACTGATCACTTGCTCTATTAGCAAATGGCGTTCCCAGTAGGCATTTATTTGTATCGTGTTGCAGCTTGATTGTTATTCCTCTTTTGTAAGTCGCTTTGGATAAAAGCGAATGCTGAATGCATAAATGTAAAAAATGTGAAAAAATAATATATGTATGGCAATGATGTGTAAACTTTTATTTTAAAGCCATAAAGACAGACACATAGGTCAGAACTCAGATGCTATATCTATTGACCAGTTGCTATCTAACCAGTTGCTTTTTAAGGCAAAGTTTCACATTTATATTTAGCAAAAGAAACAAATGTCACCTTACGATATTGACTAGAATTAACATTGTTTAGTATGGGAGAGGCGTATGCTTAGCTGAGAGGACTACACTGATCAGCTCATGGTTGTGATGTGTGTCGTATGAGAGAGTGTAGCCTAGGGAGACAGACTTTAAAGCCACCAAATTCAAAATATGCTCATGTCTTGATTGAGGTGGGACCTGGGTTCACCTGGGCTCGTAGATGGGAGTGTTGTGCCTGCCAGCCAGCCATGAGCTACCACAGGCAGAGCGGAAGTTTGTGGTCGGTGCAGGTGGCTGCATCTTTGCCTACTGTGATAGGGGTTGGGAACAGTGCCATCTTGTGGGCAAGAAAGTATGTGCAATTTCTTTTTTTACAAACACAAAAAAGTTCACTCTGAATTCATGTATATTCGTCTCCAGACCTGTGTGAACCTTGTGAACAGGCTCTTCCCATTAAAACCTAACTTTTTCCTTACACCTGGGTCTTTAGGGAGTTTTTGAATACGTTTTATCAATTATTTTTTTGTAAACAGTTTCATTAGAACAGTGTGTACAGTACATGTAAAATAATCTAAACAAAGATCAAAACCAAACTAGAGAATGTAATTTCAGAGAAATTACGAGTGCATTGAAAGTGCAGTTGCTGTTTTTAGTGGATTTTTTAGATGACTGGCGGCATAATTGGATAACTGACAGTTTAAATGGTTGAACAGTTAATTAGATGAGAAGTTTGACCCACATAACAGTTAAGTTGACTAGCATGATAACAAGACTTAGCTTAGTTGAATAGCATCAAAAAACAAAATGTTGATTAGCATGCTAATCATGTTAGCTAGAATGCTAATAATGCTAGCATGGTAATCAGAAGACATAGCTGAGTTGAATAGCATCAAAAAACAAAAATGCTAACTAGCATGCTAACCATGCTAGCTAACATGCTAATAATGCTAGCATGATGATCACAGGACTTAGCTGAGTTGAATAGCATCAAAAACTAAAAATGCTAATTAGCATGTTAGCCATGCTAGTTAGCATGTTAATAGTGCTAGCATGATGACCACAAGACTTAACCGAGTTGAATAGCATCAAAAACTAAAAATGCTAATTAGCATGTTAGCCATGCTAGCTAGCATGCTAATAGTACTAGCATGATGACCACAACACTTAACTGAGTTGGAAAGCATCAAAAACCAAAAATGCTAATTAAGCATGCTTAACTAAGCCTAACATGCTAATAATGCTAGCATGATGCTCACAAGACTTAGCTGAGTTGAATAGCATCAAAAAACAAAAATGCTAATTAGCATGCTAACTAAGCTAACTAGCATGCTAACTAGCCATCCCGCCATCGAGGACTTTTATTTTTAAATAGTTGTGGCCA
>JAODXP020000024.1:13169292-13360778 GCA_027497455.2 Sardinella longiceps | reverse complement strand
TATCGAGCCACTAGTGTATCAGGCACAGTTTTTGGTCTGGGTGAACACAAACATACATACACACACACACACACGCACACACACACACATCCATACTCCATCCATACTCACCCATACCCACACATACACATGTATAACATACACACTGGTTACAAGGTAATACCAAGATTTATTGTTTGTTTGTCTTGTTACACATATGTCATACAATATATGTGGGCAATTCCAGCGTTATGGACGTGACATTTTCGTGCATTATTGATGAACAAAAGGCCACATAACCTCTGCAAACCTAGCAGTATTTCGCAATTTTTTTTCATATTCTTCTGCAAACTCCATGGCTGAATACAGGCAAACAGAAAAAAACTAATATCATGATTTGCATCATAAGAATATGAGCCTTTCAATCTGCGTTATGGACGTGACGAAAAACGGACAAACTTTTGAGAGAGCGTAGTTTTTGCTGTGAAGTGTGTGAAATTTCTAGAGAAATGTAAATATTACTACATTCACACCAAAGAGGACATCTCAGTAAAGGCAGAGAAAGACTTAATTTCAAATGTAAATGTAAAAAAGTTGGTTTTCATTGGGAGAAATGGCGTTATGGATGTGACGTTATGGACGTGACGCCTGGAAAAACCTTCCAAAACGATACAAAACAATTGTGAATGGTGGATTTTAACCTGTAACGACAGAAATAGTAATATAACAATAAAAATAACTGATAGCATTGCAGCTTTGTTTGTGTTATCACCCACTTATGCCCATTATAAGCCCCTCCATAGACTTACATTATAGCTGAATAGGGTAAAAATTTTAACAAACAGATATCCTTTCGAAACTTGCTCAGTTGCATATTTACATCGCGACAATACTTTTTTGTATTGGAAGTTTTCTGAAATAATTTGTATGTCCATGTAAATGAGACTTGAATTTTTAAGGTGAGGTTTACTTTTTCGTGGAATTGCCCATGTATATTTATGTATATATATATATATATTTATATATATGTATATTTTGTATGTCATTGCTTTGGCAATAATGTTATTGTGACATTCATGCCAATAAAGCCTATTTGAATTTGAATTTGAATTTAATTCCTTGATTTCTTATATACCCGGTCTCATCAGTGGTGGTCTAAACAGAACTCTAGCTACTTTCATGCTGTTTGTGTTATTCCAGCATACTTACGTAGTATAGTATCCCTAGATACTTTTTGTGATGTAATTTTTACCTTATGACGTATCTGCCCAAAGTTTCTTCCTTAGGTAAGGGAGTTTTCCTTGCCCCTCTTGCTTTTGGGTGACCCTTAGGTGTGCCCTGCCCCCACCCCTGCCCCCTGTCAACCCTCCTGTCTTGTCACTCTCCTACTGCATCTCTGTACTTTGGCTGACACCAGTCACAATTTCACTACATTTTGTACACCAGTAGTATTTGCATGTGACAAATAAAACTCATTGTATCCTTACCTAACCCTTTCCCCTTCACAAGCTGTAGAATTAAAAAAAAAATGTTATTGACATTGTAGTGATTGGAGAAGGTAATCCATATAAGAACTATCACAGTTATCTTCAAGAAGGGTGTCAGCCATTTGCATACATTTGCATGTAAGTATTTAAGGCCCGGCGACAAGCCCAGAGCTCCACACACACAACACCTGATCTGTTTGCTCAGAGGAGGAGAGGAGATCTCCATGTCCAATCACATTTGAAGAGTGAGCTGCTTGAAAAGGCCAAGACTGTTTCCCCCGGGAAGCTCAAATTAAATGAGTCACGACAGATTTAGTTGCAAATCACAGGAGTATCCATGCCATGCCCACACGCAGCCCGCCTCAAATAATAAAAAAAATACATCTCATAATATTTGTTTGTGGGGGAAACAAGCCAATATGTGAGCAATTGCTATGGTGCCAAAGACCACCAGTGTGGACGAAGATGCAGAGAGAGAGAGAGAGAGAGAGAGAGAGAGAGAGAGAGAGAGAGAGAGAGAGAGACGTGATTAAAAAGTTCACTTGTTTTGGTGCATTTGATGTGAGGTGGACAGACAAATTTGAACCCAACACACTAGCATTTAGCATTTGGCTGAGTTGGATGGTTTTGGCTTTCACCTGAGTTCATTCATGCAGTCCAACATAGACATGAGCATGTGCTGAATGGGCACCTTTAAAGTCTTTCCCCCCTTCAGATTACTGGAATATTATGAAATTATGAATCCATTCACATTTGTACAATCTATTTGAGCTTCTGTGAGATGCATTTTCAAAATTAATCATGACAGGTGATATTCTCAGAGAAAATCTGGGTTAAACTATTCCCTTTTGTTATAACCTGCTGTGAAAGGTGTAATTTTAAACATTTATCAACATCACTTTTTTAGATATCTCGACTGAGTAGTTCAACCAACAAACCATACAAAATTGCTCCAGTCAGGGCTGCCAAGATTTGACATCACTTCAGTTAATTCCTTTGGCAAATCCTTTGCCTCTCAATATCCATTTCCCTTAGGAGTAGAGTAAGTGTGCTGGCACAGCCTCTGATATAAAACTGAAGGAGGTAATCCATCAGCAGTATAGGGACCATTATACCTGCACTGGGCAACAAGCCTATGCACCAGTCTTACCACCAGTAGCTTACTCATCTTGTCATAACACTAAATATACAGTACGTACTGTACACACCCTGGGGAAAGCTCTCTCTCTCTCTCTCTCTCTCTCTCTCTCTCTCTCTCTCTCTCTCTCTCTCTCTCTCTCTCTCTCTCTAAGAGGCTAAGAGGTAGGAGAGGGCTAGCACTGTAAGAGCATTCAGCAAACCAACCTATAGGTTTTCATGATCGTCTCATAATGGTATCCTGGCTCAGTTTTAAAAATATATATTCTTTTTTGTGTCTTTGTGTCTTTTGTGTGTGTGTGTGTGTGTGTGTGTGTGTGTGTGTGTGTGTGTGTGTGTGTGTGTGTGTGTGTGTGTGTGTGATGAGGGATTGTTTTGGATATTAGGAACTCATGAGCGTACATCATTTTTTAAAGAATTATAATTCCTTCACCATTAGCCTTCACCAAGTGCCATATTGTTTGAATCATTTTCTCTCCATGAGAGATGAAAGACAGTTCTCCAGTCAGTTTGCACAGATGACATAATATGCCTTTATTCCACAAGATGTTAAAATGTGATGGCACAAAGGCCTGCGCCTAAGATTGGGTATCATCATTACACAGTTACATTACATCATTACGTTATATGTGGCTAGAATAATGTGACACATTCATTCATGACACATTCATTCATCAAGTTAAGCACAAATTAATTACATCTAAGACAAAGACATTTATATGAAATGAAGTCACTGTTAACTGCCCCAGCTGGTCTTTCATAAATGGACTTGGTCTATCTTTCGACATAGCCTCTTGATAAGCTATCTGCTGAACATGACTGGAGAATTTCTGACCAAGCTCAACAAGCATGTAGTAGATAAGCAAGCTGTTGTCCTGAGAAATGTTTACAGTAATGACTGACTGTTATAAATTTCATTTTGAATCAAAGCATGTGCTAAACACCTAGCCTTTGTCTTCAACAGCTTCTTTCATTTGTCCTGAAGTAGGTGATGGAAGACATATACCTCCCACTGACAGCCAATCACGGACAGGCTGTTTATGTGCCTTTGCTGTGAATTCTTTTTTTTTTTTTTTTTTTGGGACCAATCAAAACACATTTGGAAGCACATGCATTGGGTGAGTCAGAAAATATTAGCTTCTGTGATTTATCATACCAGTACAAACAGCTTTGCAAACAATGCTTGCTTGATGATGTCAGACAGATTACAGTGGCCAGACCACCAACTGCCTAAAGTAACTTGCGAAACAGATTTGAGAATGCTGATGGTGATCTTAACCAGAGAGGGTTGAAGTGGAGCGGAGGTCAGTATTCCATGATCTTATCACTGGAGCTCCAATGCTTCCAGAATGCTCTATACCTTTCTGCTCTCCCATCATTAAATCAAGTTATTCCCATATTTTAGACCAGTAGTACAGGGCTCACAATGTACTTATCTTTGCATGTATGTATTTACATTTGTATGAATGCAGCCTTGTATGTATTTGCATGGTTAATGTAAGTGTGATGTTATAGCAGTGGACACCCACAGTGACTTAGTTGACTTTGTTGAAGGGTGGCATTGCATCTACCCTCCGTCTCCCCTCAGGCAGGCTCTGGTGAGTTGTCTATACAAGGCCATGCATGTTGAGTGCGGGCTAAGCGTGAAACGTTAGCCAGCTGTTGCGGACTGCTGCTGACATGCGTGTGATAATTGCAGCAGATCAGCAGGAAACCGTGAAGCCAAAGTGAAAGAAGAAGAGGCAATAACAGGAAAGACATTTTATTGTTGGTGTGTGTCCGCCCCGCATCCCCCATCCCCCATCCATCATCACACACAGCACCCAGGGTGGTTTTAAACACAGTAGTGATCTCGTCCGCTCTCGCCTCTTGTTTAATGTTGCTGTGGGGATAACCCAGGATGCAGTGCATCAGCAATGACTTCAGGAATCTATTTTGCGTCACCACCACCACGCTCACCCCGCTGGGCTCTGGCGGAGAGCGGAAACTGAAATTTGATCACTTTATCAGGCTCTAATTCAAAGAATTCCCCACATGCTTTTGCATCAGTTTTATCACCGACCAAACAAAAGGGAGTGAAACATGTTAAGATATGAGGCCAGTAAAGAAGCACCTCATGCATTACGTTTATCTCACTTTGATGATACTTTTTTCTTTTTTTTTCCATAATGTAATCAGATCTTCTTCTTCTGGGGAAGGCTAATCTCTTTCCGTGAATTTGGTCTGGATGTGATTATAAATGGTTAGATGAAGGGTTAGATATGCTGACATGTTGGGTGCAATATTTATCATGTAATGTTTGAGGCTAAATAAGGGAAGAAGACATCAATTTAAAGGAGTTCTAAAAGCTCTGATGACAGTTTGGCATACAAATCTTTCCGAAACAAACAATTGGGAAAACTGTGCTGCACAAGTACTGTACAATATCAGTTTGTGTGAATAAAAAAGAGCGTGTCTCTCCTTTTCTCAAAATGTTGCATTATCAGTACACTAAAAGGGGCATGTTTCTTTTCCTCCTTCCTTTCTTTCTCGTTCTCTTTTCTCCTCCTCCATGTTATCTTCCTCTCTGTCTTTTTTTTTTCTCTTTTTCCGCCCTCTGGAATAGTCATGTCAAAGGGGTGTGTGAGTGAAGACATTTTCTGCCATGTACCTGTTCTGTCAGCCATCTTATCAATTATACACACAGCTGTCACTAAAATCTCAGCCTAAGAGCGTCATCACCAACTGGAGTGTTAATAATGTCTTGCTGACATTTTAAGGGGAGTGATTTTTTAAGGCTTTTCTGTTCTGTCTTGGGGTGTCGAGGCAAAGATGTTAGTCACAGCACTTTGAAAGAAATTTCAGCTTGATCTTCAAAGAAATGATGAACACTTTGGAGAATCACAATGATTTCCTTACCAACTACTTCCCTTATTCCAACAGGAAGCTGAATGGGAAGGATAAACCGTAATTATTTGGGTGGATTTCCTTTTGTTTTTCCACCATTGATCTCTCACCCTGCAACACACACACACACACACACACACACACACAACCACACACACACTCCCACTCACTCACCATATCCACATTAACTGGGTTTTCCGTCAATAATTAGTAATTACAGCTATCAAAACACGCTAAGCAGAGCATTAAAGCCTCTTAACTGAGGAGTGTTTTTACTCCAGGCTCCATCAATCGAGCGCCCTCCATAGTGGGCTTTATTGATGTACCATTAGACCAGGACCCCGGCTATACCAGAGTGTGTGAGCAGAGCTTAGCCTGAGTGGTGTTGAGCGGGTGGGTGGAATTTAGTCAGAACGTTTATCCAAAGGCCGCAGCAGTCGCCCTGTCTCACTCCATTTTCAGTGAGTTCATTGAGCAGAGATTAATTTTGGAATCTAAAAAGCTTTCTCGCCGGATGCATGAAAGTAGGCCTACTGATTTCCTCTGATTGTTAGCTGCCTGTCTGCAGGCATCTCATATGCAATGAGGCTACACTACAGTCTCAATTCCTATTGCCATTTACAATTTTGTTCATTAAAACGCTGCACTTTGCTGTTACGTCGCAATGCAGAGGGGAGTGTTAGCTGCTGATGGCTCTAGTGAATGGAATTTGGTCTAAGTGTGGGAATCAGGATTTCTGACCCAACACAGGAAATACATTCAACTTGCTTCATATGCTTCAGATTTTTCAAGTTTCATTAATCTCTTTTGAAAAACCCTATTATCCATTACTGTTGTCCTGTTGACTTTCTAGGAACACTTTGGCAGGCAGAAGCTGACAATGTATCAGCCCGTTAAGCTTATGAGGAAAAGTAGGCTACTTTATGAAGGGTTGACCACACAGTGATGTCTTTTCAGCCTTTGCCATTACCCTTTACCATGACTTTTAGATCCTGCAAATACAGCAAAAATACTGTGCCTCCCCACATCTTAAGTTATTAAAGAGACCTGTCAAGCCAGCTTTAATGACGATGTTCCACCTGGCACAGAAAAAGGGTCTTAAAGACAGCTGGGGGGAGAGCAGAGAAGGGGGGGGGGGAGTGAGGTCAGGTCCTGGCATTTGGTGTGAGGAGTGCTCTTATATGGCTTTAGAGATGGTGGCATAGATACAGAGTCTTCTGCGTTTGCATTTTGATAGGGTTATGCTTCTATTGGAGACTGCAGTCATTTTGTATGGGAAAGAGGAAGCGGGTGTAACAATTGTGTGCACTTAGTATGAGAGATGGGCTATTATTAGGCTGCACACCTACAGTATACTAGAACTGGAGGGAAAATACATTAGCAAGCAACTCTGCATTCTGTAGGGATTTTACAGTGAACAGCCATAATTCCCGAGAGATTACTTATTAAAATGTGACTTCTTGCACATGTGAGGGTGGGGTAAAGCCGGAATGTTCCTTGTAAATGTGTCCTCTGTGGCACTCCATCCATCCAAACTTTAGTCTTTATTTATTGAATCCTTCCTCCGAAATCCTGGCAGCTGCAAATCATATTTCAAAAGCCTGACAGCAACAATTTCATACGTCTCTCATGTATCCTGTATATACTCTATGTGCTGTGAATCTCATGGTCGACCCACTACATTTATCCATCATGACCTGATCTTTCCCTTTCATCCACAAGGCACTACAAACTAGTGACTGCAAGAACTTTCTAATCAAATTTAACTCACTAACAGTAATTCATGTAAAAGAATAGACTTATTCTCCTCAATGTATTGGAAATCAATTGTAAAGCTTGTTAAACTTGTTCAATTAGAGTAAAACCATAGATTTTTGTGTTCAAAAGTGTAAGATTTATTTTTTTTTCCAGTTGAATTAATATGTACAACAAAGTGATTTTGTTACCATGGTGGATTTATTACAGGTCCTACAGATTTTGGTACACATAGCTGTGTCAGAAACGACAAAATATTGTACATATAATATGTGGGCTTTCAATTCCCATGTTGTCAATGTTTAACCAAATGATTATTCCATCAAAGTAGTACAATAGTGGTCTGTCCATTTCCCATAAGATTTGTGCTCTGATTCTGCTGCCAAGATGGCTGTAATGATGGTTTGTCAGGTTTCTGTTTGCAAATGCCTCTTCCTTTCTTTATGACCAAATTGTTCTGCAGGATGGATATGTGTATAAAATCAGTGACATGACCTCAACAACTAAATCAGTTGAGGTTCAGCATAAATGCATTATCTATGTCTACTTTGGCTTTCTCCTAGCCGGCAATGTGATTTGGATTCAGTTGGCTGAAAGCCTTTTGCTTTATACAAAAACAATCTCTCAAATTAAAAAAAAGCACAAGGTTGAACTAAAGAGACTGAACTAGTCATTTTCTGGGGAATAACTGTAAGTAAGAGTAAATCACACAGTACATTTTATACATTTTGTAGTTCTCTCTCTCTCTCTCTCTCTCTCTCTCTCACTCTCTCTCTCTCTCACTCTCTCACTCTCACACACACACACACACACACACACACACACACACACACAAAGAGACAGATGGATTTTTATTGGCAAGTTAGTGGAAAAAAACCTGCGCCAGGTCGCTATGACTTCTCTGGAACCTTGTGCTGAATGACTGACTGTGGAACCTGAGGACAGAGCTCTGGGATGCATTCCATTCCTCCCTGCTTGCCCAATGTGTTGTGGCAGGTTTGGGATCCCCTCTGTGAGGAACCATGGGACTTCTCTTGGTTGTCGCCCCACTGGAAGCTAAGCCAGGTGTTCCATGTTATTAAATTAACTGAGAGAACGCTTCTTTGGCTATCGGGAGGACCATGTGACAGACAGTAATATCTTGGTTGGGCTGTGATTTACGACCAGAGATGTCTATGATGTGTTCCTCGTGTTTAAGAGACAACTGTGAATAGTTCTGGACTGTGTGGGGGGGCATTAACATCTGCAGAGTGATATACTGTACCAATGGGTCTCATCTCTTCTGTTACTGACGACCAGGAGGGAGGAATTTTGAAACAGTCTGTTAGGTCTGCCTCCCTGAACATCTCCTGCGGTCTAAGTAAAACATTCAAATTGTTAGTCGTCAGCTGTCATCCATTCAGCCAGACCTGATGGTGATTTATTAATGAAAACCTAACTTGGCCATAATTAGACACAATCTGGCCATTACTAGGCCGTAGGCTGACCTGTTACAGATGTGCAGCTCTTAGATAGCTTGGCTAGTCCCACCTACCATTTCATTGCAGTACCACAGTACCTTAGGCTACTCTCCCAAAGTTTACAGCAAATATTTGCCCACCAGGAAGTAAAGATATGCCCATCCAGAGTATCGAGACTCATAGCACCAAGTCAAATGTCTGGTCGGGCAAACTAAGACCATCCAACCTTAGAACCCTCCCAGTCTTCAGCTCTGGACTAATGGGTGATATTAGGAGAGATGATCATGCACATAGAGAATGCTGTTATCATTTCTGGGAAAATCTGAATCATTCTCAAAAAGCTTTTTTTTCCCTCATGGGCCTTTCTTACACAGTTAACATCAACACTGCAGTCTATGACTATACTAGTTGCAGTAATAGCAATCAACGTCTGTTTCCAAAAGCACTATAGAGATTGCCAAGATACGTCATAATTGGCGCCATCTTGCCCCGGAGATAGCGGTTAGTTAAGCTGTAACTTTTTTACGGCCCCATCGTAGCTCCGGTTCATACACCCGATCACATTTTTTTTTCACCCGAAATTTTTTAATATATTTTGCGAGTCTAGTCAGAGATTGTTGCTAGGGTCTAATTCCGGGGCAAACCCAGAATGCATTGTGTGATGACGACACGTTGGTAATCTCTATTAGTCTAAGTTCCTCTATTCTGAACATTTAGCATCATTGCTTAGCCTGGCTAATAAGCCGACTGTTGACTCAGTCATACAGTCATACAGTCTGGAACAATGCGATTGAAACATGTTTCCGTTTGGATATGACGTACTCTCTCACCTGGCTCTCACGCCTCCAACTTCCGCGTTCAGTAACAGATCGCTGGCTAATTCCAATTTATTTTGACATCGTAATGGCAATAAGTCCTCAAGATCATGGATGTTAATGCCATGTACCAATTTTGCAAAGGTAATTCGAAAGTAGGGGGGAGAATAACGAACGCTGTTGAACTACAAGCTGCTGAACTACAGGCAAGTTCAGAGACATTGCTCTAAACTGTGTGCTGATTGGCGAAACTGTGTGCTGATTGGCCAGATTGAATGAAGAATCTAATCGAATAGAACGTCATATTTAACGAACTCTATGTAGACAGTGAACAGTCAATGCTACACGACAAGCCGATAGGCGCTTTCAGTTAGGACACGGTGTTAGGCTTACTTCCTTTTGGGCGTGAAGTACAATATTGAGTGAAACAGGCACTGCTAGCCTGCCTGGCATATATTTTGTTAAAATCGTCATAAAAAAAAAATAACAATAATAAAAAATTGATTGTAGAGAACATACATAATGTAAATGCATGGCTACGACGTCATCAGGAAAATACCCTCTGTGTGGTATCATTGTGGAATTACTGCCTTAAAGGGTTAATCCATCTTCAACAGTCTCTCACCTAGAGCGAAAAGAGCAAAGAGCCATGCTGTGAGGAGAGGAGAGAGAAGCAAAGCAGTTGGCCGAGTCACGCAGGATGCATCCTGGCTGGAACGCCTCTCATAATTTAGGGATATAAATACCATTAGGGGCCAGGGAGACTAGAGAGCCGAGGGTGTGAGTGAGAGAGAAGATGTGTCAGAGAGAAAGAGAGAATGAGCAAATGTATTATGTTTGACTGAGTGCGTTCATCTATGTGTGTGTGTGTGTGTGTGTGTGTGTGTGTGTGTGTGTGTGTGTGTGTGTGTGAGTGAGTTTAAATGTGTTGCATTCATTTGACTGTTTGGTTGTTCACAACAGTTTGATACACACACACACACACACACACACACACACACACACACACACACACACACACAAATGTTTTGCGCCAGCACCTGAAAAGGCAGCGAGGCTCACAGCACGGCCCTGCCAAAGAAAACAGCTCTCCTGCTGTTGCTCTGTCAGAACTTATGGCTCTCCTCCCCTCTGAAGACTCCACTCACCAGTGGGCTCAAGGCTCAAGTGCTGCAACCTACGCACACACACAAACACACACACACACACACACAGAGAGAGAGAGAGAGAGAGAGAGAGAGAGCGTTATTGCTGCTGCTGCTGTTGCTTGCACTGAGCTCTGTACTGGCTGCCACAGTCAGGAAAGGATAACAAAGTAAACACACAAACAATGTAAACCTCACCAGTGCAAAAAAAATCAGCAGCAATGAATCTAGAGCCAGAGACTACATTAAAGGAGCAAAAGGGAGCTTTTCTTTTGCTAACCACAAGTTTACGGAATGGTGGTTTGGATCTATACTGAGGGGAGGATAATGACAATGTGAATCTCTTCTGTGAGAAAACTACAGTGGTAAATACACACAGACTCCAGACATGATCCCTTGCTCCTTCACTTATAGGCTATAGGTATACTGTATGTTTAAACTCACCAGGGCTGTTGAGCATTACTGATGCCAGGGCTCACTTTACAGAAAAATGGGAGGCAAAATCAAGAACATGTTAGTCCTGTAATATTGGGGGAGGAAATGCAGCTGAGGTGCTGACAAGGACATGAGTTCATTTCCCAAGATGCACGTGGAACTGATGAAGTCCAGGCTACCTTCCCTTCACTGGGGATTGTTTTACATTGAGGTTGGATCAATAGATGATAAATAAAAAAAACTTCTCCACAAGAGTTCTTCTTTCCAGCAGAGTGGCAGTACCTTAAGTTAAATGTATATTTCCTCATGCAGTGTAAGCCAACCGCAAAAGTATTTATTTTTTTATGTTTTTTTTTTTTTTTTGACATTTTCTGTTGCCTTTGAATTATTTTGAAAGATGGCAGGCAAATGAAGCAGCTGTCTGGACAGGTCTGAATATCAGTGGGCCTGTTCACTGTAATTGGAACACAACACTTTCCACTGTCTCTGGTGTCTTGTCTGCTGTGCTAAATTTTTTACAGCTTCACTCAAAGATAACAGCTTGAGACAGACGAGAAAGAATTCATTTGGAGCAAACAGAAATCAACACCTTCCTCTCCTCTTCTCTCCACTCCATGTCAAACTGCAACCAAACTGGGTAACACAAAGTTCTTGGTAAGGAGTACGTAAGGACGGTGTAACAAAAATAGCTTCAAAAACTACATGGAAAAAACAACATGCTAACACACACACACACACACACACACACACACACCAGTATTGCGATCAATTTACAGACAGCTCTCTTGCTCTTGTGCCCATCTCCCAGTCTGGTCCGGATTGGTGTGTGTCTGTAGGCTAGGCGTTTCCATGGCGCTGTCCAGAGCGAGGGCAGCACTGATTAGGGCAGACACTCAGCTGCTCTGTGTGTGCCAGTGCAGGCGGCAGCGCTAATTGAAGCCCTCAGTCCGCTAATTCCAAAAGCATGACCTCTCTACGGCTGCCTTTCATGAGCATTAGTAGTTGTGGGGTGGGGGGGTTGCAGATGGATCAATGTTTGTTGCCTGGGGGAGGAATCAGACTCTTTTTTTTGTTGTTGTTTGGTGTGTGTTTTTGTGTGTGTGTGTTTTTCTGGACATCAGGCTAGGTCCATAAGCCTACTCATTCATTAGCCCACATTGAACTCTGGTGCCCTGGGCTAAGAATCTAGTGATAAAGAAAGGATAAGAAAGAAAGAAAGAAAGAAAGAAAGAAAGTGTAAATAGGGGAGAAGTAAGAAGAGAAATGGAAAGAGAAGGAGCTACGGAGCAGAAAACATTTAAGGAGAGAGAACAGTGCCATACAGAGAGAGAGAGAGAGAGAGAAAGAGTCACAGAAAGGATATCAGGGTTGCCTGCTGGAAGACTGATTGGAGTTAAAAACACTTACCAAATTTACAGGGTGCCTGATGAGAAAATAATTGTGGTGGGGTATATTGACTAAGCTTGTGGTGGCTTGTAAATAAAGCTAGCCTCTTCCAGCGCTGGTTCAGGCCCCCTCTGTGTAAACTAAAGAGCTCCAGAGGTACTGTACTTCCTCTTTCATGTGGAGGGGAGAGCCGCTGCCTGCCAGGCCAGGCTCAGTGTGCCCAGGCCCCCCGCAGAGACTCTGGAGAGGATCTGAGAGAGAGAGAGAGAGAGAGAGAGAGAGAGAGAGAGAGAGAGAGAGAGAGAGAGAGAGAGAGAGTAAAAAAGGGAGGCCAGCCATCCACACCACATGCCATGTAAGAACCAAATTTTGAACTGGAGAGATGGTTAAAGGAGAGTACCGGAGTGAATTCAAGCATAGCCCTGTTGAAAGAACAGTTGAATAAATAGAGTAATTAAAAGTGATGAGTTATTGAGAGAGATTGACTTAAAATGCTACAGTGCATATACTAGGTCTGTTGATTGTGTAGTCTAATTGCATTAGGCACAAAAGACTTATGATACCTCGTTGTCCTGATTACTCTCTGTAGAATTCTGCCATTTGACCTGCTCATGACAAACTTATGAAACAAAGGATGTGTAGAGTCATCTAAAATCTATTTAACTTTTTGTAAAATAAGTTATACAGTTGAGCTACAGACACCTGGTCCACTCCAATGATCCTACTGGCTAATTTAACAATACGCTGTAATTTCTTATGATCCTGTGCATGCATATTTCCAAAAGTGCAAATTAGGCCAAAAGACAGGACACTCTGCAAGAGAGCCTTGTAAAACAGTTGGAGAATGCCACTGTCTAGTCTAAAAACTTTTAATTTCCTGAGAAAAAACATCCAGTTTCTTATATTTGGTCTGTGCGCACTGATTAAAACACAACTTATTATCTATTTCGACCCCTAAATACTTATAAGATGTTTTTTACTTACTGTACGATGGCACTATTTCACAAAATCTATCTGTATGAATTTGTGTTCATGACCTTCTAAGTCCACATGGCTCTTTGGAGGGCATCACCACAGCTTCCTCTGGCATCTAAACAAATCCTTATGGACCCGTGTCCAGTGGGAAGCCTGCAGGTCATGAGTGCTGTACAGTATTTACGACAGCGGTGTAATGTACAAATAAAATAATCCATGACGGTATGGAGGACCTCAGCAGTAAACAAAGCCCTTGCACTGCACAGAAAGTGTTTATAGATTGCCTCAACAAACCTTTCAGGTTTAATTTTTCGAGAGAAGAGAACAAAAGATGCAAAGTCATCACAAATGTACAGCAAAGGCTTTTGGAAGACAAGAGTGAAAAGACCAAAACGAGTGGCGCTTGGCATTTAAATGGGAACCATTCTGGTTTTTTTTTTTTTTCGTTGTTGTTTTTTTTTTAACTTATAACTGAACTTGAACGTCTCAGTGAGGACAGCTGCATCAAAACATCCCCACATGTCTGTCAGGGTTCCATGGGAGTTGTGACCAGATGTGGGAGAGTCCCGCCAGGGCACCCATTTAGCAGCAACCTGCATGCGGGTCGCCATTATGAAGAGACAATTGACACAAACGATCGAGGAAAAAGGGAAAAGAGGTCTCCAAGTGCATAGATAAATCCAATGATAGTGAGATAGTTTTAGGCTTCAAAAGGTGTTGAGTGGTGATGGAGTGCCTGGAGGATGTTCAATGAAATTACGGACACATGCATGAATGCTTAGCATGTGACATCATCGACCAAACACTCTTAAGTGGAGATTTTTATCTGTGTGCATAATGTTGGCATGGAAAAGAAGTTTCAGTTGGATGGATTCAAATGGGCTCTGACAAAAGACCTGCATGGTTTTCATCCTGTCGCTGCGTTGCTGTCAGTGTAAAGTGGCAGCACCCTGGCAAATGTGTTTTTGAAATGTTTCTTTAGCACTGCATTGAAGTGGTGTGTGTGCTCAGACTGTGGGGATCCAGAGCACTTTCATGTCTGGTGTTCTGACGATGAAAATGCACACAGTGACGTCAATGCATATACTTGAAATGAGAAAATGCAACAAACTTGCGGCCAAATACTTTTATCCAAAAAAAAAAAAAAAAAAACATTTCCATCCATTTCACCACCCGCTGAACAGCAAACTAAAGGAGGAAAAATCAAAAGAGCAAAAGAACCAGAAAGGATAAAACGGAAAAAAAAATCACACTGCAGTATTGACAGACCTTACATATTCCATTCCATATTACATTTCCGATACATAGTTCACCAGATAAATGTATATGTACTGTATTTCTAACACATATAAGGAGCATCCACACACAGCTGTGCATTGCGCTCTTTATGTGTAGATTATATCTTATTCCTTAGGGAGAGGTCCTCCCCAGGTGGTAGTAGAAGATTCCAGAAGAATCCCACTGCTGACTGCCAGGAAGCAGACCCAGAGTGCCTGAGCTGAACTAATCTGACAATCAGATCTCTTTCAAGCCAGAAGCCCCCAAAGCCCCATGGCCCCCACCCTACGCTCGGCTTCTCTCTCTCTCTCTCTTCTACTCCAGCCCACGCTAACACTCCCTTGAAACAGCCAGCCTCTCGTTACCGGCTAATGAATTATGAAAATGCCCGGGACAACAAACAGCGAGCTGCAAGGGGCGAGACTCATAGAGAGAGAATTACAGAGAGAGAGAGAGAGAGGGGAGAGAGAGTGAGATAGAGTGATATAATGAATTACTGAGAGAGATGGGAGCAGGGAGGAAGAGAGAGAGAAAAAGAGAGAATTAGAGAGAGCAAGGGGAGTGAGAGTAAAGAATTTCAGAGACTGGAGAAAATCTGACTGACTGTCAGGGAGAAAGTGAAGTAAAAGAAAGCATAACAGCCACAGACATACAGAGGCTTTAGAGAATTGCCCAAAGCAAAAGAGGGCAGAGATTTGGAAAGAGTACTGACTACTGGCCTCCGTTGCTCTCTCAGAGGCACACACACACACACACACACACACACACACACACACACACAGAGAGAGAGAGAGAGAGAGAGAGAGAGAGAGAGAGAGAGACACACACACACACACACACACACACACACACACACACACACACACACACACACATCACAGACACTTTGATCTCAGTTCTTTCTAGTCCTATCTCATTCCCAGTGTCCAGCCCATCAAGGTCCCCTCCTCAGCTATGCTGTGGATGCTGAAAGCTTTAATGAAGCGTGCGTCACTTTGCTGCCAAAAGACCACACCAGCACCCGCTAGGGGCAGGGAAAGACGCAGGCATCCTGTTGAGCTGCTGACGTCAGCAGCCGAGCCGCTATTGTTATTGGTCCCGACTGGTGCATGTAGTAGACCAGTGAATTTTTTGCGGACTTGACTCTGTTGCGTATGTGTGAGATGCTGGGCATATGACTCATACTGTTACTGCCCTAGCTGGCACACTCACACTACACTACTGGGGCTGGAGGAATGAAGATAAATTGCTCACTTTGTTTCTTCCTCCAAGGTTTTCTTTTCACTCTTCCTCACTTATGAGCATCTGATTCACCTGTGTAAACTTTTTTAATAGCATTATGCATTTTTTTTTTCCTTCAGCAAATTCAGTTAAAGACTTATTGTGTTGCTTTTGCTGTTGACACAGTCTGTACACTCAGTCTTGAATCAGTTTTCCTTTTCCATTCCATATCCTTGGATCCTATAAGCACTTTAATTTGCCTTAATCAAGCTTTTAAAACTTCCAACAATTCTGTGAAAACACTCCTAAAAATAACCCTCAGCTTTCTACATCCATCAAGCAGTGGGAGAGAATTGCTCAGCGGGTAGGTAAGCCAGGTACGCCAACATACATTAAGCAAAGTCTCTACTCCAAATGAGAGACCTGTGTGATTTTTCCGAGTGCCACTCGCAGCAGGGAAGCCCATCTGAGATTTCCTCCGCCAAAGGTCACATTCCTGATCTGACATAACAAATTTGCCCTTTCTCTCCCTCGCTTATTGCGTGCCAGCCAAAGGTTTTTTAATGGGTTTCAGTCAGGCCTCGCTTAGTGACTGTCTATAGACTTGTGTTATGTCCCCAGTCAAAACAAGCTAAGTGACAACGTGTTTGGACACAGCTGAAAGTGGAAGTGCTGGTTGGTGTCAGTTATCTATGAAGTCTACAGTATTTTGATGACACACAAGGCTGGTTATAAACCCACTGTCAATTATGGTCATCTTGAGACTACAGAACGTTGAAAAACACTTAAGATTGTCATTTCAGACAGTTTCAGATCATGAACAACAGTTACAGGAACTGATACCCATTAAGAAATATATTATATATATATTACACTATTTTCTGACTCTCTAGGGCATGGGTTCCCAAACTCCATCAATGTGGGCCTCCCTTCTGAAAACAGTGACACCTCTGTGCCCCCCCTCGCCTCCCTGCTGCAATAATCATTTCAAATACTGGTATTTACTTCTGTTAAGCTACTTATAGCGGTGCTATACTACGCAATGCAAAGAGTTATCAATAAAAATACAGCAAAACGGAATCCATTCAGAAGAACTGTAGCTCGGTTGGTGGCACTGTTGCTAACATTAATTACGTTATGAAGTTTGGTGCAATACACATAATACTTTCCACTATCCAAAACATTTATCATCTCTTCTATGATTATTTCAATTTCATAATGTTAACAATTGCATTATCCTTGAGAAAAATAGATTGTTCTAAAATGAAATTGTTTTTTCTTTCTTTTTTGAGTCACCTTCCGCGCCTCCCCTCAAATCATTCCACGCTCCCCTGGGGAGGCCCGCCTCACAGTTTGGGAACCTCTGGGCTACATTCGATGCTTTAAGGAATAATTAAGTCAAGTCAAAAATACATTGAAATGAATGGTATGTTTTAGTAGGAGTGTTCGCTGTGCTGATGTGTCCATTGATAATAGTTGAGGTTTATTGTTATGGCAGATCAGATCTGTCTTTGATCCAGCATAGCCTCTCTGTCAGGCCAATCGTCTCCAGCCATATACCTCTGGGTTCATGAACAAAACAGACAATGGAAAATTCGGGATTTTCACTATCTGTTCACATTTCATTACATTTTATTCAGCTTAGCTCAGGCAAAAGCATGGGTGGTTTATGTCCATCACTGATCCAGTCCTGTGTCTCTCTCTGTCCAGCGACTCAGGCATTACTGCTCTACTGTATGTGGCGCACTGATCATCCAAAACGTTTCACTCGCGCTAAATGACAGGTTTATTCGAGCACCCTGGCAGAGCGGCATTGTGGGTGATTTATGCAGATGAAGGACGACTTTCCCAGTATGAGACGGGCCGGCCGGGGCTCAGAGGCTACTTTCCATCAGCATAACTCTCCTCTGACACAAAGCGCCCAAGAGCCAATATATCATAAGCGGTTTAAATCAAAGCACTAAACAGCCCACTTGCTCTACAGTAGCAGTTCAACTGGCCACTTGCACAAAGCACATATTTAAAACTTAGCCATTTTATGATGCCTCTTTTACCAAATCTATCAGACCAAATGTAAAACTGTCACCTGGAGCCACCAGCAGGACTGAAGATTCAGACAGGCCTTGCTGCAAATACTAGAAAGCAAGAGAGTTCAATAAATGCTTCAAGGTCGATTTGTATAGAAGGGTGGAGAATCTGTATGACTGCAGGGGCGCTGGGAAGGATCTTGACTGCCGAGTGCTTATTACTTAAACTAACAACTCCATGTGCAAGCCATTTAAAGCCTTCTTTATTCAGCAAGGGGCCTGACAGAAGCACTATTCGTCATAAAAGACAAAACAACTGCACACCGACAAATAAAGCCCCAGTGTGCGTGTACATATATTTTAGGTGTGTTTTCCTTCCTCCCTGAATACTGCTGTTAGCTATTGCTGACGTAACTCATATTCTGCTTCCTGCTACAATGTTAAATAACAAAGGAATGACACAGCTGTAGTTGTCTAATTATTAACTGTAATTACTTTGTTATTACACATGTATATGCACTGATAGTATGTGGGTTCGTCAGGATATAACTCTTGTCATTGAATTTGTTATGAACTTGTAATAAAATATTTATTTATTCTGGGCATTGCCCTGGAAGAGGACGAGGTCATCAGCTTAGGGTCGACGAGGGTTGCTGGACAGGGAGAACTGGCCGATGTGAAAAGCATTTTCCTATCCTAAGTCTGTTTACAGTTGAAAAAGAACACTGGCCAAATGGAGGCAAAAAATACTGCCGCCTATGTGTTTACGTCTCTGCTCCAGAGTTCTTTCCTTATTAAATCACAAGTGCCTGTGCAACTCTGCTTAATTTGCTGCAAAGGCAAATGTTTCTTTTGACAGCAGTAGAATGCTTGACAACACAACACTGAGGGTATCTACTATGCACCTCCTAAATGGATTCCATCTTCAGCAATTCAAGTCATTTTTATGGCTTGTCTATAGAGCCAGCGTTTTAAACAGACAGGGGTGGGTCAAAACCATAGTGACCAATGCAAGCTTCGACTTAGAGATGTCGAGTGGAGTGGAGCTGCCCGACTGCTTGTTTTTTTCAGTCGGCCCGTCTGGGATGCCTGAGGATTCAATGGCTGCTTTGTAAGAGGCTCAAGCCATCGGCGGAGCACCACGTCCTCATACTAATAGAATCAGTCGCCATGCATTACTAGCGTGGGTAATGACATTAGAACCTGGTGACACCAATTTGCTCCACTTAAGGGAGGGGTCCTGGTGGCCACACACCACTCGTAAATCAGGGTCAGCAGCACCAGGGAGGACCCACCTGAGAGAGAGAGAGAGAGAGAGAGAGAGAGAGAGAGAGAGAGAGAGAGAGAGAGAGAGAGAGAGAGAGAGAGAGAGAGTGTCAGTCAGAGAGAGGGAGAGAGAGACTCAGTCAGTCAGAGAAGGGGAGAGAGAGAGAAAGTGAAGGAGTCAGAGAGAGAGAGAGAGAAATTTGGGCGTCATGGTTGCACGGCACGGCCATCTGACTCGGCTCCGTAAGTGAGCGGTGCGGCTGATGGACTGGTGACAGCCCTAGTGTATACTGCACAGTGCCCAGCATACAGAGGAAAGCAGCATCATTAGGAAGGTTAGGCAAGCAAGGTTGCATGGATGTTGACAAACAGAAATACTTTGGCCTTTTCAATGTGATTAAAGAGAAGATAGAGGCTCTAATAGACAGTAGATAGAACAGCGTGAGAGAGACAGAGAGAGAGAGACAGAGAGAGAGAGAGAGAGAGAGAGAGCAATTGCACTGATCAGATTTATATAATAGAGAAAACTAGGTTACAAGGAGGGTCATCCAAGTGACAGAGGAAGACAGACGCTTTGCATGTAAATCAGACTGTGCAGGAGTTGGAAAGCAGGGGATGAGGAGGAACAACAAAAGGTGAAAAATAAATGACACAATCTTACGAAAGCCAAGGAGAAAAAAAAAGGAAGAGTGGAACAAATCAAGGGAAAATAAAATAGGCTACGCTCGTCGTCCTTCCCTAATATGACAGTTGGCCACCGCAATGAGTCACCGCGCATAACAGTCTGCATCTGCAAACTCGCACAAGTAGCCAGGAGTCACTCGTCGTGGCCACCAACCAAAACACTTGGGATGCAGATGGGTGTGTGCCAGGACACCACATTCATCGCATGCCAAGCTCTCATTTCATTGGGGCACCAAAACTATTCTCTTTAACCGGGGTGAACTCGCTCATGAAACTGAGAAGCACACTTTTTGCTCACGACTGTAGAAAGGGCCACTTGAGCAACCTGGAGAAAATTTTATTTATGAATTTTTTATACAACTCATTTCACTGTTAATGAAATCATTTTTAGGAAGCTAAGCCATATTGGTTTATTTCCTGAGCCTTGTGATTGTTAGCTGTTCAAGCTAGTTAAGACACATGCACAACATCCTGTGAATTTTTCCTCAATTTCATGCATCCTCTCAACAAACAGGAAGAAGTAAATTAGATTATCTGTGCTATGAAACAAAACGACACTGGAAGTCAAGAGATGGTACAGTATGTGGGTGCCTTAAAGGTAAAACTGAAAGATTTAATAGAACAATACCCTTGACCCTTGAGATAGTCTTAATGTATCAAGCTTCCTGTGACATTACATCTCAGCGCTATCAAGATGGGACTGGCATTTCGTGTCTTGTGATATTGCCAGTGATATTGTTCAGCGAAGCAGGCACAGACTGCTCTTTGTGTCGTTGTGAGTGACAGGGCCTGGGCGAGCCAAAAAGCGGTTCCTTATGTGAGATGATTAACGCTCTTTGTAAACAGCAAAAAGCAGAGAAAGAAGATACACAGGCTTCTTTTTTCTACCCCTCTTTGAATAATATAATACACTCAAAGTGTTTTTGTCAGCAATGATGCTAATCTCTGGATTGGTGTTTGTGGCTACATTGTGTTTTTGACTTTAAAGATTAAAAAGGACTTAGAAACAGCGATAAACAATGGTGACGCTGTCTCTGCGGCTTTTGCTGTCTCTCTCTCTCTCTCTCTCTCTCTTTTTTTTTACTGTTAATATGTTTCCAGGGGCCTTGGCAGCGCTTCTTGAGGGACCTGTTTTTCATTTTCCCTAAATCAAGAGCTCTTTGTGACCCATTGCTTCAAATGACAGTTACTCCTGAAAAGAGTCAACTCTATGATCCCTAAATCTGCGGTTCAATCAAAGAATCAGAACAAGGGCTGAGGAAAGGAAAAGATTCTAGAGGGCCAAATGCAAATTGCAGCAAGCTTGTGTCATTACAGAATGAAGACATATTTTCCTGCTCTTCCCCACTGTGTCCACTTCATCTCGATACCTTCCTAAGCACTGACTCAGTAGAGCTGAGCGATTCCCGACTCACTCGGTTCAATCACCCGGATCAGTAAATTAACCTGCGAGTCACGAATCCTAAGTCTCCATTAACCTGGATCCTTTGAGTCCTTACTGTGTCCAAACTGCATTAATGCAGTATTCACTCATCTGACTCAAGTGACTCTTCGTACACCAAGTCAGAATCAGCAGTCTGAAGCACACACACTTGTTACTAGGCCACAACTCAGCAGATTCAAAGCTGACAAGGAGCGATACTGACTCAAGTGACTGACACACATAGACTCAGAATCAGAAATGACTAGTCAGATTCAGCAACATGTGAAACTCAACTCAGCTGACTCACTGCCAGCAATGGACTCAAAGCATAAATTTCGTTTATATGACATTTAGGCTTTTTTCCCCAGTCATTGGTTCAATGGTGACAAATGCTTCTGTTCCGAGAATATCCGGTAGTTGCTGGACCACCTCAACCCACCCCACCCAACCTCTACAATGGCAGCATAGGTGCAGACGAACAATCCTTAAGGCGCATTAATGAATGAAACTCACCGAGTGGTCCGTAGTGTTCTCTGATAAGCTGACACAAACATCACCACGAAATATGACTTCTAGCAGGTTTCATCGTAGTTTTTGTCCAACCTCATTGAGTGTTGGGAAGTAATATGCCTCACAAGAAATCCAAATCAATACTAGAACCTGCTTGCAGTCATATTTCGTGGTGATATTTGTACCAGCATATTAGTGAACACTCGGTGAGTTTCATACCTTTGTAAATGAATGTTTAATGCATCTTCGGAAGGATTGTTTGTCTCATCAGACTCAACAAAACAGCTGACAATACCGACAATACTGGGGAAACAGACTCAACTGACTCACGCACCCGAATCAGTTTAGTGACTCAGACGGAATCGAATCCTTAAAAGGAGTCAAGTTTTACAGCTCTAGTACTGACAAGTCAAGCTTCCCCTTAAATTGTTTGAGTAGGAAACAAGTGTCCCACTGGAGTCAAGCCTTCCAAAGTACTGCAGCCTAAAACTCGTGTCTCCATGCAAGACAGAAAGGGAGATTTCTCTTCCTTTTGGAATACTATAGGCCAGGGGATCTGTCCTCTGTCAAGGTTAGGGAGCGTAAATTCTTTTAGCAGACAGTCTCCACCTCCCCTCACCAGATGTAGATGACGGTAGACGGGAAAATTAACGTAAGGGTTATTGGGGGACGCTTAGCACACAAAAGAGCAGTCCGTATCACTTTCATGTCAGGCCTTCAAAAGTGGGGGAAAAAAAGTTAAATTCAACTGATGCATTAAGAGGTCAAAACCAAGCACATGTGTGTCCAAGATTAACAGTTTGAGGGCGTGAAAAGACAAAGATATTTACATTTCTCTGTAATTCAAGGGTGGTTCTCAGGAGATGGGGCTACTTAAGGCTCGACGCATTCATCCAAGAACAACAACATAGGCGCTCCTGTATCACAACCATACAATTCATACCAGCTGACCAGAGCGCAGTTGTCATGACTAAAATGGTAAGAAGAAAAGCAGAGAGAGTATAAAGTGGCACAGAGACACACAATTCAAGCGGAAATGTCTGAGTGGCTCTCAACCATTACACAATTATGATTCATGGAGTTTAAGGTAACAACAAGGCTCCCAAGGTACAGTACAAGAACATCTGCATGGCTTACTGGAGAGACTTAGATGACTCTATGTTATCATTTGGCCTCAATAACATGACTCACCTTTTACTAGCTAGAATTTATTTTAACAGGGTCTTTAAAATGTCTTTTCTTTTACACATGTCCACACATTCAGGCCATGCACAGACCCTTTTTTTGAAATACAGTACATGGAATACAATTTATTGATGTGTTGATGGTGTGTACAAGGCCCTCAGGACAGCGACAACGGTTTGTCAGTTTTGCTGTGCCGTCTGTTCCCTGTGCGTTGAGAACTCGGCAACCCCTGCTAGCAGTACAATGCGGACCAGATGCAAGTGGAAAGCGTGTGATTAGTATTAGATGAAATCCACAGGAGGCTGCATTGTCTTGCGCGACTGGCAACCGTAGAGTCAACATTCCTGTGGGAGTATACAAGAGGCCTCAGACAACAAAACGAAAAAAAAAAAAAAGCTAAAGAAATGTCTCTCTCAGTCTCTCAGTCACACAGGAACCTAACAAGGATGCGCTCAAAAAAAAACAAAAATGGACAAACAACCTGAAGGAAGAGGAGGAAGAGGAGGAGGAGGAGGAGGAGGGGAGCAGGAGGAGCAATGGAGTTCACCACTGACCTGCCAAGCCTCGAGTAGGCCTATACCACACGAAACCACAAACAATCAACATGCATGACTGCTCATGAGAAGTCTCAAGTAGACCAGCTCTTGATTCCTTGGCTTGCAGAGCAACACAACTATCTGACACAACAAGGAAATTATTGGGAAAATAAAAAAAATTATGGCCAAGGACAAGAATGCAAACAAAAACAGTCGTCATGGCAAGTGTGGGAAAAGCAGGCGGGAAAGACTGGTCAGAGACTGACATCCAGTGTTAACCAATCAGATCGCGGCATTGTAATGCCAGCTCTTTTTGGCTTTGGCGCTCTCAGCTATACCTTTGTTGGACAGAAGAGAACAACCGACTCATTGTCTGGCCACATGCAGCCTGTGGGCATTTTCCAAACTTGATTTTGTTCAGGCATTTGTTCAATCGTGTCAATGAGAAAGAAATGAGAGTGAATCTGGTTAAAAGTTAGTCAGATCTTTCTCAGAAAGACATTATCTTCCCTAGACTTCAAGATGATGTTGGGAGTGGAGCGGAGGGACAACAATGACCTGTTGTCTTTCTGGCTTGACATTAAAAGCGCATTCAGATTTGTTTTGTAACTCTCTCTCTCTACCGTAGACTTGATTTGTGTTTGACAAAGGGCTTTGTTTTCTTCCAAATGATTTGGCTTCCACTCTTGGTCCTTCTGCATGTCCAAACTTATTTGTGTGAGGGAGTGAAGTCATGCGCTGGTCCAGGTTTTTTACTTGCTCAGAGAGACTTGGTTTTGCTAAGCCCGTTTATGTGCCTGCGTCTTTAAATACTGCTTGCAACGTGATGGATCTCATCTCTCCGCTGCTGTGGACAAGTTGGCTTTCACAAACTGGGCCCCCTGCTCAGCTGTATGATTTATATGTATGTGTGCATGTTCATATGTGCATGGTATGAAAAACGCAGAACAGCCTCCAGGCATGTGTGTGGCTTCAATTTTTCATGAAGTCCGTGTGTGAAAGCGTTTTACTGATATACTATATGAGCACTAATGTTCTCTGTGCATTTGCACATGCTCATCAATGCCTCTCTTCCCCACTGGGCTAAACACAGTATGCAGCTCCAGTTCAATCCTTTCCAATTACCATAATTCTGCAAATATGAAGACACCAACTCTCACACAGGCATATGTAAAGCAGTTTTACTCACAAAAATAGGGAAACAAAAAAAACAAACAAACAGGCATTTGTGTTACACAGATGCACAAGTGCATATATGAGTCCAGATTTCATTTGTAGCCTGACTAGCTAACCCCAACTTCCTACCCCCTCTCCAGGGAGACCTCCACTGTCCCTCTTCTCTAAGGGGTTTTGGCAGATCACGGATGTGTGTCTTCTGCTAGTCTGTCTTCTCTGGTGCTACTTTGGTTGTGCCCGTCTCCTGCGGGCATCAGTCATGGGTTACTTGCTCTGTTCCTCTCCTCTGTGCCCAGCGGCGGTTGTGGAAGTGGAGGTGGCAGTGGCAGCGCCAGCAGCGGTGCCCTCTTCCAAGCCCAGCTCCTTGTCCAGCCAGCGTGCCCGCAGGGGAGGCAGCCGCTCGTGGGTAAGGAAGCCCAGCTCGCTCTGCTGCTGCGGGAGCTTGTACAGCAGCAGGTGGGCCCTCAACACCTGGAGGAGTCCGAAATAAGGAGGAGAAAAAAAATGTAAGAACAGATGTTAGAGGAGGTAGAGAGAGAGAGACAAAGAGAGAGAGAGAGAGAGGGAGATGGAGATACAAGAGGGAAAGATTAAGTTTGCCATTGGGGAAAGAGAGAGGGAGAGAGAGAGAGAGAGAGAGAGAGAGAGAGAGAGAGAGAGAGAGAACAGCCATCTGGAATGGAAGGGGGAGGTGGTGGGGAAGAAACTATAGGGGAAACTGACATGACGAGACAGAAATGAGTACTTGAGACAGGAAAACGGAGGGCAAATAGATGAGAAGTAAAAATACATGAGAAGTGGTAGTGGGGTTGTAGAGTGTGTGTGTGTGTGTGTGTGTGTGTGTGTGTGTGTGTGTGTGTGTGTGTGTGTGTGTAGTGTGTGTGTGAGGTGGGGGAGGTTGTTGGTAGGAGACCAGGTGGAGATGAAGGTAAAGATCAGAGAACAGATCAATAGAGGAAGGGGAAAGCTCGTCAGACAGGATATAGTGAAACAGTGGCAGTAGATTACAGAGTGAGAGAAAAGAGAGATGAGATTGAGGGACACCGGTAGTGAGGTGGGAGATGGGGGGGGGGGGGAGTTTGACACGATGCCTGCGGGAGAGAGAAAGTGAGAATGTGAGAAAGAAAGGAGAAAAAATAAAAGGGAGATTCCCCTCCCTCACATTTCAGCCTACCTCATCTGTCAGGTAGTAAGTCTTTCGCAACAGGCTGCGACGCGTCGCCTCGACCTCCTACATCAGTTGGAGACATGGAGACATGGAGACACACACACACACACACACACACACACACACACACACACACACACACACATATATCATTGCCATCCATACCACCTTATGAGAATGCCTAGCTTAAACGGGTTAGATAAGCAGCGTGGGCCGTTTTTCATAAACTGCTCAAGACTGAGGGGGACTTTCACTGTGGATAGGGAGGTGTGTGTGTGTGTGTGTGTGTGTGTGTGTGTGTGTGTGTGTGTGTGTGTGTGTGTGTGTGTGCTGAGGTGAAGGGAATGGATGTGTGGGAGGAGAAGAGCTGGAGGGGCTCTGCCACCACAAAGGCCATTTGTAAGTGTGGATCTGCAAATGTGATTGGGACACACACTAGCCTCCCATATATAGATCAAGCCCCGGTGACAGACAGAGACCTACAGTCAGATACGGCCCTCAGGCGCACCATAAGTCACTGCAAAGAGGAACTGTGAATTGCCTCCTGCAGCGGCAGGCTAATAGCTGTTGGGGCGAAAAACACTAGCTAAGACACTGAGCCGAGATAAAACAGGGTCAAGGTGTCCTGCTGCTGCTGCCGATACGAATGCCTCACAAAAAAAAAAAAAAAAAAAAAAAAACGTTTCAGTTGTCAAGAGGTTTGACAGGAGGCTTAGATGTCAATTTTCAAAACTAAGCAAGATGACATCGTGCTTAAGAAAAACAATTTCACCCTTGGAGAAGCACAGCGTGAGCTGTCGTTAAAAAGGCCTAGTCCTCCTCAACCGAATGTTTGAGTAGCTATCCGAGTCAGGCTGAATTTAGTCATGGGCATGACACGGTAGTGTTGGAGTTTTGCAGAAGTCGATACCAGCACGGAGTGGAGCTCTGATCAGTGAACATGTGAAGAAGAACAAAGCAGCAAAGTTACGGTGACCTTTATTCAAGATGAGAGTGTCTGGATTTTTCATTTGGGGGAAGTTTAAACACAGCACTTAACTTTCAACCATGCTTACGGACTCAATTTTAGAAGATGTCTTAAAACAGGAGTCTATGTGTGTGTGTGTGTGTGTGTGTGTGTGTGTGTGTGTGTGTGTGTGTGTGTGTTTGTTTGTGTGCATGAGGTGGTGAGAGATGAAAACGCTGGTCTGAATAAATGATTATCAGTACAGGTACAGTGTGTGTGTGTGTGTGTGTGTGTGTGTGTGTGTGTGTGTGTGTTCACACCTGAGCAGCTGGCTCCTGGGAGAAGATGAAAGTGTTGACGTGGGCCACGGCCACCACATACAGCACAGGGCACCAGGTCCGACGCAGTGTTCCGGTCACCAGCGCTCGGAAATAGAGCCGAAGCAACGGAAGCGACTTTTCCGGAGGACTTGTGTAGTTCTCCAGGGGAACAGGCAGCTGGTGAAGTAGGGGGGACACAAACAATAACAATTCAACAACAACAACAACAAGCGCTAACAATTCCACATCTGGATGGCGTGTTGTCCCTAATTTAGGAACAAAGCCACCCTATTATAGCCTAGTTTATAACTCCCTTTAATATTTAATGGATTCCCTTGTACTTACTGATCTCTTTAAGACGATTCTCAAGGGTTTAATAATTGAACAGCATGTCTGATTACTGACCAATCATACCTCACAGAAACAGAATTGGCCAAAGTGGTGACCTTGAACACGACTTTTATCCATTGCACTTAATTTTTTACTACTACTGGTTGCTTCATGTATTTAAAATCTTCTGTTTTGTACACTGAAATCTGCTGTTCAGTACTTAGTACTCCAAGTTTGCACAATAAACACTTTATCAACAAAACCTGACTGAGTTTTTAATTGGTTGATTGCACACTGATCAGTGAATACAGTCACTGACACAGGGGGCTTGTGTTATGGGCTGTTAATGATTATTGTCTAAGGCAGGCAGCCTCTGTTTACTGTAAGTACAGTCAGGAGAAGATTATTGTCATCAAGGAGCTCCCTCTCCTGGTGAGGATGCTGAAGTTCAGTTGTGGAAAAAAAAATAAAAAAAAACATTCAAAAGCTCTACAAACATTCAGGCTATGATCCAACTATGAAGATAACTGTATAGTTTATCAGATGAGTCCTTTTGAAACTAAACTGAACACACAGCTGAATAAGTCAGTGACTATCAGCCTATCAGGAGTGAGGGTGGACAATGGATGAAGCACAGCTATGTTGAGGAATGAGCAGTGATTGGCTGCGTGTTATTCACCTTCTGCAGAGGAACTCCCAGGGAGCGTAGTAGACCCACGTGCTCGCCAAACACAGCCAGCCTCATGGTGGCGCTGTAGCGCCGCTGCAAAGGCAGCAACAGGAAGCAGCCGAACAGCACATCCCCGAAAGACACAGCCTCATACTGGCCTAGCAGCGCCGCGTACAAGTCATGGAAAGACGCCAAGCCCGGTGGGGGCACCTCGAGGTCCAGTGCAGCCAACCTCTGCGGTCGGGTGAGCACCCCTAACAGAGCACCCATGAGGCGCTGTACGGGGGGCTCCAGGAAGAGGTCACTGGAAGCCAGGAAGACGCAGATTAGCCGCGCCAGCTTAGCCACGGGGGGCACCACCCGCAGTGCCCCCTCCCTCCAGCTCTCCAGCAGCAGCAGCCACTGCAGGCAGTGGGTGACCGATGCCAGCGAGCCTGCCGGGAGAGACTCCGTCTGTACACCACCTCCACCAGCACCCAATTGACCTGTGCGCTCGTACAAGCTGACGAGCGGCAGGAAGGGCCAATCGGAGGGCATGGCGGGGCCAGGGGAGAGGTCCGGGAGCAGGAGGGAGCGGAGCCAAGGGGTGCGGCCCAGGTGATGGTCACGTGAGGTCAGCACTAGGGGCTCCGAGTGGGCCAGGTGAGTCAGGTAGCATCCGCGGATGGAGGGGAGATGACCGCAGGCGTCCCGGAGGAGAGGGGCTAGAGGAGTACTGGCAGGGGAGTTAGAGAGCCCCTCTTGAAGATGGAGCTCAGCAAGAGCGGCTGCCTCTGGGCCTCCACTGGCTCCCTCACTAGGAAGGGAGAGAGAGAATTAGGGGATAGAGAGAGAGAGAGAGAGAGAGAGAGAGAGAGAGAGAGAGGAGAAATATAGAGCAACATAAAAAAAAATATATTTGAACATAACTGAGGTTTACATGTGTGAACACTGAAGCTGAATACTTTCTCAATCACAGATTAAAGATTTATTCCTCAAAGCCTCATAATCAGAGCTGCCAGGGAAACCAATGAAGGATTTTAATTGCAAGATGGCGGGCAAATTACTGAAAGCAGGCATATGGAAATCTTAAAAACTGAACAAATACAAACAAAGCAGACTTGATGATTCCACAAATATGCTGCGTTAAAGATTTATGGTGGGCATAAAAGCCTACTTGAGGAGATGCAAAAAAATTCTATGAGGGCGCACACTTTCCTGTGTTTGTTTTCAAGCTGGTTTGAATTATAGACCCACACGCAGAAAACAGTTATATCACCTTGCAGGGACAAATAAGTGTGTCCAAAATCCAACTTTTCAGCCGCAATATTTACAAAGCTGTCAGTGAGTTCTTGCTAAGCCTCAACATTGTGGGTCCTTGCCGTTGGGTGCAGGACAGTTGGTTTATGGAAAACAAATGGCATTTGTGTTTTGTTATGTTTATAGTTCAGAGTAGAATAACGAACATCAACCTTGCTAATGAGGAAAAAATGCAGCCTTGTCCAGCTCTACTTGCAACTATAGATGATTTTGCTCTCAAATGAGATCCCAACAAATGGAAGTGATTTATCAAGCTGGCCCATACAAGATGACTATTAGTAGGCACACAAAACATGAGCATAATTTGCAGTTTGTTTCTAAACAGGAAAAAGGTATGTTTACAGGATTTGCATCCAGATTACTTCTTGTAGTTGTAGTTTATTGCAGGCTTTTTGGACATCAGCGCACTGCTATCAGCTTTGTGAGGGACCAAATAGATAATTAATGAGAACATTAAAAAGGACACAAATCAATGTCAGTGTAATTAAATATAAAAACAGTCATACACACGATCTACTGACAACACACTATGAAACCGTTCATTTTTAGGAATATCATTAAACAGACCCTTGAGAAAAGAGACTCTTAAAACATTCAAGCTGTTTTTGGAAAAGAACTAATTGGATTTTATGGAGGTATTGACATATTTTATGATGGCGCTGTTTTGAACAGTCTCAGTAAATTCTGAAATCCAAACCGGACAGACCCATTGTGTTTGTGCTATTAGCTTTTACTAGCGGAAAAAAAAAAAATTGGGGGAGCCATGGGTTTGGCTAGTGAACATGGTGAATCACATGATCAAAGCCTCTGCCCTTAACTACTCAGTTCCACAAAACCACCTGCTTGACTTGGGCTTCCGGAGTCACTCCATGCCAGCGTAAACCAACCGAAGCCTGGCCGACCTTTGTTTACAAACTCAAATGAAGGGAATCCAAGCATAACGTGAGGCAGATGCTTGAGGAAACCAACAAACGGACTTAACGTCTACCCTACTAAATCTCTGTACTAGTTCAAAACCCCTATGCGGACATGCTGATGTTTTTAGCACGCTGCTTTGGTGTATCGCGGAAGACTCAGGGACCACATGATAAAGAGCCAGGCTGCTCACATTGATCACAGCTGCAGCTCTGTGGCACCATCACTGGGGTGCATTTCTGTGGTGCCCCTTCTGTCATCTTTAAGCCTGGATGGCAGCAGCAGTGTCTATATATAGTTTCTTCATGATGTGCCCCTTTGACCGCCATGCAACTTTTATGCGTTGCTCTATTTTGGAGCACAAACAAATAAATGTTTGATGAGGCTGAACTTGCTGGTGGCCTTGGGGAAGGTACATCTGTGTGTGTTTAGGTGCGTGTGTGTGTGTGTGTGTGTGTGTGTGTGTGTGTGTGTGTGTGTGTGTGTGTGTGTTTGTGCATGTGTGCGTGTGTCAGAATGTTTAATTTTCACGGTTTCCCTTGAACAGCCTGAATGGAAGCTATATATATGGATCATTACTCTGTCAACGGAGACAGACAGCAATCACTGCACACACAACTGGAGACAATCTGCTCATACAGGAAATGGATCCTGGCAAAACGATGTCGTGCCTAGCAAGACAGATGCTGGAAAAAACTTTGTTTATTGCACCAACTAATCACAGGCAGTACAGATCCATAAAAACAATTAGGCACGGAAGAGGTGAATTATCATCAGATCTGCTGGAGTTGTGTGGCAAATTTTCAGGTTTCTATTGTTGAGAGCAGAATTGAATTGTTTACAAAACAAATGAATCCTTGCCTAAATAAACTTGCAGCTGTTCAAATCATGTATCTTGTGTCTGTAGATCTAGATCTCACAGCAAAACAACAAGCACATTTGGCAGTGTCAGGTCTGACACAGCTAGAAAGAGTTTGCTTCTGACAGCTCTGTCAATGATTGATGCTTATAGGAAAAGAAGAAAGAGAGGAACTCACGGGATGAAGGCCTGATTGAAGATGATGGAGGAAATCAGTTGATGGGCCATGTATTCACTTCCTGGTAGGAGCCATGGAAGCATCACCAGGGCAACCTGATGGTAGAGGGCAGCGTGTTTTGCAACCTCAGCATCAACTGGAACCTGAAAGACAATTTTGCAACATTTCTTTCAGGAAATTGCCATAGCCTAGAAAAACTACCCTAGCAGTAGCAAATAGTTTCGCTCAGCCGGTACAGGTAGTCACAAGCCATAGGACCTTGATAAAGTCTTCTGATTGTTTTTTTGAGGATGTAGTTGAACCAATCACAATCTAAATTTGCAGATAGTCGTTTGGCAGCCAATGTTGACAGCAGTTGTTTAAATCAGCTTTTTAGTTGCTCTGATTGGTCTTATCGCTATCCTATTGTGTGCAAAAGCAGTTTGAAAGACAACGTTGATTCCGCTCCTAGGATTGAACCTTGATCTATCATTCATGATACATTTTGATGTTCTAGTCTGGTTTGTCAGGTAACACTGCACGTGCTGTACAAACAAAACTGCACGCAAAAGCACTCTTGATAATCTGGGTCTGCTGAGAAATTTGTGAAGACAAGTTATACAACATAGAGGAACTCATGCTCTGCAACCTAGCCATCTGGCAAACACACACACACACACACACACACACACACACACACACACACACACACACACAAAATGTACCATTTTCTGTGCTAGGCAGAGCAGTAGGTAGAGCAGGTGATGCTCGTGCCTAAGGAGCCAGGCAGTGCTGAGGGTGAGGGTGGGCTTGGCCTGGGCACAGCCACGGAGATACACCAGCACTGAGTCTGTCCGCAGCAACACACTGACCTGGGGTCAGAGCAAACGGGGGAAAAAATACAACACAGGATTTGGGATTAGGAACAAACATTATGCAGATGGTGCCAGACAACAGTCAGTTTGCTTCAATAATGAACAATAAAATTTAGTTTTATTATTTACTATAAATATTAAGAATAACACAATTTAAGGAGTAATAGAATTCTCTGGTGGTAAGCACAACAATTCAACGTTATAAATCAAATCTTAGAAGAATATCTCACACACCAAAATATACCTGGTCTGACAATGAAATGCGCCAATATTGGCCACTAGACGGCAGCAAAAACAGTCCTACAAAATGCATTTCTAGGGGGAAATTATATTAGTCAGAACAAATCTTTTTTTCTTTTTTCAAAGAATTGTGTTAGTTCAGTGTCACACTACTGGGGTCTTTTTGTTTTCCCATGCAAGAATAGATTAGTATAATTGGTGGAATAAATAAATACAAAAGAAGGGGGGGCTTGTCAGTAGGTGTTTGTAAATAGGAAAAAAAAGACAGAAGGAATGGAAGAAGGAGGAATCTCCTCACCTTCTTGACTAGCCCCTTGTGTAAGCCTGTGATGACGTCCAGCAGGTAGCAGAGGCTGGTGAGGAGAGGGAAAGGGGATCCAGGGCTGACCAGCCCATCTCTCTTCTCCCCAGAGCAGGCCAACCCTGGCAGGCTGGCCACAGTCTCTGACCCTGGGCGGCAGGACAGAGGGCTGCACACAGCCGAGCGTGACCTGAAGCACACAGAGAGAAGTAGAATGTGTGACTCAATTCAAAAGCATGCAAAACATTCCTTCAACACACAGCAAGGTCACAAGAAATAGGATGTACAGCAGTCCACCCCATGTGAGAGAAACAGTGTTCAAACTACCCCAGGGCTCCTAGGGAAGATGGTTGTGTTTGTCAAACACAAAAGTGAGTGTAGCCAGGCTATGGGGTTTATTACTTCAAGAACAAATAATGGTACTATTTTTATTAGGCTGATTATCTGTGCAACCATCCTACATTCACCAAGAGCGCAAGAAAACACACTTCTTTGTTTCATAGCAGTCAATTTATGTTGAGTGTAAACATAGCACTTCAACTGGAATGATTTTAGCTTGTGCCAGTTTCATCATGGGTCAGGTCACCTGCCAAATATTCAAATTCTAATAATACTATTATAATTTCTTTTCTATTAGTAAAAGGTATTTGGCCACAATGCCTTTCTTGGCAGAGAGAGTAAAAGTCAATGTGTACGGTACGTGAATCACCAGCTCTAGAAAAGCTTTACTGTATCAAACTGGAAAAGGGGAAAAAAACAGAACACATTATTTTGGAGGAAATGATCTTGCAGTGCAGGCAGTGACTTTCTAACTGATTAATTATGATGTCACAAAGTAGAGTTCTGATGTCACAAAGAGACTTCTGTGAGAAGTTCCGGAATGACACCCAGCTACTAAACAGTATTCTAAAATACTGGCAGAAACACTTTTACTTGTCTACTGTGAACTGTGCTGTGCTGTTGAGGAAAGGAACTACTATTTTGAATTGTGACTAATTGATAAGGGTTAACTACTTGGTAAGTTAATTGATTATGTTTTTAACTTGTGATTATTCTGTTGGACAAGGGTGCCACATGCAGTGATTTGAACTAATCACAGGATAGTCATCGTCTTCAAAATCCAGTTTACACTGCTTGAAGCCAGTGCTGCTGTAGTGCTAGTGTAGGTAGACAAATGCATCCAATTTGAGAAGCGAATTTGTTGAATATCATTAGTATAAGCACCACCCCTCTAATTGTATTGCCTAGTCAGTTTTCTCTCAATTCACTGAAAGGTCCCATCCCATCTCATCTGAGTGTAGTTATCCCCCCTTGATCTACAGTATGTGATCAGTTTTAGCCACTAAGGCCTTTAATTAGCTCCATCTATGCCTCAATACTCTTCCCCTCAAGCATCTGCTTATTCTCTGTCTCCCTCTTCAGGTCAGATTATAGATCATCACCAGAAACCTTTCTTGGTGAATGATGTCTCTCACCATTGTGTCACTCACAATGGAGGGTGGTGACCATATCACGGGCCCAAAGGCCACTGCCGAATGGAAGGTGCCCAAGGTGCCAGTGCCCATGGGTGCTGGAGATCACCTTGAAAAGGGGCTTGTTGGCCTGGAGGCTGATCAGGAGCGAGTGGAGAAGAGAGGGAGAAAGAAAGAGAAGAGGGAGAGACGGAGGAAGGCGAGTGGTTGGCGTTCCCGGTTATTAAGCTGCTTTGGATGTGGAGCAGACAACGAGGATCACGATCAACACCTGGAGAAAGAACAGGTGATGACTCAAAAGGAGAGGTTGAGAGAAGAGGCCAGAAAGGCCCGTGAGGCCAGTGTCGAGAAGTTCCGCAAACTGGCCGAGGACGACCTAAGACGCAAACAATCCTATGAGTGCATCCAGAGAGGCCGGAGGCTGGTGGAGGCCAATAAGGAGTGGGACGCTCTGCCTCTGAAGCCTGAGGACGCGGAGAAGAAAGTGGCTTTCAATGAAGTCCACCGCTGTGACATCTGGCACTTTGAGGAGGAGCCAGTACCAACCCACATTTGCCACTTGTGGACCAAAATCCAGGAAGAGTTGAGGCAGAGTGCTGAACAAGAGGAGCAGGAGAGAGAGAAGGAGCGGAGGAGAAGAGAGGAAAGACAGCGTGCTCTCTGGAGGCAGAAGGCGAAGGCCCCTGCTAACCAATCAAATCCCTACAAAGCAGTAATGGTCATCCTCTTCCTCCTTGCCTACCTGGTGTATCAGTGGCTCTGCAGTCAAACACGCAGAGTGTTCAAGAGGATCCGCTACCTGAAGTAATGAGGATGGGGTTGGGGTGTAGGGAGGGGGGTGGGATAGGGAGAATTGAACATGGGAACATGCCTACACTCCAAGCAAGTAAGCATTGGGAAGGCAGCTCCTTGCGCTCCATGAGTTACCGATCACCTCAATGAAAGCATCTATATCCAGCAGGTGATGCACCACAGTCAGACCACTAAAACATTTTGCTTTCTGTCTCACTCCCATCCCAACATACATGTCTAAGCTACTGCATTGGTCTTACTCCAACAGGCAGAAGGTTTGCTGTGCCTAAAATACAGGCTGTAAGGACAAGTTGGGCCCCCTTGAGGAAGGTAGGGTATGAGCCTCTGTGCTGAGCTATGCAGGGTTGGGAATTTCTTGTACAATAAAATGTATTATTACTGTTATTAAATAGAATTATATACGGAGTTTGCTTCATTTATTTCCTTTTCCATTCCTTTACTGAAGGTGGCTATTTTCCTATTGGTTCCTACAGTCTCTCATATGATTTCCTACACAACTATAATGCTGCAGATACTGTTTCACAGCAATAGAAGCAAGCCTAAGATGTTTTGTGTCTGCTCTGATACCTAATGTGTGACAGTCTCACTGTGTTTGCTTCCACAGCCAACGGCCTACTGGGGAATTTCAAATCCTGAGGTCCACTGTGAGGTCTAAATGCTTTGAAAAGGATCATACATCCACTGCATCAGAGCATATTTTGTTTAATTATGGTGAATAAAGAAGAGCTCACTTGAGGCATCATCTGTGTATTCCATAACACCACTGATGGTGTAGTCCAAGCTTTAAATCCATTTGTCAAAATGACACAAAATAAGGCCAACATCTAAAAACTAACACTATCTATGGTCACGCGGCAAAATCCCTTGAATGGTGTTTATGGTGGCAGAAAGAATACTCTTGGAAATCATGTCCAAAACACTATTTCTAAAACCATTAAAAGGCTCAAAGTTAGTTGTTCTCATACAACTAACAGAGGTGTTTTTTAAGACACATATATTTTCATATTTCATATTGAAGCACGTAACACACTGTGACCTTGCAACATTCCAAACTACTGATCAGTGCTTTTGTCAGAGCTGTGTATCAAAGCACAGCCACCCAGTCTGTCAGCTCTCTTACTTGAGGCTGTCCATCATCCTGTGCACTGCCTGATGGGAGATCAGTGGGAGCAGCACATCTGAGGTGAGAGACTCCAGCTCCTGTAGACACTCCACTGGCTGGAAGCAGTTCTGACATCAAACAGAGAGACACAAATTACATACCACTGCTGCACATAGAACATTCCCAAAAGAGTAATAAATCATTCACCAATTCATCCATCCATCCATCCATCCAAATGGCACTACTTTCTTCCTACTTAGTAATATGTATTGGGTACCAGTGTTATATTGATCCGGGCTGATACCTTGTTGTTGGTAGCAATGGATCAATAAGTTCCCCTACAAATGGTGCTGCTATCTGTATTTTATGTTGTAATGTCATTCTGCTGCGTCTATCAATATCAAAAGTTCAATTTATCTCCATGCAAAAGTGTGTGTGTGCTTGCATGTGTGTGTGTGTGTTTAAACATCCGTATATGAAAAAGGCTAAATATTAATTTGAGACGGTGCCAGTGTGTTCACCTGTAGAGAGAGTTGGGAATAGAAGGCCCCCAGATACAGCAAGTAAGATGGAAGCAGACTCAGCGAGCTCTCCTGCCTTCCCGTCTCATCCAGTCCCCTCATGCAGGCCTTGAGCTGACCAATCACAGTGGGCTGCAGTCCAGACACATGGGCCCAGGTCACCGGGGGTGGAGGAGGGCACTCAGACCCATGGGTGCTGTCAAACAAAACAATCAGATCAACTTAGCTGACATAAACAAGATCCTAAACTATCCTAGAGTCTAAAACTCAAAGTCTACACTGCAATTAATAGACATTTCCATGAGTGTGTTTTGTAAGGCATAAATTAAAAAATGACTAGTTACAATTTACAACAAAAGACATAAGCTGTTGCACAAGGTTAGTCTGGCTCAAGTAAGTAAATACCTCAATAACAATGGGCTAAGGAGCTTTCTCTAGTTATAGGTGGGGGGAACCTAACCAGCAATCTCACCTAGCCAGGGCTGCCTGCAGCTCCTGGTGGCAGCCTGCGGTGTGCGTGACCTGGGTGAGCAGTGCCAGGATGGCCTGGGATCTCTGAAGCTCCAGCGGGTGATGAGCAGACGAACTGGACCGTGGATTGGACTGCAGCAATTTCATCAGAACTGGGTACAGATCACTACATGGAGGATGAGTAAAGAGAACAAAGTTTATTTGAGTGCACAGACAGGCTGAGCTTGTGTACACATCTGGTCTTCAGGAGGGACTAATATGTTTCATCAAGCGTACAATCCTGCTCCGCTGAAAGAAAAACCCACAACCTCATCACCCTATCTTATCACCTTTCATGTAATATCAACAGCAACAGAGATATTTCTGAAGACCAATTGACCAATTCAGGAAGGCAATTAGGGAAGTTGGTAAGTATTAAAGTTACAGTCTGTCACCTGTGGTTCTCATACTCACCTGTACAAATTGCAGGCCTGTCCATAGCTGGCAGCCACAGCCCACATCCTGAAGGCTTCTGTGCTACAACGAAATGCTTCCCCTTCCTCTAGGAGGAGCTCACTTGGTTCCACTGCCAGAAGCAGAGACAAACGCTCTTTCCCACCCAGTGAGTGCAGCTGCAAGTGTAGAAAGACTTGAGTGAGTATTTATTTACTGGTGGTAAAAGCTGAGTAAAAGTTAGTGTTGAAATTTGTGTTCAGCAGAGGCTTTTCTGAGTGCAAAATGAGACAGGCCAACCAAACGTCAGCTCACAAAGCGAACACCAGCCCACCACAGATCACTCCAAGAGATCATGAGATCAAACACTGCAATTTCGCCTTGTATTGATAGCAATAACATTTCCTAAATGGAAAATTACAGGGCGCGGGGACCGCCAAAAGCTACTGACAGTGTGTTGGCACTTTTGTCCACATCGATTTGTTAATTAACTGTGTGAGTGACAGTCCGTCATTCTAGTCATGCCACCACACTCACCAGTCTGGCACAGACGTGTCGCCCTGCTGTGCCCAGCACACGCAGGAGCTTCATTGCCATGGCAACCGGCAGCCCGTACAAAGACTGTGGAGCAGGTGAAGTTGGCGGGGCCCAGGAGGTAGGGAGGAACTCTGACATCACTGTATCCATCAGGCGGGGGCAGTCAAGAATCTACAGTTACCAAGGCAACAATTGGAGTGTGGATGAGACACCTGTTACTGCAAAATGTCTTTTTTTGTGAACAAAAAAAATCTAAATGATATCATTATTATTCTATACTATCAGTAAATGATCCAGTACCTCGTAATAAGTCGTAGTAATTACTATTATCAACAGACAGGGATGTGTGTGTGTGTGCGTGTGTGTGTGTATGTGTTTGTGTGTCTGTGTGTGTGTGTGTGTGTGTGTGTGTGTGTGTGTGTGTGTGTCTGACCTGTGTGGCAGCAGCGGTGGAATGCCGAGCAATCCGCACAAGGACCTCCAGCAAGTCCAGCACCACCCGTGGAGATGGCCGCACCACCTCCAAGATGTAGCGTATCCGTGGCAACACCTTCATCTTCAACAAGCCCTGTTAACAACCCCACCACATGCAATTACCGCCACATTCATTTAATACTGTACATCACTACAGTATGGGATAAAACATGAAATAAACATGAACATTTCATTGTACTGCACAACATATGTGATGTTATTTTAGCACCAAATACCAACAAAAATCAGGAATCAAATTGATTGAAGAGAGGACTTTAAAGACAAACAAATAAAACACAACACAACAGGTGGGAAACAAGACTCACCTTGATGACATCGTCCCGTGCCACCTCATGATCTGACTTCTCCTCCTTCTCCGCCACCATCCTTCTGCCGTTCATCCCAACTTCCTCCTCCTCCTCCTCCTCTTCCTCCTGACTGGTGGGCAGCAGGGGAAAGGAGGCCATCCCCAGGAGCCAGGAGAAGGTGGCATCCAGACTGTCCTGTGGCACACACACCAAACCCGCACACATACAGGACATGTAAAGACAAAACGCGTCTCTCTGTTGGCTACCCCACCTCCTGGCAGACAATAACTACATGACTGATTCCAATAAAATATGCATTACTGTACTGTAATCAAACCCAAACACATCTTAGTATTTTTCCAAGCTCAATTAAATCCCATGTGAGGGGTGGTGTATATGTGTATACCGGTATGTGTGTGTGTGTGTGTGTGTGTGTGTGTGTGTGTGTGTGTGTGTATTGGGGGGGGCTGACTGTCACCTCGTCATCAGCAGACACCAGCAGAGCTCTAAGGGCCTGAGAGGCAGCTGCCATCACCCCCTCCACGCTGTCGTCCAGCGAGAAGCGCAGCAGGAAGAGCAGCCCTGCGTCCAGCAGAGTGGACAGAACACTGCCCTTCAGCGCTGAAGCAAAGGCCCCGGAGTAAGCCTGGCCAACACAGGGAGAGAAGCAGATTAAAAAATATACAGTTTCTTGGAGCTACAGTCACAAGTAGCCAGCTTACAATTGCATAATATATTTTTAAGGTAGCTACTTGTTCAATAATGAAAGTTTAATAATGGTTTGTCAAAAAGGATATGAGACATGATCTTAAGAGAGTGACTAAGGGGAATGTCAAACATTTTATAAATAACCTCCAGTCAAGTTACCTTCAAGTCAGTTCAGTTTTGCACTCTCATTCTGAATCATAGAGAAATAAATTGCATTCTTGTATGACCTCTGGGGGTACTGGAGGGAGGATGTTGTTTTTTATTGTTTGCTTATATTGTTTGTACCTTAGTGATGATGTTGGCCAATGTGCCGAGAGCGAGCGTACGCTGCTGAGTCACCAGACTACGAGACAGAATGAAGAGTTCCTGCAAGGAATAACCTGCCAACTGAGAGAGGGACACCGAGACAGAGAGTGACAGAGAGAGAGAGAGAGCAAGAGAGGGAGGGAGGGAGGGGGAGAGAGAGAGAGCGACAGAGAGAAAGAAAGAAAGGGAGAGAGAAATAGAAATTGAAAAAAGGAGAAGAAAATGGCAAGCATCACCACCACAGAGAATAATTCACTAAACACTAATGACTGTGACAAATGTGGGGCTACAAGTTCTGCCCTCACAGAGCCAAAGTAAATAAAGTTGCACTAATCATAATCAATAAAATTCTCCTAGTCTGATCAGCCATTATTTAAAAAATCAGAAGATGGCTTGAATGGTTCTCAGTCATCGGTCATAACCCTGGCTGCATTTACCTCTGGCTCGTCTCCATGGTGATGCAAGCCCAGATGTGTAGGCAGGTCTTCTGTTGGAGGGATGAGGTTACCGGTGAAGTCGAAGCGAGCCTGCATGGCCTAGACATGGCACAAACAAGCTCAGTGAGCTGAAAAACTGTTTCCAAGCAGCTACTTTAAAGAGCTTTACTATTTCTATCACTCCACGCTAGGACTATAAAGGAGAAAAAAACACTAATTGCAACTGAATTTATGCCTGCCTACAGCAGTCCAATCGTCTTAATGGTGCTTTAAACAAAAGGAATAAAGTCAAATAGCTAGCACAGGAGGTTTTATACCTGCATCACAAGATTTCAAGCGATCGTGACCGACCATTTTAACAAAGGTGGCTGAATCCAGAATTTTTAGCTTTTCAGATTTATTGCTATAGAAGTGAATTGAAGGATCATTGCAATCAGCCTAAAGCAGAGGTGGGCAAACTAAGGCCTGGGGGCCACATGCGGCCTGTTGGGCTATTTAATCCGGCCAGTGGAGCCTTCCCAGAATACATAGAATAATTTCTCATTTAGCCAAGCTGATTTAAATTATAGGCCCGATTTGTCATATTTGATGTATTTATGAAATACAAATCCCCCTTTTGACCCTGCATGTTAACATAAGTGGGGGCACTGGTTTGAGATTTGCCAATTTACCAGCATCAACCCCCAACAATAAGTTGCCACCCGGGCCGTCAGTCAATATCTAAAACCCAATGTGGCCCTTCAACAGAAAAAATTGCCCACCCCTGCCCTTAAGCAATAAACAGCCAACAGTCAGTGACAGCAAGTGAGCATAGAGACTATGGCTAGTGCTACAGTACTTCTCTTTGGTGCCCATACAAAGTTACAACTTGGCCCTCCCCAGCTTGCTCCACACAAAAAAGGACTACTTTGACAACCAAGTGCCAGGTACAACTCCCAGTGGACACAGAAAATAAACCAAGTTGAGTAGAACTGAGTAGGTACTAAATGGTCCAGTGGAAAAGCGCTTTTTGTGTGGTTCTCTCACCTTCTTCGTTCCTTTGCGTTTGGGTTGGGGCAGGTCTCTAGTCCACTCTAATTTTTCAGGCTCCACTTTGTCCATGTGTACCCAGTCCTTCTGGGGCTTGAATGGCAGGTCCTTCTCTAGAGGGTTTAGAGAGAGCAATACTTAGTATCAGGAGCACTGTTACTTTTTCTCCAGTGTGGACATAGATTTTATATTCAAAAGCTCAGTGCTAACCTGACAAGCCATATTATAACATTAAAATGTATAGTCTGGAAACAATCGATAGACCTAACTCAATCCTGGGCAGAATCAGTGGTTATCTTACAAACTGCTTCTGCATGCAATAGGATAGCGCTACAACCAATCAGAGGAACAAACAAGAAAATGTAAATGGCAATTCAAAAGGCTGTTGTTCTTGGCTAAGCCTGCCCAATGACGATCTAAACATACAGATTGTTGTGATTGGTTGGACACTATTGGTATTCGCCAATCACAAGACCTACTACATTCCTATTGGTCTTTACTAGATGTACTGACTGAGTAAATCTATTTATAGCTATTTTACAAGCCCAATTAAAACCTTTGTAGGCCAAAAAATGAGATGGTCCTAACGGTTAAATGGCACCCTCTTTGGCAACCCCATTTGAACTACAATTGCTTTTTACTATATGACATCACATGTAGGCTTTGTTCAAACTGACCCATGTTTTAATGGCTATTTCTAAGTTAAAGACTTTCATATGACAGAGGGCACAACACAACATGCCTCATGTTCATGATATTTCTTTGGACAACCTCTCCTAAGTCATCACAGCCAAGGCAAAATGGTTTTGCATTCTAACTCTCCTCTAAAAGTGAAAAATAAACAAGAGGTACAACCTTTAGGAAACGCAAAACATATTCATAGAAATCCAAATAAACACGACACTACTTCAATGCACACTATTCCTTTTATCAAGAAAGACAGAGAAAGAACTTTCCCCTCCTGAGAAAAGAAACAGCACTGGCCAAATCCACAAAAGCCCATGGGACAGAAAAAAAAAGAAAACGCACAGAGCATGAACTATGTCTCAGCGAGAGACGCATAAATCTCACAACTCATGTTCATATGTATGAACCTCCACCATTTACCTCCATTACCCAAAATGAATTTCAGAGCTGGCCACAGCCAGCGCAGCACTAATCAGACTAATTGAAATCAATGCAGCATCAGTCCTGGGATTCAAGTCACGCAGCCCTGCCTTTAGGCTCTGCCAAATGTACATTATTGTATTATATACAATTAAGTTGCTGGGGTAAGGGAGAAAAAAGAGAACTGCCAGCATTTTGTAAACCACTGGCACAGTCAAGGCTACAGCCAAAAACACCTTGTACTTGTTATGTGTGTAATAACTGAATAATTCTGCAATAGTAAAACATGAAAATTGTTCCATGCAAATTGTCAGACAAGCAGAGTTTTGAAGATAATCTCTTCACTTAAAGATGATCAATCAATTCAAAGTCAGTTTGAAATCAAACTAAAATTGATCATTTACGGCCATTTTTAAAAGCAAAACCATGGGCTTGTGAAAAGTGGAATTTATTACTTATAATGCATCCTCCTTAATGAGCTTATCAATTCACTCTTACCTGTGATTGGTTGAGCTGCTTCAGGTTCCTCTGCATCCTCTTCGTCCTCCATATCTACCTGTTCTGGTTCCTGACTGGTGTCTATGATGTCCATGGCTGCAGTAGGTGACACAACTGAAGGCTTCTCTACACCAATCCCACCATTTGGTGCACTGTGATTTGGTTGCTCCTCTTGATCAGAGCCGGGCATTTTCTGCACCTTACGGGCCTTCACAAACTCCACCAGTCTGGGATCTGGAGACAGGGAGGGTAACGTCAGCCGTACACCCAGTGCTTGGAGATCATTTTGGCAGAAGGCCGCAAACTTAAAATTGGAAAAGTTTGAAATTTGTAAATCCGCAATATAAGTCTTAAACTTGGTTAAAGCACATCTGAGACCTCCACAGAAGTGGCAAAAACACTTTGCATTGGATGAACTCAATGGCACTGTTATCTCTGCCAGGGAGGTAAGCCAACACACAATAAGTCTAATGCTCTCTTTCTCTCTCACACACTCACTCACTCACCAAGCTGTGCCAACAGTTTGCTCTGCTCCTCGAGAATCTCCGCCTGAGTCATGGCCGCCAGACGAGCCTGATTCTCCTGGTGAATCTTCTGCTTCTCCTGACCGCTGCCCCCTTGGGCTAGACCCTGCCCTGACACTAGCACAGGGCCATCTGACACAAACAAAAAGCTTACATGCTATGTACAGTATGTATACTACGACAGTGTATTAGATATGTAAGTATGTAGGTATGTATGCGAATGCTACAGACATATGCAAACAAAATCCGCAGCACATTGTTGACCTCTAAAAATACCACATTAGGTAAGTATTGTGGATGCCAACACACAAGCAAGCTAAGTGGATGGTGCTTTGCCAAAGACTGTCAAACTGAATTGCAAACAGAGGAGCACTCCGTTTGATTTTGGCAGAGCACATCTTGGTGTCCTTCCCAGCATTTCAACTCAAGTAAGAGTGTTGCTTACCACCAAATCCAGGTGGCGTCTCTAATCTCATCCTGGTGGTGGATGCAACACTTTGAAATGGTTGAGCTTGAGGAGAGATTGATGTCTGTTGTGATGGTAGTCTTCCTTCTTTGGCTCTCTGTGCGGCTATCTGACGGGCAAAAATACTTTTCCTAGGTCCAGAGACAGTGCTTTTACTCTGTAAAAAATAAAAAAATAAAAACATTAAACAAGTATTTGGCTTTAGCCTATCGTTACTTTTGTGCTAGGACTTCTCAGACAGATTTCTCCGGAAGTCTCTTGCTAATTTTTTTATCCGTGTTTACACATATCAAGCATAATCCACATTTTTTTTTTTAAATATCTCCACTTTGGAGGGACCCAAATGGACAACTAAGTGTGTGTATAACATTTAGATGCGTGTAAACAGGACCTTAATGACACATTGTTCCACACACAACTTCCAACAACTTCCAACTTGAATACATCTGCTGAAGGTCAGCAACATGCTTGAGTAAAATGGTATATCTCTTAATTACCTGAGTCATGCCTTCAGATCGATGCATAACTTTAGGGAATGCAGAGCCAGTAACTGGAGGAAGACAAACTGGCACAGAGCTTGTATCTCTTTCCTACAAAGATATTAGAAAAGGTTTATTTGATAGCCTAGTTCTTGCCACACTGAGGAGTAAGGAGAGAGCTAATGAAGAGTGTCAAAACTAAAACGAAGTGTAAGTTCAGAAGGGTTTGAGTAAAAATAGTATCACTTACAACTATCCTGGAGAGAACAGCGCTGATGTGCGTGTCATGTCTGTCCAGTCTTTCCTCAGCATCCTCATCTTCAAAGCGTACTTGGGCCTTTTTGAAACGTGACTTCTTAGGAGGAGCTGGTGTGAGGGAGGGAATATCATCTGGCAAGTCTTTGAGAAGAAGAAAAGGCACAAATTAGACAATATACTTTATCTGAACTAATAAGACTCACTTAAATTTCAAATACCGCAACTTGTCTTTTGAGGAAAGTAACGTTGGTGACGTGATCTGAGAAGAAGTCGCGTTTAGCTACCTTCGATGGTGACAACATCTCTCTGGTTGTCCTCTTCTTTTTCGGGGTCACCCGCCCCCTGTTCGCCTCGGCGCTTGTCAGGACGTCGCACCACATTGACAACTGATGGGGAAATGCCTGCTGACAGGAACCGTTCCTGCTCACGTATGAGATCTTCCTCTGAGTCGGTGGGTTTGGGACGCCGCAACATCCCTCCTTTCTGATATAACAAACAAGAAACTATTAGGACAGCAGACTACTGTCACCTACACTTTGAATGGCTATGTTAACCTCATTTGAGCTGATCTTACTCTTAACTACTTAACTTCAGACACAAGACAATAACTAGCTGTGAGGATGAAGAAGATCCTGGCTATTGAAACTTTCAACTCTCTGAACCAGGGGATCGCCCATCATCAATGTGAACCTGACGTTGGGACCCTGATGTTGTTATCGCTAACAGCACTCTCCTGACATGCTGACCAATTCATTTCTTACGCGATCGACTACAGGGAAATGCATGCAAATGGTATAACAAAAAAGAACATACGTATGTTTATCCTTCTATACTTGCAAACTAGTTGGTGAAGACTTCAAACTAAGATCTCCCCTGTCGTTCACGTCCACATTTCCAACTTCAACTCCAGAAAGCTACAGCGTGTGTTGACATGCCACCGTCGATTTACTTCCTGTAAAAGACGTTTTCAAAATAAAAGTCTGAGTAGCCTTTTTGCGTTTCTTGAATATTTGTAATGGGCTATCTGATTTTGCCTACTGTGCCATTGATATATTTGGCATGACACGGATCCACAGTTTAGATACACACACACACACACACACACACACACACACACACACACACACACAAAAAATCATATCCCTTACACTTTCCTAATAAAAAGGAAAAACTAAGAAAAAGGCTATTTATCGCAACTCAGTCATGGCCTGGCTGAAATAAGGAACATTTTTAATCTAATTAAGATTCTTTTTATAGGCCTATGGAATTAAAAGTGGGTAAAATAGATGGAACAGAAATTTGTAACATATCTGCAAGCATTCGTCATTATTATAGGCTACTGCCTATTTTGTTTTAATTGCTGTAGACTTTCACTCAATTGAGAACTGTGAGGAATTGCATCCACAAGCCATAGGCTAACAGCGCAACCTTTCGATCTGCAAACTATTCGTTGCGCTGTTGGAGGGCGCGCACAACAGCCGATGTGGTCACCATCAGGACCGCAAGCAGTGACTGTGGGCTTCTTTTTCCACTGTCCTTGAACATGCTGGGAAGCCTCTGCAGTCCCCCGATCCCCGCCCCTCAGCCCCTCGCGATGGGAACACCCTAAGCGGGATCCCCAGCATCACTTGGCTTTTGGCCCAGCTAGGTGCTGGAAGTTGTGCATTCTGCTGCTGCGCGGCTTGTTTCAGAAAAGAAAGGTCCAAAGTAGTGGCTTCACTGTGCGATGTCCAGGCTGCAGAATGTTGTCTCTAGATTTGGAAACTGATACGACTGCGGAAGACACATTGGCCAGCTCCCCGAACGGTGAGACGGACACGCCGGCAAGTCTGGATGTTCGGGAGGAGGTAAGGATTTGCCACACACCGGGATGGTGATGGAGCTGTTCTCATCCGATTCAGACGGATTAGCCTAGATGAAGGTGCAGATGTGCTCGCTGTTTCATTTCCTAAATGCAGGAGCTTTTTCCTCACCACTAAACGTTTAGAGTGGAAATATATTTTCAAACGATAGGTTTAACGCGCTTCTATAGTTCTTTTCTCTGTTTTGCAGGTCCACAAACTTAAAAATGTGTTCTAGTAAATATGTCTTTAACTTATTCATAAAGTAGTCTTGCCTAGCCTAGTCCTGGTGCAAGATAACAGAGGCGAACAAAGTGAACGCATCAAAATGGGTGTGAAAAAGATTTGTGAATCTTATTTGTGTAAATTCACCTGGGTTTCTATAGAGCTCAGATATGTGTTGCCAGTTCTTTTCCTGGTTGTGACAGAATAGCCTACAGCTGAAGCGAATGCCTCCGCAGATAATCTCCTTAAAAGTTCCCCAAGCTGAAAGCCGATAAATACCCCCTGAAGTGACTGTCTGAAATTGACAATCCATCAGCAGACACTAAACACCCCACCACTGATTTCAATTTAAGCCCAGTAAATGGATGTGTGGAAACGTGTTATCCCAGTAGACTAGTAATGGTGCAGCTGGTGGAGTGTGAAATTCAGTGAATTTTAGATTGGATGACAAATGAAAACAGTTTTTGACTAGGTGAGCTGGGCTGATCAAGGGAAATAGCTGTCATTCCATCTGGTTCCAGCATTGATTTTGCATGGGCCATTAATACGCATGGTCTGCTCAGCCCATTTTTTTTTATAGCTTTCTTTTTTCCCTGTCTTTTTTGGTGTGTAGCCTTCTGTGTCGGTGTTGTTCACTGCACGTGGATCCCCGAGCACATCCTTATGTCAGTTGCTATTTTTGAAGTGTGACTCTTCGAATCTGTGCGTCTCTGGATATCTCATCTGAGTCAGTCTGCGCTGTGATGTCAGGCCACTGTCATGTATGACCGTCCTCTGCAATCACCCATGTGAACTTCCACTTCTCATAGCCTCTGGTTTTGTGGTGACACAGACCTACAACTGTTTCTTTGACCAATGATGCCCACTCAATGATTTACTGTCTGGGAACAGTAAAGGATAACTCAAGTAGGTCAGACTTAAGACCAGCATTACATATTGGCCATCACTCCTCTCGCCTTCTGATGACAAAAGATGATCTCCAATTCATTTCCAGGGAGAGATTTCAAATCAGGTGGGCAAGAGTGATGCAAAGTCCACATATTACAATATGTGGCTCCTTTGTGACCGCACTGTAACTTAAGCTAACTGAGGCCTACAGCAATGTCATATCCCACAGTTTAGATTTCAGTGTAACTTGCTCCTTGGCTGTTTATCCCCATGCTGCCCGGGGCCAGTTAAGTCAATGGATAAGGGCATGACTGGACAGCTCAGAGGAGGAAAAAAGACTCCTGTGCTGAAAAGAAGAAATTAGCTGCTTGTCCAGAGTGCTAGTGTGAGCATTTAACTGCCTTGGCTGAACAGACCCTTTGCACTAGACACTCTGCTCAAGTGCAGAGTTGCAAGGGTATTCCATTAATGGTCATGGTGTTTAGGTTAGATGTTTGATGTTATCGGACACTTTGACAAAAAAATTGTTTCTTAGAACAATACATTTTATATTATTTGGCAGACGCGACAGATGCTGATTTCCTTATGTTTGATGGTTATTTAAGAATGAGTTACAGCATCTCTCTCCAGGACTTAAAGCAAGTGGATCACTTCATTGAGCAATCTCTCCTTATTACTACTAATCCTTCCTTATTCACTTTCTTCAGTGGTAAGCTCTCTGTCTAACTGAAGAAAAACACTCTTTGATGGAGCATGGAGATGAATGCTTCTGCTGTGCCACTGAAGCAAAGTGCATAGTCTGGAAAAAGATGGAGTCACATCTCCACAATGGTAGAGAAAGTCCAAGATTTTGGATAGCACTGAAACAGTCATTCACTCTTTTGCCCAAAGGCTATTGAGGACTACTGTACATGTGTACTGTATACTATATTTTTGGTCACAGTGTGTGGAGTGAGTAGCACGTGGCCTGCCAGCTTTTGAGCATGTGTTTGCCCTCCTCTTTCATGGGACGCCTTAATTATTAATGTTACACTGCCTCAGCTTAAAAGCCATTCAGCTCGCATGAATATCAAACCCAATGCTATCACTGTGCTTTATTTACAAACACATTCATTGTATTCCTGGGATCGTAGAATAGCTGATTAATTTAGCCACAGAGAGGGATTGAGCTGTGAATCTCTTGAAACAAAAGTCTTGTAAGTAATAATTAGAAGCTAGAAGATACAACAGTATCACAGAATGATAAACCAAAAGTAATGTAGCTGTCCTCTTATCGGCGGATATTTATTTATTATTCATGCCATGCTAGTCAGGAGACATTTTGGGGACAGCCACAATGTCTTTTCTTTGGAGCTTTATGCAACTGGCACTCAAACCAAACCCAGTCTGAGGCGTTTTCTAAACATCCTGAGGAGGTTAGTTAACCTCAGACAGTGCTAACCACCTTATTTCAGTGCTCTGTCTTTCTGCTAAGATGACATCATTGTTTTCACTCTAAAGTAAAATTTTCATCAAATCATTTGCAGGCCTACTGGCAGAGAAACCATATTTGCAAATGAGTATTGTGAGTGGAAAACGATGGTCCATTTTATCCTGGAAGAACAGGGAATGTAACACGACACTTGGTCTCTTTCTTCACATGTACAGTATTGACATATGGTTTGTAATCAATGGGCACAAAGCACTCTGCACTTAAATAATCAGTCATGACCGAGGAGGTTGTTTAAAAACTGATGACCTGTAAAACAAGCTTGAGATTAAAAATTAATGCTGCCTTTGCCTTGTGTACTTATTGAGGTGCCAAATGGATTAATCAGTGATTTATTGCTTTGCTGGATATGAGTATGGAGAATTTTGCTTTTGATCTCTTTAATCCCTGGCATTAATTGATGGTTTGAAATTAGAGATATTTTTAAACAAACTAACTATAATATATTTCTGCTAGGCCATCTTTTCCCCATTGCCCAAGTGTAGTCCTTCTAAGTGTATAATGTGTGATCTATGTGTGTGTTTTATCTGCAGCAGCGGCCAGTCAAGCAGTCTCTCAGTGCTTCCATGTGTCGGGAGTCCCACTGGCGATGCCTGCTGCTCTCCCTCCTCATGTACAGCTGCCTGGGTGCTGTAGCCTGGTGTCAGCTCACCAGCGTGACCAAGCTCAGCTTCGACTCCTCGGCCACCTCCCTGACGGCCTCCATCACATCCCTGCGTGGCGGCAGTGGTGGCGCAGGCAGTGGAGCTGGAATGGGACGCTCTATGATCTACCATGACAGCCCATGTGCCGATGGCTACGTCTACATCCCCCTGGCGTTCCTGCTCATGCTGTATGCGGTGTACCTGGTGGAGTGCTGGCACTGCCAGGTGCGCAGTGAGCTCGAGACTCGGGCGACCGTGGAAAGTGTGTATGAGCGTGTGCTGCGTATGCAGCAGGCACGACCCTGCATCTGGTGGAAGGCCATCAGCTACCATTTCGTGCGGCGTACGCGGCAGGTGACACGCTACCGCAACGGCGACGCTTACACCACCACGCAGGTGTACCACGACCGCGTCAACACGCACGTGGCCGAGGGAGAGTTTGACTACAGCCGCTCCGGCATGCGTGACGTCTCGCGTGATCTCCAAGGTTTGGAGGGACATCCTGCCACGCGCCTCCGCTTCACCAAGTGCTTCAGCTTCGCCGGCGCAGGACCGGAAAACGCCTACCTCAACCAGCGTGCACGCTTCTTCTCCGAGATCGAGGGCCTGGACGACTACATGGAAGCACGGGAAGGGATGCAGCTGAAAAACGTGGATTTCAAAGAGCACCTCTTGGCGTACGCGAATCTGGACAGACTCCCATGGTACGCCTCCCAGGTGGCTTTCTGGCTCGCGGCTTTGCTCATGCTATCCTGGCCGCTAAGGGTGCTGATCGAGTACCGTACTGCCTATGTGCACTATCGCGTGGAAAAGCTCTTTGGGCTGGAGTACACAAACAGCAGCCCCTCCCCGGAGGACGAGGACGTTCTGGTACGGAACGGCACAGCGGCAACCCCGGCGGGTTGCAGTCTCCCAAGGGTGGAGACACTGGACAGCACAGAGCTGGAATGGCACATCCGCTCCAACCGACAGCTCATTCCGAGCTACTCGGAGGCGATGTTGATGAACGCCGCCCCAACCGAGTGCCACTCCTCCAGCTGCTTCTTGCTGGATGAGCGGCCGACTCGGAGCTACGGAACGCTGGTGCAGGATTGTGAGCACTGTCGACGTCTCCAGGGTGGCACCAGACCTGCCGCTGGAGGTGGCGGTGGCAATGGGACAGACGCCGGCCTGCCAAGACGGACGGCACTGCTCAGTTCCAGCTGCTCGTCCATCTTCTCCCGCCATGCCTTCCACTCGCGCCTGTCTCTGGACACGTCGCGGTTTTCGCTGTGCCGCATGTACGGCTCGCAGCACACGGTTGGCCTGTGGCGCAGTCGTAGCAGCACGCTGACCGCCGGGGAACACTGCTGCCCGGACGAGCAGTGCTGCCGCTCCTATTCCAGCCAGATGGCGCTGAACGACAGCCCGCCCACATACCGTGACGCCCGCTTCTTCCCCGTGCTCATCGTGCACAGGCCCGAGGGCTGCGGGGGTGCTAGCGAGGTGCGGCGGTACTATGTGCGCCGAGGGTCTTGTTGCCTTGAGACCTCACTGTGACAATTATCTTTGACTGTAACTGACTGTAATGGCAGCCATGTGATTGTGAGCACTATTCCAAATACTGTATTACACAGGACTGTAGAGGAAACAAAGCGCTCAAACATAGGCCTAAGCTATCTGCCATGGCAGTACATAGACATTTTGTTGACTTTTTGATAAGACAGTCGAGGCGCCAAGACACACTGGTCACCAAATGCTATTTAATGTTCCTACAACCCCAAGTCTTTTTGTTATGCTGTGTAAAATGTAAATAAAACAAAATAGAATGATTTGAAAATTATTTTAACTCATTTAATTGAGAACAGTCCAGAGAAACATATCAGTTGCCTTTCTGCAGGTTATTATCATTTTTCATTAAATATTCCTCCTTGTAGGCTATCGGTACTCCCAAAAAAGAGGGATACTGTAGCTGTCCTGTATTGCAAACACCTTGTTCTTGTTTTAGATTTCTCATCCGATTTCTACCCTCTCTGCTGATAGTGCCAAGACAATCAATTGGCGCTCTTAAGAATCCTCTGTGAAAACACTGCATAGAATGCAATGTCCCCTAACTGGATTAGAATTACCATGTGGGTTATTAATAACCTGATTTCTCTGGATACATGTAAACAACACTATGCCGAATATGATCAAAACCAGGTCGTATTCATATTCGGTCGTATTCATGATACTGAAGTGCATGTAAGCATAGTTGAGAGATTGATTGTATTTTCTTTATGAAACTGTTAACTCCGTCAGTCTCTAGAGATGTTGTCTATATTTTTATTTATATTTCACACAGCCTCCTGCAAATTTCTGAATAGAGGTTGTAATATTGTGGTCAGAAAAATGGAGAGCAAGCCAAATATACCCCTATTGTGTTACCAAGTAAGGCCTACGGTTACTGGTACTGTTGAAGAGACTTTTGTATCCTTATATTTTGGCTTCACCTACAGTAAGGGCTGGATTTATGCAGAACTGTTAAAACAAGTAATGAAATTAAACATTTATACAGGGGTGCAACAGCTCGGTGGGCTAAAGCGTCATACCATAAACCTGGGGACCTACAGTTCAAATTTCCCAATCTCTCTTCACTCATTTCCTGTCACACTCTACTATCCTATCAAATTATAGACAAAATGTCCCGAAAAATATCTAAAAAAAATAATGCATCAAAAAAAGAATACATTACTGGGTATGTTGTTAAGGGTACGACCCAGTTGCAGTGGTCAACTACCACTAAAGTTTAGCAGTAGCCAGCCAACATAGAGCTGGCTTGAGCAGAGCATGGAGTCTTTCAGTGAAAGTGAAGCTCAAAGGGACTACTGTATGAAAAGAAAGTGAGTCATTGCCTTTTGTTTGTCTGTGGCAGATGTAGATGCCACCCATGAATAAAAATCATCATTAAAATGGCCATGTAGTTGAATAAAATGTCCACTCTTGTCATGTACCAAACTCAATTCTGGCCTTAATGTATGTGATTATCTTGACCACATTTTACCCATTCCAGCTGCGTAGATCTTACTGTAATGCATGTTCTCACATTGCATTGGTGCTCTTATGATCAAGGTCGTATTTGTAATGACCCCAGGATGCAATAGACCTCTGACCACTATTTTATTTAATTTTTTTACTCTGCAGAATCATGGAAATGCAAAAATCTGTTTCTTAAATTGAAAGACTGCACTGATTTTGAACAGAGGGATTTGTAGTGTGAGCTACATCAGTTTCAGAATAATATACCTTTGAACATCTATAGAATGCTCTATTCAACAACAGCACGATCTGTAAGAAACAGATAGGCCTACAGTTTTAATGTATTGAATGAGCACCTAGTTGTGCACATATGTCCATTTAATCATCATTAAACACACTACTGTCTAATGTCTCAAGGAGCTTGTTTAACTATGACTTTCAAACCAATATATACAATTTTCAAACAGGCTTTAAAAGTCTGGAGATCAGACTGCTGTGGTTCTAGAGACCCTATCAGATGTTAAATAAAGCAGTTCTCATTATGGACAGCTTCAGAAAGAAAGAAAAAAGCTAGATTGTAGGCATAAACATGCATAAACTAACCTGCACTGCAACATGCCACTGCCCTGCCCACTTTCTCCTGTCCTCCTGTTGGCATGACAACGTCAACATTCTTATGTTGGGCCAAAAACTTTCAAGAGAGCAAGAAAGTTGTATGATTATGTTACGAAATTTACAGCCTAACAAATCGTTTGCAATGCAAGTTACTGAAATTGCTGACTGACAGGTAAGTTAGGTTTATATTGTATGTCTGTACTATTATTATGATTTTAAACAGGCTAGCTGACGTTAGCAAAATCGTAGACTACAACGACTAGCTAGAGGAAGAAGTGGTGAGGCGAGGCAAGGCATGAGTACTGATCTCTCAAATAAAGCTATTCTTTGGGAGACCATTGGACGGAGGCACTGAAAGTATTGCACACATTTTGTACACGGAATGCATATTAAGAAATCGTGCACATGGATAGCACAAAATGCATAACAGTAGACATGATGCATGGGTGAGCTTAGAAACCAAAGGATGGTATTAAAATTGTAACGCAGATTGCAGCCCTTGAAGTATTGGGTGGAAATTGTCTACTTACTGCAAAAAAAGTATGCGAGAATGCACAAGTAGTTTGAGCTCTGTAGTAGCACGCAGTCATTTGCCATTTCCGAAAATGCCTACTACTATCTATACTACTACTGCTATAGTAGGCTACTATGCCTACTATATATAGTATACTATATATATCTATACCTATGCCTACTACTACCTGCCAGCAGCCAGCTACGTAGCAGCATGTCAGTATGAAAGATCTTTGCCTCTACTGCTGCACCAGCTGCGTGCATACTGGGGAGTAGTAGGCTGGGGCTCAATAAACTTTGAACCAGACAAGCGGAGCACCTGCAACTGATTAAGTAGTTGGGATGGGGACTGGGCAGTAATGTGTACTGCACTGTGAGGAGCACATGCAGTAGCCTATAGCACAGCAGTATGCGCTTTTAGAAACAGCTTGTGCTTTCCCTTTATACTTTTTGTCACATTTTTTATCTAGCCTACTTCTTACCCAGTACATTGCAGACTGTACTGTAAAGCATTACCATATTATCTCTATTTTGGTTATCAGGCTATTGTTCATATATCTTGAGGCTTTGAACATCCCAGAGAAAAATCTATGAAGTGTTTCTTGCCTAAAAGATGGATATTTTCCAGCGTGCCAGAGTTAAAGCCAGGTCTCGGAAGAATCCTCACAGTCAGAGAGTGTACAGGCAACTGCTCATCAATGCCTCTCATGGCATCATGTTCTCTGAAGATGTTGTTATGGAAATGGGACCAGAGGCGGTGCCTTACCGCAAGGCCAACTTCCACTGTCTGTATCAGGCATCTGGTCCACTGGTCCCAATTCCCAAAGAAAAGAGTAAAAAGAAAAAGCATAATCCACATCATTCCAAAGAAGGAGAGGAGATTCCTGGGGAAGAGACTCCAGTTCTACCACCATTGGAGCCTCTAGCAATTGTGCCATTGGCTGCTAAAGACTCCCAGACATTTGCCATTTGTCATGAAAACATGTCGGAAGCTATCAGAAGAACAGGATTGCGTTGGGCACCTAACATTTACAGCAGTCTGAAGCAGACCACAAGGAGTGACAAGGACGACAAGCCCAGGATGCAAATGAAGTGGGATGAGCTTCTACTGAAAAGACTGACCAAGACGACTGCAAAGTGGATTGTCAGCCAACAGATTCCCAACCACTGTATGGATAAGCCAAAGCTTCAGTCAATGCTAAGAAGGAAGTATGGGTCTTCTAGTGCTACTGACCTGGTGAATGATGACCCTATGAGTGAGCAAGACTTCTGCTGTTTTGTGGAGGTGCGAAAGCCTGTTGCCGAAAAGAAAGGGGGCCTCGAAATCCAAGCTGAGACTCCATTGCCTGTATATTACAGGTAAGTCGTCATGCATGAAATTCATTAGTATGCTTTGTAGTACATGGTAATAAAAATACACTTTGGAGTATTTTGAACAAAATACAGCTTCTCTCCAGTTCAGTGCTTAAGGCTATTCTATGAAATTAAAATGACCGTGAGGGTCCCTTTTTGCCCATACAGTAAAGTGATTCTCTGATTTGGTTTGACTTTGAGGCAATTGCACCTAATAAAAAGAAACTCCTAAGGAAGTGAATGCTCCAATGTGTTCCTGGCTTTGGTCTACTAAAGTAGCCCAGGACTTGTTGCTGATGCTCTCTGTCTCAAGAGCTTGATTTGTCTCTTTAAGACTTCTTTTCCCATCCTTGTCAGAGTGCAGGGCTACTCCCGCCCTACAGCCACTACTGATGCACCTGGTGGGGTCAATCAAACAGCAGGAGGCGTGGTGGTGAAGCACATTGAGCCTCCTCCGCCTCCCAAGCTGCAGGAGAGTCTGAACCCCCAGGCAGGCAAATATGTCTATCGCACAGACAACAGTTTTCAGCAGGAGCTTCACTTGGGTATTCTTTCACCTTAAAGTTTGGTCATCATTTGTACCTTAATACCAGACATTGTTTTTTTTTTCCAATCACCATATATAATATTATTTGACATTATCATTAGCCTATACTATGTCAAATCTGTCATGCAGGGGAGAGATTTGAGTGAGGTTTGTCTCAGGTTTGTTGATCTTAAATGACAATTAACAAACAAATATGTCTGGACAGGGAAAGCAAAACCAGTACATCAGCTTCTCACAAAGAACCCTGACCGAATAATCATGGATGACAATTCTGAGTACCAGAAGCATCTTCAAGAGTCCTACCCCCGTGGACCACAAACATTTCTTACGGCTGTGGAGGAGGTCAAGGGACCACAGAGAAAAGGTCAGTCACTCAAATGCTTCTGAGTATCTGTCATAGATATCATACAGCCACAGCCATCATACAGTCTCAGAAAAATTGCATGCGTGTGTGCACACAAAAGTCTTAGGAGGTTATCCAACAGCATGCATGTTTGTGTGTTTCAGATGGTAGATCATTTAAACATTTCTTAAGTGTACTAAACTGAGTAGTTAATGAATGTTTAGCAACTAATTCATGTTTTTCAATACAAAATATAAGCCAAAGAGGGTTAACATTCATGTGCATTATCAGTTATTAGTCGCTCTGAGAGAGGACTGCGGAGATGGGTTGATCTACCCTCAAGTGCTGACTATGCCACTGAAATTGGGCTGATCCCACCTGGTAAGAGCGACCCTGTCAGTGCTGCACCAAGACAGCGGCAGCGTTGTGAGCCCATGACGGAACTTTCCTCCCTTCGCTATGCCGTGGAAGAGTGGAGAAGTTCATGGAAAATCAGTACGCCCCCACAATCTTACTTACAATCTCTCAACATAGTACCCTTAATATGGCTCATACATAAATACTGTATCAAAGAAAACATTTCTGTTTTATTTAATTAGGGGCAAATTTAAACCATTCTCTCTTTTCGTCCCGTTCAGAAACCACATGGCAAAGTGTGACCATAGAAGGCCTGAAAAGAGATCTCACTGACCTGCATTATCACACCCGCTTGGCTGCCATAGCGACCTGTGCCTCAGGGGCAGTCAACAGGCCGAGGGCTGCAGAGGACCCAATAGATGCTGGTGAGCCTTTGGTTATGTAGCTAGCTTTTTTGTTTGAATAGTGTTATGTTTTGACGTTTAATGTAATTATACATACATTACACACATACAATTGTAAACACAGTTTAATCATTTGCAGCATCTGATCCATCAATGTTTGGAAATAACTTGTGTCCGAATCCCTCTAGCTCCTTAATTTCAGTGTGATTCAGTGGCTATTCCCTTTTGAACCTGCCATGGTAAAATGGTCTGGAAATGAACAAGTGTGTAGTTCATGAACATAATCATGCTAAGCTAAAATGGCTTTGCTATTTCTGTTGACTGCTAGTTAAACGTCATGGACTTCATAAATGGTATAAAAACAACAGGACTTAACAATCAGAAGAGATTGCTGCTGATTTGCTGTGGTGCCGATGTTGTTGTTGTGAATGATGATCACCTTGCTCTTTGCGTGTCTCAGCTCAGTTTGGCCGCAGCTGGGATGTGCATCCGGTTCCTCCGGAGCTGCTGCCATTTATTGTGGCTGCACTAGACGACCCCATCAGGAGGGTGCAGATGGCAGCAGCCGTGTGCCACTACGCCATGGGCACACCTGATGCCAAAGCCAGAGAAATACTCCGCAGTGCCCTGCTCAAAGGTGAGACCTGCAATCTTGTGATATCCAGACTCATTTGAATGCACACACAGTATGAAGTCGAGTGATGTTAGATTAGAATTTAATGGAGTGGTATTTCTATAAAGAAATACTAGCAGTTTATGTCACCATAGAATATTTTACTTAATCTCTTTATTGATCTCTATAAATAAATGATACCCAATAACACACATAGGCTTACTGTCTGCTCTTGGAAATTCAAATGCTATACACTATAGACATAACCAGTGTTTTTGTGCTGGGTCAGATTTTGCAGGCCTGGGAGCAGACAGCTGGATGGCAGCTCAGTGTTTAGCCATGGAGGGGGAAGCTAGCCGGGCGGTCATTCAGAGACTTCTGTCTCAGCACTTTGTGAGCGAGGCCAAGGCAGACCAGGAGCAGGCCACCGCTCTCCTCTCCAGCCTCAGCAGCAAGACGGTACGTTCTGTCTTCTGCCCCATCAATCTTTCCCCGCACGCTTAATTTATAACAGCCCACTTAAGCCATCCGGCTCCCTCCTGGAGGATGGAGGGGGATGTGGGGTGTGGGGAGGGGAGGGGGGGTACACACACACACACACACACACACACACACACACACACATAAAACATGCTGCCATTGGCTCCACTCCACAGACTCTAGTGCGCTCTCTGCTGGCAGAGGAGCTCAACTGCACCAACTGGAAGACCAGGGTGCTGGCCTTGGACACCATTTCTCAGCTGAAGGGCCAAGTGAACAAGGTACAGACACTCCATAGAAATACTCTGCCTTTGGTGGCAATCTTTATACACTCGTCACCAAGACCATTATATACACTGCTATTTATTTTATCATTATACCCATACGCTTAATGTAATGTGTTAATAATATACAGTACAAAGTACAGGGATGTGCTATACAGTGGTTGATGTAATTTATCTACCCTTATCTTAGGACCTGGTAGACAAGTTGATCTACCTGATGTGGAATGATTGGAATGGCAGAGTAAGACAGAAAGCAGCACAGGCTCTAGGCAAGCTGGGGATGGGGAGACAAGTGCACAATCAACTGAGGTACTCAGCACACAGCCAATAGCCCATCCATCTTATGCCCGCTTCACATTACGCCATACTAGCCATGACTCAGAGGTTGCAATGCAGACACCTCTGCAGTCTCTCCAGTGTACGAATTACGCAATTTGTGATAGGGAGTCTCACGCTTTTGTCCATATGTGACTTTGGTGTACACACCACTAGACACAAGTAGGAGTGGAGTGGATTTTGTTAAACAACTGTTTAGGAGATGTGTATATTAACCTTGTTTTTTGTAGCAAAGCCAATTTATGTTCTTTTAGCAAGAACAATTACATTTTCCATGGTTGGAAGTGGCAAAACTATCTTGGACTTCACATTCTTTACCATCCTGCAGTCATCAATTACAAAGAAGCCAGTGTTGAGATGGACATGACTGACTTGTTACTAATAGGCAGGTTCACCCCAACTGGATGTCTCTTGTTCTCCCACAGTGAGAAACTTGAAGAAGGTCCAGGGTCACGGCGTGTGGAGGCGTTGGTGCTCATTGGTCAACTGCGCATCATGACAGCCAAGCTGCTACGTCCTTTTCTGCTCTGCCTGAATGACAGCTATGTGGCTGTCCGCAAACAGGGCTGCCACACCGCCGGGGAGCTCATGATGACAGACAGCATGGTGAGGGTTATGGAGTCACTGGTGGTGGGATGTGTTGGCTTTTTTGGGCCCAAGATTTGTAGGTCAGTTTTTTTGGCATCCAGCATTGCTCTAAAATACTGTGTAGAGCTGATATAATTTTGCAGTTGCTTCAATGTTGAGTTGTCATCAATGCAAAAATATAGTATATGCATTATACTATCATAGACTGCTATGCGTGTGAAATGCTGTATCAGTGCTTTCACTGACTGCTGTGATTTGCATTGCATATTATAGATAATGAATCAGCTTCTACATCTGATGCAGAATGATTTTGCTTGGGAGGTAAAAGTTGCAGCAATTACTGGTGAGTATATTTATTCCATTCATTTCATTTCTATGGTTGTTACCAGTAACTGAACTACACAAACATGACACACATCCTCAAACAGCTGTTATTTGGAGATTTGAGAGCCAGTCTGGAACCCTTACAACCTTGCATATGTAGAACCTGATAATGTAATAATTACCCAATAATGTAATAACTCCCGATAATGTAATAAAAACTCCCTCATAAGTCCCTAAAACATGCAATAAAACCTGATAATGTAATAAAATCCCAATAATGCAATACGGTGCATTTCCTAATAATATAAAAATCTGAATACTGGAAATGTAATGTAACATTTTTTTACATGTTCAGCATGCCGATTTTTACATGATTGGGAAATGCACCGTATAACATTATCAGGATTGATTACATTATCGGGTTTTATTACATGTTTTAGGGACTTGTGAGGGAGTTTTTATTACATTATCGGGAGGTATTACATTATTGGGTAATTATTACATTATCAGGTTCTCCATGCATATTCAGTGCCTCTTGCACTAGCATTGATGAATAGAATATTTTATAAGTAAATCTGACCCTTATTTAACCTAACACACTCACACACAGATGGATGGATGACAGTACTCACTATCCCCACCAGGGGGCAGAATAAGCGCTGTTGGCTCTGTGTGTTGTTTTAGCCCTGGCGAAAATCGGATGTCTCACAAACAGCCTGCAGGACCTTCTGCTGTGGGCCCTTCACCATGAGCTGGAGCCCCGGGTGCGCATCGCTGCCTGTGAGGCCCTGAGGAAGCTGAGTGTGGAGGGCCCCGAGCTCAAGCAGGTCCTGCAGGAGCGCTCTGTGCTGGAGCCCAACCTCCAAGTGCGCAGGTGAGATGGCCAGAACAGGGGGACAAATTTTCCCCTACTGTTTTTTTAAAGATATTTTTAGGGCTTTTGCCTTTTATTAGACAGAACAGCATAGAGAGCAACAGGAAATGAGAGATGTGATCAAAGATCGGGAAATAAGTTTGGGTCAGGGGCCCGGGGCCCGGATTTATGGTATGGCGCTCTAGCTTGCTGAGCCAGGGCACCCTCTCAACAGGGAAACATTATGTTAGCTGTTTTCTTTTTTGAAAATACAATTTTGAAGAGTGCAATTTACTGTACATATCATATAATTTTATCTTTAAATTTCAAGCAGAAAGCATAATTTCAAGGATACTCTATTGGCATTGGCATTAGGCTTTATTATGAATATTAATATTATGTTCTTAAAGGTGCTTGAGGTCTATACTTACTCATCTTGGTTTTTTTTTCATTAGACATATCGAAGTGCTACTGAAAATACATGGTTTCAAACTTGATGGTGACAAAGGCATGGTCCTCAAAATTAAAGATCAGGTAATGGTGGTCCACATGTCTAACCATAACTTTTTAAGTCTTCACTGTTGCTTTCTGGTGAGATTAGGCCAGGGCAACACCTTGTGTATTTAGTAAACTTTCAACCATCTCACAAAAAAAGCTTAATCTGTTGTTTTGTTAAACAAACCCATGTGACTCTAGAACACTTCTGTACCACATCCAATGTTTTTGTTATCCACCTAAATCATAAAGATGTGGAAACAACTGTTTACATGTCAAATAATTTATTTCAGATGGTTTTATGTCTTGTCACATGCACACATTCATTCTATTCAGCAGTTTGGTCGTGATCAAGGCGTTTAATGTTTTTTATTCTGATTAAGCCATGAGTCTGACTCAGACTGACTTAAATATGCCTGTGTATACCCACCTATTGATAAAAATGGACCAACCTCTTTTCCCACTTCTGTCTAATAGGTCCAGAAACTGTGTTCCAAGGACATTGTAATTCAGAAAGTGATGATTGTGAAGGAGTTAGAGTCTTTGCAGAAGACCAGGAGGAAGCTTCATGGCCCCCAGGAAGACAACTCAGAGACATCAAACAGCCAAGTCCTCGCTGACCTGCTTTATGTGCAGTTTCAGAGTTAGGAAATATTTTTTTGTGATTATTATTCTATTGTACTGTATGTTCAAAGATATGATATGATTTGATTTGATATTATATGATCATCAGGACATATTAGGCTGTTTGATTAGTATCTGTATGCAGTCATGAAAAATTAAGAATTTTAATTTGGCTATTTGTGGTGTGCGAAGCCTACTGACCGTATTTTAAAGGCTTAATTAAATGGAGATTTTTAAATTATTATTTCAGGTTGCAAACCAGCATTCCTCACAGAAGCGGTGTCCCCAATAAACATTCAAATGGACAGTAAGGTATGATACTAAAATATTTTACTACAAATATTATGTGGTGATATTATGCACTTATTACAGTTGTTATAATGATGGAGTCTGCTAGCTGAAATGGTCACACTTTCATGACGTCATGACATGAGGTCTATTTAGTTGATTTATTTAGATAAAAATATTATAGTTCTACTAAGCAGTCATCCAGAAGGACCATGAGATGTTTATTGTAAATAATAGGGAGTATCTGTGAGCGTAAAACTATTTCGGGGGAATAGTAGGCTATATGAATGGAAGATATATTAGAATACATATCTCTCATTTTCCTTGAGGTTCCATTCAGTCCATATTTTTTAAAAAGTAGATACCTTGGTCATGTAATTGCTTTTTTTTCCACAATTAATGCAAAATCCTTAGCCTACAGGCGCTGACTCATCAGAGAATGACAACCTCCAGAGAGAACATTCTGGTAACCGTACCAGCCAAACATAGACTATGAATGTTTTAAATCAATAAAGTTTTAACAATCATGAAATTATTTGAATATCCATCTTGTCATACTTTCAGCAGATCTGAACTCCTACTCATATGCATATTTCCCCCCTCTTCATTTTATGAACTGTAGATAACAAAATCCATCTCAGTTTATGAAATTAATGTATTCTTCAAGAAGGTGGTTAAAAGACCTTATATATGTAAATAACCAAAAGAAAGAGGCAAACAGCCAACAGAGCTGTCTAATTGAATGTAGGTTTTTTTCTCTCTCTCTCTCAGAAAATCCTAGGCTCTTGGTAGGCTACCCAATGACTCTATGAGGCTACCACCAAAGTCCCTCTAAGTGTGTCTGCCACAGATATTACCAAAGACAATTAGGAGATATACACACCCTTATTAAAATTTCTCTGTACACACTCTCGGCTGGTTTTGGACCAGAGGGAAGTGAACGTTGCTGCCACCAAGCGTTGTGGAGCTAAATATTCCCAGGAAAGATAGGGTTTACCAGAGAAATTACTCCGAGGCTCTCAGACGTCGAGTTGACGTCCAGTTTTCAAGTTCGTTTTAGATTTTCAGAAAATAAATTGCTTTGGAAAGATACCTCGGGTGATTGGGTTAGCCTCGGAGATGAAGAAACGCTTTGTAAATTTTGGATGACCATCCCGCTTCGTTTAAATCTAACCTCACTTTTCTGTTAGCTAGTTGGCTAACCCTGTGTTAGCTAGCTAGTATTAGGTAGCAACGCTAAGCAGTCCACGAAGCCATCAAGTAAGTACACGGCTGCTAAGTTAGATTCCATGTTTTGTTTCTGCTTAAAGTTTGCAGTTTATTGGTGTATTAGTATATTTACGAACAGCTATTGTTGTTTCATCATTGTAATACTTGTCTGCTAATCCAAGTTATTTATGACAGGAAGCACAGCAAGTGAGGATTATGAACTCAGATCCAGGGTGTTGTCAATTTAGCCACCATGTGCAACGTCATAATATTATGAATGTAATGTACATAACGGTGAAATGTAGTGAAATTTGAAAGTAACATAAAAATGTACAATAAAAAAATAACAAGGTGTAACTAAGTTACACTGCTATTGTTAACTTGCTGTCATCTTGCTGCAGTGTTAAAATCTTCATAATCTCGACCATAGACATGTATTTAACGCTTCATCTGAAATTAGAACTGCTCCATTGCTGCCTTGCTCTGAATACATAACTTACATGTATACACATACTTTTTCGTTTCTTTTTTTGCAAATTGGGTTTTGATCAATGGAATGAAATTGTTTTCACAGTTATATGAAACTGGAAGGCGTAAAGACCAAACAGTGAAAAGAAACACTCTTCAAGCCATAAAAGGCCTGATCTTCTGGTTTATGTATTACCCGCATCAGCGGATATCAGCAGTAAATGGGTAACAGTGCGCTCAAAGCACATCTGGAAACGTCCCAGAAAACTGGCGTCTTTCAGCTGACCGGCAAAGGTCTCCCAGAGGTGGGTGTTAATATCAGAGACTTCAGTGCCACACAGGAAGTGTTCTGTAACAAATCAATCAGGGGATGACTCCATGTATTGTCCTTGATCACCAGGGTGACTTGGCAATCTAAATTACACCAATGATCAGGAATGATTTTAAGCTTTTTAACTTACGTCTATTGCAGTTTCCAGAGGAGCTTCAGAGATTGACTGGGAACCTGCGGACTGTCGACCTCTCTAACAATAAGATTGAGGCACTACCACCATTTATAGGAAACTTTTTACAGTTGAAGAGTTTAACCATCAATGCTAACAAACTAAGTAAGTAAAGATGGGATCATTGATTTTTTTTTTCTTGGTTTCTTCATCATAAAAACTTTCACCGGAAAGGCTTTCCATGCAGTGCATTATTGATGCACTAATGGTGTGGTCCCATACCCTCCATTTTCCTAATGCACATTGTTTGTTTTCTTCCCTGCCCCACTGTGTACAGCTAGATGAAGAATTAAGTTGTCAGAGAAATATGTGATTTGAGGTTAATAATGTCTGTGTATCTGCGTTTTTCCTTGTGGCTGGGTATGTAAACAGCATCTTTGCCCAATGAGATTGCAAAATTAAAGAAGCTGGAGACCCTCTCTCTGAATGGCAACCAGCTGCAGACTCTGCCGGCCTGTGTGGGTCAGCTGAAGGCTTTGAGAACCCTCAGCCTCTCGGGCAACCAGTTGCGGGAGTTCCCCAATGGCCTGGGCCCCCTGCGCCACCTCGATGTGCTGGACGTGTCCAAAAACCGTATTCAGGCCCTGCCTGCAGAAGTGTCTGACCTGCAAGCCATTGAAATCAACCTGAACCAGAATCAGGTGAGCAGTGATCTGTAGGCTTTCAGCATGTCTATTGTTTAGAGCATAGCTTTCTTATGATTATACGACTTGAAGTAGTATGTGTTTTTTTGTTGTTGTTTGTTTGCTTCTTTGTTTTAATTCCATAAGAATCTGATTTGGGAATTGGTGTTTGTAATTGCTTGTAAAATAACTATTAATGTTTGTAAGTGTTGGAAGATGTTCTTGAATTGTGTAATGAGTAAATATATACTTATATGAAGTAGAATTAGCATCACTGTTTTGATGAATATTGTAGTGGATAATATGATCCAATAATAAACAAGAGATAGTGACAAGCAGAACAAAGTTAAAAGATCACAGATTTTAATTTCCATATGGCATGGTCAGATCAAACAGATTGCCATCTTGTGTGTGAAGTGTTGCATAAGACAGGTGTTACAAGGTTAAAAATTGTTAGTTGAGCAAATATTAATATTTTCATGTGAGTGTAAACATGGAAGCTATGAATAGTTAGCTTGTTGCTTGTTTGCTAAATAGTTGGTATGAATTTCTCTCTCTCTCTCTTTCTCTCTCTCCCTCTGTGTGTCTGTCTATCTATCTCTCTGTCTGTCAGATCTCCATGGTGTCCCCAGAGGTGTCACGCTGTCAGCGGCTGAAGGTGCTGCGCCTGGAAGAGAACTGTCTTGAGCTCACCTCCATCCCCATCTCCATCCTCACCGACTCCCAGGTGTCCCTGCTCTCTGTGGAGGGCAACCTGTTTGAGGTCAAGATGATGCGTGACCTTGAGGGCTATGACAAGGTAAGAGAGGGTGGATATAAATAGCTCTTCTGACAAAGGGATACAGGTGGTAGATGATGTGGATTTGTGTTGACATTGTTGGAGCGGTGCGCCAAATCACAATCAGTTTGAGATATTCCAGTTTTATAATTAAGTAATCAAACTGATTTTGGCACTAACATTCTATCACATTGCTCCTAGTTAGGACTCAGTGTAACAATTTATCAGACCTGCCAGCCTTTACAAATTTTGCGTAGCAGCCCACATGACGGCGACTCTAAAATACACTGATACACATTGCCACTGAAAAGTACGCAAAAGTTTAATTATTTAAAGTTAATTGGAATTTTTAGACGGACTCCAGTGCTATTGCAGCCTCACTAAAAACATTAGACAAATCATGGTGTTCATCATTGTCCGTTCTTAATACAAAGTGAGAATGATTGAAGTGATGGCATCAGCACTGACCTCTACATTTCTACTGCATTCCCTACTCTGCCACATGTCTTCCTTACATCTGATCATGAGCTACTGTTGGAAGGGTTATGAATTTGGCTAAATTAATTTTAATGTTTGGTGTTAATGTTGTAGTGTATTTAGGAGCCAACTCACGTTTAATCATCTAGTAAAGTTATTGTCCATAATATGTAGATGCTTTTCATAACACGTAACAAACGCAGAGAGAGCTCGCCCAGAGAACATATTTATAGCTGCCTGAAGTTAACAAAAATAGTTTAAAACCATTTCCTGTTTAGAAGACCGTTATTCCATTAACCTGGTTAGAGGCAAACCGATGTGTCATTGATGGAGGTAGCCTTGTTACTGCGGCCACAAAAATAGATTAAAACAATGCCTGTGTTGATTTACGACTTCCCATGCGGGTCTACTTTGCCTTCATACTGCAGTGATGACATTGTCATTTCATAAAACGCCAATATTTGAACCTTTCAGAATTTCAGAGCAATCATGCAAGAGTAAATGAAGAAGCCAACACAAATGTCACTAGGGAGATATCTGCTGTTCTCATTGATAAAGTCTGACAAATTGAGATGAATAGTGATTACAAAAAAAGTATAGGTAATTCTTTTCAGTTTGTAAACTGTCACGATCAAAGAACAGAACTGTCAGGCAAGGTTATTGTTCAAAAGAATTCTTCAAGGTTGGCAGGTATGTATTATGAATCATTTTCCAGACCAGTGAGTCATCATCCCATACGCATAGTTGACTGCTAGTGCCAAATTTGGGATCCAGTCATTAGATGCTTTCTTGTGTGAGGCATTCACTGGACTTGAAGCAATGGTCTTTAAAAATAAGATTAGTCTTCTGCAACGAAAAACATCAGATAGTTATTATATTCCTGTCATTTTATCATTGCTAAAACCTGGAGTTGTAAACACATTAAGCTCTGTGTAATTATCTTTCCGTCTATATTAGTTTGTTTCGCAAAGAATAAATAGGCTGTGCTAACGGTGAAGATTTACACTTCTGCCAAGGCACAGTTATTGTCTTGGAAAAGTGAACAGTGACTTGCTAACTTTATTTACCAATGTGACATTTATTCACAACTCTTGGTGTCCATAATCTCTGTGGAACTTTGGTTGACATCATTTCATAGGTGGCTTTAAAAGCCAAGCTATATTTACCATAAATGATTCACAAAGATGCCCTTTTCTTCTCTTTTTGTCACCCATGACTCCTCTTTGCCTCTCAAGTATATGGAGCGCTTTACAGCAACCAAGAAGAAGTTTGCCTGAACATGCAGAAGGTGGGACAGGCTGGGTGGACTCGTCTCTGGACTGTCTCGGTCAGCACACTACGCCGGTCCCTGACCCTGTGGTTGCGTCCCCTAGCACAGCCACGGCAGTGGTGGTGGGCTCACATGAAATGAAGATAGGACAAGAGAGGACAAGGACTACTGGACTTCACAGCAGGCTAGAGCCGCTTACTGCAAGACTGCTTACTCACATGAGGGAGTGTCTCTCTCCGTATGATTCAAACATTGCACCTCAGCTAGGCCGAGAGCAAGCAAGCAAGCATCTCTTTAAACCACTCCAGGGATAACATATGCTCCTGACACTGCAGCGCTGTTCACTCACAGTACATAATGTCTTAGAGGTCAGATTAAACACAATAATCTCTCTTCAGTGCTACAGCTATTTATGGGAAACGCTGTGTTTGTCTAGCCATCGTTGCTCTTGACTTCATATGTGCTTTGTGGAGTGTAGGGCCATGCCTGCAAATGTCTGTTTGACCACTAACACAGTTTGCCACGCTTCATATGCTTTAGTCTGAATGATGCCTAAATGTCCACTAACAACCTCTGTCAACAGAGGATGCCGGTTTTTATGCAAAATATGATTATATAGATTATATTTTTAAATGTATTGACCAGTGTGACGTGGGAGTATTTATTTTTGTCAGTGTCATGTTCTTGTTTTCCTGCTCTAAGGAATAGTCCACCTCTTTATGAAAATTGGTTATTCACCCCCTTAGCTGCAGTTATATATGTGGGTAAGAGCATTTTGGTCTCAGTACATTGTTGTCCCAGTCTGGCAACCCCAATTTTACCTTTAGCTTAGCATAGACACTGGAAAGTAAAGTTGCCAAAGACTTGCTATCTGGCAACTTTGCATTCCAGCGCCTATGTTAAGCTAAAGCTAAAAAATGGGGAAAATTGGTGATGCCATACTAGGACAACACAAGCACGGAGACCAAAATGCTTTTAGCCACACATGTAACTCAGAGTAAGGAGGTGAATAACCAATTTTCGTAAAGAGGTGGAATATTCCTTTAAAGGTGAAGTAGCTGGAGAAGGAAAGTATTTGAGTGTTAATTTAGTTCAAAAGCTATGAAAGGTGGAACAAGCAGGATTGTCCACTTCAGTTAAGCAACTTCTTGTCTATATGCATCCTCACTGATAGAACTTCATTATATGGACACTGATGTACAGATCCGTGCAAATCCCCAGTCAGTTGGGACTGATACATTGAAGCTTGCAGTAATAAATTGTGTTTATTGCAGATACAGTATGCATACAGTATATTCATATTCTTCCCAGTGTGTGTAGCTGTGTGCAAGAAGTTGCTGTTTTGTGTACATTGATGTCATCTTGCCTGTTGCACCTTCTAAGATAAATGAACTATATGGGTATCTATTCCGTTTCAGATTTTACTTGAATTTTTTGCCCCACCCCTCCTAACATGTATGCTAGCAGTGAAACTGTTAATTGAGATGATTCTTTTGCATTTTCTATGACAGATGTGTTGTGCTGTTGGGATACAGTTCACTACTGTAAGTTTCCATGAATGACATGTCTTAAGTATTTTATGAGCTCTGGTTTTATGAAGATAATGGATTGTAACATGATTTAAAAGAAATTGCATCCAAAAATGGTCATTATATTCCATGTATAATGTTCTATTTTTAACAAATAAACACTATTCAGTATAATGGATAATGGTGTCATAACCTGCCTGTAAAGCACCAGTCTGTGGCCACCTAGTATTTATACACATCGTCTATATTTGAAGCATTACGATTGCCATAGAACTCCTAAAAAAAAATTAGACAAAATATAAAAAATCTTTGCCTTAAACAATATTTTATTTGATCTCTAAAAACCCTATACATGTTGCCTCAGTTGTAATCCTCGAATCGAGACTTCTTGTCATAATTTCACCTTGGTGGTACATTTATCGCCACAAGTGGACGAAATTTCAAGATTGAGAGCAATGAAATGTGCAGTGGACAAGCAAGAGCAAGTTCAAAAAGGAGAGAAAAAGTGAAAGATTTTAGAGGGCGCATCTAATACATATCTATTTAAAAAATATATGTCGACATGTGCAAAGGCCACAAGATGGCGCCAAAGTGTTGCATATCTCTGGACGTTCCCGAAAGATGCAGCACTTTGGCGCCATCTCGTGGCCATCTTGCTACTATTGCACATGTAGACCTAACTTTGGATTACCACTAGAACTATGTGAATGTGTATAGTGTAGGGTTTTTTTCTTTTCTTTTTAAAAACAAATAAAAATATTTTAAAAACAATACAGTTTATTGCTGAGATTATATAGCCTGCTAATCTGTTTTTGAAATATTGTATTTGATCTTTAAACCCTAGGCTATATAATCTCAGCAATAATTGTTTTTTAAATATTTTATTTGCTTATTTGTGTGTGTGTGTGTGTGTGTGTGTGTGTGTGTGTGTGTGTGTGTGTGTGTGTGTGTGTGTGTTTGGTAACCCTGCTTCAAAAATACTTCAAAATAGATTAGCCTACTGTCTTGCAACTTGACTAAACACATCTGTCTGATATAATATTGTACCAATTAAGGAGCAGTGTTGTTAAGTAATAAATTATTACGTTTTGATTGTTGGTAATTCCTTCATAAATGTGAGATGTTTTTTGTTTGCTTGTTTCCCCCCCAAAATAGTCCCTTGGAGATCACTAACTCTTCGATCTTTCCTGATATTGCGGAGACATTATTTATCAGTAGGCATTACAAGAGTCGGATTCAAAACTAGATATCCTATCTTTCAGATGATGGACCTTAAAGTAATTTATTCTGAAGAGACCATATAACTTTAGTGACGCTCCGCTCCTAAGTGATTTGTCGTCCTATCCCATTGAATATTCTCTCCGGTATCCCTAGGCGGTAGCACAACCCCCACTTCAGACTCGCAGAGCAGACCTTGGTTCAAGCACTGCTGAGATTGCCATCAGGGCGACACGTTCACACACGGCTTACAGAGACTTTGGTGACAGTGTCTTTAGGGAATATGGCTGGGATTTTAAAAGTAGGCCTATGTTCTACGCTGTGTTTGTGTTTATTGTACCTGTGAGGATTTTTTTTTATTCGATCGAATGACTTTTGAGGACCTCGCAAGTTGTCGCTTCGCAGCCTATGGAGACTACTCTCTGACGGGACATGTAACAAACACGAAATGTAACAATTCCGCTGGCTGGTTTAGTTGGATGGAAAGAAGAATTAAATTCCTAGGAGCACGAGTGGTACTTAGCGGATGAAAAAATGAAGAACTGTTTTTGCATACTTCTACTTATCTTTCAATCCTATGTGAAGGTTCAAGGTAAGATAAGTTTCTTAACGTTACTTAACTTACGATACAGAATCATAAGAACTTCCAAGTGGTGTTTTGGTCTGTAATGGATTTGAGCTAGCTGTAGGTTTCAAGTTCCTCAGGCAGTTTAACACTGATTTCTAAAAGGCAAGTTTTTTTGGTCCTCAAGAGTTCCAAGTCCTCAGCTGGCTTCTTATCAAGTTGAGGTTGCTGATGTATGTAGAACATAACGTTACGTTAGTGATAGGCTACAACAGATTCCAACTTTCAACCTTCAAGTCTTGAGTCATTATTTATGATGCCAGGCATATAGGAGTTGCACTTGTATGAAGTGTTTTGCAATTTATGCTCCACAGTAGCTAAACTAGTCTTTCCTGCATTTTAACGTTAAATAAAGTAAGTTAACACTTGGATATTACCCAGTTCAGTGGCTTTTCGTTCACACACAAGGCTGTTTGAGAATGTTTTTTTTTCCCCATCACTAGTCACCCAGTTGTATTGCATATCACAGTGGTGCTTTGAGACTTCTGCAGCTTGCATGACGTATGCAGCAGGACCTAGTCAGAGCAACATCAGCCAAGCTCTATGGAAAAGCTCGGCACAAAGGGCACACACACATGCACAGTCAAAGCTCTTGCTGGAAATGCAAAAAGCTTTTTACTCCTATTAATTTGGCCAAACATCAACAACATTAGCCTTTAAAGTGTCTGTCTCTGTTCATGCTTTCTGTTGATCATATAATGTTTTTAAATCATGGTTCAACCTGTTTTGAAAGTCACAAAACACTGTGTGGATCTTGCCAGGATTGCGGTTTACCAAGAGCCCTGCCAACCTCACCGTGACCCAAGGCAATATGGCGCGTCTGGGCTGTGCCATTGAAGGCCTTATGAACGAACCAGACATAGTGTGGATGAAGGATGGGGAGAAGTTGTACAGCACTGACCAGATGTACATCACGCTTGAGGCCCAGCACTGGGAGACTTTCTACAGGTACCTTCATTGGAATCATTGAAGACACATGCTATACACTGTATGTTTGGATGGTGTGGTTAAAAGAAAAGAGAGTTGAAGCTCTGGTCAACGTGGACATTAGCATGTCCCCTATTTGGTCCCTTTTGTCATGCACTGTAAATATACATGTAAATGAGCTGTTTACACTTGACAGCTGTTTGAGAGACACTTATCTGTAGCCTACCTGGTTAATTAACGGTTGTTTGTCTGGTGTGTTTGTGGATTCTAAACCAGTGTTGCTCTATACTGTCTATGGTAGGGTCAAAGGAGAAATCCAGTGTCATGCATCCAGTGCCATGGCTCTGTTGTTGTAGTGAAACCGTCATCTTTCATAGTCTACCCTGGGGCTTGAACCCACAACCTCTCAATAATAGCAACTTTGGATCAGGATGTCCAAGCTTGCCCCAGCTATTTGACCCAAAAGCCCGAAGCTACCAGTCAACTAACTACCAGGCTGTGGTAGTGTCAGGAGGGAGGTTTACTATAGTGGTACATGCAGGCTATAGGCAGCTGGCATTGGTTACACAAGGTCATTGAGTGCTGTTGGTAGGAAAAAAAGATTTGTTACAGTGTACACCATCTAGGGCATTGGTGATAGATAAACTTTATGCCCCTTTCAGTTCATGTTAGTTATCAGTTTGCAATTTTGCAGTTTGCAATGGTTTCACATTGTCTGCTTCTTTTTGCCTACAGACAGCACTTGGAGACTTCACACAACTGTGCTTTTGACTGTTTCCCCCTACGGATTTCTCCTTTAAACACTTCATTATTGCCCATGCCAAATTTATACTGTATCTGTCGTTGACCTAGAGGTTTCTTCCTTCAGGAAATGACAAGACAGTGCATTGTGCTGGAGATATAAATGGCAAAAAATAACTTGGTTTTGAATAGGCAGTCAGAATGGATATTAATAATAATCTCCTTAACAAAACTTTCCAGGATTGTGCACTCTCTGCAGACTTTGGCTCGCATAGGCCTGTTTTTGGAGATATTGGGATTATGTTTTAGCTACTTTCCTGCAATGTCTGTTGGATTATTATGAAAATGCATTGCCTGACATTGGTCCAAGGAGATGTTTCATCATGGGTGAATGACCTCTGACTTGCTAACATAACCTTGGGCAGTTAGCTCCGACCCTGTGATCTTGTATTGACCACTGAAATGGGTGCTGCTGTACCCTGTTCATCGCGTCAACATCGTATTTTCAACTCGAGTGCACTTGAGTGTGAAAACCCCCCTAAGTGTTTACAAGTACAACTTTAGAGATGGACGGCATGTAGGCATGCCATGTTTTGGTATAGGTTCCCTCTGTGTTGTAAAGAAACAGTGGGTCAAACCATAAATATGGGACAAAGAGGCCTCTCTCCTTTAAAGCATGTTTTCTGTTACATACTGGAATTAAATATGGAGAAGACGGTAGGAGGTGGAGAAGGTGAGAGGGCTGGATGGAGTTGTTTCAGAAGGAGGAGGGCAGATGTAGGCTGGCTTAATCAGCTTTAAATAGCTTTCTGTTCAGCAGAGCTTGTAAGTAACCAGACATAAAGTGGGGGGTCCAGTCCACCCTGGCAGGTACAAGCTCTGGCCTGATTGAAGGTGGACTGGAATGTGGTCAGACCCCTTGTGAATAACGCTTAGGCACCGGACTGCCGGTAACGTGACCTCCGCTCCGCGGGCGGCTCTGGTGGATGCTGTCATGGCTGTTAATCTTCTGCACGAGTGCCAGCCAGTCCTCAACACATGGGTCACTCTCACTCAAGTTGTCCCACAGCCCTTCTCCACGTCACAATGAGACTTCATTCATGTAGGGAGAGAAGCATGTTTATATTTCTATGACGCCTGGTCTGTAAGTAGGGCAAAGGAATAGTGTTGACAGGCACAGAAGAATTTGGAGTCTTTACTGTATACTGCCATGTGTGTTTATATAATTGCCCTCCTGTGGGTATCTGAGCCAAGACCTCCAGGAACACTCTAAAGGTTCTTGTTGTTCCTGGGTTTGAGAGGACAATCATACAATACATTAATATTTATCATTATTGCATTTCCCATACTCAATCTGTTTATTTATTTATTTATTAATGAATGAGTGACTGCACTTAGTTTGGCTCCCTCTTATTTCTAATACACTACTGCATGAAGTACACATTCAGTATTTAGTATACTAATTTCCCGTTTCTCTGTGTCCACATGTCTAGTGTGAGAAGTGTGCAGCAGCAGGATGCAGGGAAGTACTGGTGTGAGGTAGAGTTACATGGAAAGACCATTTCGTCTGAACCTGCTTGGATTACAGTAGAAGGTACGGCAGCACTTTCCCTTTTGTTGTGTCTGTCTTCTCTTTCACAATGTAATTATTATGAAGGCTTAGTAGATTGTTTCATTGCCCATATCTCCCTGTTTGTCTGTCATGTTAAAAATTGAGACAGTGGCACTTACTGTATCAGTAACAGCAGCAGAATATTAGACCTTCCACCAAGGTCTCGTAGATAATTATGTCTGTTTAGCATTGGTTACTGTTTAAGTTAATGTAAAGCCAGCCACAGCTTACGGTATTTAGCTGGCATGTGAACCACTCTGTTTTTGTATCAGAGTACTGGAATGTTTTGGCAATACATCTCCTCTGCTCACTGCCATCTGCCATCCTCTCTTCTGCAGGGGTCCCCCATTTTGTACTGGAGCCTCAGGATGTTGCCACGTTCCCTGGGGTCCCCTTCAACCTCACCTGTGCCGCTGTTGGGCCCCCCGACCCCGTGGAGGTGCTCTGGTGGCTGGGAGGGGTGCAGGTGGGGGAGGCCATGTCATCCCCGTCAGTGCTTCACGTTCCCGGTAAGACTGCCTCACTCACTCCTCCCGCGAAGTCATAACTCATGAGGGTGGAGGTGAGTCACGACTCATGAGTCATGACTCACCTCCACTATGCCCGTATTGATTGAAGGAATAACCGAAGCAGCCGCACAGCACGATTTTATTGACGGTGGGCTACTATGGAGGATGAGCTCATTTCTTACGGGAACTTACGGGAGATGCTTTATCAGAACTGTTGTGTTTCAGAATGCTAATTACAAGCCAGCTATCACCTTCCCAGCTGAGCGAGTGAGCATCTTGTTGCAGTATTGATTTTTATATGTGCAGTGTGTAGTTTTATGAGGACTGTGTGTAGATGTGGGGATAACCTGTAAACATAACACAAATAGCAAGTGGAAGTGGAGCCCTATTTTTAAAGCCAGTATTCCCTCTGTGGCAACATAACATGTCAAAGCTCATTATTTGGATAGCAGGTGAATGAGTTGATATGACATTACAAGATCTACCTGATATCCTCAGGAGCATGACTGGAGGTGCATGGATAACTAAATGGTGTCAAAGGTTACTGTGGTAGGGTGGGAATGATGATCAGGCTTCTCTGAAACCCAAGGAAAGGCTTTTATGCTTGGCTGTTCTGTCTACGCTGGTGTTTGCAGGTAAACATTTGCTACGGGTGTGAAAGCCTGAAAGGGCATAGTTCGCTATAGGCTGAATAATAACTAGAGCAGCACCATGGAAGCTCAAACTGTGGGCTTTATTATGGTTAATGATTCCACATCATAATTTGTGTACTGTATGTGTTCCTGTACAGTATGGTATATTTCTTGTGTATTATTATTTACATTTGGCTTCAACAGGCCTTTATGCGGCTGTGACTCAGACAGATACATGGGACTCCTGTAGGGAGAAATTATCCTCAAATTACAGGGTACCGGAGTGGGATAATTGGAGACAGACAGACATTGAAATGCTGAGCACATCACAGGCTGTCTCAGTATTGCAACCTTATTATTTGTCAGTGATGCTAGTTAGATTGTAGGGATAAGTGTTGCAAAGTGTAAAGAAGAAGCCGCTTCTATTTACATCATGAATATTAACAAAGTAAGTTGATGGCTTATGTAAGCTGTGGATTAAAATGAAAAGATATTAGTCAAAGACTTTCCCCCACGCTCACCTTCCACCAAATCTGCGTTATTACCTTGCAGTATTTGCAGTCCTATTGTGGTTACTTAAAACCCAGCACTCCTAATCTTCCCTTTGGACTTCCTCTGCACTTCCTGGACTTTCAGCACTCTCTTGTTTTCTATGGTGCTTGTCATGATGATCTGTCACACTTTATTCAACCAATTCCTCTTAACCCCCTTAGCCTGTTGCTTGGTTTTGCTGAAGTAAATTGTATTTTAAGCCATTTTTAATGTAGGGAATATTTTTTAAAACCGATACAAATAATTATTTTTGCTTGTAAGGCCTATAATTATATTTTTATCTATCTATCATCACTTTTTTTCTTTGGTCTTTTTCAGAATCTAATGTGATTTCTTTTTAATGCAAGAAAATTAGCCTCCATTACTGCTATCTCATCTCATTAGTAGATGCATTGGACCATTGCTATACATTACCAAGTAATGGACTTCCCTTTTTGTGATGCCTTTTTACACTAGCAGGGCGAGGATCGATACGGTCTAACAGTATTGCTGAAGCAAATACAATTTCCATATTAAGATACGTTTTCCATTTTAACATTTATCAGATCAGTCTGTCTGCTGCCTCTCTGACAAACACACAGCAATGAAAAGAGAGTCTTACAAGCAGGAAATACTGTCAAGTCTGCATGCACTGTATGCTTGTCATGTAGCATATGGTAGCTACTTGGAGTAGGATTTTATATAAACAAAGTCTCTGCGAAAATAGCTGAATACCCCAAAGAGGTTTGTGTGGGTTTCTGTGGAGTTGGCCTTGATGAGTGTTTAGAACAGTTGTGCAACTGACTGGTGAGGCAAGTATAGACAAGTCACAAGTTAACGTACATATCTGACAGTAGCCAGATGGGAAAAAAATGTCCACTTCTAGCACGTCAGCGAGCATGTTGTACTGTATGTCACTGCATTTTGTCCTTCAGATAATAGTTGTTCGGTGTGAAAGCATACTAAATAATAGCATGATCATGTGCAAGTGATCTAATAACAACAAAAAAACTATTTGTTTACTGTTGTGTTTGTAAACATCGACATCACTATACTATGTTATCTGATATACGTAGTGTACTTGTATATTAATTGGGCATAAAGTTTATGCTTGAAGTTTTCCAGCCAGATGGTTTTCCTCTATCCTTGCTGTTGTGGTTCAGTCATCTTGGGGCCTTGAGCTGTGCATGCAGCACTGGAGGGCTTCATTTAGCATTCCTCCTGTCACCCCTCGCTTTGCAAACTCTCTTCCAGGCATCAATGAGAGCATCAAGTTTTACTGCGAGGCCAAGAACGCCAGGGGAATCTCTGTGTCCCGCACAGGCACTGTGCATATGAAAGGTAAGGCTGCGGTTAATTATCAGGACTGTGAGATTTGTTCACAAAGTTGTTTAGAGATGTTAAGAAAATAGAAACAAATCGACTATTTATAAAGTAAACTTTAAGATTTTTACATCTAATCTAATTTATAGCTACTGGATTATTTTTTTGTTAAAGACCTATTGAAAGTGATGCGTATTCAGTGGGAATATGCTTTACCGAGTTTGTTTTTATAACCACTCCTGTATCTGTGTGTGTGTGTGTGTGTGTGTGTGTGTGTGTGTGTGTGTGTGTGTGTGTAGCACTCCCAGGGGCCCCCAAAGATGTCCAGGTGGTCCAATCATTGGAGAATAACATCACCCTAATGTGGTCACCTGGTTTCACCGGTCACACAAACCTGCTGAACTGCACCATACAGGTAATGTAGGAGAGCAGCCAGCTCACAGATGAGATTCCCTATCTGCTCAGCTGTTTGCATTCGCTGTTGCATGACCTCATTGAAGAAAGAAAGTATAAAGCAAGATTACAGGAGCAGTCGAATGGCTAATCTGCCCCAATCCAAACAAACCAATAGAGCAGTTCTTGGATTGAGTCAGGTAGCACATTCCTGTGGGTTCCTTTGTCATTGCAAAAGCATTTCATTGCTAGTGGTTATTATGGTTTCCATCCTGTGATCAAAATGTCATAACACCTCATGGTTATGCTCTGTGACTACTTATCCGATTGTTGTTGTTTTTTTTTTCTCTGCATTGGCTTGTTTGTGCTTTGGTGTGTTCGAGCGGCCCACTGCAGAGTCGTGTAAACAGCTCAGAGCGACAGTAAGCAAGTGACTGAGCTAGTGCCAGGAAATTGCTTTCGCCCTCGTCGACCCAAGTAGCCGGCCCAGCCGCTGTGCTTTTGTTTTTAGTCCTGAAGCGATGGCCGCACTTCCTCCTCTCCCCCCCCCCCCCTTCCTCGAGGCTCTCACATGGAGACCCATGGACTCAGGAAGAGGACGGGAGAGTGTGTGTCTTAGAGCAATCAGATGGTATGCTGCTCGTGAGAGTCAAGTGACCGCATCCCTTTCCTCTTAACGCAGATGTCGAAGATGTCGAAGGCCTCTGGACGGAAGATGGGCCTTCCGGAACGCCGCGTGATAGTACCGCCCTACCAGGTGGTGATTGGTGGTCTCCAGTGGCACTCAAACTACAGTATGCGAATCCGCTGTGCAAATGAAGTGGGACTCTCGCCTTTTTCATCCTGGATGAATTTTCAGACTCCTGAATCAGGTATAATAACAATAGCTTATGTTTCCAAGTAAATACAGTTAGCCTGTATCACTACAGACTATTTATCTGTGATTTTTTTCTTCCTGTATTAGAAGTGGCACCAATTTTTCAGACTACGCCAACAGAATGTGCTGCATCTGTTCATTCTGATTAAGTGAATACCCTCCCCCATTACTTTCACAAACTCTACAAACTAATTGATTTCCAACACTTGGTATTCTATCAACCAACATTAACCACAGAGATGGATAATTGTATTCAATGTTATTAATTAGAGACATATGATCATATTTGTCTTAACAAACTGTCACTGTTTTAATCATACTGTATGAAACATTGACTCAGTATGATTCAGAAGCTCTTATGACTGGGCAGAGGGTTATGTTGACATCTTAAGATATTTCGATGAGTTGTTTCCACATAGCTTGCGTTTTAACATTTTACATGTTATTTTAACATGGCGGAAGTAGCTTGGGAAGAAAACAAAACATCAAAGCATTGTTTTTGTTTTTATTTTAAAATATCTACATTCCACATTCTTTTGTCTTCTTCAGCACACTTGTTTATGAATGTGTTTGAGACTAATAGAATGTGTATATGTGGGCCACAGGATCAGTTCCGCTTTAGCTGTAAACATTTTAAGCACACGCGAGGGCTGTCAGTAAATCTTTTGCCATTAGACATGATGGCAGTGGCCTTGCTTGTGACTGAGGCTAGCAGGGCCTACAGTTCCGCTGGGGCCTGAGAAGGCATGCTGTGGCTCGGTGGTCTTTTGTGGGCTGGCTTGGCTGTCTCGGGGTAAACAAACTGAGAGGGGAGGTTGTCTGGGAGGCCCAGGCTCTTCCCCACTCCCACCCCCACAGCCTCAACCCTCCAGCCCCATGCCCTCAGAATCCTTCCAAGCGGCCCCAGCTGCACCGTGTGAGTGGGTGTTTGGGTGTTAGAAGGCTGGTGGTGATGCTGAGGGGGTTGGATGGGTGGGTGGGTGGAGGGGGGAGAAGGGGGCTCTGATGGTGACCCTGTTTGCATGTTTGTAAATGGGCAGCGCTGGCCATTGGCCAGTGGATTCCAGCCTGGCTGGTACAATGGCCCATTGTGCATGGCCCCAATCCATTTCAATGTGCTCTTGCTAATAGATGGTTGCGCCCTCTGCAGGCCGTGCTCATCACTGCACCCTGGTGTAAGAGGTGGTGTTGTTATGAGAGCACTGGGCGTGCTTGTTATTGATCTATGGGCAGCTTTTACACAAAGAGCAGGTGTGTGTTTTGAAGGTTGGGAACAGCACACACATACTCTATCAGGAGAAGTGATGTATAATTTGTCCTCTTTAAGGGAAACTCCTCTGGTTTTCTTTAGCTGTTGGTTCATTATTTAGTCTGTGTTGTACAAAATATTCCTGTTCTTTTTTCCATCATCACTACTCTGTGACCTCAAACAACATGGCTATGGTATATGTATTTTCCTTTAATGAAAGAAATGTATCAGTATTTAGGTTTATTCAAGGGAGCTTGTAACAAACAAAAGAGTCAGTGCAGACTTGGATGAAGTTTACAGCAAATCAGCAGCCTCTGATTCTTGATTAAAAATATATTTGATGATGTGGTTATTTTAATGTTTTTTATTTGCTGCCTTTCGTCACAGTGCCCTTGACAGCACCAAAGAACCTCACCTTTGACCTTTCTGAAGAGCAGCTGTCCCTGACCTGGGCACCTCTGGAGGAAGAGGAACTGGGAGGGCAGCTTCAGGCCTACAAGGTGCAGTGGAGCCTGGGAGGAGAGAGCCAGGTACACACGGACTCAATAACAACTCTTATCAGGCCCCACCCCTCCTACTATGACTCAGAGAGAGAGAGAGAGAGAGAGAGAGAGAGAGAGAGTGTGTGTGTGTGTGTGTGTGTGTGTGTGTGTGTGTGTGTGTGTGTGTTTGTGTTTGTGTGTGTGTGTGTGTGTGTGTGTGTGTGTGTGTGTGTGTGTGTGTGTGTGTGTGTGTGTGAATAAATAAACAAAGCAAGTAGAAGTTGTGAGGGATGCTGTTATGGCTATGTTAATTATTCCAAAACAACACAAACATGGTATATTTGACAATGAGTGGGTACTTATCTACTTAGAGTGCACCCATGGCACTTTGTGTATTTCAATAGAGACCCATATTTATACATGCTGCTTGGATTTATATGCATACAGTATATTGTACGTAGAAAATGTATTGATTTCATGCTAAAAGCTTCATCAACACAAATGAATGCCTTTCTGATAGTTGTTCTGAAAGCCTGTTAAAAAGACTTTCAGAAACCCATGTAAACATGTGCTACTGCAAGTTTACTGGTGGATATGGTCTCCACATTTTCATGAATGAGCTCATGCAGGTCAAATATGTCCAACTTATTGTCCAGCTGGATCGGTTGAAGGCTCTAAAAACATGACCTCATTCCACTGTGCTAGTCACATGCCTAAACAGTCATGCGATTAAAAGAGCTATAACCAGACCCTTAGTTAGTGATTAGCTTGTACGCTATAGGCATACACCCATTGAATTGTGCCTTACTCATAGTTAATCCTCCTTCAGGGAAAGTGGTTGATGAAATGCTGTATGCTGTAAGTTGTTTAAGGACGGGCCAGTTCAAAGAACGTAGTTATAGAAACAGTCCATGGAGAAGAAAGTTATATGAATTCCCCACAACCATGAACAGATTGTTTGTGTCCGCACCAAGCAGTAGGACTCTATTTTTCATATTGTGATATCGTCATCATGGCGTTAGAAAACAGTGGTTTTGTTAAAGTTAATTTTCTATAACTTAATCGGACCATTTTCCTTTTCTTAAAATCTACTCATTTGAACCCCACACATCAATCCAAGTGATCATCCCACCCCCTCTCTTTACCCAGGATGCATTGCTGTATAAGGAGAACGTGGCTCACTTGTCTGGTGGGGGTCGCTTCTTCAACGCTACGTTCCAGGTGGCAGCATGTACAGTGATCGGATGTGGACCATGGAGTCAGCCAGTGCTGGTTATGCCTGCCTCAGGTATGTCTCTCAACACACCACCATCACTATGTGTGTTTATCTCTGTCATGACATCCACCACTAAAAATTGAATTCACATTTCAAGTTCACATTTGCTTTGTCATTGTATTCTTTTTAAAAAAACACATAATTGCAGTCAACTGTTTGTTTGAATTATGCCCTTCCTCTGGAAATCTATGTGTTTCAGTCCTATAATCAGTCATGTATTTATATATTTAGTTGCAAATGTTTGGTTTCCTGCACCCAGAATATCTACTCTAACTCTCCCCTGAAAAACCTACTATTCAACCTGCATGATTGAGTGTTGTAACTGAAACAGTATTTATCCTTTGTCTGGATGGCGTCTGTTTGGTGGTCATTTTTTATGGCCCTGCATGTGTCTGTGTGTGTGTGTGTGTTGTGGTGATGCGGTGTGTGTTGTGGTACTACATCAGCCCTGCACGGACAACACCAGCGAGGGCACATGTGGGTGGGGTTGATCCTCGGCCTTCTGGTGGCCACCATGGTGGGCCTCCTCCTCACCGTGCTCGTCCACCGCCGAGGCAAGGAGACGCAGTTCGGGTAAGAATGTAGCACAAGATTAATATTTTTTTTTTAATGGTTCCCCCACGACCATATATAAGTGTGACCATGCCACCAAATGTAGGTGAATGAATTTTCAATTCAAATCTTCAAACTTCATACAAAGTACTTGCATACATGCATGTTGGAAAACAGAGGGAAAGAAGCTACTATTGACCCTGCTGTTTCAAAAGGGAATATAAGTGACAGCTGCAATCAGGATAATTTTGTTATAATTGAGAAATGAATGAAACTCAGTCTGATTTGACATGAATGAAACTGGAACTATGAGAGGAGATGTTGAATTGAATAAAAGAAGCACTACTTGAATTGGCTGGTCTACAGAATAACTTTGTGTCTAGCAATATCTCTTTGTATTGTTTGCCACTTACTGCTCTTTCCAACCAATATTTTAACTTTATGTCCGCAGATCGGTCTTCAAACCACCTGGCACAGACACCACAGTCACTTTCACCGCAGCCAGATCTTTCAACAGGCAGTGTGCAGAGTTGCCAGAATCCACCTGTAAGTTTTGTATGCAGGAACCCACAGCAAATACGGGCGCCTGTATTTCCACTGGATTGTCCCTGAGTGGAGTAGAGTTGGTTGTTAAACTGAATGTTATTGACTGAATGTTACCTCTGTGTCCCCCTAGTGGACAGCCTTGGAATCAACGATGACCTGAAGACTAAACTGCGAGATGTTTTGATTTCTGAGAGACTGTTAACACTAGGCCATATGCTTGGAAAAGGTTTGTAATGGGTTTTTTTTTTGTTTGGTTTTTTTGTCAGATCAGTTTGATAGATTTCCTTTCCTCAGACAATAGAAAGTATAAATTGAAATTCTGCACATTGGCTGTGGCTCTGTATAGGGATAACTGAGGTTGTCTCTGTGTGTATCCAAAATACAACTTACCCTTGAAAGTGCTGAACAAGCAAAGACTGGTGTTGAAGGGTGTTTACAGGGTGCCGGTCCCTAGTGACATATGATGTGTCTAATAAAAACTGTATTGTTGCATGTCATGAAATCTTCATTGCTGTAGCATCAAGGATTGATTGGGACGTCCTTGGCTACAAAAACATGCCCTAAGGCATGGACTTGTTTGAGGTGAAATCAGGACGGGCCCCCTATGGTTATCTGTAATGGAATGTATTTATTTTTTGATAGGTGAGTTTGGGTCGGTGAGGGAGGCATTTTTGAAGATGGAGGATGGTACTGTTCAGAAGGTGGCCGTGAAAGTCCTAAAAAGTGAGTGTTCTCTGTTCTCATACCACACACATTTCCTCTGTCTATCCTCTTACAGACTGTGATTGCATTCATAGCCTCTAACAGGCTCCTGGTATCAGAACCTCTGAGTATTTCCAGGGTTATCATTGAAATAAAAATGTAGAAGTTCTTTTGGGAGCATTTTTGTCTGTTTTTTCCAACAGTACAAAATTAAAGACTATTATGTTCATGTTTCAGCTGACATCAGTTCTTCAAGTGACATTGAACAGTGCCTGAAAGAAGCTGCCTATATGAAGGATTTCCACCACCCCAATGTCATCCAGCTCATAGGTCAGTTCGTATCCATACTTTCAGTTACTTTATAATCAACTCTATTTGAGATTTTATGATGCTCATCAAAATGAAGTGCAGTTGAATACAGCTCTCTCACTAAAACCATTCAAGGACTTGCAATGGAACACATAAGGTTACACTGGCCTAGTCAGTGTCCTCATCTTCCTCATCTTCATCCGGAAACGTGTTTGTATGTTTTTCCGTTTTCATTTCTCACCTCAGGGGTAAGTCTGCATCGTCGTCCCCAGCAACGATTGCCCATTCCCATGGTGATTCTTCCTTTCATGAAGCACGGGGACCTGCACACGTTTCTCCTCATGTCACGCCTAGGGGATGAGCCATTCGTGAGTGATGCTCTTGATTTTGTTGTTTACATGCTTCTAGTCACTAAAGGAAAGACACCCACGTACAGTATTAGCACATCGCCTGAAACCCTTAAGGAAATAAATATTCTTAGCGGGATGTGACTTCCTGCACTCTGTGTGCAAATCTTTGACCATCAGGCCTCTCACATTCAAAAAATCCCTCAGGTTATTTCCTTTTAACATGATATCTATTTGCTTATAACAGCATCATGATAATTTCCTGCAGGCATCAGAGAGATGTTTCGGAAAGTTAAATGAAGGTTAAGTGGAAACACGAATGCTTGAGTCAGCTGTCTCTCTATCTGTCTCTATCTGCTCCAGACATTATCACTACAAATGCTGATCCAGTTCATGTTGGATATTGCTCGGGGGATGGAGTACCTTAGCAGCAAGAACATCATCCACAGGGACCTTGCAGCTCGAAACTGCATGTAAGTGAAGTTTAGTGTGAAGACGGACTGAGCATGCTCAAATGTTTATTATCTGTGATCACATCATATAGTGACTACATTAAAGACAGGTCTCTCTTATGATTTTAGGCTCAATGAAAACATGACCGTGTGTGTGGCGGACTTTGGCCTGTCTAAGAAAATCTACAGTGGTGACTACTACAGACAAGGCTCTGTGTCCAAGTTGCCTGTCAAATGGATTGCATTAGAAAGCCTGGCTGACAATGTCTACACTACTCAGAGTGATGTGGTAGAGTACTATCCTTTTTTGAACATTCAGATTACAAAAATAACAATTGCAAAAACAAGCCCTACATAACAATATAGTATAATAATATGCACTTTTGATGTCCACTGGGCCTATACAAATCTCTACTAGGCCAACACAAATTTGAAATGAAATTAAATATAAAACTGTAGTAATGCATTTATTAGTCTTGTTCGGGATGTTAAGAAGTGTCTCTGTCCTGTCAGTGGGCATTTGGCGTGACCATGTGGGAGATTATGGCCCGTGGGCAGACCCCTTACCCTGGGGTGGAGAACTCTGAGATCTACGAGTACCTCATCAAGGGAGAGCGGCTCAAGAAACCTGCAGACTGCCGCGACGACATGTGAGTTTGCTTGAGTTGGGAGTAGCGTATGTTTACATGAAACTTACTGTACTTGTTCTGTTTACCTATGAAATACATTTAATCTGCTAATGCTAGGTATTTGATGAAGCTTTGCTGTTGCTAGCAAATAAAATATTAATTTCACTAACTTCACTCATACAGTTCAAAATAGACCAGGAATATATATTAATACTGAAAGATGAAACATTTTCAGGCAACCTACTCAAGCTTAAAAAAAAAAAAAAAAGATCAAGCAGATATTTACAAAAGTTTACAGATATTTACTGATACAGATACAGTTACAGTATTTACCTGTATTAGTGGACAGGCCACATGAGAAGTGATTACTGACACAGCTCATCAGTGCATCACTGCAGGCATTTTCCAGTCTAACCCTAAACTCTGTGTCTCAGTTATGAGATCATGCATAGCTGCTGGAGCCCTGTACCCAAGTGCCGCCCCAGCTTCCAACAGCTGATTGACCAACTGGAGGGCCTGTGGGGAGGGATCTGTCCAGGGCCTTCCAAGGAGCCGCAGCTCTACGTCAACCTGGAGGGGGAGGGCCTGGACGGGGGTGCGGAGCAGCCAGCTGGAGCCTCCTCTGGTCCGGAGCCTGGAGGGTCCTGGGGGGTGCCCTGGCAATGTGTGGGTATGGAGGAGGACGAGAAAGACTGGCTGATGGTGTCCTCAGGGGCAGCGCTGGCCATTGGTGGAGATTACCGCTACATTATTGGTCCACGATGCGGGCTGGAAGATGAGGACAGGCCGCTGGATGGTCTTTCAGAGGACGTCAGGGATGAAGATGACGATGTAGTCATTAATGTTTGATTTATTTAAAAAAGACACTTTGTTGTTTGATGTTGCTGTCTTCATTCCCTTCACCGTGAGTGAACACTTTCTAAACCTAAAGAAGGAAGAGTGGATGCATCCTTGCTGAGATTTGAAACAACACATCTATTGGAACTGACTTTTCAATGGCATGGAGAAAATGTGTTGTAAGATCTGAAAGACTTTATAACAGACATCTCCTCGAAACCGAGGTGTTGCTATTAGGGCACCACAAAAGAAAACTTCCCTGGCAACAATCACGCTGCTGTTAAAACCATGAAATAATGACCTTACATAAATCTTAAGTAGCATTTTCATACGGCTCAGTATTTCTAATGAAGGATCAGCGTATTTTTTTTTGTATGACTAGTAGACTGCCTACTAGAGGCATTTTAGCAGCAGCCACAAATTCAGATTACTAATGATATTGTAGCAGCACTTTTGAAATCAGTGTCCCACTATGTGGAACACTGCTACTGTTGTCATGGTCACTATTTTGGGCCTTGACATCATGTAAAAAGCTAAAAGATTTGGTAGCATAAGTACTGTAGATACTTACTCATAAGCATCCAACAACACATGGGAATACATTAAAATATTCTGATTGGATTACACTTTCAACAATAACTGTGACAGCAAGGGAGATTTTGTTATTTTCCTTTAGTTTTATAATTTCCTATTGTTTAACTTTAATCTGTGTGGACTGTGAAAGCAGTTTCAGGTGTAATGATGAATTTTTTCGAGAAATCGTACATTTGTGTGCAAGTGTCAAACTGCCATTTTAGTGGAATAGTTTGAATTTATAGCATTCCATGCATTGGATATCAAGGGAAGTGTGTTACTTTATTCAAATTGTTCAGTATTTTCTGTGTTGCATGTCAAAGGGCTTGATGTTTAAGCTGGAAAAACATCCAAAATAGAGGTGATACCTTTTTGTATTAAGATTCCTGGTCTGCCATTTGGACACTATTTGGACCGTTTGGAAGCTATTGACCTATGATCTTAAAAATGACTGCTAATTATTCTTTTTTTTTGATGATGATGATGATGATGAATATAATGAGTTTGCTCATTTTCGATCCCTTCAGCACTGTCTTTCCTGATGTCTTGTGTCTTTCAAAGATGAATGCTTGCAGAACATGAAGCTTTGAGTCTAACACTATTTCTAAAGATGATTGCATCTGGCCTTTATATTCCAAGCAATGGCAGTCCCTCCACACCTTTCTGCTTTAGCAACACCTTGGATGAAGTTTGGAGACCTACAGTACACACTTATAAATAATCATTGGACTGGACTTGCTTGTCAAAGGAGACACTGATGACAATCTAATTCTCATCCAGTAAACCTGACTTTTGAAATGTGCTCATGTATCAGTTCAATGAAATCTGGGTCACTTAGAATAACCGTGTGTCAGTACAACAGAATATTATAGGCGTATATGGATGGACATGGAGTTGAATTAAGGTAAAGAACATGTCAAGCTTAATGTTCTGCAAAAGTGGGTACCTCTTTCGAGATTTTAATGATGTTACTGTTCCTACAATACAGTAAAAAAAAAAAAAAAAACATAGATGCAAAAACATTGAAGAGGCCTACAGTCCATGGCAGAGGTTCCTCATAATCCTAAATATCACCTCTTATTTTATGCATTCTCATCGTTATCTCAACCAGTCAGAGTTGGTTGATGTGATGGCTCTCAATTAATATTACGAATAATATTTAATACGCCGTCATCACTCAAGGCAAAGGAGTGCACATTGCTAACCTGTAAAGGTTATGGCCATGGAACTACAGTATGGTATTTCACTGTATTCATGTATTCTTGGGGTAATGAACATAATTAACTGGTAATATCTGGGGTGCTATGCTATGCTACCTTGAATGCATATCTATGGTACATTAGAAACTGTGAATGTGACTACATCATTGTAGCACAATAGAACTGGGCATTTCTGTTTGGGTGACTTAAAGGATTCTTATATTGTTCCAGGCGTGAATATTGACGTAACTTGCAAAACAGTGATAGGATTATTTTTTCCATTCTTGATTTTTTATTTCATGTTACCATTCATCCAGATTCTCTATTCTGCCTAATAGTAGACAACCACTATGAGACTGAACTGAAATGTTTAAATCATGGTATGCTTTTTAGAGTTGTAACAAGTGTTGTGAAAGGTCTGTTTGAAAAAAAAAAACAGAATCAATATACCTTTAACTAAAAGTACTTAAGAGTACTACCTTCACCTTTCCAATTGAAAACACAGTCAAAGTGTAACTACAGCTTATTTAATTCTTTTAACTTGGCAAAATTGATTTGCTAATGTAATATTATGGAACACTCCCACACATCATACCTTCAGTTCAGGCTTGAAACACTATAGGTTTGTACTTGATAGCCCTTTTTTTCTACAAATGTTGAAGTGTCTGATTTAGATTATAATGACAACATTCAAATATTTTTTAGTGTTGCTAGTTGGGCAAAAGCTCTATACATAGGACGGCTTATGCCTCCAATATAGGTTTTATACTGCTACACATTATGAAAATTAAATACGAACATTAATAAATATCACTACTACTGATACAACTGACTCCTACTGTAAATTGTTTTGCATTTTTTGCATGCTTATCTCAGAAAGGTTTAGGCCTAAATGTAGGCCAAGTCCAGGGGTCAGGAACATTTTTGGCTGAGAGAGCCATGAATGGCACACATTTTAAAATTTAACTCCATGAGAGCCACAGAATATAGAGGCATGTCTTTTATTCGTTTGATTATCTTGTCTTTATTGGAAAAGTCATCAAAAAGTTCATTGGCAACATCAAGCATGAGTGTTTTGGCATACTCTCCATCTGTGAATGGTTTTCCATTTCTCACAATTCTTAAAGCACCAGCACAGCAAGCCGAATTCCAGTCACCTTGGACCGAAATAGATAGATGAATGGATTGAAATAGGCCTACATGAGAATGTTTTATATTTTTAACGTTATTAGTCTTTTTATTAAATATCTGTCCGTGAGCCAGATGCAACCACCAAAAGAGCCACATCTGGCTCACAAGCCAGAGGTTCCCTACCCCTGGCCAAGTGTATGCGATCAGCTTCACTTCAAGATTCTTTGTAAATCAATACAGTTGTAATCCAAATCTGTGCAGTACTTTTCGAGTTATGTTGTAGACAGACAGACAAACACACACCGGCAAAAACATAACCTCCTTGGCGGAGGTAATAAAGACAGGCTGAATAAAGGATTTCAAGTATCTTTGTTTTGGTGTATAGTGTTGAACATAATGACACATACACCTCAGAGAGACACAAAAACTTTTTTCTTCACTGTCAAACACTGAATCAGAGTGAACTTATGTCTGTTTCAGGTCAGTCAATATTGTCACATTTTTCATATGATAAATGTCAGACTAATAATTAACTATTTTTTAGAGATATTCTTTGTTTTATTTAAATCCGACAAAAATTTACATCCACTTCCTTAGTATTGAGAGTGAAGCCTTGAAACTGTTTCATTTGGGTCGAAAGTTTAGGGTATCCTTTCACAGGCCTCTCACAATATTTAGCTGAAATTTTTACCCATTCCCCTTGACAGAACTGGTGTAACTGGTTCAGGTTTTTTCAGGCCTTTTTGCATGCATACTTGTATGCCTTCTCATAGCTTTAATATATCCATATCATTTTCTGCCACTCCCAAACGTCACATCAGAGACTGGCAAGAAAATGGCATGACCTCAACAGTGGTGTACCTCAGGGATCAGCTCTTAGACCCACTACATATCACATCACACAGTAGCATTGACACATTAATTTATATTAATCTATAGCCAACTTATCTTTCCTTCAGTTAAATCTTTTCTAAACACCACTCCTAGTTGTCACCGACCCTGGCTAATTTGAGTCTCATAACATAACTTATCTAAAATATATCAGGATATCTTGCCACGTGTAGTCTATGAAATTAGCCTGACAAACCAGACTTAAATAGCGCAATAGGATAGCGCTACGAACAGAGCCATATAGCCCTAGCTGTGACCAATCAGAGACCGAAGCTGAATGGTTACCCACCACCAAGTTCCTATGGCTAATCTCTAGACTACTGGCTGAGCAAAACAATTTGCTACCTCTAGAGTGCGTCTACCGGTAGATTTCTTGGTTAGGCTACTATACTATTCCTTGTTGAATTTATTTTAACAATACACTGTTCTTTCCAATTCACTTTTGTACACTAATGGTTCGGTCACTGATTTACAATAGGAATATAACAACATTCATTGTACTCACTGTAATGACTAATCACTATTATTGAGGGTTGTACATGTGTGTGTGTCCAGTTAAAGGGGAGTGAGATTTGTCATTAGGACCTACAGTATAGGAGGCGTTTGTGGTCTGTAACTTGCCACTCCATCAACTACAACTTACCCTCGGCATGGGAGTCAAACGTTTATAACCGCTAAAAGCCCAGGCCTCCAAATCAGCAGTTAGAAGCGTTCATGAAGGACAAGGGAATGTGAGGATTTACATGTACACATTTGAAAGCCAACCCTTTATCCCACTACCCTGTTTCCCCAAATCTTGATGTGGATGTGAATCTGCAACTGTGGTTCTTCGTTTTTTTTTTTTTTTTTATCTGAGCCCCTATAAAAAATGTGGCAAAAAGAAGTTTCTGGTGCACACATGTAAGTTTCTGATGTGCATCTGAAACGTACACACACAAGTTTTTCCATGGGCTTAGTATCCTGCACAGATTGACAACATCTTACATGATCCAATATGCTATACACATTTTATAGGTGCTCTGGCTAGTCAACAGACATTCCTTTACTATGTTAAAATGTTAGTGGTCCTCAAACTAGATGTAGTGAGAGATTAGCCTGATTTGACCATCCGCTTTCACATCTCCATTGGCAATGTTTTCTCTCTAGAGGGCGCTGTTCTATGTTTTGAAACATTTTGCTACAGCGCGTATAAAATGGATAAAATGCTTTCTCTTGAACTCGTGGTTATGTCCGGGTGCGATAATGGATTTAATTTCTCACTCTGTTTGCTGAATTTGGCCCGCACAGCACGACTGTGAAAATTGTACCCGATTTGTGGTAGGAACGAAATGAGCGACCGCGCCACTAGGTGGCGTTCATCTAGCTAGTGAAAGATAGGCTAGGCTACTAAAAATTTTTTTAGCCCACATTAGCAAAATCAAACACACATTACTTTAATTCTCTCTCTAGTAACTCTTAGGTAGTTTCACTTCATGATTCTGTCAGCTGGCCTTTTGCTCGACGGCTCCAATGGCATTTGCTCGTCGGTTCACCTATGCTGGCGGCCTTTTTTCATGGTATTTTTATTATCTAGGAAAGCAGAGAGCAAGTGGACCACATAGCCTATCTGGGCTAATGCCCATCAGCCATCGGCTATCTGACACTTTTAACAGGCTAATGAGGTCTTAGACAAAATATACAAAATCAGGACTCGACTCCTATTTCGTGTAAAATCGATTCTTCCTCATTTCCCATGGGTAGTTCCGACTAAGAAACAGGCATCATGGCTAAATGCGGCTGATATATATTCTTATTAGGACTATTATTACGGCTAGAGCGACAATTTCGACATTTCCCCATGATTTAGCGTGCACAACGCCTTTGCCCTGACAAAACAACACATTGTACAGTGCTGCGAAAATCAGAGCCGATGCTTTACATCTTGTACATTGTGAGAACAAAATGGAAGCTTCTAGCCTTCACCATCCTACGACTAGGTCCGGCCAACACCGACGTAGTGGGTGCCATATTGTTGATTTTACCTTCAGGTGGAAACCAGGTGACGATAGATGTACCGTATCTGAACAAAGATGACTAGACGCTAACGTCAAACTACAACAAACATTGCTTTGCTGTAGACTGATCGAACGAGTAGAAAGATCTGGAATGCTTTTATCCTCAGATCTAATGCAAGAACACGGTAGCACATTGATGTAGAACTTCTCAGATGCCACACTATCGTGTCACCAGATATTTAAACTGCAAATACACGCATCGAAGCACGAAAGCACATGTCAACCATTTGAAGCAATGTTCTACGAAACCACCTCACAAAAACACAACGTGGCATAAGCACAGCATACAAGATTCGACAATCGTACAATACTCTCTCGACGACAAACGTCCTTTTAACAAAGTGTTTGCATGAAAGTGACACGTAGCCTGCACATTGCGTTACCATCACGATATCAATATTGTTTGTAAAAGACAGTAAAGTAGTTGGGTAGATACCCTTATTAAAATTTCTCTGATATGAGCTTGCGCATATACGTGCCACCGCTGAAGCTGTGACGTAGTCTACGACAGCACGTACGCTTGCCTCGGCTGGGTGAGACGCACACAGTAATAATGTTCGAAGTGGGGAAAGAGAGAAAGGACGACCAAGGAATTCAAGAACAGACGAACGTCGTTATCCACTTTGAAACATTTCAGTTTACAAAAGGTAAACAATTGATTCCGATATGAGGGAGGCGTAGAGCAGACAGAGAGAAAATGGATTGACCACGTGCATTCTGTGTCGCAGAAAACCCCAAAGGTTTGCTGGTCTTCTATGGTCTTCCATCGTGTTGGCTCAGGGATTCACGCGCCATTCGGGTCAGCTGCAGATTGCACGCGCTACTGTGGTAGGATGTTGCGCTAGGCCTGTGCTCTGAAGCACGGTGTATGGGAGTAATCAGGCCTTTGCTGTTGTTTTTATATTAATTTTAGTCTCATGTTGAGGTTAAAAAACCAATCGGATCAATATAGATGCAAGTTATTGTTTAAATATCCTCCAAATGTAGTATGTGATGGTAAATAACCCACGGCCGATCGCATGTCATGCGCTATCCAATCAAGTTGTTTTGATAATTCATTGGTGCTAGAGAATCGCGTTTGTAAATTTGATGAACGAGTAAGGGCATTGACAACAACGGCTCATAATTTACTTTCTTGTAATATAATACAATTACAGAATCACACTTTGAGGTGAATGTTTCGCGCCGTCAACCGAGTGGATATTGAATAAATTAAACGGTTAGCTTGCTTTGGGCCTCGAAGCATTAGCCGAGGCTACTGCTTTTATCACCAAGGCCTAGATTGCCAGCCAATAGTTAGTGTTGACACTAGCCAAACTTACTTTCCAGCACAACTTTTAAGTTTGGTTAGAATATCAACATTATCGTTTGTTGTTCGTTCCTATAAAGTAGAAGGTAGGCTATGACAGCAGAGAATAAAGACAAGTATTAAAGTATAATGTGTTATTTCCAGATGAAACAAAGCTGCAAAATTACCCAACTTCGTAAATGTGTGACATATTTACCATCAACCAAGGGCAATATGGCACACATTACATACATTCAAACATGCCAATGCATGCATGTCTGGATGTGCATAGTAATTCAGAGCACACACATACACACACAAACATATTGTATATTGCCTCATACAAACACACACATACATTTGCCCCTATATTGGTGATTCACCAGCCACTTCGAGTTTTTTTTTTTATGTCCAGCTGAACAGACTTTCCCACACGTAATAAACAAGACTATATTTTATGTACAATGGCCTATTAGTACATTTAGAAAGTAATCTATGCTGTTTTAGGCTAATTACCAATTAGCGCAGCAATTTACATACCATTCAAACAAATCTTGTGTCACATAGGCCTACACTTTTATACACTTCAAGCAGTGCACTTTATGCACTACCAGAGTAAGGTGTGAATTTCATTAGAATAATTGCCATTAGAACAAACATCAGTATCTGATATTTGGATGCCATTTTCACATCTTCATTAGCCTAGCTATTATAGTTAAGTTTGTTGCTAGCAGTAGGCTAATAACTAGCACCTCATGCAGAAGGTATTAATTTTGAAAAGCTGGCGATTGTTCCTCGTCTTATGTTTCCAATTTGGTGTCCAGCATACTCAACATTTTGACCTTTATAATTGCCATTCACTGTATCAATATTGAAGACACAGGGTCATTCACATAGCCTACTCGGAGATAGGAGAGCTTTGCCCTGTTCTATGATGAAGCATTTGGCTCCTTGTTTTCTGATACAACTATTTATTTGAAGGGATATGCCACTGTTTCGGCCTAGGCCCATTTTGCTCATTTTCAAGCACCATAGTGCAAGTAGTTCAAGCCATAGATCAACTAGTTCAAGCCACAGAGTGACTCCATGAGTACAGTTCAATTGAGAACACTATCCGCACTTACTAAGTGCACAGGTTTCATAAGGTCAGTGCTGTTCCAAACCGAATACTCAATGGTGCACTTACCGGAAATTACAGGTTGCTATCTGCTAGGTAGCTGCTAGCAGTAACAAGCTGAAGACTGCTAAACCAGGCGATAGCGATAACTGTAACCACAAGCGCTGTGTTGTACATGCACAGTATTCTACATCTTAAAAGTATTTAGCACAATGCACAAAATTTATCATTGAGCTGGCTTTCAGTAGCGCTTAGCAGTATAAAACAGCAGGGCTAGGTGTTGATTCACGCCGGATTATAGCTTTAAAGTACACTTATTTTCACCGCGATCTGAAAGGGAATGCACTTCTTACCTGTACTAGCTGTACTAGTAGTACAGTAAGTATGGATATTGGAACACACAGCATGTCTAGGGACTCTGATAATGCTGTGGCCGATGCGATACAATGTTGAGCCATTTTAGTACCCTTAAAATAGCGCTTTGAATGCGAGGGGCAATGTTACACTGGCATGCTCATTGAAACCCATTGTATGGCTCTTGACGGCAACTGCAGCAGATCTTATCAGCTAGCAGCTACCATCATAATTTTCATTTTGAACAAAAGTTTTTTATACATGACAAAAAAAGTTTCACTTTTAGTTCCCTTATAGCACATTTCTGCTTCTTTATTGACCAAGACAGCCAAGAAAACAACAACATTGTCACAGGTTCTAATGGCTAGATGCTGAGAATGTGGGGTGGTGGTTTTCTGTAGCCTGACATAGCCCGACCATAATACTGCTGTTCATCCGTATTCATGGTCTGGAGGTTCTTTAACCTGGCGCGATTATACTGCGGGGGGGAGGGCATTCACTTTTGGTTTGAAACAATTGGACAGCTCGTCTAATCAGCGTCGCTTATTGGCCGGTAGACTCTCTACCGATATAAACACGCCCAAGAGGACCGTTCCCAGACCATGGATACGTATGAACATTCGTATTATGGGCGGGCTATGTCAGGCTAGGTTTTCTGGGCATCTGGTGGTTAAATGGTATTGGTTTGTTTGTGTTCGGGAGTGGGGCTGAGCTAAAGGTCAATAGTTTAAGAAATCACCTCGGATTTGTTGAATTAGCAGAGCTTGTAGTCTACGCTACTTTATGGTTGTGCCCTCCTTTATATAAAGTAATGATGATAATTGGAAAAAAAATAGAACAAAGCCAAGCTATGATGTCACATTTGACATGTCCTGCAAGTTCAATTGAGGTTGCCAAAGAGGGCGCCATTCAGCCAAAACAGCCCTTTTCGATCCTCAGCCGAAATATAGTATTGTAATTGGGCTCATAAAATTGCATTTGAGCATGCAAATACCATTTTTGATAAATCAAAGTTGAATTCTTTATAATAAAATCAGAGTACAAGATTCAATACTGTATTCATACATTGCACTTTAACTTTCATCTAGTTAGTATGCTAGATCTAGCACATAACATTAGCCTGCCTGGCATTGTTGCTGTCACAGTGGCAGTCAAAACAATGCTTTAACATATTTTTTTTTTCTTGTATTTTAAAGGATGTTGATCAATAAAAGAAGCCGTCAGAGGTAGAAGGGGCGTGAAGCCCTCCAAATGTCCCTCATGATCTCATGGCACAGAAGAAGCAGACAGTAATGGTGCTTCGAGAGGATGGGGCAGCTGCTCCGGCGGTGGCCCCAGCCACAGCTGCTGCATCATCCTTTTTTACAGACCTCAAGCTAGGGCACACTGTTGAAGGAGGCAAAGACCAGGGAGCTGTGGAGGCAAGTGAAGAGCCTAATGGTATCATGAAACCATCTGCAGGATCCGTAGCAGGAAGTCCTTTTGCAGTCACCTCCACGTTATCTTCAGACTCAAATTCCACACCCCATCCAGAGAATTTGCCCCCAGAGGCCACATCTAAGGGCATCACAGTCACTCTGGACAACAACAACATGTGGAATGAGTTCTTTCGCTGTAAGACGGAGATGATACTAACCAAGCAAGGTAGAAGGATGTTTCCATCATGCCGATATCGGATTTCTGGAATGGAACCCTTCCAGAGCTACCTCCTAGTCATGGATATTACTCCCATGGACAACTATCGCTATAAATGGAGTGACCATCGGTGGGAGCCAAATGGGAAATGTGAGCCTCATGTATCAGGAAGGGTCTTCATCCACCCTGAGTCCCCTGCTTCTGGTCACTACTGGATGCAGAGTCCTGTTTCATTTTACAAGCTGAAGCTTACAAACAATGTCATGGACCAAGAAGGACATGTCGTATTGCACTCCATGCATCGGTACTTGCCGCGGTTGCACGTAGTTCCTGCTGACAAACAGACAGAACCCATAGATATAAATGGGCCTGATGTCATGACTTTCATTTTTCCTCAAACTGAATTTTTCGCTGTAACAGCATATCAGAACCTGAGTATCACTCAACTCAAAATCGACTATAACCCTTTTGCAAAGGGCTTCCGGGAAGATGCTTCCAACTTCCGCAGTTTAATGCCTAAGCTAGGATCCCCAAGCCTTTCAGTGGAAGATGAGGGTAAAAATAATAAGGAGCTTGGGCCCATTAACAGTCTTAAAGCTCTGTTCACCAAAAGGGTCCCCATTGAAAAAAGCACTAAGGAACAGGATCCTTCAGCCATTAAGAGCGTTGGAGTTGACTGCAGAGCTAGCAATATGCAACCATCAGTCGTTTTAGAGAAATGGTAAGTGATGTTATCAATTGATGTATGAGAATTGAATAAACTATTTACTGAATGAATAAATGGCAGTATAAACCATATTGGTGAGGAACATTTTACTCTGTTTATGATGGTATTCTTTAAAAGTATCATCATAAGTATCGTTCATAATAGTATAGGCTGTTCTTTAGTGTTAAATATATTATGAATACATTCAAACACACTAAACAGAGAAATCACGTCTATCAGTGTATTTATTTCTAGGAAAACAGAACTTTAATTATTAGAGAATGCATAATATTGTTAAGTTGTCATGTCTGATACCATATTTTATTCAACACATTTTGTATGCTTTTAGAACCATTCAAGACCAAATAACCTAGACTCTAAATTATGCTGTTTGTTGATACATTATGGTTTAATTGATTTCTTTTGAAATTATCTTTTTTAAACTTGTAGGCCTTCATTGTGCATAAAAATGTAAACATTTGATCAATGCAGTGAATAGCTTATGTATTTGTAAACAGTATGTTTTACCTTTAGCTTTGCCGTTAAATAAGAAATGGGCATTATTGTTGGAATTTGATCGCTCATGTTTGTCCTAAATGACTATTTAGTGATGGTTTTTTTTTTTATTGTGACATCACTTCACTTTACATGTCACATCATGAGAATAGTGATGAGTACCCTGAAGTTGTTTTTGTCTGATTTCAGTATTATGAAACGACGTCCAAGTACCTTGTCCGAGCTATTTCAAGGGACCCCACTGAAACTGAGAAAAACAGCCCCTGACAGCCCCAGTGGTCCCAGGAGCATCTTGCAGAAAACAGACAACAGCAGTGTTAATCCCCAGGGGAAGCTGGATCCTAAGGAGACACAAAAGTCAGCTCAAGAAGATGTGCAGGAGAACTCTGTGAAAGAGGAGTTGCCCTCAAATGTGAAATCCATGGAGCATTCTGAACAGACTTCTGATGTCTCTAATTCACTTCATATCCATAAATCTCAAAATCAAAATTCCACAAGTACTCAATCTTGTGTTACACATGATGACGTGCAAAAAGTTACCAGTATTTCATCACCAGAAACTGGTCCGAGTGCAGTGCTTGGCAACTCTGAAGAACAAAGCCAGAACAAATCACAAAAACGAGCAGGTGCTGCAGCATTGCCCCTTCTTGCATTGTTCTTTCAGCAGCTCAAATCAAAAACAAAACCAGTTAAGCTTACTCCAAAAGCTGACGATGCAACAGAATCTGAAAATGTCAAATCACAACACAAACCTGTGGATATCACCCCAGAACCTGATGCTGCTGGGTCAGCTTCTTCATCCAAAGGCTGTGTATCACCTACTACAAATGATGTTTCAAAGCCTAATTCTACACACCCTTCTGAATCCCATACCTCATTAACACTGACTTCTGCCTCTTCCAATAAAACAGTTGAAGACACTATTCATGACCCCCCATCAGAATGTTCAACATCTTCAAAAACTGACACTGACAGAACATTCCCAGGAATTCACACTTCTCCACTGTCCCCTGAGACCCAAAGCTCACCGTCCACTACACCCACTGACACAATTCCCACTACAAAGTCTGAAGAAGCTAAATCCCAGATTGTCATTAAAAGTGCCTCTGAGGTCCCCGAAAACCATTCCACTACACTCGCCACATCTTCACCATCGCCATGTGTCGCTGATGGCTCAGCCTCAGCACCAGTTTCGCCATCGTCTCCAGGCTTTTCGTTATGCAGCCCTGCACCGTCATCTGACCAAGAACCTGTAGATCATCTTCCTGATGACTGGATTTCCCCAATCACTGAGGGCGATGAAGTGACTGGTGGAACTGGTGTAGCTTCCCTTGTGATCAACTCTAGCAACCAGCTCTCTGTGGGGAAAAGGCCTAAGGGGAGATCCAGGAAAGGAAGAAAACGCAAGCAGCCGGAGGAGCCGCTGTTTGGTAGTGGTCCTACTGATGTCCGCATGCAGCCAAACCTCGAAGATGTGGAGGGCCAATTGTTTGTCTCCTTCACCTCGAAGGTAAATGATGATGGTTTGACCCCTAACCAATATAAAGCAGTAATTACAGTACAATGTAATTGTTACTATGGGATTTTGTAGATTGAATTCATTTTGAGGTAGAGTGTTTATTGTTAATGGCAGCAGTGAGTAACAGGTGGTGGTTATTCCTACACATAACAGGAGGCCCTTACAGTTCATCTGGGAGACGATGCTGAAGAATCTTCACCACCACCACAAGTGCCCAATGTTACGGACAAACAGGGTATGAAATTCTAATCAGCATTTCACTCTAGAAGAATAGTATTTTAGACAGTTAGTATTTTAGACATTTAGACTTATGAACACTCTGATGTCCTTTGCTAGTTGAATCTCCCGAGGCCATGGCTGAGCGAATAGCTTCATTAGAGAAGGCCCTTCTTCAAGATTTAAAGGTCATGAAACATAAACAGGTCATTCACCCGGTCCTGCAGGAAGGTAAGACACATTACCCTGTGGTCTAAAGAGAAAACTAAAATGTATGTTGATGTGATTGTGGATTAAGAAATTGTTCACATAATGTTCTCTTTAACTGCTGCCATGATAAATAACATTTGGATTGAGCTGGTTATTGCCTGTCATTAATGGTGTGTGTCTGATTTATTTATTTATTTTTTAGTTGGACTGAAGTTAAATATACTTGATCAGATCCCAGCCATAGATCTGCTATATTTGGGTGTGGAACTGCCAATTCCCCCTCCCCCTCCTAGTCCCGGTTCAAGCACAGGGAGTGCATCATCGCAACGTAAGTTTATATGCTTTGACTACCATCAAATGCTGACAAACAATATTTTGTAATCATGTTACTGTGTTATAATTTGTGATCCATCACTGGACCACTGACTGTATGGGTACTTCACTGGACCCCAGGCAGTTGGGTTGAGCCCATGAGGCGTGATTCTGCCTAAGGTTCCTTCCTAAAATAAATGAGCACAAATAGAAGGGAGTTTTTCCTTGCTCCTGTCACTCATGAGTTCTCCTCGTACTGGACTGATTTTTAAGCGCGGTAGGTTTATTTTCATTCATTATTTTCATGAATGCTTTAGAGCATGGGACATGCTGATGTTGTTATCGTGTGCCCCCACTAGCTAGCTTTGTAGCACAACTGGCTAATAGAATTATATCTACCTCAAAGCTGCAAAGTGAAGGATGTTTCTTTTTTCTGCAGATGGTGTTCTATCAAGACCTTAATCAACAGGAATCTATTATTTTCTATTATATTTTGACGTGTGACAGGCCTTACTTCACTCACATTGTAATCACACTTTTTTTTTTTTGGACATAGTCCATTTTGTTTCTAGGACAGGAAAAACAACAGATGTCACCAAAATCAAAGGCTGGAGGGATAAATTTGTCCCATCAGACACTAAAGAGACACCTGCAGAAGGTAAAACAAGACAACTTTTAAATTTCACTTGGCATTAGGCCTCTTTTATACTCCAGTCCCTCTACCCCAATAAAAACAAGTTTGGTTTTAGAATTGAAAGTGGGTTTTTTTCTGTTAGCAGGAGGAACTAGCACAGACGCATCACTGAAGAATCGGTCAGCCTTCTGCAGTGACATGTTGGATGAGTACTTGGCCAGTGAGGGGAAGCTCATAGACGAGCGTGTAGCCAGCTTCTCCACGAGCAGCGTCACCCCTGTCTCATACCAGATGCCTACCAAAAGCAGTAGTTACGTTCGGACATTGGACAGTGTGCTGAAAAAGAGGGCACCTTTATCCTCCACTCCCACTCCTAAACAAACCCCATCTACTGCTTCTGCCAGTTCAACAGCTGCCTCCCAATCTAAAAAGCCCAAGGTGCCTCCGAAACCGAAAGAGCCCCAGAAGTCTGGAGCCAGCACTTCTCGAAGGTCATCCAAGGCACCCACTCCCAAGGCAACCCCCACAAACACGCAGCCGCCTTCATCCTCGACGGTAACTCAAGACACCCCTGCTAGTAAGAAGTCATTACCCAAGGTCAAAAGCACAGCAAAGACCCCATCTGCTGCAAAGCCATTGAAGCCAGAGACTCCACCTGTTAAGGCTGCTAAGAAAGAGCACATTGATTCGGCCAGCCAGGCGGGTCGTTCAGTGCCTTCAACTGTGGTGAAGCTGCTGGAGGTGGAGGATGGAGCGGTTTGGGAGGGGAAGGAGCGCACGTTCATCACAGAAGAACGGGCCTCCATCGCCCTAGCTGCCCTTGCCTGTGGAACGGTACCGATGTGCTATGAATTATACTTTGAGATGGCTTGTGTCTGTTAATAGATTTTTTTTAATTTTGGAAATCATTCAGAACTTTTAGTGTAAAGATGAATGAAATTGTGCTGTTGCAGAAAAGTGTTAAACTATGTTTTGACCAGGACATACAAATTGTTACTCTGAAATATTATCTCTTTACCTGAAGGTATATATGGTGTTATGGTGCATCAGAACTTGTGTTATGTTCAGAACTTGCGTGTGTTAATTTCACCTTCTCCAAATTCCTAGGGATCCACAGGGGAAAGCAAGGCCTTTATGCCGATCATCAAACGTCGAGCACCACCCTGCCTCCGTGTCCACTGTCGCCTGGGCTGTGTGTGTGCAAGCTTGGTTCAGGAGCGCCGTGACAACCACTGCGGAAAGCCAGAGTGCATGCTTGGATGTCATTGCCTGCGCCAAAAAGTTGTTCTGCTCAAGCCCCCCAAGCAGGAAGAGGTGTCGGAGGCCTCTGCGGACTCACCTTTGTCTCAAACCTTGACGGAGGATGAGGAGGGCTCCATTAAAATGAAAAAGAAGAAGAAGAAAAAGAAAAAAGGAGTGGCCTATGGTAAGGCATGTTTCCCAAATTTGGATAGGAATGTGTTGTAAACAACTTCACCTGTACTGTTCGTTAATGCTGTTTTTATGTTTGTTTGTTTGTCTGTCTTCTCTCTCTCTCTCTCTCTCTCTCTCTCTCTCTCTCTCTCTCTCTCTCTCTCTCTCTCTCTCTCTCTCTCTCTCTGTAATTTCTAGTGCTTACAGACCCTCCAGCAACCTCCGAGCCAGCCACTCGTGTGAGAACACTGTGGAAGTCTACTGGCACTGAGCCAGAGCAAGATGAGCTGCACATCCCTCCTCCAGTCTACCTCCCCTGCCCTCTACGCTATGACACTCAGACAGGCTCTGTTGACATGGTAAGAGCTGCTCTCAATTATATAACTTCATACACACAAAGATTATTTGTGTCACAGAACCCAGTGTTTTCATTATAAAATGTTAAATGCTTTGATTATGCGGGCTTATAATGCAGTTGATCTTTTTCTATAGGATGATGACGAGAGCATGATGACATGTGCACGTGTCCGGCCCTTCGAAGCCAAGAGCTCAAAGAACAGAAAGGTGAGGTTGGGGTTTTAGATCACCCCTACCCGTTTAGAAACTGATAATAGAATGTTTTGCTGATAGCATAGACTGACTGTCTCTGTGAATTACTTTGGAAGCATAAAAATAGCTTGTAAAACGACTTTTTTGTATTTCAGGAAGAGAATATGGCCGATGAGTCAGCACATGGTACGTACATCCATTCAATGTTTTGTTTTCCTTGCAAGCATTGTGTATGGAGTTCGGGAAGTGGGCGGGTGTTCCGTTTGTTTCGACTGCCATGCTTCAGTTCACACTTACACACTTGCCAATACATAAAATACACAGTACTTCATTATTAGCCTTACAGAGCAAATTGACGTTGGAAAATGAGCTAATGGTCACAAGTCCTTTCCCTTTTATACTGTTGATGGCAAGAAACGATCTTTGTTACGAAGTCAAACCAGTTAGAAAGACTGCTACTTTCAGCATTTTGTGTGGGATTCACCTGTAAATCATGAACCTAAAAATGACGGCGGATTCCAACGATTATTGATAGAACACTCGCCCACTTCCCGATCTCCATACACAATACTGACTTCTAATGAATGTATTCCATTGGCACAATGGTGTTTTTTGCCCCCGACGTCACCTTCCAGGCAGCACAGCCTAAAAGGCACTACCTTAACCCTATTCCTAACCCTAACCCCCTCAACCCTCATCCTAACCCTAAACTGAGGGGAGTAGTGCCTTGAAGGCAGCGCTGCCTGGAAGGCACCGTTGAGGGCAAAAAATACCAAAGACCATTCCATTGTGTCTGGAACTGGAAACTGGAACCAAGCTGTGAGAGAGAACTCCATGGGGTGCCTGTAAAAATGGGAATGTTATTTAGGTGAATGTTATTTAGGTGAATTATGAAAATTGGGCTTGTGTGATGACCAGAGATGCAGGTCTGCATTGCCATTTACTTATTAGTTGAGCATGTTTTCATGTTTGGGACATACTACTCTAAAAGTCCTGTCATCTAGAGACTAGACACTGGAGGCAGGGACAGGAAGCAGACTGGAGTCAGAAGAGCATAGTAAATGAGAGGGTTCGTACAGATAGTGGAGGAGGAGGTGTCATTACCACAGTAGAATATTCAAAGTACTCTCACACACAGTTGCACACAGTCAGTCTCGCCTGAGGAAACCTCTGTCATCTTCAGTTCCTCAGATTTAGAGCCAAAGGGCTGACATGAAAGTGTAATGTACAAAAAATGAAGTGCCCTGTAGCAGGTTTACATGCGATCAGGCAGCTGGTCAAAATGTGAGTTTCAGTCTCTTACTGTGGGTCACTACAAACCACACAGCGATTGAAGTCCAAACAAGATGGACAGGAGTTTCAATCGGTTAGATAATGGATGCAGCTCAACTGGTGGTAGTAGAAACCTGAAAATCGGAGCAAAAATGGGTTAACAACTTGTGTGTTTTTTTTGTGTGTGTTTATGTGTGTGTTTTCTTTTTTTAATCTGTCAGAGAGTGGCCATGTTGATGAGCCTGAGCCTGGTGAGTACACCCATGGCCCCTCCAAGCGCCTGGAGGTCGTGTCTGAATGCAAGTGGGAACGGCGGACAGACCGCACGTATGTTATGCGGGTGCTGTGTGAGCACATGGACAAGGATCGGCTGAAGACGCCCTTCTGGATTGGCAAATACCGCATCCAACCCATCTCGCAGACTGTGGTGGACGAGGGCCAGGGGCCTTGCACCAATTACAAGGTCCTGATCTCGCAGCCACAGCTTGGATTACTGAAGGAGAAAATCCAGACTCACGCTGAGAGCCATCCCCCAGATCCACCTGTGGAGAACGCTGTGTCTGCTCCACAGAGGCCATCAGACCCACAGAAGCAAGCTCCAGCTCCAGCTCCAGCTCCAGCTCCCAGGCCAGAGCAGAAACCAGCTCCCAGACCAGCTCCTAGACTGGAACCCAGGCCAGAACAGCTGGCGGAACTAGGACAGAAGGCAGAAGCCAGACCTGAACAGAAGGCTGAAGCACCACTAAAACACATAGCGATGGAGCCCTTGCCTCAGCTAAGACCTGATCAGGGCCTCCCCTTCCTTGCTGGTGTCCCTACAGCAGGTCTGCTTATTGCCCAGCACAAGAAAGGTGAAAGCTGTCCTATAATGGTATGTTCCTGCATTACATTGAACCTACATTATATGCTACTTGTGCTACACTGCTGTTCACCCATCATTGCATACCCGTTGATGTGCATATATATTGGTACAGAGTGATGGACCTTGTGTGATATCTTGTAAAATGTGTGTGATCATGAATTTTAGATGCTCACCAATTATATATTTGTAAAGAGTGTGTTTATTACTTTTTTGGTTGTTTTGTTTATCTAGTCTATGATAAAACTGCACTAAAACAATATTGTGGTCTTTAATGTATGCCTAGTATATATGCTATTATATGCTAGTCATATGCTAAATGTTCTCACACCATTCTTACCTGTCTCCAGGTGAATGGAAAACCGTACCCTAAAGCCAGACTACAGCTTGGTCACATGGGAGCGCTTCACCCAGCCAACAGACTAGCAGCATACATCACAGGCAGACTGGACCCTGTGAATCTACCAGGGTATGCAAAAACTCAAGGACAAGCCACAAGCGTGACCAACAGCACAATTACAACAACTGCCAGTGATGCAGTGATCACCTCTGTAACTAAGACAACAGCCCCAGGTAAGGTATCCCTTATTCTTGTTTTCATGGCTGGTGTCTTTGGATGTGCTCAATAACCTCAAGCATCTATAAGAGTTTGTTTTTGCATTGAAATGGATTTTGATTGTTCTTGGGAGATGAGGGTTTTTTGTGTTGTTTGAAAAAGGCACTTTCAGATGCATCCAAAAAATGTAACAAAGTCTGTAATGCACCTTGTAAAACGACATGTAATATAAAGTATTCACTTCATACGACACATGCTGGCATCCTAAATAAACTCCAAAGCAAAATTGTCTCTTACAGACACTAAAAATCCTTACTCTTTTGACTGTGTTGGGCGTCTCAACCAACTCCTCAATGTGTTCCTCTGTGCAGTGACTAAGGCCACTGTGGGGAAGGTCTACACCCAGTTTGTGGTCAACCAGCTCTGCTCCCAGCAGCAGAAGCTGCCTTGTGCCGGTGGTGCTCAGCTGTTGGGCAGCGTTCAAAAAGTAGTCTTATCTTCTAACCCCGTGGTTGTGGTGAGCCAACGTGTCGGCGCCCAGAACTCCCAAACAGAACAAGTAGCAGGGGGCACCAAAGGACATGTTGTCGTCACTATCCCCTCAAGCAAACAGGCCATACAGAAGGACTCTGTTGGCAGCCTGGTGTCCTCGGTCACAACAACAGTCACTACCACTACCGTTACTACTTCTGCCACCTCTGGAGGCAGCTCAGGTACTGATCCGGTCATCCGCGTCCTTGCCTTACAGTCCTGGCGATGCAAGTCACTTGACAAAAACATAACAGTCTGGCAGTGGTGCAGCAGAACAGAGTGTTTCATTTTTCAGGCAACCTTTGTACCTACTGTATATCTAATTGTGTTAAGTAGTTCAAGGTATGTCAGCCAAGTTTTCTAGTATCAATTGTAGAGAGATGATTTCCAAGTAATTGAAGGCTGCATTTAATCAAACTTATTTTAACCAGACAATTTAGCATTATTAGCTAATAGCTAATCTAAAAACATCAACTACCTTCCACTGATGACCAGATCACATTTGTTGTTTAGAAAAATGAACATCAGCTCATTTTTCTATAAATACCACTATTTAAGACACAGTTTGCTTTTAAAGGCATCTTTGTTGGGAGGCTCCTGTCGCCTGGATTGTAACGGGGCTCTAAAAATGCTCCCTGATCTTGCTGTCTGTCTACTCGCCTTGGCTTAAGAGTTCCCTGCTTTTCATGCTGCTCCACTACTTTCATGCTTTGGTGTGTTTGTCCTGATCACATTTCAGTCTCATGTATCAGCCAATAGCGGGGTACCGCTGCCCCCCTTGGTGTTCTCTGATTCAGCTTGAATTCATGAACCTGACACGGCTAAGCACAGGGTTCCTACGCAGTCTTGAAAAGTAAGTAAGTTTTGGTATTTTCCAGTCCTGAATAAGTATGGATTGGGTAGCCTATAGATCCTAAGTGGCAAAATGTGTGCCGCTCGAGGCCACACAGTGAGCGCACAACAGGCCACGGTCAGATGTCTTACAGTGTCCGGCCCGTCACTGGGTACATGTATCTGTGCGCCATATTCTAGAAGTTTGCGCAACTTCTCTCCATTGGCAGACCTTGGGCTTATTCGCAGTGGTAGCAAGCAGTTAGTGGCCAGTTCTCTGATGTCGGCCCAGTTTGTGCAGTTTGTGCACTGGTGCCCCTGACTAGCCATAGTCAAGGCCTACCCTATATTAACAAGTTGAATTGACAACAGATTGGGTAGCCTATAGATCCTAAGTGGCAAAATGTGTGCCGCTGTAGGCCATATTAACAAGTTGAATTGACAACAGAGCCTTCGGCCAGTAGTACCCATAAGGCTCTTCACTCATGGACCGACTTAACACGTTGCTCTACCTATCAATTACATTTGGACATATCCATTAAGTAGGGCCCAAACGAGCTGGCAGAGGTGTAACAATATTGGCTAAGCTCGGATGTGGGCCAAAGACCAAATCAACTGTACCAACACTATCATACTTCTGACCGTTGGCTTATATTCACACTCACTTTGACTTTTTTCCTCATACATGCTCTGAAACATTTACAGTGAAGCGGCAAATTTATGTTTGGAAAAAGTATGGAATAATTTTTCAATGGAAAATGTGTAGGAACCCTGTAAGCAGAACGCATGTCCATGCACTGTGAAATTGCACCATATCAGGGGGGTGTGAGATTATTACCAAGCAGAAATGGGATGGCACTACTGGTTGACGAGGACCGGGTTTCCTCAGTACACACTCTACTTTTGTAGCGTTGCTGTGTCAGCATGAATTCCTGCCTGAAAGCCTATAATGTGGCTCTTCTTTGCATAGCCTGTCAACAGCTGTGATGCTGTGATTTTGGATGGGGTCTACTTTTGTGTATTTTGCGATTGATTTGTTTCGTTTTGTTATGCATTTTGAATTTGGTGAAGTGTGTGTGTGTGTGTGTGTGTGTGTGTGTGTGTGTGGTTTTGTACATTTGTGCAAGCATGGTTGGTCAAATTGGTGTTTTTGTGATTTCATTCATTGTGCTTGATGTTTGCTGCTGTATAAAAATTGTGCAACAAACTAGGTAGACCAATCTGATGAATATGTAGCCCACAAAAGAAATGATTAAATATACATTTGAAAGGTGACATAACGTGTATATATATATGGATTAAGTATTGCATCATATTTTCTGATGTTAAAATCTGGGATTGGAATGGTCTGTTTTGGCTAAATGGCGCCCTCTGTGGCAGCTTCAAGAGAACTATACCTGATTTACTGACTTGCATTACAGTCGGGTTTTGTTCCAATTCTCTTGTTTTTAGTGAGTATGTCATAAATTACGTAGTGCACATTTGTTATAATAATAAATTCAACAAAACTGATTTAAAAAAAAAACATTTCCCATTCCATGTCACCTTTACAAACAATAACGAATCAAGATTTACACAAGCTACTTTTTTGCCATTGCATTGACTTCTTCATCTTCAATGAAGGCAACATGCTTAAACCACTGTTCTCACTCTTGAACCCGTTAATGTCTGTTTACGTGTTTTCAGGTGGGGCACCTCAAATCCAGAGGGTTTTTAAAATCATTCCTCAGCAGCAGCAGGTAGTGTTGCCTGGTTCAGGTGTAAGAGCTGCCGCCCCAGCATCAATAGAAGCTAAGAACGCTCAAGGCAGTCGAGTCCTGCTTCAACCGGTTCGGACGAGCTCTGGGGCTACGCTGTACCGCAACCCCAATGGCCAGCTTGTTCAACTTGTACCCCTCAGCCAGCTGCGGAACCTCAAACCCAATCTCGTGCTGAAGGACCAGAGTGAGTGTGGAGTATAATCATTATACTGAGGCCAATTGTTGCATGACAAGTCTGAATTATTGATCAATTTGAAATTGGTTTATGAAGTATTGGTAACACTGGACTAAAATATTTTAACCAGATTATACCTTTTGTTTTTCTAGAAGCTTTTGTTCGGTTACCGTCTCCAGGAGTCCTTGGAACCACATCCAAAGGGCCCACCCCAAATGTCACCTCACCTGTCACGAACACTTCAGCTGCACCACAGGTCTCCACAACGCCAACCAGCTCTACGTCGGTCACATCTGTCTCAAGTCAAAAGCCAGTCACAACCAGTGCCCTGACCTCAACTACCAGTGCGGGTTCAACTACCACCACTTCGACAACTAAAATAATTACGGTCAAAGCAGTTCCCTCTGCCGTCAAAGGAGGTCCTGAATTCTTGGGGAACACAGGAACCCACACTGTGAGGATCATGCCAGCCAATCCTGGAACTCCTGGAACTAAAATTGTTCCAGCTGGTGGAAGTTTCACCTTGCTTCAACCACCATCATCTACCAAGGCCAGTGTTGCTTTGGGACCAGGTAAAGTCGCAGTATCCCCAGTTTCAAGTAAACCCCCACTTGTGTTGGTTGTGGAGAAGCCTCCTGGACTTGCTGCAATGGGAAAACCTGCCACAGTTTCTTCGGCAAGTAAACCTTCTCCAGTTCCTGGTCTGGACAAACCTTCAACAGTGTTGCTGGTAGATAGCTCTAAAACAGTTTCTGTGCAAGACAAACAAACAGCAGCACCTGGAGCTTCAGCTGTGTTGGTGGTGAATAAATCATCTGCAGTCCTTCCATTGGTAAAATCTCCAGAAGTCCATAAGGTTTCAGACAGTGCTCCAAAGGTCTCAGTTGTTCCTGATAAGAACAAACCTTCAATACCCACAGTGCCAGTGGTTAAAGATGGATGCTTACTTTTAAGTTCAGATAACACGTTGACAACAGTCCCTTCATCCGTCAATGCCACAGGTGTCCCATTGCAAGACAAAAAATCGAACTCTGCAATCCCTGTGTCTGACAAACTGTCTGAAGGCTCTGCCTTGGAAAAGTCCCCTGTGGTACCCGCATCAGGTAAATCTGCCACAGCCTCTGTGCAGAACAAACAAGAAAGCAAGGTCACTGATACCACAGCCGGTTCTGTGGATTCCCCAATAGATCTCTCCACAGACAAGACCCCCTTGGCAGAAATCTCAAAGAGAACCTCTGATGTGTCAAAACCTCTCCAGAGCAACCGTGCACAGGCTCAAAAGATTACCCCCAATGGCGAGTCCATGCTTTTCAAGGAGATGCTAGATCTAACACCGCTAAACCGGTCAGTGGATGTAGTGGAGACCATCCATCTCGATAGCGATGATCAAGAAGATGAGGATGATTGTGTTGTTGTAGCAGAAAAGAAACCTATGATGGAGGAAGGAGAGATTGGCTCAGATGTTGAGATCCTGGGTGATGCTTTGACGATTCTGACTGACGACTCCGATGATGACTCAGACACAGACGAGTCTATATGCGTGATAAGTGTAAGATTCAATACAGTGCCGTCTTATTGATTAATATGACTTGTTCTTTAGCCTTTCAAATAACTTTCACTTGCCTATTTTATTATTGCCTTTATTTATTTATTTATTTTTTGCTGATAGACAGTTTACTTCCATTTGATTAACATTTTTAACAGTACCAGAAACTGTTCATTGCAATTTTTTATGAAATTTTGTTTTGTTTTGTCCTTCTGAATTGCAATATTGTAGGATTCAGGAGAAACTGAAAACAGCGATGATGAGGATAATACTGTTGACATCGAGACAGTGGATGAGTCAACTGTGTCACATAACAATGTTTTGTCCACAAACAAAGCAAGGTAAGCATGGTATTCTGAACCAGGTTTCAAGGTTTCACAGCATAAATAGATATACAAGATATGCTGAAGATCTGCTCACCAACCTAATCTCCATTTAGAATAGAAGCAGATTATTTGGAAATATTTTTTAGAACATAATGTTAAAGATGTGCTAGAGTTAAGGTCTAGCTAACATGCAGTACATATATTCATCTTGTTAAATGATACTCCAAGCATCCAAAATTTTTTGCTTTGATTTACTATCTTTTTTGACTGAACAATGGATGAAGGCAAACAAAAATGTTTTCTAATTTTAGACCCAAGGGTATTTTTGAAAGGGCTCGAAGGCTTGAGGGGCACAAACATAATGAGAGACTGCGTCGCATCCAAATTAAGCAGTCTTTCAGTACGCTGAGGCAGTTAGTGGATCTAAAGGACCCAAAGGCATCCAAAATTTCCATTATCCTGGAGGTAAGTAGCTATTTGCTCCATCATGCCATCAAAAAATGTATCACCCACTTATTTATATATATTTTTTAAATAGATCAGAGCTTTCTAACAATTCCAACATGCTTCTTCCTAGGCCACAAAACAGATCCGTAATCTTGAAAAACAGGGTTTTTACTTGGGCAATGAAAAAGATGTGCTGATCAAAAAGCAGAGGGACTACTTGAGGAAGATCTCTGAGTCATCAGGTAAACTGCACATTACACAATTATGCACAGTGTGGAATTATGCCAAATACCAGAATAGTTTTACTTCAGGGCCAAATGAATTAGTGTTCATCCAGACTTACAGTACTGTTGCTTGGTACTTCTTGTCTACAGGCAAATCTGAGGAGAGTGTTCTGAAAAAGCTACAGGACATTAGCAGCAGGCAGAAGCAAGTTGAGGACCAGAGGAAGAGGAAGCAACAGCTGAACCAGTTGCCCCTACCAGAGGAGCTAAAGATTTCTCCACCAGTCCCCAGCTCTGAAGCATCACTTTCCCCCACTCCCACGGACACAGCAGGCTCTGAGTGCAGCCCTCGGCCAAAACCTCGGCCAGCCCAGAGACCAGCCCTTCTGCCAGCCTACCAGAATCCTGAGCCCCCTCTGCAGGCAGAGAAGCGTATTAAAATAATACCCAATATCTTGAGTAAGCGGTCGAAAGGTATGATTTATTGAGACATTGTTTTTCCATGTCCTGCTCCCTTTGTGTGTTCGAGATTTTTTTGAACAATATCTTTTCATTAGTAATCAGTGTGGATCTCTAGACTACCGGTACTTTACTGAATCAAATCAATACCAGCATCCGAAAAGGTCTAAGAAAATTTTGCATACTTTAATACATAACCACATACAGTAACAAACAAGTTTGTGGATTTTTTTTTTACCCTTTCACGTGACTGTGATGCCAGTGACGTCATACAGTGTTACACCGTACTATAAATGGTTAAGTGACTGAACCAAACTTTTGCTCTTGTTTCTAGTCCCTCCAATGGAACCCAAGGTAGTTCCACCTCCAGTGGAGCCGAAGGTAGTTCCACCTCCAGTGGAACCAAAGGTAGTTCCACCTCCAGCGCCCCCTACGGTGTTCTCAGTTGTGAACCCAATGTTGCCCGGCCAGCAGATCATCACTATGTCCAATCCCCTGCACTCTCTTATTCCCTTGGCTTCCCTTTCCAGCCTCCCAGGTCACAAGTCCTCCACACCAGGTATGCCTTTTGAATATTTGCTATTTTTAGAGGGTGTGGTGACCTGATGTCTGAGTTGAGTGGCTCTTGTATGATCGGATGCAGTGTTTTGGGGTGTTAAAAGCAATAGTGAATACACAACATTATAATAAGACATGTAATACATGTGGAATAAATGTATGATAAATGTATTACAACCGTCAGGTTTAACTCCAAATGAAAGAAGTATGTTAGTCTAAGAGTATGTAAGGTTTACAGCTAATCATGTTTGTTTATTGTTTGTTTGTTTATGTGTTTGTTCTCTCAAAGGTGTTGCTACTGTGAGCTTCAGAGTCCCGGTAGTGCCAAAGGTGATTCAGCTAGAGGGCGCTCAATCCCTCCAATCTGACCAATCTTCCAAGGTGGAAAAACCAGCAGGTATCTTGATTTTTGTATTTTATGATGAAATGAATCTGAATCCAAGTATTATTTCTGTAAAGATGATGTTAGTTTAAGAATTGACTGTAGAGTGAGTGTACATTAGTTATTGTATAGTCCCATATCATTGTCGAAATGGCATGTGTTCACAATAGAGATGGAAATCTTAAATCCCTGAAATTAAGCCCTTTTCTAAAACACGTTTATGTGATGATGCCAATGTCATCTTATCAGGTTAGCATGTCTTACTAGTTGAGGGTCCTTTTAATGAAAAAACAAACTTGTGACTTGTGAATTTTGATTTGCTGTCTTTCAAATTCTAATTTCTTCTTTGTAACTTTTCAGCTAATGCCACCACTCTACCTAAGATATCAAGGGTCGTGTCTCTGGTACCTCCTGTGGAGAAATCTGACACAAGTAGTACTACCACAGCCCAGGATAAGACATCGGTTGGTCCTGCTGTCCGTTTACCTCTGCCGACACTAAGCACTCCGGGCTCTGCGAGTACAGCTGAACTGGAGGAAGGAGAAGTACCTGATGAGCTACTGACCACGGTCAGGGAACTAACCTCTCGTCTGAAGGCCTCTGCTGATTTAGAAGGTGACGAGGAGGAGGAGGAGGAGGAGGGAGCCAGTGAAGAGTCCGCAAAAGACCCCACACTGGCGTCGCTGCTCGACGAGATTGTGTTCCTGAATCAGCAGTTGAGTGGTGATGGGTCCAAGCCGTCCACTCCCGATGTTGGCCTGCTACCAGAACTTGGTGAAGTTCCAGTGGATCGTCCATCAGGTGTATCTCCGGATGACGAGCGTTCCCTCAGTCCCTTGTTCCTCCGGCTGGACGATGAAGAAACCCCAGCCTCCACCCCCACAAAGACCACCTCTGCTCCAAAACCCCAGACAGGCGCAATGGAGCCTCTTGGAGAAGCAGTCGGACCAGAACCAACCATGACAGAGGTGCCTGCCTCTGGGCCCACTCCACCACTCACCCCTGCTCCCGTTCTTTCCACGAACATAAACGGACAAAGTCAGCCAGTGGTTTCCAGCACTAGCAAAGGTGACACACTGGTTCCACCACCTCTCCTGCAGATGAAGGCGGGAAGCGTAGCACCACCCGTGACACCGTCACTGAAAGAGAGCGTATCATGGCGGCCAATGCCCAGGCTAGTTCCTTTGGGTCTGAAGACCACACCTCAGACATCTTTGGGTCGAGGAACTGGTTCAACCCAGTAGGTGTCAACCTTGTTTTGGTGTGGTTTACTTTTTTGTTTGTTTGTTTGTTTGGTCGCTAAGCAATCAGGGATTTGTTCTTATTCTCGTGTACAGGTATATTTAAATTGGAGAGACTCTTGTTTGTGTGTCTATATATAAATATATAGTTTTTCTTTTGGGCTTGTTTTTAAACAAGCACTGCCTGATGTGCCTACCTGCTATTCCAAAGACATGTCCTGGTTACAGTGTGGACATCTTAAGATAAGATGATGGAAAAAAAATTGGAAATTCAGAGAGTATAGGAAATACTTGAACCTGCTGCTTTTCTTTTGGTTTATGTTGAATCTAACAAAAATGCTTATATTGTTTTATTTGTGTTTCAGTTACAGTTGTTTTTCTTCTTTTTGGGATAAGGACATGCAATAAATAACGGCCTACTTGAAACATGAGATGTTGGAAGGCTTGTACTAAATACTTATAAAGCCTCAGAAATGGAGATTGTTCTTATGCTACTTTGTTTTTCTTTTTCTAAACATCCTCTGCATTTTTATGTATGTTTGGTGAAGTCTCTCCATATTGGAGTAGAGACCATCTTTAAACCATAGGAAAAAATAACTAAGAGGTTAAGCTACGGTAGTCGAGATATGAATGTAAGGTTGGCAGACTGATTTAGCCTAAGGTGTGCATCACTGCTTGATTGGCTGCACTTGAAGCTTTGTAAAGTAATTATTCACAACTTAACAGTGTAAGAAATGTGGTGTCCCATGTGACTTTAAACTATGGGGAGATGCTGGGCTAGTTGACCTTTTATGTTGACATTTGTTTGTCCGATGAAATGTGAAGCGTTAAGATCTCTTAATATTTCACGCAATCTCTGATCATGATTGTGTGAAACACACTATGAAGCCCTTGATTTACAATATTTGTTTTAACACTAATAATGCAATAATAACTTCAGTACAATTTGTGCTTGTTCATCTTTTTACCCTTAAGCTGCTGTCTTAGAGAGGTTTAGGTTGTTATCGCTGCACTTCTGTGTTTTAGACCACCAAGGTTTGTGTGTACAATTTAAAAGGAAGTCAGAAAGTGACTTTCTCAGCGCCTGTCATAGGATTGTAGTCAAGCACGCCATTTTTTTGTACCTGGTTGGTTGACTTCCCACCTTCTTTACAGCCTACTAGCATATGAACAGATGTTGACTTTTACAAAATTATGCACAGTTCAAACTCACAGGAACCCCATTTCCATTATTTCTTACACACCCACATTCTAGCTTCACCATCTCAATAACAGCCTGAATGCATCAACACCATGTTATCTGTTGTCATTTATTTCACTACAGGATAAATTACATATGCAAGTTCTTTTTTCAGTGTTTTTTTTCCCCCTCCCAGTCTTTACTGAAGTACAAAGTGCATTTCTATGTGTAAATATCCTGAGAAGGACATTGTCTATAGTTCATGACTGTGAATACTGCAAGAAGATTTAGCATGTACATTTAGTCAGTTTTGTATGTTTATCCATCTATAAGACTATAAGAACTGTTTAGGTTTCCTCTATGAATAAGCCTGACAAGTCCAGTAATGTTTGTTTATACTCTAAACAATCTGTAAATAAAGATGGTTGCGTGTTCGATTTTGTATTAAGCTTGAGAATATTTTTGTAATGTCCATATGTAGACAGTGTTACACTGACTGACAGAACAAGAAGTGTCCTTGATAAGTAAATAAAGGTGTATGTTAAACTTGGATCATCCTCAAAGTGTGTTTCTGCCACATGTCTGCAAATCATTCTTGAGGACAACATCTCAAGATCCTCAAAGGAATGCCTTATGGAATGCACACCCTAATGCCACAAGCAGTGGATCTGGAAAACAGCCTAATTTCCATGATCACTTGCCCTTAGCGTCATTGTTCTTGACATTTACATGATCCCTTAGGGATTGATTAAGGGGAATATAACTGATGACCATCATGTAATGGTCTCAAACTCCTTCAGAGAATTTGGGCTCCATGGGTAATCCTTGGGAATGGGAGAGGAAGGTTTATAAAGTCTGGACAACAGGATTTGGGCTCTTCATCACACCTTCTGTAGGTAAGTTTTGCAGCATTCTTAACTCTTGACAGTTTTGGGTCTCTGTGGATAGATCTCTGTGCATAGATTTTTAAAATTTGAACTGCTTTGTAAAAAATATCTCACGTTTTACATCTTCTCTTAGGTTTCCAGGAGTTGTGATAAGCCATGCCTGGGCTCAATAACAGCAAATACTGGCAATGGACGAATAACTGCACCAGGACAATGGACCTAAATTTGCCCCTGGTGCCTTACATGGACTGCAAATCCAACCGTCTATACATGGCCAATATCATTCCCCCTATCTTCTACATACTGACTACACTGGGCGTTGTTGGGAACTTGGGCAGCGTCTGGGTCTGCCTCCGTCACAGCCAGCGCTGGAGCATAGGTTCTATTGGGGTGTTAAACCTGGCTCTGTGTGACCTGGCCTACCTGGCCTCCATCATCCCCTGGGCTGTCTATATGAGCGCCGACTACCATTGGACAATGAGTGAGGCTGTGTGCATCCTGGTGAAGATCATGTACTTTGTGGGACTCACATCCAGCACCATGTTCATTTGCGCCATCAGTATCGACCGCTTCCTGGCCATCGTTTTCCCGCTGGAGTCACGCATGATTCGCACGCCACGAAATGCCACCTTGGTCTCCCTACTTCTCTGGGGTATCACCATCCTCCTCATCTACCTTAGCTACCCCAACATCCTCTACTGGGTGCGGCGGAGGGACAATATCCCCTTTTGTGGGGCGGTAGTCATCTCAAGGTACAAATCTACAGGGGCCACCTACAACCTGCTGTCCTACTACTCTATCCAGGTGTCCGTTCCCCTGTTCCTGGTCATCCCGTGTTACACCAAGATCTTGGCCCGCATGAAGCAGTCGCAGCAGCAGTGGAACCAGGGGGGTGGCGGTGCCACGCAGGGCCGGGACAAAACCATCTGGCTGATCTCTGTTTTCATTGCCAACTTCCTGGTGTGTTGGGTGCCAGGGCAGTTGCTGCACATCTTCGCTTGCATTATTTTCTTCACACTGAACGACTGTAAAAACACATGCTGGGTGGCACACTGGGTGAACCTGCTAATCGAGGCGTCGCAGTTGCTCTATGCCCTGAACGCCTGTCTGGATCCACTGATTTACCACACTCAGCAGGGCTTTGGGGAGATAGTGCGCAAGGGAGTGGACCGGGTCATGAGCCAGGGAAGGAAGCTTTGGCACATTGCAAAGAAAGAGGACTTTGGAGGAACTGTGGAACCCATCAGTGTGATCAAAATCAACAGTAGTCCAAAGACAAAGAATAAACTTGTTGGATAAGGCTTTCCTCCACAGGGCTCTTCTAAAAGTGTTGAGTGATTTGTTATAATGTATAGGCCTATGAATATTAGAAATGTAGTAATGTTGTTATTTTCCTTTATAACTGAAATGTCTTCATAATTGATGTTTATTTAATGGTAGCTTAAAGCCATGCCAAGCTGTTTTGGTGTAAAACTAGAGGACTATAGCTACAAAAACCCTTTAAACATTTCCTACTGGCACTGATAGAACATGTTTAAACTGGGCATTTGCTTGATGATGGCTGGTAGAGATGGCCAATTAATACTTGTGTTTTCCACCTTTAATGTGACTATGTTATTTAAATTCATTTGAAGAAGATATCAGAACAACTAAGGAACACGTTTAAAATAGCAGCAAAATCTTAAGTTGTGTCCCTTTTAAAATCAATAAAGTTTCCATTCAGACTGGCTGTCAGGTGATTTTGTGCATGCATTAAACTAGCCTAAACCAATGCAATATCATGCTCCTTATTCCAAAGTCTAATTTACTGTCAAAAGAAATCATTAAAAGCTGTATATTCCTGAAGTCACATGCTTTTATGGAAAAAGGGAAACATGATCATAGGAAGCAAGCATAGCATCACTGACTGAGTGCAATATTATGACAATGAAAATAAAGATTATGAAGATTGTGTGCTCTTGTCACTAGATGGCAGTGTAGTTATTTTTTAATAGGACTGCATCTATGTCCCCAATGTAGGCTACAGTAACGTTATGTTGGTGAAACTAGGAAAGACACCCCAAGACCACGCATTATCTGAAGAAAGTAGTTGTTTCACGAGAATTTTGCAGCGTTGGATTTCGTATAAAGAGCTGCGAAAAGTTTAGCAGAGAGGCCAAGAGCTATTGAGCTTCTTATTTGTATTTTTGTCAGAAGGTCTGCAAACACAACATTGCTGATCAGCTGATCATAGATGTGCGCCTGCTCTCTAATGTTGAACAACTTTCAGACGTTATAAGCGAATTCCAGGTTTAGACCTGGAATGTTTGCTAAAAATATGACACTTGTAATCTCCTTCCACTTTTATGTGTGCTGTCAAAGTGGTAGTAGAGGGATGCACAATGCAAAACAAACCTGCTATTTGCTATTAGTTAACACTGTTTTGTTAGGAATCTGGCTAGCTCTACTGCTCTAAGGCACATTATGTGAATTCACCTTAACCCTAGTGAATTCATTCATGGTCAGCTGCAAGAGATGCGTTGACGTACAAGGAAGGACATTTTCTGTAGCGTAACGTTAGTAGCCAACGCGGGTAGCAATGCAGTCTTTTCACGAAAGATTGTTGCAATTTAGTTCACCTAAGCAAAAGCTGATGTGATGTGATGTAATAGATCAAAAAGAGCAGTTGAAAAGTCACCATGGCAATTCAGTTGATGCTGTCTTACAAAATGAGAGCGGGAGGACGGATTTATTCGTGCAGGGTGAAGCTAATAGGCTACTGAGAATACACCGGCTCGACAGCTGTAGCAAAGGATTTCTTTCTCATAGAGGCTTGAGGATTCCGACCAACCAGATCGTTGTGCTCTGGCTGTGCTGCGTTGCCAAACGTGTTTGTCTGATTATATAGGAGACGTGGAGGAAGCGATGGCACAAGAACACACTGTTGGGCCGTGGAGTTTGCGACCTGTTCGTCAAAGATTTGCTGACATTAGAAATTAAGCATGGTTCATTTCTCGGAGATGCATTCACTGGATACGGCATACTCGTTGGAGTCAACCGGGACCTGCAGAACAGACGGACAATATTCAAAGACATCGTAGGGCGACGAATGAAGGAAGGCTAACGTTAGTCGTGTCTCAGTCACAAGAAACAGACCATTAAATAAGATGTTAGCACTAGCTTTCTGAAATTTAACACAGTATAGGTTTTCGTATCTTGGGTGGGCTGTCTGGAAAGCGTTTTGGCCTCATGAATTCTTCATTTATTCTTGATAAAGATACCAAGATGACTGTTGAAGGGTCTACGATTAAAAGTCGGATTAAAAGTCTGCTACGGTCACCTTCAATAAAACTGAGAAGAAGTAAACCTGGGAACAACAAGGAGAACCTTTCAAACAAGGTATGCTATCTACCACTGACATTCACCGGCAATGTTGTCAGCGATGCCGCATAGCCTGTTGGTTAATGTTGCCACTAGTAGCCTATGTCCATTCGAACTATGTTGTCAACGTGCTTTGCTTACATTTACCATGTAATCCTTTCATAAATCAGCGGATGGTTGCATTGTAATGGAATCTGAACCTTATTTGACAGGTTGGATGTAAATCCCATTGACAATTCAAGCATGATAGCAAGGTTATCCACAATGCACATTCTGGATGCATTAGCCTATCACACAAGCCTAATTTCTGCTCATTAATAGATGTGCTCGACTCCCCTACTGTAAAGTAGTCTACTAGCTCAAGTACAGAGGCAATACTGTCTGGGCTCTGTCTAACCATAAGGTTGTTGAAATGTAGCCCTGATGCTGGGTAACCATGGAAATGTGAACTCACCATGTGGCATACAGTAGCATTTTCCAGCTGTGTTTGGTCTTTCACTTCAGGAACTGAATATGGAACCCCTATTACACAAACTGCATAGGAACCAAGCGTGAGACTTGTGCTTGGCACATGCATTTGCCTGCCAATTTTCAGCTTGCTTCTGGCTTGCAGATGTGCATGTTGTGGCCTCTAAAGGAGGATTCAATAACATCTCTAAAACACTCTGTGGTAGCCCTTCAGTCAGTAGCCTGAGTTTTATATGATATTCGTAGGCCTAGCATCTGCCTGTAAACCCAGGGAAATACTTGGGTATCAGTGTCATTCATTTTACCAATTCTATTGGCCATTATAGGCTATAGGACATCTATTAGGCTAGGTTAGATACACTCAGACAAAGGGGGTAAAACAGCCACCAGTGTGTGGCTGCAAAACTAACATTGTCCTCCAGTTACATTGAAAGTGACATTCCTTCTGGCTTGCCTGTGTAATCTTGCATGGTGGTCTAAAAGGCACTTTGCTGTCAAAGCTCTAGGGTGTTAGGGACTCAAGGACCATCCATGAACATGACCCAAGATAAATGGAGTCTCATCACTGCCAATGTAGGCTACACACAATGCCCTTTGAATTGCTTTACTGGGGCAATAGTGGAACAAACTCTGTCTCAGTCAGATTTGTTATATATTTTCTAAAAGCTCCCTGAAATGTTCCTTCCACTCAACAAAGCTATGGTGTTGCTTTGATATTTCTTAAAACATTTATGGATATCGACGTATTTTGCCTCATGGGTTTTACCTGATTGTGTACACTGACAACAACCACCACTTACACATTCTCTCTTTTGTTTCCATTGTTTTCAGCCTTCTTTATCGGCTTGATTCTGTTGAGTACAGCAAATATGCAGGAAGTAGTTTTCCATTTGTGCCTATGAATTTGACTTTTGAGATGTAAAGATGAAAGTCTTATATTATATTATGTCATCATGAGGGATGCACTAAACTTACAAAACAGTCCTGTCTCTGATATTTATACATAAATATGTACAGTAGTCCTTCATTTAGTTGTTGCTATAAAACGAGACAGACTAGATATTTTGGATTTGAGTGTAAAGGAATTTATCATGATTTTCCAATAGTAAAAAATTACTTGGAAATCTTTCCAGTACACCTAACATTACTCATAGGAGATGGATTGGATCATGTAGCTTAATTCTCATCAAGATGTGTATTTAGCTAATTTTGACAGTATAGGCAAATTAGGCTTAAAAATGCTGAAGCTTTTATTCAATTGTCTTACCTTGATCTTGCCAACAAAAATAGCCTGGATGTCTGTATAACTACCCCAGACAAAGACACCTCGCCAGAGTCTGTCGTCACACAAAGGAAGATGAGTTTGAATGTGAATACTTATAGATCTGCAAGACCACCTTAAGGCGTTGTGATTTAGGCTACAGAGTCTTATCAGCAGCAGTCTTGTCTTAACAGTGTGTTCTGTCTGCATGCTCGATGTTATGTCTCTGTGGTGTGTTGTGCCTCAACATTAGGCGAGATGTGAATTGCTTAATGCAACCCTTTGCATCAAAGCGCACCACAAACGTCTTGGGACATGGGTCAGGATTCACCTGCAAATGATAGTTATTGTGTTCAAGATTTAGCTTTACACAATAGCCTAAGTGTTGCTTTCACCTACTAGTACTGTAATAGGCTAGAGATAGAGAGGTAGGCTAATTAATGATCCATGCAAAGTGCTGTTTTCATATTTTTAATACAGGATTGAAATCCTTTCTCCTTATACCTATACTGTGTTTTCACAGTCTCTGTCCGTCTGTCTTAGGCTGCGTACAGTAGGTATCTAGGTCTTTCAAGTCCCTTGGTGCTGTGCATGCACCTGGGCCCATTTTTTAAAGCCAGTGTGTCTCTAGTCTATGCAATAGTCGGAGCTCTTGACTGGTGAAATTGAGGACAGACTTTGCTGTGGGCTTTTTTGATTACAGCATTGCAATAAAAAAAAAAAGACGGGGAAAAGAACCACCATGTGCTGCTTGCTGCTCAGCAAGCCAAGCACGCTAGCAAGGTTATTACTGTGCTATAGCAACACCAGAAATCACCTTGAGCTCATGACAGGCGCTGAAAAGAGGGTGGAGAGGAGAGGGGAAGTGCGTGAAGAAACCTTGGTAATGAAACAGTAAATACAGGCTGGCTGCTGGTGGAAGCAGCGTTTTACGGAGAAGTCAGGAGAACCGCGTTGTCATCATGTGATGAGTCTCCAACAACAAATTTATACAGTCAGAGCACAGCTGACACACTCATTGAGACACAAGAGTGACTTGGATGGCCATTGCTCCAGGCGTCCAGGTGTTAGTTTAAGTTTCTCTCTCTCTCTCTCTCCCCCTCTGTCTCTGTGTCCCTCATTCCTCTGTATTGCTCGCTGTATAGTGTGCATTCTTTTATGGGATTTGAGAACAATAGTAGTAACTTTTCAAATGGTTGATGGATTTGACCCAGAACTAGAGCGGCTTGTTGACGTGGCGACATGGAAGTGTCCAGTCTGGACTTGCCCCTGGGCACAGCTGGACGCAGTCAGGGCTTCCAGCGGAAGGGGAAACGCGCCGTGAGCTGAATTAGATGGGCACTCTGAGAAAATGCTGCAACCACGGAGAGTTTTGAAGCTCGGAGGACCCACTGTAAGTGCTGATGGAGGCTAACGCTGCTGCTGGCTTTATCTAACCAGGTGGAAAAGGTTGTTTTTCTGCAGTGCTGGTTGAAACACCCAGCTGACACTAGCCTACTGATGATTGATGATTTCAACTTCGCTGTGCTTTGCTTGAATTTAGCCCTCTTAATATCTCATGAACTTTTGTCCCGAATATATTTGTAAGCTTTTCTGGCATTTGCATTCTGATGGCAGACCTTAAAGTTCAAGAAACGTGTGTATGCTTGTTTAATAGTGTTTAACCTAATTACTTTGTTTTTTATCTATTGGGAAGAACCTTGATCTGGTGGATGGGCTAAACAGTCTATTTTTCTGAGGACTTGAAATAAAGATATGGAGAGGGTTTTCACCCATTGCTGTTTTTTAATGCTTCTAGGCATACAGTGCACTTTTACACTGCGATACCAAAGTGACGTTTCAGTTTAGATGTATTTAGGCATGGTTTTAACTCCATTAAGTTTCTGATTTTCAGCTGATTAAATCTAGAGCATGTTGCTCCTCATGGTGTTTACTGTACTTTGGCTAAAGCCGAGTGATGGCTACTCGTCCATCTGCCGTCCAAGTAAATGAACAAGTTACGCAAGGCCTCATTGGAAATAAAAACAGGGTGTAAAATACAGTTGATCAATGAGAACATCCGAGGTGTCAGAACACACAATGTAAATCGACATGAAACAAATCAAGAGTGAGTGACCTTGATTCCTTGGACTATTTATATGGAAGTATTACGTATTATGCCTCACTTGTTGCTTCCATGGTACTTGTAAATAATAACGTTGAATCCTTCCGGCTAAGGGTTGTTGATGTCTCTGCAGATTAACATGGAACTGTGAGTTGGAAACTTAGTCACATTCTTCTGTACGCTTGCTTTGTGTATCTTGGGTGACAGACTAAGTTGTCAAACATGCAAATACCATCGCAACAAAACAATCAGACTACATCTCCATCAGGGTCAGTGGTGGCCTTATCGTAATGACCATTGTCATGTTTTCTGCCATGCTTTGTCCTCTGTTTGTGATAATGTCTTTGTGTCCATGTTGACTGTTTCCACTTGCATTCACAGGTGACACTTGAGAAGGTCTTGGGGATAACCACATTGGGGAACCGTGCGTTGGCCTGCGACCCGCGCTCAGGCCTGGTGGCCTACCCTGCAGGGTGAGTGTAAAGTCAGAAGCACTAACCCACACAATTCACAGGAAACACATCAGAGAAATCAGGGAACGTTATGTCCATTAAATCTCTAAAGGGATCACAGCCCAGTGGTATTTTTCTTTGCATGCGTATCTGTTCTCTTTTGATTTGCGATCTGTTGATTTGTTAAGCTCCATAGAAATTTCCAAGAAATATTGTGAAGCAGCTTCTTGCTGGTTTGTGAGGCCGTGCTAGTTTAACGCTACTTGGTGACGGTTCAGTGTTTGTAAACAGAATTCAGCATCCAGATTTTTCAGAAATGTGCAGAAGCAGCATTTACGGTAGAAACAGAGCAATCGTTGTTGCAGAGTATCATAAATTAGCATGTCACTGTCTTATTGTGAGCCATGGCTGTATGTTTTTTTTTTGTACACAGACACTGTGCCCTGTCAGTTTTAAATACAGTGTTCATTCTTTTGCCTTTTGTCAGTTTTTCCATTTTCCACTATTACACTTGTAATACATTCACAGTCAGACGGGTGTGAATAAAAAACGCTCTGTAGTCTACAACTCTGTTGCTCCCCTTCCCCCCCTTTTTCAAAGCATGCTTCAGGCAGGGATATCCCTGGTGAAAGACTGTGGAAGGGAAAGAGATGTGAATAAAAATGACAAAAGGGAATTCTGAATGAACCTCAGCACTGATCTGGAGACAGTCAGATGATTTAACTGGGCCCAGGGACTCGGACTTGCATGGAGGCGAACAACGGAAACCCGTCTCTCAGCACTCTCAGCTGTGCATGCGCTTGTGTGTGTGTCCCTGTTTTTGTGTGCATGTGCGTGTGTGTGTGTGTGCGCGTGCGCGTGCATGGGTGTGTGTGTGTGTGTGTGTGTATTTATCCGTCAGGGGAAGCCATGTAGCGTGTCGCTGGAAGGAAACGCTGTCTCAGGCAAGAGGGGTTTAGCAACGCTGAGCTGGACAGGCGTGCGAGAGCGAGCCAGTCCCTCGTGAGCTCAGCTGCTGAGACACGGGGGACGGAGTCAGAAAAGCGTCTGCTTCAGAGCTCCAGGGTTAATCCGCTGCAGCTCACTGACTGGAGAGTTGGCCAGAATGGCCACCAACACCACCACTGCCATTGGGTACAACCTACTTGCAGGACTGCCCACTTGCATATTGGGCTTTACTGAAGAAATCAATCAATCAGTTAATTAAGTGATGCAACTCAACATATTGGTCAGCCAATGATCACCTGATCCTAAGTATCTGAAATCTAATCAATGCTGCAGTGGGGATAATGAGAAGAAACTCGTGCTTTGATTTACAGTGTGCTTGGACAGGTAGTCTCCGTACAGTCCCATAGCTGAGTTTTGTTGAATTGTTGGCATATTTTCACTGTGAATTCACTGTGCATTATTTGAAGAATGAATGGTATCCATTGTAAACCATGTGCTGGTCTACAACAGAATGCTAAGATGACCTTTATGTTGTGATGTAAGTAACAGTTTTGCATTAGACTACTAGGTCTAGCTGGCCCTTTTGAGCTGTAGGCCTACAGTAATTTGATTGTGGTCCCTAAACAGGAGTTCCCTTCTAAGGCAGTCCAACTAGGAGAACTCTGTGTCCATATTGAAGATTTAATCACTGCTAACTTGGTTATCTGTGACTGAGTCCGCACATGTCTACAGTGCAGTGCTTTCGTAGGTTGTTTTCAAAATCCCTCACATGTCGAACAGGGGGGCTTGGGTCATAATGAACCGTGACCTCTGACTCTACACCAGACTCAAGTCTACATTAAAGTGTTTTTCCTTACATCATAGTCTTCTGTTTTTGTCAGAAGCTATGGCATAGTGTGCAGTAAGTGTATTTTTTTTTCTTCTTCGTGGACTTGAATGTGTCCAACGGGTTTTACTAGGTTTCAGAAAGGTTTTGTCATGTACTTTCACTTTGTTTTGCAAAAGAGGCCGTAGGATCGTAGTGACATTCCCCTCATGCCAGAAGACTTGATGGTATGTGTGGTGTGTGGCGAGGAAGATAGAGATGGAGAGAGAGAAAGAGAGAGAGAGACCAGAGCCCCCTCCCACCGTCTGCCACACGGGGTTGCAGCTTAATCTCATTAAGTCGTTAGGGCTTTGGTGCTTGGCTTGTGAAAAAAAAACAGTCCTGTGTCTCCACTCCTGCCGCTCGCCATCTCGTGAGTCCACGGTCTGCAGGATCCTCAAGAACGTCCTCTTACATCAGAGGACAGCCGCTTAGGTTACAGTAATAAGTTACAGTAGAGAGCAGCTTTGTCTGGAAGAGATTCTCGACCAGAATACGGGTGTCTAAACAGCTTTTTTACACTTAAAGGAAAATACCGGAGTGAATTCAAGCATAGCCCTGTTCAAAGGGCTTGCTAAATGCGCTAGTTAGCGAGTGGAACAAAATAATTTGGTACAGCACAGACCAAACGCGAACGCAGAAGCGAACAGGCACTTTACATTGAATCAATGGGACCTGACTGTTGGAAACCGAAAGTAAGATCTGAGGTTACATTGACTCGATGTTAAGTGTTTCGCGTTCGTGTTAGGTCTATGCTGTTCGAAATTCGTTCATTTCATGCGAAAAATAATTGTTAGAAGGCTCGTGCTGCAGGGTTTTGCTTAAACTTACTCCGGACTTATACAAATACATGTTACAGTATGTTACAGTATGTCACATGCATACGTATGGAGATCAGGTGGTCTTAATCAGTTGGGACAAAACACCTGAAACCGTGACCGACAGCTCTTGTTTAGGAATAAATAGTTGCACAGAACCGAGGTTTGAACAAGGGCTCCAAAGGGCACTCAGTCAATTTCAACAGCTTTTAGCACCTCAGTCAGAGGGTTGCTGTGAGACTGTGGTCCTGACCCATGTGTTAGGCCTAGAGTTCGACCCCTGAGAGTCTTAAATCTGGACCCCATTAGACATGGGGCATGTGTTTCTCATCCCAGCACGCTACGAAATTCAGCGAGCTGAAGAGATCGATTGGCTTGGGAGAGAGTCCACCTGGTTTTCTTGGGCCTTTTAGCTGATAATGGAGGACTACCCCCTGTGTTTACACACACACTCATGCACAAACACACACACACACACACACACACACACACACACACACACACAGACACACATCTGTTTGTGCACACATGCCAGCTCCACTATTTGATTATTAGTGTTGAGTGTGTGTCGCTCTCGTCAAAGCGGGGTAGCTAAATGGATTTTGCTTGAAGTTGCTGCGGTGGCGTTCTTCTTTGAGGCTTTTGCTCTTGAGGTTTTTGGTGGGCATACGGGGAAATGTGATTGGCGGCGGGCTGTTAAAGGCACGTCATTTCTCTTCTCAATTTAGACTACAGCTTTGTATGCTTTGCTGTTGCCCATCCGCCCCCCCCCCCCTTCTTCTCCTCCTCCTCAATGCACAGTCAGCAGCTTATGGATTGGCTCAGGGACTCACAGTTGCTATCTGCCTGTTTCTGAGCAGGAATCGTGTGTGTGTGTGTGTGTGTGTGTGTGCATGTGTGTGTGTGTGTGTGTGTGTGCTCAAAGGGTCAATCACAGAGCTCTTGCAGCTGTCGAAGAAGAAACTCTCCCTCTGGGGCATTGGCCAATAGGATTCTGGAGTGCAGTGATTCCATTACCAAGCCTACTCGCCTTTGTTGAAGTTGCTAAATGAAAGCAATTGACTCGGAGAATGCAAGAGACCTCCGCAGCGGACTGTGCACGGCCTGTAAAAAACACTACACACACACACACACACACACACACACACACACACACACACACACACACACACACACACATTCATGGCCATAGTTGAATTTCTCTATGGCAATGGCCAATTCCACTGTAGCATTTTCCAGTTCTTGAAGTGGAACTGCATTGAGGCGAACTGCAACTGTGGCTAGGCTAAGCTCCAGAGTGGCCTCAAGTCTTTCGGAGAGTAGAGTAAGCCTGTGGAGGGGTTTTTGTGCAGCCATTAAATTTATACAAGCATCATCTCCTTGGCAATTTCCGTGAGAATGTCGAAACAAAATTGATTTAAGGAGCTCCCTTGAGTTTGTGAGCTAATACGCGGTGAATGAGGCCGGACTGGTTGTGCTGGTTTATTAATTAAAGATGAACCCACTAATGGTCCTTCTATGTTTCCTAATGGGACCCAAATGAAATAGCCTCATTTCTTTGCACAATGTGCTTAATTTGCCACAGGTCAAGGTCTGAGATGGTTTTATTAGTGAGGACTCCAGGGACTGATTCTTGACTAGCCTAGGATACATCCTTGTTTGGGCATCGTTTTTGCTGTCTGCTACATCTAAACATGTCCTATTTTATTTTGAAATGTAGACATTTACAGTTACATGTTGTAATTTTGCAGCCTTTGTCTTATTGTGATTCACTACTGCAATAAAAATAGTGACGGGAGAAAAAAATATGGAGTGTTGATTCAGTGGAAGTCAAAATACTGACAATCTCACAGTGTAAATAGTGTTTTCAGCTGCTAGAGCTCTATCAGAGGGAATTGTGCCATGACATCCTTATTAGGTGCTAGTGGTCTCGCACAGAGCATAATTGTATCATGCATGCTTTGCTTTGAGTGCACATGTGAGTGATTTTGTGTGTGTGTGTGTGTGTGTGTGTGTGTGTGTGTGTGTGTGTGTGTGTGTGTGTGTGTGTGTGTATTTTGCAATACTGCACTCACTCACTAAGACAGGAGGAACTAGAAAAGCCTGCCTGTCTGAATGGGGAAAATGTAACTGATGAGTACTTGTGATCTGGCGGACACATTTTGCCTGCCCTGTAGGTAAAGAGGCAAATGTCGCTATCTCTTTATCAAATGACGGCAATTTGTCCCACTGCACGTGGGCCTGGCAAGTCATTATCCCGACGTACTCATTCCACTCTGAGTTGTTAGCTTGTTTAAAGAGCTTGTTTATCCGATGCCTATCTGCTTTTCTTTGCGAGTCACTCGGATATTTTGATGGATTTCGGATGGATTTTCCTCCCTCTCCCGTAACCTGCTTCCTCAGTCCGCTAGTGCTGTGCCGTTCTTTAAGTGCCAGAGGACAGGCTTTTGTATAATGAATGAGCGCCAGTGATAAGGATGAATGTGAAATGGCTGGGTGTGCGTGCCAGGCGGCCACCGTAAACGGCCCCGCTGTATTAATCAAACATGCATGAAAATGTGTGTCAGGGTCCCCTCTCTGTGTCTCTCTCTCTCTCTCTCTCTTTTTCCCTCTTTCCTCCCCCTCCCTCCCTCTCTTTCTGTCGTTCTCTCTTTTTCTCCTCTGACTGTCTTTCTATCTCTTTATTTCACCCCCCCCCCCTTTCACCCTCTTGCTCTCTCCCTCTTTCTCTCTTTCTCTCGCTCTGCCTCTCCCTCTCTCTCACTGCAGTAAAGTGGGTCAGTAGCGCTACGTGAGGAGAGAGCACAGCTGAGGACAGACTGAGAGAGAGGGAGAGAGAGAGCGAGGGAGAGACTCGCTGCAGCTACACACACGCACACACACGCACACACACACACACACACAGAAGGGATGCAAGGGAATAAAAAAGGGAGGGAAAGACTGAAGGTGACTGTGTGTGCAAGTGAGTGTGTGTGAAAGAGAGAGACAGTGAAGGTGTGTATATCTGAGAGAGAGAACGAGAGAGAGAGAGGGAGCAAGGATAAGAGAGAGAGAAGGAAGGTAGGAAGAGAGAGAGAGAGATAGGAGGAAGGGAGGGAAAGAACAAGGGAATGTCTCCTGCAGTGTGTGGACGCAGTTTAAAAAAAAAGAGAGAGAGAGATAAAGCGAGCAGGCGAAACAAAACCTGCCGGTGCTTTGGGGGGTGGTCTACCACTTTGCTGCATTGCAGCATTTGGGGGGTCCTGGACAGCACTGCCACCACCTACTAGCAGCACCAGCTCCAGCTGCACCAGTCCCCTGCAGCCTAGCAGCCTCCCTGCCCTCTGATCGACCCTCACACAGGGCATCTCTACCCTCTCTCCCGCTCTGCCCACTCACTGTCACTGTGGGCACTGTCTATGCCATGCCAGTGTGCTGGCACACACACATCACGGAGGTGACCTTGCCATGGCATCATTAAAGGCAGCCATATTTTAAAAAAAAGGGGTGTTATGCAAGCTTTCCACCGCTGCCTTATGCAACGCTTGCACTTTATTTACACCAAATGTGCCTAATGCTGCCTGCGAGCAGCGTGTGTTTGCCTTGTGGACGACAGGGGTGTTTTTAGAAAAGGCACTTCAAACGCTCCCAACATCAGAAAGCTCTGTTATTGTTTGAGGGTGGAGGTGGAGGAAGGTAGTCTTGTCATAACAGCCTAAGCAAAAGCTACTTCTGTTTCCATTTCTTTTGTCTTAAGTTAACAGCTTCTGCAATGCTATTCAGGCAGTGATTGTGCTGTTATTGATTGTTTCAGCCAGTTAAACAGCGATCCAAATATACTCTGCTGCGCTGGTGTGGTGGTGGAGCTTTAAAAAAATTCCCTCCAATTTCCTGCGGCATTAACAAGCGGATCCAGCAGGGGATTGAGGCTTTAGGGGATAGACCCTTTGCCTCTCGGCTGGTGGCTGTATCTGCCAAGCGCTTGGACTGCCAGAGGCATGCAGACAGAATCCTTCAGATGTGTGTGTGTGTGTGTGTGTGTGTGTGTGTGTGTGTGTGTCTGTGTCTGTGCATGTTTGTGTGTGCATGTGTGCAGAGGATGGTGTTGGGGGTGGGGTTGCACTGCGTGTGAAGCTCCATCAGGTTCAGGAGAGTTCCACAGGGATCCTATCCCTCCCCCGGGCAGAGTGAGGTCAGGTCCATGCCGAGGCTGGAGTGGGATCACCGGGGGCCAAGGCTCGGAGGAGCCAGACCAGATCAGACCAGGCTGGCGAGCTAGCAGCAGGGTGGGGAGGGGAATCCGATATGTGATATCCCTCCTCCCCACACCATGAGCTACTTCCACGGGTGGCGGCCTGACCACCTGTCCGTGTATCTGCCTTATCCCGGGCTCACCAGATGGGCCGCGCTAGCTTCCCGACCACCAGCCCCCGCATCCCTACTCCACCCCACCCCGCCCCTCCCCGCCTTGGTGGAGGCGTCTGCTCGGCTTTCACCAAGCCGCCTCTTCTTTTGTTGGCCTGGATGGATTGTTTCCTGTAGTATCGCTTCTGATCAGTCACAATGTAGTGTCGCCATGTTGACCGCCACCCTGTGTTGTTCTTAACAGGAGTATTCATGTGACGATGTCCTGTCAACACCCTTGACATGTCGTTTAGTTCAATTCAATGCAGTTCAGTTTCGTTCACAATACAATTGTCTAGTGGCACTTTACAAGACAGTAATACTCCAGGGCTTGCTTATCACACAGTTTCCCTGTCTGTGTTGCTCTTTGCAGTTTATGCATTCCTCTCTTTCTTTCTCTCTCTCTCTTTCTCTCTGTTTCTTCATCCACTGTAGTCATCATAGTGGTTAGACCCTTCTGGCTATGTAGCACATCGAGGGGAAACTTCTGAGCCACTGCGTTGTCATAGTATCCTGGCTTCCTGTGGTAGTCAGTCGCTCCCTCACACACACAGCAGGCATGATGCTTAGGTGTGTGTGACTCATCACAGCAGCAGAACTAGAAAACACTTTAGCAATACCAATAGCAGAGGAAAAACTCCAGCTGATTCCTGCTTCCTTGGGGGGAGATGAAACCTAAAACAAAATTCGTTTGGTTTCCAGGTAACCAGGATTTGCGTGTGTTAGTGTTTGTGTGTGTGTGTGTGTGTGTGTGTGTGTGTGTGTGTGTGTGTGTGTGGGCTTTAGCAGACAGTTTTGGCAGTGGAGAGTGTGTTGGCTGTAGTGCAGCCTCAGCTGGGAAGGCTAAACCACATTGGGTTTACTCGGAGTGAAGGACACTGGGTGTGGCTCCCTGAACCGAAGTGTCTGGTGCTGTTTGCGGTGTGGAGGAGCCAGCAGGACAGCCAGATTCAGGGTTTTTTGGCTGTCTGTCGGAGCATGGAGCAGACATCACTTTGTACATTCCCTGGCTTGAGATTGTGAGGTGGACTGCAGACAGACAGACAGACAGACAGAGAGACATAGACACACCCATAGCCTACATAACCACATTGCCAAATGCTAACCAAAATCACTTTAAGAGTCTATAGGGAATAGTAGTTTAGGCTCACTTTGCTGCAACTGTAATGGTCTCTTACAGAGGGCGGATTTCTGAGGATTTTGTTCTAACGTTTCATGTGCACCTTTGACCAGAAATAACCGATCGATTTCAAACTGATCGACTTCAAAATCAAGTGCTGTTTACCACTAACAAGCATCATTTGCTGTAACTATTTGACTTCACTGCCACATCTGCGTGGTTCTTCACACACCATTAGAATACCAGGGGGCTAATGTGAAAGCTTGCCTTGAGAGATACTCTCTCTGCGTCCACTTTGACCTGAGCTGTCCAAATAATTAACAGCCCCAGGACATCTGCAGGGAAGAAACTAGAAACCATTACATCAGAAGAATGCAGGATGAATTTGACTTTTTTTTCTCCCTCTCCCCCCTCACCTTGTACTTCATGTCTTCTGCACAGTAGGTGTGTTTGAGAGTCTGCCCAAGGAATACCCTATTTCTTTTTACTGCTAAATTATGAAAATAATAAATAATTGTGTGTGTGTGTGTGTGTGTGTGTGTGTGTGTGTGTACAGTGAGCGAGTTGAAGAGCTATAGCCTTGACCCTCAGCTATGCTCCTCATTTGTGCAGTGCAGACAGTTAGGCACGCTCGACTGGAGCTCTGAAGCGTTAGCGCAGCGCTCGCTCTCCACCCACCGAATCAGCGTGGTTTGCAGAGGGCCGCCATTGTCCAAGCTCAGGCCGATGATAATCTGTCCACTGTAAAGGCCCTGACCGACAGCCAGGACGAGCCCAGCTCCCCTGGAGCTACATTGTGGCTCTCAGCTGAAGAGCACAATAGAACATTAGGAATGGGAACAGAATGGAGGCTAGCATCTGTAGTGTGTAGCCTAGCCGCTACTGTACTTGTGTGTGTTACTTTTAATAGGCTAATGCTTAAGTAAACTTGCTGAGGGTGCTGTATGTTAATACTGCTGCCCAGTGCAGGGTGTTGGCACACATTTTAATACCTAAAAATGCAAATGTCATGCAGTTTAATTGAAATGTGCAAATATTTATTCAAGCTAATGTACATTTGCATGCGCTTAAGTCATTTAGCAGACATTTTCCATCTGAAGTCTGTTAGCCAGCGGTGTTTTTGCTCCTATTATGAAATGAAACTGATCACACCTTTTGTTATTGTGTTCTGTGAGAGGGATCTCAGGTGTGGAAAGTTAAGCTTTGCCGCTAATGAGCACTTTCTCCCTCCCTGCTTTGATAATGACTGCTTGGGAAAACCACAGACCCGCTGCTTTGAGCAAACACAGACCTATGAGGAGAGACCTTTGTATTTTGTAGGTAAACACATTAATTGTTTAGCGTGTACACATCACACCCAGAACAGTCAATATACTCAGAGTGTGTGTGTGTGTGTGTGGAGTCTTGCTTTAGATGACCAATTGTAAATTATGCGAGGACCATAGAATTGGATTGTTTCTATGGTAAAGGACATGCGGTCCAGGCTTCCCTACCCCACTGAATGTAGGTCAACTTATGCTACCAGTGAAGTGATGAATGCACATCATCTGTGCACGTTGGGCTGAAGACAGTATACAGGATAGCAACTCAGAAAATCTCATTGGTTTCAACTCTAAACTCACATGCATATTGTATCCAGAGGATTGACCTACTTTTAGCCATATGTCTGGCCTTATTCACAAGTGTAGAGAGGTGGCCATAATGGTAACTACAGTGAAAGGGAGGAGAAAAAGATGGACAGAATACACATTATGTTCATTAGAACCGACTTTCCCTATGGGCTTGTTTCCCTTTTAGACTCTAGTGTACTATAGTATAGCTCGGCTGAGTACAGGCTTCATTTAGATGCATCTTAGCCAGAAAATGCCAGGGGCAACGTTTTTTTTTTTTTCTTTTTCTTTCTTTCTTTCTTTTTTTCCCCTCTCCTCTTCAAGGAGACGTCTTTCTCCAGACTCCCCTGGGTGCAGACAGAGATCAGACATTCCAGATCAACCTAGAAGGAACGAGGAAAAAGGGGAGAGAGAGAAAAAAAAAATATCAGAGCGACCTCTCTAGTGTGTGATGTCTGCTCAAGATTCAGATCCTAACATAGATGTCAATTTTGCAACTGGAGAATTGTGTGTGTGTGTGTGTGTGTGTGTGTGTGTGTGTGTGTGTGTGTGTGTGTGTGTGTGTGTGCGTGCGTGTTGGTGTGTGTGTTGGTGTGTGTGTTTCTTTGTGTATGAGAGTGGAAGGCGGGGGGGTGGTTTTGGTCTCATCTTATTTACTAACACCCCACAGCAACATTGGAGGCAGGGAAGGTGGTGCATCTGTTTTGAAAGCGGGAGAATAGTATCAATAAATGGTGTGGGTAGAGGGGCGTTAGTCTCAGCGGAACAGTAGGGGTGAAAGAAGAGCCTGCTCCATAAACACTCCACATAGACCAGCGCTGCTCGGCCAGCAGCTGCACCCCTGCTGCATACTGCATTGACTCTGCATGGAGGGACCTCAGGGTGTCAGGGGGCGGAGATGGATGGCTGGACTTGTATTTACCTTCCTTCGCTCTCCTTCGCCCCGCTTTTCCGTCGTTCGGTCTTTGTCTCTTTTTGGTCGTTCTTTGTTTTCTTTTCTTGTCTCTTTTGTCTTTCTTTGTTTCTGTCTTTATGTCTGTCTTTTTTTGTCTTTGTCTTTGTTTATTTCTCAACGTCTCTTTTGTCTTCTCTTTTTTTTGCTTTTTATATCCGTCAATCTGCGTGTTTTCCGGTCTGCCTTAGTGACTTTTGTAGTTTTATGTAAATTTTCTTTGTTTTAGCCTTTGTGTTTCTGATAAACACACTGGAAGTGTCTAAAAGGTTCTCACAAGTTCACACATGGATGCGCACGCACACACACACACACACACACACACACACACACACACACACACACACACACACACACACACACAATCCTGCACCTCTGAAAAGGTGTAAGCATTAATTTAGCATCCTGCTTTTCTAGTCATTGATCTGAGCCCTGCCAATCCTCTCAGCGCCCTCTATAAATACCTGCCACTACTCAAGCCAATCATGGCATTACGGCCCTGTCAATGGGACCAGTGCACCTTTAACTCCACCATTACTCTCCCAGTTTGACCTCCCATGCCTCCTGTCTCCTCCATCTCCCTCCCATCTAGCCTAATGGCAGCGCAGGTCCTGATCCGCTGCTCTGGGCTCGCTGAGTAATGTCTGGGCTCGCTGAGTAATGTCTTATTGATACATGAGAGCCCATTTCTTACTCCTGCTCTTTCTGTCTGTCTTCTCCCTCGGGCCCAGGGCTTTGTTGCGGTCACAAGGTCGTAAAATACGCTATACAGGCACCGGCAGGGCTGCTTCACAAGACAGCCAGCTCCCCTCTCTCTCTTTCTCCTCTCTCTCTCTCTCTCTCTCTCTCTCTCTCTCTCTCTCTCCACTCCTCTTTCTCATTCTCTATCCCTCTCCCTCTTCCTCTCTCTATCCCTCTCCCTCTCTCTCTCTCTCTCTCTCTCTCTCTCTCTCCCTCTCTTTCTCTCTGGCGTGGGCGTGAAGACGAGACAGTGTTGCATTGTGGGCTTGTGGAGCTGCGGGGGCCAGAGAAGAGATGAGATGGATGTGGAAGTGACACGGGCTTGAAGCATGAGCTGGAGGCTCTGGAGCTCAAAGTCTCACCAGTGTGTTTACTGAGAAACCCCACCACAGATGGCCCTGAGCCAGCAGCCAAGGCCTACATAAGACTGCAGAAGGCTGTTGAAGTCTGCCTGGGTGTGTGTGTGTGGGTGTGGGTGTGTATGTGTGTGTGTGGGTGTGTAGGAGGGGGGTCTGTTTCTTTGGCTGTCTTGTTCTTTTCTTGGCTCACTTCTTTGTGTTAGAGAGGGTGTGTTTGTGTTGTGTGTTTCCATTGATCTCCCTCTCAATCTGCACCCATTCTTACTACTAGCCTATACACACATACATGATATGCATGGGCATGCACATCTGCACGTCTGCATGTCTGCACGTCTGCATGCATGCACACAGGGACTATCACGTGAAGCCACTAAATTCTGAGCAAAGTTTACTTCCATAAACAAAGAGATTGAAGGTCTCCAAGCTCCTTAACAGGGGTGGGTCAGTCTTTGCCACATGGCAGAAGATAACTATAGATATGCACTATGCAATATACTAATATACTATAGCTTTACAATAAGATCATGTTCAGTTAACCTCAAATGACTTTGTCAAACAGTTATGCAAACATTGAAACATCTTCACAAATTCACACCAACACAAAGCCCAATTATACTTTAATTTGGAACAAATGCAAGAGTATTTTCATTAAAGGTGGTGGTGTATTTCCCTGCCAGTGGTATCCACCTCTAGACTGCTCAGAGCACAGCGTCCTCCTCTCCCCACCATTCCACCACTGATGGGCCTAAATGGCACCCTGCGTGCACTACACTCTCACAGCCATTTAACATGATGAAAGCCCCACCATGTTTATAGCCCTTTCAGGATCGTGATTTTCCCCTGTTCAGAGATAAACCAAACAAAAAGAGAGACACACACACACACACACACACACACACACACACACACACACACACACACACACACACACACACACACACACTGGAGTACTGGAAATTACACCCGTATGCTCGCCCTCCCAGAGCCGGCTGCATGGAAACGGCTGTATGACTGGGAAGCTCTTGAGAGTCACTCAGACAAACGGCCCGTCTGTCAGTTATGATAATAACAACGGGAGCGGCTTGAGCTGCTGCGGATATTGCAGGCTGTATTTCCTCCTGTACTTGTCAGCCATTGTGTCGACTCCCCAACTCCCTGTTGAAATATTACTGAGTATTAAAAAATGTGCTGCTGCATTTCGCCTGAGCAAAATTTCTAAATCTTCTCTCTCTCTCTCCCTCTCTCTCTCTCTCTCTCTCTCTCTCTCTCTCTCTCTCTCTCTCTCCCTCTCTCTTTTTCAGATGTGTTGTGGTTTTGTTGAACCCCAAGAAGAACAAGCAGCATCACATCGTCAACAGTTTCAGGTACAATTTCACTGCGTCTTCTGCAAGCCACGGCTAAACAAACCACATCATAAATACTATTCAAAACCTAATTGTTTATCCAGAAATATTCAGTGCCCGTAGAAGTACCATAGATGATTTGTGATAAGCATAATTCCTACCTCATATGTTAAACAGTTTGGCTAATACGTCATGCTACATAGCCTCATAATTTCTACGGGCTTGTTAAATTTACCCCTGTTATTATTGTGTTGTTATATGATCCCCTGGCCCTTTGGTCTTCAGCTGCTGGAGTAATTGACACAGGCCTCCAGCCTCCTCATTATCACCTCTTTTTAATCCAACACCAAAGAGCTCTGTGATTACGGAGGCTGCCCATGCCAGCCCCCAGTGTTGTTCAAAGCCAAGCCCTACACACACACACACACACACACACACACACACACACACACACACACACACACACACACACACACACACACACACACACACACACACACACACACACACACACACACACACACACATACACACACACACACATACACACAAACACACAAACACACAAACACACACACACACACACACACACACACACACACACACACACACACACACACGAAGACACACACACACACACAGCTGTCCCCTCAGCTCCAGTGCTGCCCTGCTCCTATGCCCCTCTCAGCTGGAGCCATGGCTGGGCTCTGGAGCACCTGTTTGACAACTGTTTGGACTTAGCCTTGGCTAATTGGGATCTCTGTTGGCCATAGTGGGATTGGAGATGCAGCGAGAGCTCAGGAAACTGACTGTAGGGTTGATGGACATGCATAGCAAAAAGGGATTAGCATTTACTCATGTCTATTGTGCACTGTAAGTCACCATCGGTAGCACAGTCGCTGCCTCTTTTCAAAGCCTGGCTTTCCATAACGTCAATCAGATAGTTTCCAAACATTTCCAAAAGGGATGGTCCAGAGTCAAAGGGGCTGGAAGAGTCTTAATAGACTAGCAGCCTAGCATTGAGTTTGTTTATTCTTTTGTTTTGAAACAGAGGGCTGAAACTGTTGACAGGCCTGGACATGTTTCTCAAACACAGAATGATGTGTGTCGACTAAAAGCTTATTGTGTCATGGTGACACTGGTTAGGAAACACCTCCTGTGTACTTTTCACCTTGATTCAAAGGCCACAAATGCAATTCCCATACAGAGAACTGAGATGCTTAAATAGTTCAGGGTAGTTTATAATGTTGAGAATTACAGACATATTGTACTCTTCCACATCAGTAACTAGTTCATCAGTATTGCTGCTGTACAGAAGACTCTTCGAAGACAAAGGAGCCCTTTCCTGTAAGCTAGCGAGCGCTTTGTAGGTCAGGCTGGATTTGAGTGCAGGCCATTGTCATCGTGGAGCAGACAGGAAGCTGGCTGAGAGGGGGCAGGATGCATTCACTTCAACCGCACTCTCAATACTTCCTCTTCCCTTTCCCCTCTCCTCCATCTCTCTCTCTCTCTCTCTCTCTCTCTCTCTCTCTCTCTCTCTCTCTCTCTCTCTCTCTCTCTCTCTCTTTCTCTCTCTTTCACAGGAAAACCATTACCACTGTATCCTTCTCTCCGGATGGCAAATATGTGGTCACTGGCGAGGTGAGTTCCCCAGTTGTGTTGTGTTCTGTGACGGTGAGGAGTGAGAATGCACCTGTAGCCTTGAGCACTTCACCTGGAGTACCTTTAACATTTAAACATCAGTGCACACGTGGGGTAAACATCGGCCATTTGTGCTGGCTCAACTGGTTGTGCATATGCATCCCAGTGAGTACAGCTGAAGTATAAACACTGTCATTCTCTAAAAAATAATAAACGGATCTAGGATATGGTTTCCTCTTTAGGAATTAAAAAAAATATATATATATTTTAATGATATCATAGAACACTGACATCAGAGTGCTGATTCAGTATGGCCGCTCTCAGTATAATCATAACAACTTACAATCAACAAAGATTTTGAGCATCCCACTGTAGTGTCTCACACCTTTCATGCGGAGATGTTTCAGATGCCATGCATTGCCATTAGACAAATCCTCTGTAATCTCATCAACATTGTGTTCAAAGGCTCTTTATAATCCAGCTCAAAACATCAGATTAAATTGTATAACTGCTGCATAGACAGTTTTCTGAATGCCACGAGTGACTTGGCACACCATAGTGGCACCTGTACTTGTCTGCTGAGTCTGTTGGTTACACACCGGAGGAGTGTTTTGATTGGGGCTTGTTAGTGAAGCCCCGTCGCTGGTGTGATTTGGAGGGATGGGGGATGTGCACTCATCTTCCCTGTCGTGTCTGTCTGTCTCTCTCTCTCTCTTCGTTCGTGTGGGTTGTGTTTGAGCCCTTCTTACTGGTGGCGTTTCCTGTGGAGAAAGAGAGAGAGAGAGAGACTGGCTAATCCTTTCCGTTTGGCGTTAGCATATTAGTCAAGTGTGCGACTGAAAAGTGTGAGCGGGTGTGTGTGTGCTTACCGCGGTTGCTATGGTAGCATGTGAGGGGTTGCCGGTGGTGGGAGGCATGGTGCCAGCCTACACACACACACACACACACACACCCACACACAGACTCTCCCGTCTGCTGTCAGAGAGAGGTGAACGGAGGCGAGAAAAAAGACGAGGTTTGAGAGAAAGAGAGAGAGAGAAGAGGAGGAAGAAGAAGAAGAAGGTGAAAGGAGAGGGAAAGGCAGCGATTTGTAAGGCAGTCTCAGACAGAAAAGGGCACAGTCTGGTTGTGGTGACAGGCGGAGAGAGGGAGCTGAAAAGCGAGGAGAAGGAAAAAAGGAGGAGAGGAGAGTCAAAGGGAAATGAAAGAGGGAGCGAGTGAGGTAGTGAGACGGAGCCAGAAGGGACCCAGCGGGTGGCTTTTACCCCGTGTCACCCCTCCTCCTACCATTGAAGAGAGAGAGAGACACACACACACACACACATACACGGGGAGACCATCGCCAGCCAGCTTCACTCCACCCAGAGTGTGTGTAAACCCCCCGTCAGCTCAGAGGATCAGCAGCTGCCGCCTGTTTCCACGGTCCCTGTTTGTTTCTTATTAGCTCCGCCGCCCCCGGAGTGCGCCATGACACCTCTTCACAACACCCCCCTAACACACACACACACACACACACACACACACACACACACACATATAAATACACCGCTGGCAGCTTCCACCTCGACTGTGGCCCTGCTCTCCTCCACGCTGCTCTGCTCCAATAAGCTCCCTCTCAAACACACTCCGGCCCAACCTTTCTAAATAAACCCCAGTGAAAACAACAGTCACACACACACACACACACACACACACACACACACACACACACACACACACACACACACACACACACACACACACACACACACACACACACACACACACACACCACACACACACAGAGACTTTATTCAGAGCTGCTTGTCCCTCCACCAAGGCTGTCTTATATCAGCCAGTGAATGGTGTTTCTGTTTTAAGTGTCTAGGGGGAGAGGTGTAGAGATGTATTAATTAATATATTATATCAATGTATTTTAATACATTATTAATAATAAATTAGGCCTAACACTGTGGCACAGACTTTTTATGACCCACCTGCATGAAGGCAGTTGAAGGGCCGTGTGTGCGTGTGTGCGACTGATGTTTTGCAGTAAACCCTGGGGCGTTCTCGTTTTGTCACCCTTGATCTTGGGCGCTCAATCAGGTTGCATAAGGCGGATAAAGGGTTTAATCAAACTGTCATTTGGCTGCCACGTGTTGAGTAAAGAGGTATGGAGAAGGTTGGTGTCCTGGTTGCGTCAGTGTGGGGATGCTGTCATTCGCATTAGCTAGTGTTTGAATATCGCACCTTTTTGCTTTGCATAGATAAATCATATTACTTCTTTTTTATGCAACGCTGTCTGTGTCTGCGTCATTGTCTCAGAGGTGCTCGCATACAGTAGGTCACAGACATACAGTAGACGCTCTCTCTCTCTCTCTCTCTCTCTCTCTCTCTCTCTCTCTCTCTCTCTCTCTCTCTCTCTCTCTCTCTCTCTCTTTCTCTTTCTCTATTCTGTGCACTTCTTCACCTAGTGAAATCAAATTGAATCCCAAAATGCACAGTACCAGCATTCTATTAAAAAAAAAAAAACAAAAAAAAAAAACATTTTCTGTGTTTTGGAGAAAACATGACTTTGACATGTCCCCTACCTTCCCCTGACAGTGTGTGTGTTGTTGCTGTTGTTGTTGTGTCCAGAGCGGGCACATGCCGGCGGTGCGTGTGTGGGACGCGGTGGAGCGGACGCAGGTGGCCGAGCTCCAGGAGCACAAGTACGGCGTGGCCTGCGTGGCCTTCTCTCCCAACAGCAAGTACATCGTCAGCGTGGGCTACCAGCACGACATGATCGTCAACGTCTGGGCCTGGAAGGTAACCAGAGCACAAGAACATGTTAGGCACTTACAGGTCAAAGGTCATAGGTCACAAAGCACACACCTACATGCTAATGGAAATCCATGCACATCGTTTGTCCCTTTTGTCATAGAAAGATAAAAAGTAAGAATTGTGAATGTTCTTTGGCTTGTATTAGTCCAAGACAAAACCATTGGATATGATAAGTGACAGTTGTATTAATATCTTGGCGTATTTTATATATTTTCCCTATTGAAAGACTGAAGATTAAGTCTGTGTCCTTGACAGGCCTCTTTTATCAATTTAGGGCCTATTCTGAGATCATCTCCCTTTTCTCATGTCAACAACCTCAGGACATGAGGAACATCCACACAGGAAATGCTGACTAGATAGATGTCAGGAATAATTTGTACCTTTTCCCTTCTCCCTCTCAATCTATCCAAACCACACTTCCAGAAAAATGTAGTCGTGGCTGCCAACAAGGTGTCCAGCAAGGTGACGGCCGTATCCTTCTCCGATGACAGCTCCTACTTTGTCACAGCGGGGAACCGACACGTCAAGTTCTGGTACTTGGATCACACCAAGTCCTCTAAGGTCTGTATGCTAGGAGAACACAATCCCTCAACCAACCACCCCAAATCCCTTTTGCCACAAGCCACATTTTTCTAGCTCTGGTGGGAAAACTCGGAGTGTGCTCTGTATCGATCTAACAGTCTCATCCAAAGCCACAGTTCACAAGGGGGTTGAATGCGGTGGGGAAAGGAAAAAAAAAAAAAAAAAAGAAACGTGCTGAGCCAGTTGCGGATTCGGTTCAATTTCCATCAGGCAAAAGTGTGTTGGGGTGAAATGCACAGATGCAAAATGCAAATGATTAAAGTTCCAGCACCCGCACACGCCCATGTCAGCTGGAATCTCCTGCAATGCCACTGCAGTGGGGCTGATTCCAGCATTATTGGCATCTCATTTACTGCTGGGAGAACCCAGATTGCTTATGCTGGTATTCCACAGCAAAGCTGCTTACTCAGCCAAACAAACTTTCCTGCATGTGTCCACCGCCAATGAAACATCCTTGACTCTCATACATGTATGTCTTAATTGCCTGGTTAGCAAGAGCCATCTCTACTTGCACTAGTAGCAATACACAGATTAGACCACAGCCTTATTCTGAGAGATGACCTGCTTAAAGGAACTGCCAGTGTAGTTTCCATTGGTGCCAGTCATCAAACTACAGATTATCAAACCAGATTACCAATCCAGATTATCAAACCAGAGATTATATTCTGTCCCCTAGCAATTTAATGTTGTGTTTAATTTTGCGTACACACAAACTGCTCAGTAGTCTCTTCCTCATTTGGTATTTTCAAATGGCAAAGTCTCTTTATTTTCTGCTTTTACTATGTTGTAACTCCTTGTTCCCCCTTCAATTTTGATATTACTGATGGAGATTATGGAGCCCCCCCTGACCCTGTCCTGTCCCTGTCCCTGTGTGTCTGGTGTCCAGGTGAATGCCACTGTGCCCCTGCTTGGCCGCTCCGGTCTCCTCGGTGAGCTGCGGAACAACTTCTTCAGCGACGTGGCGTGCGGGAAGGGCCGCAAGGCCGACAGCACCTTCTGCATCACCACCTCGGGCCTGCTGTGCGAGTTCAACGACAAGCGGCTGCTGGACAAATGGGTCGAACTGCGGGTGAGTTTGACCACCACTGGCCACGGCCAGTCTATGGATACACAATTGTATTGAGAGCTTCCATACTGTGACATAGATTGACTTGACTTATGTGGGTGAGAGGTTAGCCTCTTCATTAGCGACAGATGCACCTGGCAGAGACCGTTCCAGGGCTGCCCTAAAGCTCATTTGTCTACCTTCAACAGCTGTGGCCTATTGGTGTTGTTTTCCTCAGGATTAAGAGATCGTTGAGCTTGAGCACCGTAGCTTAAAGACTCTCCACCCAGAGGTGGGGCCCTGTGTTGTGCTGTGTAAATCAGGAGTATTCTAATACCTCAAGTGCGCTCCGACAGATATCCTGTTACAGAATTGTTCACGCTGAAAATAATACCTTTGTCCCAAAGCCTAAGGCTTATCAGACGGTACACTGTGCAGGGTTTTCATTATGCATCGTTCTAATCATAAGTATTTGTCCTGATTAAGGACTCACTTTGTTTTGTTTTTTGTTTTTGTTGTCTGATGTAGTAGCTATTGGCTCCTCCCCTGGGTTTCACTGCTTAAATGTTTGTCATTCCTGAATCCCAGCTGTCTCTCGTGCAGGGAGGCCCTGCTGTGTCTGTGTGTCTCATTTTTAGCCCACTCGACAAGTGTGTGTGTGTGTGTGTGTGTGTGTGTGTGTGTGTGTGTGTGTGTGTTTGTGTGTGTGTGTGTTTGTGTGTGTGTGTGTGTGTGTGTGTGTGTGTGTGTGTGTGTGTGTGCACGTGTTAATCTTCCCATGCTGCTGTCTAATATTAGTGTGTTCTGCTTCTTCTCTCCTTACACACTGTCCAGAAAAACGACAGCATCACAGTAAGTCGCTTATCTGCGCTGCAGTTGTCGCCTCAGTGTCACATCTTAAAACTGGGTGCCCCCCACCACTAACCCCGCCCACCTTCCTATCAGTGCCAGTGTTCATTGGCCGGGCACCCCAGAACGCCGCTACCCGTCACGCCCACCTGTCCGCTCCATTGGGTGTTTGGTGTCCGAGGTCATCATTAATGCCAATCATCATAGACTAAGGCATTTCCTCATCACTGTCCCCACTCACTCTCTTTGTCAATCACCTCGTCTTCACAATATGTTCAGTCTATGGTGGTTTCCCACTGGCTGATGGGATATGGAGTCCATTTTGTTTGTGGTGGCCTCATTTGCACCACGCTTTATTTTCTGCTGAACTGTGTATAAAGACAAGTATATTTAACTGGCTGGATGAAGATGGTGGTCATGATTTATTCATAAGCAAACAAGCTGCTTCCATTTTGGCTTTTTGTGCAAAGACTGAGAAACTTGAAATGGACTTTCAAAATAGAAAGCATACCAAATTTAGATGTGCTTTGACTGTTCTTGCCTCCAGGTTTGTGGAGAGTGCGTGACTACTGCTTAAAAACTTTTAACGACCTTGGGGTGAACTCGACACACCTCCCTCTCAAAACAACAACAACAACAAGCGCATGATCCAGACCACAGATCTGATGTAGATAGTGCATGGGTGCAGCCACCTTTCTGCAGCCACCCATCAAACTGGGTCACGCGGTCAAAGCAGGTGGGCACCCTCCCACCCCACAATCCAGCTTTTGTGGCATTCAGCCCCCCCACTGCCCAACTTCATGAAGTGAATTAGAAATGAAGAGAGAGAGAGAGAGAGAGAGAGAGAGAGAGAGAGAGAGAGAGAGAGAGAGAGAGAGAGAGAGGCACAGCGGAAGGGAAAGATGGATAGAGACAAAGGCCTCTCTGTCTCACGCCTCATTGGCTACAAGACCATGACATTCCGCTCCATGATTTGATCATCAAAAACAAGCAGCTAAAAGAAGAACAAAAAAAAACTGACCCATAAATGATTCCTACCCATCATACATAGAGTTCAGCCTCCATATTTACTCTTAAAGGTTGAGTCTCTGGGTTAATTGGGCTTAACTACCAGGGAACAAGAAGCGATCACTCGTCTTAAATGAAGTCAGTCTTCCGTAAAGTGAAATCAGTTTCCACTCTGATAATTGTCTATTGTGCAGGTCATCTTCAGGCCTCCCTTGTGCGTTTACCAGCAACGTTCAAAAACTGTTTTGGATGGCGAGCGAGCGGCTAAAGGGTCTTGGGAATTCTTGAATGTGAAAAAAATTGGAAGCATGTGACATTCTTGCATGGATCAATGGCCCCCACACAGAGAGCCGCTCCCCTTGATCTCCTAACAGCTTAGGAGACGATAAAATCTCACTCTGTATTTTAGTCTCGTAAGGGGTTACACAAAGTTTTTCGGGATCAGCGCACAAATTACCGTGATCACACACCTCTCACCGCCGCCACCTTTACACCCGAATAAGTCTTCACTGCCTTACATCGGTCTCAACCTTATGAGATGTGTTTTTTTTTCTTCCCCTCGCTCACTGGAGATGAAGTGGGGCTTTGAAATGCTAATGTGTCTGCTGTGGCAGGGAGAGAGATGGCCCGGAGACCTGTGTGGCAGTGCAAGCACATCTCAATCTCATGAGCTCACCTCACACCTCGCTCACAGGGCACTGACTCCATGCTTAGAGGGAGGCATTAAAGTCTGTAAATTGATACTTACTTTTTCTCGCTTTCTCTCTCTCCCTTCCTCTTTGTTTCTCTCTCTCTCTCTCTTTCTTTATCTCTCTCTCTCCCTTCCTCTTTATTTCTGTCTCTCTCTCTTTCTTTCTTTCTCCTTCTCTCTCTCCCTTCCTCTTCATCTCTCTCTCTCTCTCTCTCTCTCTCTCTCTCTCTCTCTCTCTCTCTCTCTCTCCATCTCTCTCTAGACCACCATGGCCACGTCTCTGTCAGTAACAGAGGAGCTGATTTTCTGTGGCTGCGCTGACGGGACGGTGAGAGCCTTCAGCCCCATCAACCTGCACTTCATCTGCACACTCCCCCGCCCACACAGTCTGGGCACAGACATCGCCACGGTGGTGGAGGCCAGGTGAGACCACTCTGCATATTAAACACACACACACACACACACACACACACACACACACACACACACACACACACACACACTCACACAGGGTTTAATGCAAATGCTGTATTTGAATATCTATGGGTCAGGCCATATTTGAAAAAGGAAAATTATAAGTGAACAGCTTCAAAAACATCCTAAATGATAACTTAGGCCAAATGATAATAAGAGTGCTTCTTGTTTGAAGCTCTAGACTGAGTGAACCCACTGGGTGTATCTAGCTAAAAGTGCACTTGTTTGGATGTGTTTTCTAGCAGTGCTTCTTGTGGTTCCAGTAGCCAAATCAGTTGTCAGTTGTGAAATCTCTCAGGAGCATAAAGGCAGCTGCCAACCACAGTCTAGTAAAGAATGCTGCGGAGAATGTTTGCAGCCGCGTGCCGAAAATTGTGCTAGTGGAGGAGGTGGGATGGCTAATACTGCAGTGCGCATAGAACCTAGAACCACCAAACCTAGTCCTCTTCAATGAGGAAAAGGAACTGAGGTTCCTGTACTGTATGTGATTAATGTAATAAGATAATGTCTAATGTAATAGTCTGAGGAACTTTCCCTGATCTCGGGTCATGTGGCGTGGCGTTTGGCATGATGGATGTCCGTCACGCGTCTCTGCCTTTCCTGGTACTGATAGATAAAGTCAGGTGAAACAGGCCTGACTACTTCAGCTGACTCATGGTGAAAGCTGAGACCTAGTCTAGTTTATGTACATACACACAGCTAGATCCTGTTCAGCTCCTTTTCAAACACCCCATGTAACATAGTTTACTCAAGTGCACATGATCCTAGGTCTGTATTTGTTATGAAATATCTTAAGGCATGTAAAGCCAGAGGTTTAAGACTGCAGTGGTTGCATGCGTTTGTTCCATTGTATTTGAATACATTATGCTATGCTGTCAGAAGTATCCAATTTCCAGAATGTGATTTGAATTCCTGATCAGTGATCACAGTAAGCCCCTTCTTTTCCTTAAAGGCAACCTCTCCATTTTCACCGCTGTGTGTGTCTGACAGTGGAGAGGAGAGGAAAGGGGGGGGGGGCTTTTATCAATGTTGTGGCTCTCCACTCCAAATGTCAGTGAGATCATACAGTGGCAGTGACAAACGGCTCCATTGTGGCGCCCACAGCGGAGTAGCCGTGTGTCTGTGTGGCCAGTGAGTGCTGAGACAGCGCAGTACTGTAGACTGCAGTGGGCTGCATGGCTTGCTATCCGACTCCAATCTCATACCGCCATGCATATGCAAAAAAGAGCTTTTCATGTCAGAAAAGAAAGGCAATTTCCTCCCTTTTCTTCCCCCTCTCTCTCGCTCTCTTCCTTCCTCTTGTAAATGTGTTTGGGTCCTGCATTTCTGTGTGATTCTGCAGTCCAGACGGATGCTGTATGCAGGTCCATCTGTGTGCTCGGCCTGACTTGTTTTCCCTCTAGAGGGCCTTCATAAAATGTCTGCTTGACAGGAACATGTAAGCACGGCTCATAAATATGCAGACTTTGTTTGGAGGCTGTTTTTTTCTTTCCTTTCTTTCTTATGGTGTGTGTATGTGTGCTTGTTGAGGCTGTGTGTGTGTGTTATGTGTGTGTGTGTGTGTGTGTGCACAGGCTTCTTTGGTCTGTTTTTGTGTGTGCATATAGAATTGTGTGTGTGTGTGTGTGTGTGTGTGTGTGTGTGTGTGTGTGTACTCGTCAGGTCAGTGCATGCCAGAGAGTGTTTGACACAACATGGTCAGGCTTCTCAGCTGCGGAGGGATTTTCATGTTCCTCAGAAACATTCCATGGGCCACTGCAGGCCTGGCCAGCTCAGTCCTCTGTGCTGCACTGCAGCTATTCAACAGGACACTGTTGACTGTCTTACTTACTGGCCTCTTATTTAACAGCTCCAGTCTTTGTTGGGTTTAGCGAGAACATTACACATCAACACTTGAGCTGCTCCAGTCCCTTTTAGGAATTAATTTTATATCCTGAGATTGTACACCAATACTGCTTGATGTTACATGATCCATGAACTATAAATAATGCAACACTGTTTTTGATTTAATTATTCAGATTTACAGTAGATGATTTGATTAGATGAAATATGCCACTTAATAACAGCTCAGGATGTCACATTTTTCTTGTCTTTGTATCCCATCAGCCAACTGTTCTCCTATAAGACGGATGCGCGGTATCCGGACACAGTGGCCGTTTCGTATGACCCAACGAATCGCTGGCTCTCGTGCGTGTACAACGACCACAGCCTGTATGTGTGGGACGTCCGGGACCTAAGGAAAGTGGGCAAGGTCTACTCGGCTCTCTACCACTCTGCCTGCGTATGGAGCGTGGAGGTAGGCTGTGTGTGTGTGTGTGTGTGTGTGTGTGGGCATGGGTGCTGATCTTACAGGGTGATTTGACAGGGGTCAGGGTGCGTAGAGGAATGGTGTGAAATGCCTAAGTGCCTAAATGCCCTAGTTCTCCCATCTGCCTTGGAGGTGGGAGTAAATTGGCACAGCTCCATGGGCAACTCCCCAGGCACTCCCAGGGGTGAACGGTGTCTGGCACCACAGTGTTAGAGTGTGTGTGTGTGTGTGTGTGTGTGTGTGTGTGTGTGTGTGTGTGTGTGTGTGTGTGTGTGTGTGTGTGTGTGTGTGTGTGTGTGTGTGTGTGTGTGTGTGTGTGTGTGTGTGTGTGTGTCCTTAGAGGGTAAGGGAAAGAATGACAAATATATGTCAATGAGTTGATTGTGTTTGCTTGGCAAAAGGTTAATTAGCAACACATGCAAGGTTCAGTAACCACAATAAACGGTTTAGCGTCATTTTAAATACTATGTTGCCATTATCTGTAATGATTATGACTATTTGACTTCTAAACATTTACATGCCATAATGAATGTTCTGGAGTAATAAAATAACTTAAAGAGACATTTATAATAATAACTAGTAACATCATGCATTAAAGCCCATGACATGGCTGGCCACTGACTGGCTACACCAGGTTTGTGATATATTTCTGCCCTGGTTATGTTGGATTTGAAGTAAAGTGTTAACCTAGTTAGGTGGCCTAGATGATGTATTATACATGCTATTGGCTGCTGCTTCTCTGCAGTTTTGCCCCATTTTCCCCAACCTGGTCACGCATCATGTTTTCTACATACTGTATGACCTACATTTCATGATAAATAATAGATCCTATGGAACTCCATGGCATTTACAGGCTCCTTTGAATTCACACCTTCACCTAACAGTGCTTAGCACCCTACTTACTGGCCCCAAATATGGTGCTAATAGAAACATAGAAATGTCTTCCTTCATACTGTATGTTGAAGATGACTTGATTTTGTTGAATATAATATCTGTGTACATTAATATAATCGGCCTCTATTACAGCTCATGTCAGTACATTTGTGTGTGTGTGTGTGTGTGTGTGTGTGTGTGTTTATGTGTGTTTTATGCAATGTTTGTTGTCTTGTATTGTCAGATGTACCCAGAGACCAGAGAGGGCGATCAGCCATGTTTGCCTCCTGGCTCCTTCCTCACCTGCTCATCAGACAACACAGTCCGCCTGTGGAACACGGACGCCCACAACGCCAGCCTCAGCCGCAACCTCATCAGCAATGTGAGTGAGGGAAGGACCTGAGTGCCCTTACCACACCTGTAGAAGCTGCCTAGTACCAGACTCATCTCCCCACCTGAACAGGCCTGTCATGGTTTGGAGATCTACCGCCTGTTTCCCAAAAGCGTAGTTACTAACCAGTTAGTTAGCTTAGTCGGCAATGGGAAAGATGAAGGGAGATGTAGGATAGCACCTCGTCATTTTTACTGGACCTCAAGAGCAAGGTTATGTGGTCAGAACTGAGACATTGGTCTGGCCACCTAACTGCCAGCTGTCTGAGTAGACTAGAGATCTGCTACAGGCCGGGGTCAGTTTTAAAAGTCATATTTCCAGCTCTGGTGAAACTAATCTAGATTGATTCTGGGGAAGGTAAAAATAAAAAAGAGAAAAAATGGTTAAAATATAGTTTAAATCCAGACTAGTATTTTTATTTTCTGTGTTTTCTTGTAGCCTACCATGGTCATATGACCTAGAGAGGCCTATTGATTTCTTCCAGGAAAAGTAGCATGAGGGAAAGTGACTTTCCAAAACAACAGATTTGCTTTTAAGGCCTTTTTCCACCTAATCAATAAGCTGTCAATAGACTCTGAGTCTGTTACATTGACATGCGCCTCCTTGAAGTGTCTCCTATGGATTACACAGACCCCATTCTCACCTTAAAGCTTTTAGCTTTCACACTGCCTCTCTCTGACTCCCCTGCTTTTGCTGCACGCCTTCAGTCAAGTTGATGGAAATTGGAAGCCGTAGAAATACTGATAATGATTTTCCTCCCAGGAAACTCTGCTTGTTTACAGTGAAATTTGCAAATAGTGGATCAAGTTTTCATGATTATTGAGTATCGTGTGTATTGCAAGGCATTTGTAAGCCATGAAAGCAAAGTCTTGTTGCCTTTGACAGAGTAACCTAATCCTCACATGGGACACTAACTTGTGTTATATTGTAAGTAGATCATCGTGCTAAAGCTGCTGTTTATGTTGCCCTGCAGGACCTGCAGAAAGTCATCTACATGGACAACAGCACGTCTGCGCTCATGGACCCCGACTGCACGGTGAGCAGTGGCAACACGGAAAAGGCCGACCCGCAGACATCCGAGAACCGCACGGGCATTAGGACCATGTGCGTCAGCCCCGACGGGCAGCACCTGGCATCGGGGGACCGCAATGGAACCTTGAGGTACAGTGACCATAGAGATAGAGGCCACCAATTAAAGTATTTAAAACAACAACAATAAGCATTCCTACTCCTATTTGTTCTGAACGTGTCTCTACTCCTGTTAACAGTTAGTCCTGTTAATTGATCTCCAGAGAGCAGATGACTGGGAGTGCGTGTGTGCGTGCGTGTGTGTGTGCGTGCGTGCATGCGTGCCTGCGTCCGTACGTGTGTGTATGTCGAAGAGGGGGTAGGGATTGTGTTGTGTACAGTGTGTGTGTCTATGTGTGTGTATAAGATAATGTGTAAGAGAGAGCTGAGCCTAGGTGTGTGTGTGTGTGTGTGTCAGAGAGAGAGGAAAAGATTGTGTTGTGTTACAGTTAGTGTGTAGGTGTGTGTATAATAAGAGAAGAGAATCTAGGTGTGAGTGTGTTTGTGTAGTGAAGTGTAATGATGGTGGCAGGCTCAGCTCAGCGTGTTCTAATGTGTGCTGTATGCTCCACTGGTGTGTGCTGATTACTGCAAGGCCACTTAGTTCCATTTCAAGTGTGTGAATGAAGTGTTTTTGATTTAACACAGGTCACATTGTGTGTGTGTGTGTGTGTGTGTGTGTGTGTGTGTGTGTGTGTGTGTGTGTGTGTGTGTGTGTTTGGGAGAGAAAAAGAGGCAGCCTTTGTACATGTCAGGCTGTGTTGATGTGTGTGTCGGAAGGGGGTCCTCAATGGCTAAAAGTGTGTGTGTGTGTGCGTGTTTTGTTTCTCCAGGATCCATGAACTGGAGTGCATGGAGGAGATCATGAACGTTCAGGCCCACGACTCCGAGATCCTGTGCCTGGAGTACTCCAAGCCAGAAACAGGTGTGTGTGTTTTGTGTGTGTGTGTGTGCGTGTGTGTGTGTGTGTGTGTGTGTGTGTGTGTGTGTGTGTGTGTGTGTGTGTGTGTGTGTGTGTGTGTGTAGATGCATGTGATTTATATTTACTCAGTGTGCCAGGACCTTGGCAGAAAACAGATAAGAATAGCTAAGAGTGTAAAAGAATTTGAGTAGATTATTTTGGTCTGAAAAGTGTGGGTGTGTAAGTGTGTTTGCATATCTATGGTATGTTACTGTGTGTGTGTGTGTGTGTGTGTGTGTGTGTGTGTGTGTGTGTGAGAGAGAGTGAGTGAGTGCGTGTACTGTACAGTAAGTAGGCCTATCTTTCCTCTGAGGAGCAGTAGTTTAAATATGGTCGCCCTCTGCTCGGCGACTGAGTTAATTTAAGTCTGACACCAGACAGATGCACACCAAGTGGCTACCCGCTACTCTTTGCTCTGTAGTAGACTTTCATTTACCTCTCTCTCTCTCTCTCTCTCTCTCTCTCTCTCTCTCTCTCTCTCTCTCTCTGCTGTCTTTCTGTTGGTCACACCATTCATGCTTTGATCCGTCCCTCATCATAGACATTTTCACACCCTGTCACTCCTCAGACTTCATTCTGTTTTTTCCTGTCATAATCACTCTGTCACCTCTCACACGCTTTCTTTGTCTCACTCTCCCTCTCTCTCTCACACACACACACACACACACACACACACACACACACACACACACGCACACACACACACGCACTGTCCCATGTGGTATTCTTAGTAGCAGCTGTAGTGGAGAGACTGTGAAATGTAATTACATTTTACACCTCCTCAAAAGTGCTCTTTTACACTTCTGTACTTTTATACACTGTATTATCGGTCTTGCTTTTCATAGCCTACCACAGCATCGCTGCTTCACCTACATTCTGAGAGTCATTAGTCTTGAAAGAGGAGAGGCAATTTAAGAAAATTATGGAAAGCAGCGGCGTGTGTGTGTGTGTGTGTGTGTGTGTGTGTGTGTGTGTGTGTGTGTGTGTGTGTGTGTGTGTGTGCTGGAAGGACTGATTGTGTTTCCTGCATAAAGCCTCCCTCTCATAAAGCTCTCTACACACAAGTGATTGCAGATAACATGCTCACTCACAAAGACAAACACACACAGACACACACGCGCATATGCACACATTCCCTGTCACATGGACACACATGCACTCGGCTGACTCACTCTCTCGCTAAGACGCACACTCACACACTTGTGCGTGAGCAAGCAAACACTCACACACACACACACACATACACACACACATGCAGAGCTAAGCGAGGGCATGCTTATCTGCCAAGCCATACATGTCATGAGTAGTAATGTTATTATCATAATATGTGTGGCTAATTCCCTCTGACTGCTGGCTGGGTGCAGTGAAGCAGAGAGAGAGAGAGAGAGAAGCAGGAGCCAAGAACAATACCGGTGTGTGTGTGTGTGTGTGTGTGTGTGTGTGTGTGTGTGTGTGTGTGTGTGTGTGTGTGTGTGTGTCTCTCTCTCTCTCTCTCTCTCTCTCTCTCTCTCTCTCTCTCTCTCTCTCTCTCTCTCTCTCTCTCTCTCTCTCTCTCTCTCTCTCTCTTATTATTAACAACTCCCACACATCTGTTCACATTAGCACCTTTCAGCGCTAGCCGCCACCCCCAACTACATGCTAACAGCACTTCATTAAAACACTGCTCTCTGATCCTTTATTAGAGTCAAGGATTGGAGGGTGGATTTTTCTTCTTAAGAAGTGGAAGCCCATTTTGTGTGTGTGTGTGTGTGTGTGTGTGTGTGTGTGTGTGTGTGTGTGTGTTTTGACTTTGAGCAGGCTTATATAAGTGGCTGTCACATCTGTAGCATCCAGTGCTGCGGCTGGCCATCAGCGAAGTTAACAGGGTTATCCGTGAAGCTCTATAAATACTCTGCAGTGGAGCCATCAGCTTGTGGCCTGTGTGTGTGTGTGTGTGTGTGTGTGTGTGTGTGTGTGTGTGTGTGTGTGTGTGTGTGTGTGTGTGTGTGTGTGTGTGTGTGTGGACTAGACATGCTTTGTCCTACCCTAACCCCGTCTCTTTGTTTCTGTCTCTCTCTCATTTTGTCTGATTTTTACCCTATCTTCCTTCTTTCACACAGAGAGCTGTTTCCCTTTCTTCTCTCTCTCCCTCTGTCTGTGATGGAGGGATGGGGTGTAGGTTATAATTAAATCTCTCTGGAATGCCCCACTACTAATTGAATTTCTCTCACTTCAAGAAGAATATCTGATTCCCAAGTGTTGGAGCTGAACTGCTTGCATGAATAACGTGACAGCAGAATTAGATTTAGGGACTGTGTGCGTGCGGGTGTGTGTGTGTGTGTGTGTGTGTGTGTGTGTGTGTGTACTGTATGGATATCTGAAGTCTGGATCCAATTGAATGTCCAAGTCTGTGTGTGTCTGTGTGTGTGTGTGTCTGGGCGGGTTAGCATGTCAGTGATCCCCCATCTGTGGGTGTCCTCCTCACAGGAAGTTGTGGTTTTATCAGGAAGTGCTGCGGATGTGGCTGTGAGCGAGTCATAATTACGGGCTCTGACTCCTGGGCATAGGGAGAGAAAACTAGGTGGACCAGTCATGGGGCAGATATGCTTCATTTCTCTGACTCACTCCAGAAATCACAGACTTTCTCTCACTCTGGACCAGAAGCATTTCCTCTGAGAGTGAGAGGGGGATGTGTGTGTGTGTGTGTGTTTGTTACAAAAAGAAAGACTGTGTGTTTTTTATGTGTGTTTTTAAATGTTTGTGTGGGTGTGCGTCTGTGTGTGTTTGTGTGCGTGCAAGTGGGAGCGCAAGTGTGTGTGTTTGTGTGTGAGAGTATGTGCTTGCATTTTGTTTGTGGTTTGTTTCAGTAGCACGCTGCTGACCGTAAACAGTGTGTGTGAGAGTGTGTGTGGTGGGCACATGTGTTGACCAGGTCCTGGTATCTGACAGGCCCCCCCCACAGGGCACACAGACTGCTATGAGCAGGGCTGCTCCTAATGAGGCCCTTTCATCACACAGAGAGAGACGGGGGAGAGAGGGAAAAACAGAGGGATAGAGGGGGGAAAAAGAGAGAGAGAGAGAGAGTATGTGTGTGTGTGTGTGTGTGTGTGTGTGTGTGTGTGTGTGTGTGTGTGTGTGTGTGTGTGTGTGTGTGTGTGTGTGTGCCATTTTGTGTGTGTTTGGGGGAATGGGGTGAAAGGTGATTTATGAGGCTGGGTCTTGTGGGAAAGTGTTGAATGATGGTGTGTATGCGTGCGTGTTTGTTCATACTGGTGTGTAAGCTTTTTTGGCAGGTTTGCGCGAGACAGACCTTGCTGTGTGTGTGTGTGTGTGTGTGTGTGTGTGTGTGTGTGTGTGTGTGTGTGTTATTGTGTGCATACATGCGTGTAACTGATGTATACTCTGTGTAGGGTATTCTCCTAGTGTTTGTCCCATCCTTTGTGTGTGTGTGCCTATGTGATTGTGTGCATACATGCGTGTAACTGATTTATACTCTGTGTAAGGTACACTCCTAGTGTATGCTCCTGTGTGTGTGTGTGTGTGGTTGTGTGTGTGTGTGTGTGTGTGTGTGTGTGTGTGTGTGTGTGTGTGTGTGTGTGTGTATACCTTACTGATGTATGTGTTTGCCCACCATAGGTTTTAAGCTGCTGGCCACAGCGAGTCGTGATCGTCTGATCCATGTGCTGGATGCTGAGCGCGAGTACGGTCTGGTGCAGACACTCGATGAACACTCATCATCCATCACCGCTGTGCGCTTCGCAGGTGAGACACAGAGAGACAGACAGACACACACACACACACACACACACACACACACACACACACACACACACACACACACACACACATACACACACACACAGTTTCACTTGCACATTGTTTAAATATGCCACTGCATCAGATAAAATCCTCCTTGCCAGTTTCCCTGGCAACATACCTTCATGCTGTACATACCAACTCCCTTCTGACACACAAACACACACAAACACAAACAAACACACACACACACACCTACTTCATAATACTGTAACAAATAACTGAATATTTAAACACCCGCTCTAGTGCTGTGCTAACATCATGTGTGTTTCCCACTAGCTAATGATGGGAAGGTGCGGATGATCAGCTGTGGGGCCGACAAGAGCATCTACTTTCGGACTGCTCAGAAGGTAAGAGGGACCCCCCCACCCTCTCTCTCTCTCTGTCTCTCTCTCTCTTTTTCTCTTTCCCCCTCTCCTCCTCTCACACCCTATCACTATTACCCTCATCAGGCCCATCAGTTCAACATGGCTTCATCCTTTCAGCCCATTCCAGGTCTGATTGTCTGGGCCCCCACTGTGTCTGTGAGCATTAGTTCCCCCTCTCGGAGGCTGAGGGCTTGGGAATGCCTCCTGGCTCTTCTCCCCATGTGGCGCTAGCGCTAGATTAGCTCATTAGCACAGCGCCGGAGTTTGAACATGTTGTTCTCCATTAAGCTCCTAAGACATTTCCCTGAGTCTCAACTGAGCCTGAGAAAGGCACCAGGCTCCATGGAGGGTCAGAGGCCGGGGTGTTTAGACCTGACCCCCAGAGTGGGCTTATCGTCTGGGGTTGTTATAGATGCTGACACGGGCTGCCCCCATAGGTGGGGTTTGACTACCATAAATCCTGAGCTATGCACGTACACAAACAAACACACACACACACACACACACACACATCCCCACACAAATCACACACACACACACATTCCACTTCTCCCTATTCAATATCTGTTAAATATTCTCTTTCTCAGCATCTCTCTCTCACACTCTCATACAAATGCAAACACAAACACACACATGCATGTGCACACACACTCTCACAAAATCTATATCCACTAGAATTTTTAACCCCCCCTACGCCCCCTTCCAAAAACATTACCCAAATAAACAAACTAAGTGGAGCTCCATTACAAAAGCCCGTGGGAAATCCGGTAGGGATTTAGCGGAGTCTCCCCCCTGCTTACGGCCCTCTCCAGTCGGGCTACCTGACTGCTCTGTGTGCCTCCTCTCCCTAAGCCTGGGGTTTAGCCTCTCAACGCCAGAACAGCCTATTACTAAATAGATTACCTTGCTACGCCTAACCTTGGCTATTGAAGGAATCAGCAGTTTGGCTGTGTTAATAAGCGTAGGTATTGGGTGTGTGTGTGTGTGTGTGTGTGTGTGTGTGTGTGTGTGTGTGTGTGTGTGTGTGTGTGTGTGGGAGGGCGGGGGGGCTTGTTATGTTTGCATAGATTTCATAGACAGCGGGGCTGAGATTTATCTCGGTTGGATCAATACCGCAAGATGAGAAGTTAAGCCTTGTGAAACGTGCCTCTCTAAAAAGTGCTGAAAGATGAGTTTGGAGTTTGAAGTTTGAAGTCATGGTTCAGCATTCATCTGTGTAAGGGCTTTTTAGAAGCATTCCTCCAGTATGCCCGCTAGCATGGAGCAGCCCAGATGTTGCTGACCCCTTCACTTTCCAGTCCGCTCCGTCCTCATGCAAGCGTGTCATTATCATTCCGAGCCTTCTTCTGGTGCCTCCAGAACCACACTCCATTGGACTCCCAGTTTCTAGTGTGTGTGTGTGTGTGTGTGTGTGTGTGTGTGTGTGTGTGATGCTGTTCTGCAGGCATATAATCCATAATCTCCATCAGATCTGTTCAAATTGAAGATTAATGAGTTGGAGAACAAAACAGTAGATTGGTTATGTAATCAATGGAGATGTCATTGTGGGTCATCATTGCCTTCTTGTCCAAGGAACAAAGGCTGTGTGTGTGTGTGTGTGTGTGTGTGTGTGTGTGTGTGTGTGTGTGTGTGTGTGTGTGTGTGTGTGTGTGTGTGTGTGTGTGTGTGTGTGTGTGTGTGGGATATTTGCATTAAACCCTCTTGCTTAATACCCTGTTATCTGTATTTGAAGAGTGTGAGTGAGTGAACAATAGACAGTTCACTGGCCACCTCCATATTGCACCATTAAACAGTCTGGGACTAGAATGGCCTCAAAGTCTGGTTCTGTCTCATTTCATTGAGTAGCGCAAGGCTGAATACTGAAATGTTACTGATAAGAATGTTCTAGAGGATAGAAACTGCCCTTGGTAATATAATATTGTTAATAATACCCTATGCTCCTGTCTTCTTCTCTGGGCAGACGGATGAAGGGACGGTGTTTACACGAACCCATCACATCGTGAGGAAGACGACGCTCTACGACATGGACATCGATCCCACCCGCAAATACGCCGCCATCGGCTGCCAGGACCGCAGTATCCGGTGAGCTGGTTGTTCTGATCCGACTCTTGTCGTTTGTTTGTTTAGTCTGATTGTGTATTTACATAAGAGATAGAAGTCTGAAGTGACAGTTATTTGTTTGTGTTGTTTGTTTGCATGCTTTGTTTTCTTTTTGTTTTGTTTTGTTTGTTTGTAGAATTATGTATCTGTATGTATGTATGTCTGCGTCTGTGTGTGTGTCTATACCATCTGCATGTATGAATACATGTGTGTCTGTGTGTATGTATTCTGGGATTTGAAAGAGACAATGCTGTATGTTTGTCCTTGTATCACTGTGTTACCCAAATGATTGTCCCCAGACTTTGGTCAGTGCAGTGTTATTGGGGATGTGGGCGTGGCGTGTCGTGTCCTCGATGGGGATGCCTGTCTGCCCATGTGCTGCTCATCCCCCTGGCCGGCTATTTGTCTGTCTGTCTGCCTGCCTGTGTGTGTGTGTGTGTGCGCCAGAATTAGGGACGTGTGTTTGAGTAAATGTGTTTTGGCTTGACGTGTGTGTGTGTGTGTGTGTGTGTGTGTGTGTGTGTGTGTGTGTGTGTGCGTGTGCGTGCGTGCACGCAGAAGTGTCTTAGTGTTCAGGTGGCAGGGACGTAAGGGTGAGATTATGGCTCTGTTTGGATAATCCCAAAGCACTCGACATGCTGTGGCCCGTGTGTGTGTACCATGAGTGTGTGTGTGTGTGTTTGCCATGAGTGTGTGTATTTGTTTGCTCTGCCTGAACTATGTAACCAAAAGACTGGGAGAGGAAGGAAGCCTCCTCATGGCCCAAACATGCTCTGGTGGAACTCCTTTGTCTGTCGGCAAACCCCTCACATTTCAAAATCTTTGGTCTCCTAAACATTTCACCTCCGCTTTATAGGGACGATTCAGCTCTCTGTGAAGGTCCCTCTTTCTCCTTGTCGTCAAAAATCACCATTTCTTCTCTTCATCATTTTTTCATGTGACCAGTCGTCCTTCACCGCTTTGTTTGCACATGTGCAGCAAGAAAAGAGTCAAAGGGAGCCCAATCATCCCTTCAGGGTGCACTGAGTCAATGTGCCTTTAACTGAACAAGGCCGGGCTTTTTTAATAGATTTCCACCAAGGGCAGGGCTCGTTTCTTCTGCTCTGAAAGGGCCAGACAGACTGGGGTTTGTGCCTTATGTAAGCTCCTGGAGAGGCTCAATGGTCCAGCGCTCCCACAGTCTCTGCCAGCTCCTCTCCCGACACACAGGGGTGCCCTCTCTCTCTCTCTCTCTCTCTCTCTCTCTCTCTCTCTCTCTCTCTCTCTCTCTCTCTCTCTCTCTCTCTCTAAATGGTTTGACAAAGCAGAGAGCAGCCTGTGCTACAGTGACCCCTGGTGGTAGCAGGGAAAAGTGCTCTAGTTGTCTTTTTTCATGCAGTTGTGTTTTAGGGCCTTTTTGTCTTCTATTTTGTAAACACCCCTTTGCAATGTTTATATTTTCATATTATAATGGTGCAAGCACAATCTGGGCACTATCAGTCACATTTTACACCTAACCGACCCTGATGTCAAACCTCATCAATCCCTGCACTAAACTTGAGTTGTTTTTCTTCTTGTAGGATCTTCAACATCAGCAATGGCAAGCAGAAGAAGCTGTATAAAGGCTCCCAGGGAGAAGACGGGACTCTTCTTAAGGTAGATACTGGCCTTGTCTTGTGTGCTGGGTGGGTGACTTTACCGTGAGCCACGGCTGACTCAGACATGTGCACTGAGGTTTCAGCTGGGTGCAAGTTGACTGAAGCATGAGTCACTCACCAAAAATGGTCAGTTTTCAAGTCCAGGCACGATAAAGACTAAATTTATACCTCTGAATACATTGTGATGAATGTCGGTCAGAGTACCCAAATGTTGACCTATAAAGTTGCGCAACCCAAGTGACCTACTTCCTGTGCACCCATGTGCCAGTCATGTTTGTATCTTTTGTGTCTTGTTTAGATGTATCACAGTTGCGTTGTTTTGAGCCACATTCATTGAAATTGGCAAATCAAATAGACAATTAAGGGACAAAATTGACTGGCCATTCTCTCCTCTGTGCTGTAGGTCCAGACAGATCCGTCGGGCTTGTATGTGGCCACCAGCTGCTCCGACAAGAACATCAGCATCTTTGACTTCTACTCTGGGGAGTGTGTGGCCACCATGTTTGGACACTCAGGTAAAAAAAAAGAAAATGGGAATAACCACCCATGTATGATTTATAAATGTGCTTTACAGTAATTTCCCGCATATAAGCCGCATTGTGTATAAGCCGCAGGACAGTGTTTTATGCAAGTTAAAAAAGCCAAAATCATATTAACACCATATTAACTGCCCCCCTGTTTCAACCTCATAGCGGAAGAAATTTAGCAAAATCAATGTATATGCCGCAGCTAATAGTCGGGAAATTACTGTACCACTAAAGCCATTCAGACACTAAATGTAAAATGCTGGTCTTCACCTTTTGATTTTGTTGTTGTTATTGTTGTTGTTTCCTGTAGAAATTGTGACTGGAATGAAGTTCACCAATGACTGTAAACACCTCATCTCAGTGTCTGGAGACAGGTGGGACACTGCACTACACTGGCACAATATCCCAAGTCTAGATTAGGGTTGTGCGATATCGTTATCATATATCGTCAAAAAAAATTCCTACGATATGAATTTTTGTCATATCGGGAAATATGATAGTCAGAAAATGTACACAAACAACTCTGTCAGGTGAATATTTATTGTCAACAATTAATTTACAATTGATTACCTTTACAAAATTCTCAAGAAGTGTCTTTTAAACCTTGAAAACGCGACATTTAAAACCTAAGCATTTTCAGGCACCTGTATGAATCCTGTGTTAAACTGTAGACCTAATATACTTTTTTATCATCAGTTATCGATATCGATGAAATAAAATAGAAAATATCGCCCAACCCTAGTCTAGATGTGTGGCTATCTTAAAACACTATTCGCTTTATACTGTCTCTATTACTGAACATTATGGCTTATTTTGGAATGGTGTCATTAGGTATCATAATGCTGTGCAGCTAACCTTTATGTGTGTGTTGTTGTTGTTGTTTGTGTGTGTAGCTGTATATTTGTATGGCGTCTGAGCCCTGAGTTGACTATCAACATGAGACAGCGCCTCTCTGAGCTCAAGAATAGCAACAAACCGGTTCAGAAAACACCTCCACACAAACCCATCCCTCTCAGGTACTGAACACACACATTTCACACTTTACACTTCACTGCATGTACACACACACACGCACGCACGCACGCTCACACACACACACACACACACACTGAAGCAAAGATATATTCATGACGATGCATTTTTGCCTCAGCACACGTAGGGAAGTGCACAGCGCTCCTGCCATCGCCACCATGTCATCTGACAGTGACAAGGAGGAGGAGGAGGGTATCGAGGAGGAAGATGAAGAGGAGCTGGCCTACCCACTCACCTCCTCAGGGAGCAGCACTGGCGAAGACAACGGTAACCACGGCAACCTCTCTCACACTCATCAAAAGTTTTTCATCAAGTTATGTCCCCCAATGTAAACAGCATGTGTATGAGCAGGCCTTCACTGATGCCGTCAGTCAAACCTCTAGAGTAGTGGGGGACATGGATTGTAACCTAGCAACAATAAGCACTTGAGAGAAATGAGGTTGTGGGTGCTATCAAGAGAAATGCTGCTGTGATACAGGTCTTAAAGTCTATGTGTGTGTGTGTGTGTGTGTGTGTGTGTGTGTGTGTGTGAGTGTGTTTGTGTTCCTATTTAATAAAGGTGTGTTACTGTACTGTAGCGCTTGAGAGCTAGCTCTCCTGCATCAGGCCAATTTGATTAGTTCCAGGAATGTATTTAAGGAGAAGCAAATGTTGTTTATCTCTCGCAGGTCTAGTGGGGAGACTAGAGGCTCTTTGTTTGGTGTGTCTAACTTTGGATGCTGTCTTTTCTTTTCTTTTCTTGTGTATTAGGCTCGTCTGAGGAAAGACACAACACACTCAATTCCTATGTCCGGGATGGCAAAAAGGTACGTTCAGCAGGAACAAGATCATGTGATGCTGATCATATGTGTGTCTAGTTGTTGCCCTTTTCAGCCTCACATTCCTGCCTCCTTTAGCCTCACACTCCTCACTAGTGTTCTATAAGTGCATCCAGAGGGCACCAGATTTGGACTCCCCACATGCTTTGTGTCTCACATTTTTAGACTTTCCTTCTTTTCCTCAGTCCTGATGTTTCACCCTGGAAAAATAATTTGTTTATCAGAGGCGTTGAGGGATTGTTTTGTTTAACTCCATAATTTGCCTCTCTTCTTAGTAAATGTGCAGGTCTCTCACACTTCCCTCATTTTGTTGTGTGTGTATGTGTGTGTGTGTCTGTGACCTTTTAGGATGGCAGTCGGAGGTCTGAGGGGAGTGGCGTGTCGTCTGACGGCTCGGGGTCTGGTTCGGGCCCGCGTCCCCGTCGGCGCTGGTCCAGACGCATCGGCAACATGGAGCTGATGGTCAAGTCCATGCTGGACCTGCGGCAGCTGGAGTCCTTCGCCATGCCGCCCTCGCCCGTCAAGAGCCCCATCCACGAGAGACTGGCAGCGGACGAGCATCTGGGCAGTACCATCAGCCTGCAGACCATCACTGCCTGGGTGAGACGGAACAGAACTTACACAGTTTACCAGGGATGGAGTGATGTACCATTAATATAGTCTTAGATGTCATTACATCCCTACAGTCTACCTCAGCTATCTGCCAATCAATGCTTTTAGCACAGCACTCTGCAAAAATGATGTATTGGTCAAATGTCCTAAAATTGAAAAAAATTGTTAAGGAAATGGGTTACAAGGGAACATATTCATGTAGGTGTTTTTACTTTTCTACTTTCTTTTGTCTTTCTTTTTTCAAACGAAAGGATTTGAGTAATAGAGCTCTTGTTGAAATTGACCGAAGTTAACCTTTAAAGACTGATGACACAAGACTAAGATGTGTTGAGTTAACCTTGTGCTGCTTGTTGCTGTTCCCCAGGGGGAGGAGGAGGAGGAGGAGACTGCGGACAGACCCCAGCGCTCCCACCCGCGCCCTCACTACATCAGACTGGCGTCCCAGACCTCCGACATCGAGCCCGTCGTGCTCTACCCAGAGGGCTGTGATGACCGAGTCAGCCTGGCGGGGAGGTGAGAGTGAATGCCACGACACTACCCAGTCCACATTAGCCCGCACACACACTAGCCCAGTTCCCCCCTCACACACTCACTAGTTCATACACATGCCCATGTCGAAGATCACGGTCTTTATTTTATGTGTCTATCCGGTCATATACTGTGATTAGATGTGTGTGTAATATTTCAGTATTTCACATTGTGCGTATGTGTGTGTGTGTGTGTGTGTGTGTGTGTGTGTGTGTGTGTGTGTGTCAGTGAGTATCAGGTGAAGGAGACTGTTGGAGTCTTGGCGAGGAGTGTGAGGGGGGGCCACTGCCATGACAAACACAGCCCAGACAGCGCCTGCTCAGTAGACTACTCCGGCAGCAGACTCTCCAGCCCTGAGCACCCTGGAGAAGGTGAGGAACACACACACACACACACACACACACACACACACACACACACACACACACACACATTGCTTATTAGAAATGAAACACATCAAAAAGCTATTCAGAAAAAATATCCCCACCTACAAGTTCAACCTCTTATAACCAAGTGACCTTGAGAGTCAGGTACAGTGCAGCAATAAATCATGAATGTGTGTGGGTGTGTGGGTGTGTGTCTGTGTCTGTGTCTGTGTCTGTGTCTGTGTGTGTGTGTGTGTGTGTGTGTGTGTGTGTGTGTGTGTGTGTGTGTGTGTGTGTGTGTTAGACACGGACCCCACAGAGCCTCTGAGTGTGGATGGTAATTCGTCTGAGCTGGACATGGAGGAGCTGGAGGAAGAGGAGGAGGTGTTTCAGAAGAGCGAGCCCAAAGCCTCCATCCCACAGACGCCTGACCAGGAGGCCTTCCTCAAGATGCACTTTGGAAACCTGTCGGAACAAAACACACCGAGTGAGTTTAAATCTCCTTCCTCATAGAGAATTTACACAATGTGTTTTTTCACCCTCATTTTTGTTACAGCACTAGATGTCTGCAGTTGCGCTCAAAAAGCTGTCCAAATAATTAAAAATGATTGCATAACGACTATCGTAAATCACTGAAACCAGTATAAAAAAAAAGTATGAAATTTCAGTCCTGCTCTGTCCTCCTCCACAGCGAGTCCAACCAGAGCCCCACCCAGCACCACAGACAGTGTGAGCATCTCAGCCAAGTTCCTGTCCCAGACCTGCTCCTCCTCCATGGGCAGGTACTGTACAGCATGGCCCACCACCAGCACCACTGCATAATGCCACACTTAGGAATTGAATGATGAAATTAAGTGATTAAATTAAAGAATGAAGTTTTGAAATGATCATCGCAAAAAAAAGTGGGGGGTGGATTTTAAAGGCTAGCCTCAGTAATGCCTCATTGTTTTCCCAAGCTTTGATAGATGCTTGTGCTGTAAGACTGTAAGACTGCCTGTGCTAAAACACTACACTGGGCACTCATGTTGCTCAAATTGCTCATGACATGTATAATGACATTTCGTTTGTCTGTAAACGTGACGTACAGTAGCTAATTTGCATAAAGTTTCTTTTCATCGCTCAAGTTGCTGAACTTCATCACTTGTTGTTTATGTAGGTTTAGTTACTTTTGTTGCTTGTGTCAATTACTTTGCACTTCATTCGCTCTTGTTACCTGCAATGTTTGCGGTCTGAGCGTACAGTTAGAGACCCTTGCATCTTTATTTTATCCGTTGCTATTAACCTTTTTTAACTTTCCTCATTTTCTTTTCTATATTATATTTTCCACAGAAATCAGTTTCCTTTCCCAACTAAGTCGAGTACGGACTCAAAGACGGCCAGTGGGGTGGTGCGACCGTTGGTCTCGGAAGTTCGCCCTCTCATGGAGGATCGAAGTGCTTCCCCCGTGCAACAGGAAGTGGAGCGCACCCCACAGAAGGTCCAACCTGCTCGCTCCACACCACAGAAGAAGAGGACGTCCGTAGACAACCGCCGTGTGATTGGTCCGGTGGCCAAGGCCATAGCCTCCCATAGCAGCGGTGGGGGGATGAGGAAAGCACAGTCGGCTACTCAGCTCAACATCGCAGTGGAAGGTGAGATTATTGATTACAGAAATTATAGTTACCAATTAAAAGGAAATGATCCTAAATCATAATCCTGAATCATTTATGTTTGAACTAGTTAATTTGGAGCTACTTAAGGTAGCCTAGTTGGTGGTTGTGGTTTTGAAAGAAAGTTATGATTACTGATCCAAGGACTGATCTCTCCCCCTCTCTCTCTCTCTCTCTCTCTCTCTCTCTCTCTCTTTTCAGCAGAGTCATCTCAGCCTCCTTTCCGCCCGTCTAAAGAGGTGGCACCCCAGCCTCACGTCAGCGAGCGCACCCATCCCACGTCTCGACGCACCCTGCCCTCCGTGCCCTCCATCTCCAGCCCCGTGTCCCCGACGTCCCGCGACGGCCCCACCACCCCCACCACAGGCCCCAGGCCCTCCTCCAAGCCCTCCCGCTCCTACATGAGCCCCACCACCAGCTCCATGGCCAAGATGTCCCGCTCCATGTCCATGGGCGAGTGCCTCAACGTGGGGGAGTCGGGAGACGACACCAGCTCCGCCTCAGAGAACCGCCGCGGGTCTGGTTCCGAGTCCACCAGAAGCGGGTCATCATCAACGACGACGACCAAAACCACCGTGCCCGTAGTACTGTCCCCGTCTGGTCCGGTGTCGTCCCCCTCAGGCGTTGTGACACCCCACGCTGCGGTCATCCCCACCCTAAACGCCTCTTCACCCGGGGGTGCATCCAGTAAAGGTCTCCAAGGGAAGCTCTCAGGCAGCTCTCTGAGGCCTCAGCTGAATCTGGACATCTCAAAACCTCTGCCAGATAAGCTCTCAGTCGCCGCCTTCTCCCCCAACGGCAAGTCCTCCAAGACGACTCGGGAACCCGAGTCCACCCCCTTCCGCTCTCCGGCGAACATCAACGCTCTTCAGGGAAGCTCCCAAAACCCACCTCCAGCACACTCCAGCAACGTCCAGATGGTCGCCGCTCTCTGCACCACCGTCTCTCCGGAAGTCCCTCAGGATCACAGCCAGCCCGTCCTCTCGGCCGAGCAGAAACAGAGCTCGGAGAAACCCGCTGAGGGCCGACAGACGAGCTCTCCGGGCGAGGAGAGAAACTCCGGCGTGCCAGAGGTGAACCCAACCGTGGCGGAGCACTTTGGCCAGCCAATCCCAGCGTCGCCATCGCTGTCCCAGTCCCAGTCCCAGTCCTCGCAGGAAGCAGGTTTGCTCCGCCGCCAGGCGTCCTTCATCATTCCGACTCTGCCGCTCCGTGTTGGCCTGCCCATGCACTTCTTTCCTGCTGGGCTCTGGCATCTCTCTCCTTCCTCCTGCTCCTCTTCCTCCATCTGCTCATCACCACCATCATCATCCTGTCCGACTCTTTGCCATTACCACCTCAGGGGTGAGGCATGCTTTCCATCTCACACCGCCTCTCTCAGTCTGGTTCTCCTCTCCTCTCACATTTCTCCTCTAACATCTCACTGCTGCTTGTCTTGCCTATTGCTGTCTTTTCTTTCCTCTCACTTTTCTTTACTCTCCTGCCTTTTTTTGTCTTCCGTCTGCACAACGGTGTGTGTGTGTGTGTGTGTGTGTGTGTGTGTGTGTGTGTGTGTGTCTGTGTATGTGTCAAGGGTCACCAACAACACACTAGTTTGCTTCTCTTCCATTAAATCCACTCGTCTGTCCAATTTTTTTTCCCTGCTGGACTTCCTTGAAATGTAACTTTGCTTTCTCTCTTTCTCTCAGACCACTCAGTGAACATGGACGCCTGCAGGATAGCGGCCAGTGAACTCCAGAGCAGCATCAGAAGGGCATGTCAGCTGTACCGTATGGTAAGAGTCTTTATCGCACTATGTTAAAGTAGCACTCTTCTACTGTCTATGGTCTTCAAGGATCACAGATGACTTAAACATGCCAAATCATTGAATTGTATTTATCCCAGGTCAGCAAACACCAGGTGATGCGCAAACACCTTAATGTGTGTGTTTGTGTTTGCTTGTGTGTTTTTGTGTGTGTGTGTGTGTGTGTGTGTGTGTGTGTGTGTGTGTGTGTGTGTGTGTGTGTGTGTGTGTGATTTTGTTCCCTCAGGTTAACTGCGGCCCAAGTCCTGAAGTTCCCCAGGAGCAGCTGGAGATGTCCAGGGTGTTAGCGGAGGCTCTGGATGGGGTGAGGGCCGAGCTCAATACCCTGCAGCCCTTCGGCCCAAACCTCCCCGCTGGAGGAGCTGCCGCAGGCCTGCTGTGTGCTGTGGGGGGCCGGGCGTCAGCCGCAGGCGAGGACAGAACCATGGCCTTGCTGGAGCAGTACTCTGAACTCCTGCTCCGGGCCGTAGAACGAAGGATGGACAACAAGTACTGATTTTACATTAAAGGAAACAACAGCAAGTTTGACATTTGCTGAGCAACTTCCATAAAAAGACTGAGGAAGTCCAACTTTTTTAATATCAGAAGAATCTTTGTTTTCTAAGACATTAAAAAAGAAGAGTGGGGTAAATAAAAAAAGCTTGTGTTTTTGTAAGGACTTCAAAGACTAACTGCTTTGCGTTTGAAACTAAGCCCAATTGAGGACGAAGGAGTGCTTTTAACTCTTCTTGATTTGACTCCTCTACCCCGTACTGTTCCAGGAAGAATTCTTCTGATGTGTTAACCAACCACGCATCTCATAGACTGTCTCGACCAATCACAGGACAGACACCATGGGTCTTTAGGGCGCACTATTGCCCCTATGCACCATGGGTGTGACTTGACTGCACTATGGAGACAGTGAGTTACAGACCCTACCTCCCACTTTAGTGTGCTACTTAGAACACTCTCTCAAACACCACCACTCCTTTCTGCCATTGCCAAATATTATGACCCCCCATCCCCTTCCCCCACGTGCTTTCTTGAGTCGTCTTTTTACTTGTGTACTTTCTTTCCCATTTGTTTGCTCATTTGCAGATAGAAAGTTGGTTAAATAGTGACTTATCTGCATCTTAGGTTGACTTGAACTATGGACTCTTGTAAGGTTGCAGATTTTTCCTCAGCAGACTTTGTTTGTTCAAGGAGCAGGACTTAAACAATCGTGATGGTAAAATTGTATTGTGGACCATCTTTTTGAAAGGAAAGAAGATGAACTGAGAGTGGAAGGAGAAACAGTGTGGAGCTCTCAAAGGAGATTACTGTTGTTTTTATGAGAGTAATTCTCACAGTGATAATGTGAATAATCATGTGTGCTCGCGAGAGCGTGTCTGTGTTTGTATACGTATGGTATGTTCATTGTCAAGGTTGTACTCTTAGAGGCCCAGACTTGCAGGCAATGTCACAGCACTTTCTGCAATCAAATCTTCCAGAGGGGATCGGTTCTTGTGTTCTCCCCCTCAAGCGTCTTAAAGAAGCCAGATTTTATGTTTTTACTCGTCTGAAACATTGTTTTTTTTTTTTATTGTTTTTTCCGAGAGACTTTTGCGTAGATGTGGAATGTGTTAGCGTATTTATTCTGATGTAGTAGGTCACAAGGAGAGAGAAGTCTAAACTCCTCAGCGTGATAGAAAGCGCAATTTTGATACTGGATACAGGAAGTGCCTGCAGAACAGAGACGAAGGGGTCAAAGGTTACTTCAGTGTCTTCAGAAACAGGGTGACCCGCAACCCCCCTCACCCCCTCAAAAAAAAAAAAAAAAAAAAAAGCTCCATCAAAATTCCAAATAGTGCTTTTTTTTATCTCAAGGAAATGGGTGCCTTATTTTAAAACCAGCATAACACAAACCGAATACAGAAAATGGTGTGTTTGCATTGCAAACCAGAATTGCTTTTCTTGTTAAAAAAAAAACTAAAATTTGTACAGTGTGATTGGTGAGGAGAGGAGCTCTGGTCTGGTGACACTTAAGAAACCCCCCCACCCCCCCATACACTGCAGCAGAGCAGAGTCGTGTCCAGAAGAGCCGCCAAGTACAGAGCCATACGTTTTCCACAAGTGGCACGAGATCACACAGACACACGGCTGTGATTCACAGCCACTTGACAGTCGCAGTTGCGGCAAACTGCTTTTGAACGCTTTGAGTCACTCAGTAACCATTGCCAGTACAATCAAATTACAGACGCTTGCAACGGCATCACATGATCCTGGGTGTGAGGGGATCTTTTATGCGGCATGGACACCGACTCTCTCTGCACGGCTCTGGCCTGTGGCACTCTCTCACTTTTGGGTTTGTTTGTTTTTTTAAAAAAAGAAAAAAGAAAGAAAAAAAGCTGTGTAAAGCACTTTCATTCCTTTGAACTAATGGTCTTTTTGAATTATGATGTGTGTGTATGTGTGTGTGGGCGCGCATTACGAATATTTCTAAGCTATCAGATTTGTCTTTTATGATGTAATGTCGACTTTTGGTGCGTTTTTTTTCTTCCTACTGCTGAATTACTATAGATCAAGCTATTGTATCACCTTGGAAGACTGTTTTCAGACTGTCAGATTTTAACACAACACTGCCTCCTGCTGGTGTGAGGCAGCCTAGTCACCCCAGTGACAGAAACACCACATTCTGTTCCTGTACAGAGACCAAGATGCCAGGTATTTAACTCAGTCCAGTGCTGAAATTGGGATTGGTCCAAGTCCTCAGTGAAAGAATCTCAGTGAACCATTTGCATTGAAAATCCCATCATATATCCAGAGCTGTGCCTTGTCCATATCTGGATACAATAGATGATCTTTAATTATTATTAGTGAAGCGCTTCTGTTCTGGCATCTTGGTCATCTCTCACAAACAAACACTCTCTGTATAGTTGTAGAATTCTGTGCTCTTGGTCATATTTATTAGGTACCTTGTGACTGGTATAATTCAATGGATTTGAATTAGCACACTAATCTGATCAAAGCCTCTTCCTCCATCCCATGCTCACTCTTCTCATGCATACTTCACCTTAGAGTTAAGGCAAAACATGCTAAGTGCATTTTTATACGACTATGAATGTGCATGGGCTGCAACATATTCTAGAAGGTTAAAGTAGATGAAGACTTTAGAAGGTAAACTAAAAGTGAAACTGAAGCAGATAGATGTGTCATGTTTGATTGATATCAAAATCATAACCCCATAGCCACAACAGCAGGGTTCCTCCAGTCGTAGCCCTTGGTGTCCAGAAAAGTGATTTGATCTAACTCATGATAGACTTAATTTTCAAACTGTAACTCACAGGCAGTAAGTTTAATCCTGTGAACAAACACATTACTGTACAGGTTGGTGTCTTTTAAAGATGCCATACCTTTAATGATTGGTTACTCCCCTAGTGCTGCTTTGTCCACTTGACAATTACCCCACAGCAGTGTTGATTGACTCTGTTGTATTTGATAACACTGGTTATTTGAAGAACAGAAGAGAAGTAAAAATAAGTCTGCAGACTGGTTCAAGTGGCAGGTTTGAGGAATGCTGCACATCTAGTATGTTGTTAGCACTAAGCATTTTAAGGACAAATACCTGAAAGACTGGAAGATGAGGTGAAGACTGTGTTGCACCACAGCAATACGAAAACAGACCTGCATCTTTCAGTTGTTGGCATGAGCACATATGCATGAAGACAGAGGGGCAATAGGGTTGGCTTGAGTCTCACTAATAGCTTGCATGGTTGTACTAGTTGACTTGAGCTGCATATTAAGTCCATTCAAAACTCTTTCTATTCTTTGCTATACTCCTGAAGCTGACTAGTTCGGATCTCCATGGATCTTTTATTGTGTTTGTGTTTTTCTGTTTGTTTTGTATGACTATGATGATTGTCTTAGTCTTAAAACCACCAGGTGGACCAGATGGGTTCCCTTACTTGAGGCTGTTTCTTTTTGGAAACTTTATGTGACTCCTACATTTTTTGCACCGATCCTAAGTTCAGAGTGTTTTTACCCTCAGTGTTTATATATTCTCTATATCCTCGAGAAAAAAATACTTCTTCCAGAATAGATGAAAAGTGGAATAAAAAACAATGGTATTTATTACACCCCTACATTCAAGTGTGTGTGTATTGCACTTTATTCATTGTGATGGGTGGAGATGGAGTTGTGTTGAGAAGTGTACTTTACCGCAGCTGAAAACAGTTCACTCTCCCTGCACCCCACCCACACCCCAGAGGTTTGGCTGGCAGTGACAGTGAGGCTGATGTAATGCAATGATCCAATGCTTTTTAGTGTAACACATTTCCTTTGTTTGGCATAACACCCATTTCCTTTCAAAAACATTGGGACCACCAGTGACAATGCCTTGTCACTAAGCCGGCCTGGCCAAGCCTGGGCAAGTACAGGTTCAAGCATCACAAGCCCAAGACAATGCCACTGATTGGCAGGCCAAGTGTGGAAAAGTGCGTGTTGTTGCACTAGATGGCCAAGTCAGAGTTTCCATGCCCTGCTCAATGCTGCCGCTGCTTGAACGGGCTGAACTCAGATTAGATCTTGGATCTGTGTCCGGTGTGATGTCATAATGGGCCCACCGCCCCCGCCAGTGACTCCAGGAGTTGGAAGTAGTTGTACTTAACGTCGAACTCCATGTCATACCAGAAATTCACTGTGGAAACAAAATAAAACAACATCAAAACTCCACTGTGAGGTTTCGAGGTAAACTGAAGGGGAGCGACTTTACTGTGACAAAGAACATTTAGCCTAAATCCTTGGTGCAAATCCTGACATGCCTTGAAGATATTAAACATAACAATTATACCCACTCAGTAAAACTGAACTTGAAATACTTCCACATCTACATTTCCACAGGGGCAGCACTGCAGTTATCCAGTAGAAAAACACATTGGTAACAGCCAGGAGGAAAAGAACTCAATTTAAGAACTTCACATTCTATAAACTTAATACATTTTCGGTGCAAAAATTCAGTGCAGTGTAATTTTTCTACCAATTTATTTCAGCACATTATCTTACATGAAACTGATCTTCTGGATAATTAAAGTTTAAATTGGAGGCCTGCAATGAGACAGGACTCCGACAGTATGGTCGCCATATGTCAGTCAGTATGTGCGGGCCCAAGCTAAGAGATGCATGCAGGTGAGGGTGGGAAGACAGATGTCTTCCCTAAAAAAGATTACCAACGCACTCCCACAGTAAGTATGTGGCGAGACATGGCCTGAAAGTAACAAATTCTAAGTCATCATTACTACTAAAAATATGATCGCACAATGACCATGCACCACTTTGATGCGTGTATCTTTGCACATCTCTTATAGGGAGGGAATTATGTTCAGATTCATTTCTCTCCCTGCTACTTGTTGAATTTGTGTTGTATGTCTGTTGCTGCTACAGTGCTGCTACAGTAAGGGATATAGATCATAAGATCAGGTAAGAATGTGTGTGAGCTAATACTGTGATTTAACTAATATCCGAAGTTAAATATGTGGTTTACACCGAGTTAGGTCGATCATGTCTACATGGAAACAAAACTCACAATGCAACTTATTTAGGTAACATAATTTAGTTCATCCAGGGCTTATCTATCACTGATCTATCACTATCATCTATCACTGATCAGGAGTTTGTAAATCTGTCCTGTGAAGACTATCGCTTGTGGCATTGAGCAGGCTGAATCGGGTCAAACCAAAACAGACGCAGGCAGGTGCGGGACTAAATATTAGGCGAATCTGGAGGTGCTGAATTTAAAAAAAAAAAATCAGTATCGCACAGATCTCTAATCTAAATCATACTCCATGTCTGATGCTTGTGTACCTGCAATACATCCGTGAGACTGGCGTACATGGTGGAACCAGAGAGAGGGCAGGTAGAGCATCTCTCCGGCTCGCACAGTGCAGTGCAGTGGTTGGGCTAGTCTGTAGGATGGGTACTTCTCCAGATCTGGCTTCAGAGGGTCCAGAGGGATCCAGGGTACCTGAGGTGGGATATACTGTACTGTTAGATATGTAATAAGGCATAAAGAAAAAATGGCCTGCTTTTATACAGCCAACTACAACTCGCATTTAATTCTGTATAGATCATATAGAAAAGCACAACAGTATTTAGCCTCAGGACAGCAGCTAGCATGCACATCACATGTAGAATTACCTTCTCAGAGTTCTCCTCATCCACCACTTCAAAGCTTCCATCCTCCTTCATACTGTACACTGCCGGCTGGTACAGCTCTGTGTAAGACCAAGAAAATTAGGCCTAATAGTTTAATCTGCACAACAGATATCAGAACCACCGCTACTGAAGAGGCGTAAAATGTGTGAAGATGTTACCATAAGGTATGAAAGGCCGGTCAGATGGAGGTAGGAGAATGAAGTGCTTCTCTCCAGACACAACACAGTACAGGTTCTCATAGTGGTCTTTATGCACTACAACACATGAATGACAAAGCCTACAGTTAGTCCGCACATCTAATAACAGACATGTACATGGTAATTACATTTTTCCATTAAGTCAGACATTACTTTTTAGTGTGCAACACGCAGACTAAGGACTTCAGGCTATGTGAAGACTACTCACTTGAAGTGACAGCATGGGATTCTCCCAACCAGAAGTTCACAGCATCAGGCAACTTCCCTGAAACACGAATGTGACGATACATTATTAAGAACACTAAATCCTCTGTGAAATAATTTGAGAGTGGAAAATCAGACACAGGAGAAATTTTCCTCTACAAAACAAATCTCAAGCAAAGTAGCTCACTTTTGAGGAAGAATTCTGATGCCTCATTCTGAGGCCCGATTACATGCATCTTGTTTTTTCAACAACATCTTGTTTTGTCTCCAACAGAAGTATGAATGTACTGTATCTAGTCTAGGAACACACCTAGAGCTTCACTCATCCAGGGGATGTGAGATTCAACGTCCTCTGTCAATTCCGGAAGTTCTTCTGTGAGGTTGGAGCACTGCTTCTGCACATAGAACACACCATTGCTCTTCACTTTCCCCTCGATCACGTCGAGCAGTGATGAGAAGGTCATCTGCCTCTCCTCAGGCATGACAAAACGATCCCCATACACAGCATCAGCATATCCATTTGGGGTCACTGCTACACTTATCACCTTGGAGCCAACAGCTTCCCTGTTGAGAAGAAAGTAGTCATGAATATTCAGTCAAGGGAAAGATGATATAGTTGTTATTAAATTCATTCTTATGGAACAAAAATTATCCAATTCAAATGGTTGTCCTTCATAAACAATCCAGACCTTTCATAAAATATTTTATAAAACATATTATGTTATGTTAACTGTTATGTGCTGTGACATTGACATAGCCCAATGATAACAATCTGAGTCTTGATTAACCTCAGGTAATCTGGGTTCCACTTGGACAGCGCTGGCCAGTGATGGAAAGCATTGCGGATGATGCATGGTCTGTTAGGACTGATCCACTCGCGATAGAACTGCAGCGCAGATGGTGGCTCCTCCAGATAGGGAACAGTTTCACTCAGATAAAGCTCTTTAAATAAAGAAATGAGACACAAAACACACGACACAACTAATTTAATGATCACTTTTAAACAGAATATTAATATACCTCTGTAACTGACTGTAGTTCAGCACATGTCAATGATAAGTTAAAATTTGACATTGGCATTAGTCATAAGACTAGTGAAATCGACAGGATGGGTGTTAATGAATGTTAGGGAAGTTTGGTGTTATGACTAGTATGAGAGCAATATTAAAAGAATCAGCTACTAACCTCGAGCCTCTTTGGGAAAATCTCTAAGGCAGTTCTTCACGTTGTCAATACTGTCCTCCATGACATCATGTATAATACAATTATTTTATCGTTTATCTAACGGCGTGCAAGTTTTATGTATGTTAATGTTTCGTTTAAAAATCAGAGTACGTAATGTTGACAATTTGCATGCATGCTCCTGCTCCTGTCAGTGGCCCGGTGCTGCTGCTGTTGAGACAAGTTCCGCTCAAACTTTCCACTGCTTTTACAAATGTCGCCCTCTGTTGGTTGGAGACCGAAAATATTTTAATTGACATTTTTTGTGTTTACACCAGTATATAAATTAAGTGAATTTAATAACATTCGCTTTACAAAGCACTCGTCTTTACACAGCGCGGTGCATCGTGGATGTCTCTCACGTGCTTGACCCATAGAATTTGCTTCCTGTTTCACAGATGTTACCAATTAATGTGAAACCCGGGAAATGAATAGGTACCACCACAACAAGGCCTTCAATCAAACTCAAAGCAGGGCACGATTGTTGAGTGCTAAACTCACCCATTGTAGATGTAAATGAAGTTATGGATGACGAGGGGTATTATCAGGGGTCTGTAAATGTAAGTGAGACTAGCCAAGCTGAATGTTTGTATTTTAATGTCTTAATTTTGTCAGTGTGTCAAAGTTTCACGTTGCTGGGTGCTTGCTGAACTGGGTGACCCACTATAAACATAAATGATCATGCAACAATGAGAACAATATGCATTTTTCTGGCATTCAAAATTCAGTTCACTTTATTGTACAGCAGACAGTGAAATAAAAAGAATGTAAAATGGCAGTTAGGCCTACAGTAGGTTTGTCTTGCTCATCTCTTCATGAAACAATATCATATTAATGTAATATATTTTTATATTTAGTTTGAAAAGTTTTGCGAGGGTGTACTTTTCTGCAAAGGTCTATTGCTCCTGTCCTGGCACTCATATTTGTTTATGTACCCCTTTTTCACCTCTCTCTCTCTCTCTCTCTCTCTCTCTCTCTCTCTCTCTCTCTCTCTCTCTCTTTCTCTCTTTCACACACACACACACACACACACACACACACACTGTGACAGGACCCCTCTGATTACATGTTTGAGGGGGACTTAGGCTTGCAGGGCCCACTGCAGCTCCAAGATCCCTCTTTCCTCTCCTCTCTAGGTGGACAACAGGAAAAAGATCTCTCCGAGGACCTGGATCTCAGCTTCCTGCCTGATGAGCTTAGCACACAGGACGAGCCAGCGAAGGACTCTGTTCAGGATGCATCCCTGGATCAGCAATCCATAAACGACAGCGGAGTTTTCACAGGAAGTACACCTGGGGAGGTGACCACGGCAACACCAATGACAGTGGCTGGGCCAAGTGGAGAGGTTCCGCCTGCTGCATCTCCCTTCTGCTCTCTTCCAATGAGTCCGATGACACCCATGGCCCCCATGACGCCACTAACAGAGAGCTCTAAAATCATCCCACAACTTCAGTGCGTCACTTTGTTGTACTGGGAAGGGTGATAAAGTCTTTATTAGTCTGGCATGCCTTCTTATGGATCAACAAGAAGGCTATTGTAAATAAGAGGCCATCATTGCAACTTGTTTGTGTTTGATGTGAAAGGATATAGTTCAATTGCCCTGTTATACATTTTAACAATAAAATCTCTGTTTTTACATGCAGGAACATTGTGTCAACGGTGAATCTGGATTGCCGTCTTGACCTGAAGTCCATTGCACTACAGGCTAGAAACGCAGAATATAACCCCAAGGTAAAATGAGCCATCAATTACGATCAGATGCACCCTGTTTCAAGCAGACAACTGAGACAAGGAAATGTTTTTGATGCATTTTTCCTGCACAGAAACTGCAATCTCTACAACATTTCCTCCATGCTAAGCAAATGACTATAATTTGGTTTGGTGTTGGCATATTGTTGGCATTTTGTGTGCTGTAGCGCTTTGCTGCTGTTATCATGAGGATCAGGGAGCCCAGAACAACAGCGCTCATCTTCAGCTCAGGAAAAATGGTCTGCACTGGGGCCAAGAGGTGAGAGGATGAGGTGCATGTCTTCTTAATCTTTGTTGTATGACGTAGCCTAATACTGATGGTTCCCTTTGGGTCATTGGTCACCAACGCTATTTCTTTGAGTGGTTCCCTCAAGTGGTTTCTACAATATGTAACCGAAATGTAGTGATTGTTGTGTTGTAGGTGGTGGCAGTAATTTGTGAATGGATTTGCTTGTCTTCATTACAAGCTGTTTACATAAGACATCCATGTATTATTTCTGCAGTGCTTGATAACATAGTTTAGGCTTTCATTACATTGGGATTGTTGATTTGTTTTCTTGGTTGTGTTTGCTCAAAAACAGTGAGGAACAGTCCAGGCTCGCTGCCCGCAAGTATGCGCGTGTGGTGCAGAAGCTAGGATTCCCAGCCAAATTCCTGGACTTCAAGATCCAGAACATGGTGGGAAGCTGTGATGTTCTGTTCCCCATCCGACTGGAAGGCCTAGTACTCACTCATCAACAATTCAGCAGGTAGGTAGAACAGCATGGGTGTCCTCAAGGCAAACTACACTCAGCTTTCTGAATAACCTAAAGCTCATGTACAGTGCATTTGTTCACAATAATATACTGTATAGCCCCTACTCTTTGCATGGAAACACAATTTGTACACTGTTTGTGCTTGCAATGTAGGCCCGCAGGTTATTGTTATGCTGTATAAACCCACAAGATCAGAGGCTATGTCTTTCAACATTGTGTCAATACATGTATGTCTGTTTCTCAGACTCAAGGGCAATGATTCAGTTCTGCACAGTGAACTTACTGTATTATTCATACTTAGATTTATGTACACAGATGCTTACAGTAGCTATTAATAAGTGTTGAGATTCTGCTATGTAATATATTGCCGATGCTTAATAAGTGTTTTGTTCTCTACTACGCTAAGCTATGAGCCAGAGCTTTTCCCAGGTTTGATATACAGAATGGTGAAACCACGTATCGTGCTTCTTATTTTTGTGTCGGGAAAAGTGGTATTGACAGGTGGGCCTTTATGACATTTCACATTCAATGAAGATTGCTTTCTAGTCTTGTTTAATTTTGTATACACTAAAACTTTGACATTCTTTATGCATGTCTTGTGCCTTAAATTTCCTACAGGACGAATAAATTGCTGTCTTATCTTGTCTTATCTTATTCGGTCTATTGTAGGTGCCAAAGAGCGAACTGAAATTTATGAAGCATTTGAACACATCTATCCAATTCTAAAAGGATTCAGAAAACAGTAAAGGTTGTTTGTGCTTATGTCAAAGGGTTGGACTGAGGGTTGGTTGTCATTTGCCTATACTACAAATTAAGTTGTATTAACGTTACGGAAGCGAAAGCACTTGAAGTCATTGTTTCTTTCTCTGTGTTGTAAAAAAAGAGTCGATTTTGCAATAATGTGATACTAACATTGTTTTGCGGATGAACATATTGTATTTTCTGTTATGATTTTTTTGTCTCTTACTGGAACATTTACAATGGATAATAAAGTGAAATTTTGTGATGGGCCTTTGTCTGTGAAGTTTTTCAGCAGACCTGAAAGCTTAGAGAAATTCTGCATGGACCAATCAATGTCCTTTTTTAAAAAATTATCTGACTGTTTTGAGTATCTACTGATTACAGTGACCAAACTTTGCCATAATGCATCCTTTCTACATCTTTGTTGGTCTTCTCTGAAGGAGACAGCTTCTCCATGCTCCTCATTGGTGGAAATCAAGCGTTACGTAACTGACGCACTATCCTCTTTTAGTTGACGCTTTCGCTTTTCCACGTGACTGTACATACACAAACAAAGTGCATCACGTGGTCCACGGGAGGTAAAGCTGAACAGTGACTAATTTCTGACCTGCTTATCGGCAGGCGCTGGACTGGCTGTGCCTCCAGTCTAAATTTTATATCTCCAATAATGCAGGGTGAGGACTGTGCGTCTTTTCAAGGCCCACACTACAGATAAACGCCGGTTCAATGGCATCCCCCTCAGCAAAAGAAATCGGCGCGGTCGGCCCTGTTGAAGGCACTTTGGGGGGAATGCCTGGGGCCCGACTACCTCCTCGTCCGCCTCACCCGTCCCCATCGGCTTCAGCACTGTCGCCAGGGTCTCTGATGGTGGAATCGGTGGACGATGCAGAGGGTCTCTATGTAGCTGTTGAGCGGTGTCCCCTGTGCAATACAGCTCGACGTAGACTGACCTGTGCTCGGTGTATTCAGAGTGGCGATTTTGTTTACTTTGACGGAAGAAATCCTGAACGGTGGGTATAGCTAATCGACTATAACATACAAATTGTCACTTGAAACCTTTGCCCTTCCAACATTGCGAAATTTCCGTAAAACGTAACGTTACTAAGTTATATCAAATTGGACTTCTCTAGTAAACACTCATAGCTAATGGGTGGTAGCATGCTAGGTACGTAGTTAGCGATAGCTTGTTTGGGCAGTGTTTACAACAAAGGGAATTTGGCTAACGTTAACGAGAGGAGATGTTTTCGCAATTAGCTAACATTTGTTTTTGTATCTCTTTCAGTGTATATCTGATTTCTTTAGTTGTCATATTTGTGCAAGTTAACCGTGAACTCTTATGACTTCATGGTAATTACAGCCAAGCTGAGTCAGTCAGCATGACATTTGAAGGAGTCGAAGTTGACATGTCATGTAACATTAGCCACAAGTCTAGTTGCTAGCTCATTACATAGTAACTGTCTACAAAGATCTTTCATATTGACCGCTCCGCTTCAACCCTCTGCTGTCTATTTGAACTATCATAAAGGGTCAACAGTTTCACTTCAGAGGTTACAATTAACTGCGCAGATTATGTGGATGTCTCACGTACAGTGTCATGAATTCAAACAACGGCAGTGGGAGGCCTGTAAATAATGTAGTGTATGTTTTGGAGTTTGGACTCGACTGAGACCAAATAAGCTGCTGTACAAACTAGGGCAGTGATGTGAATGCCACTAGAGTTTTAGCAAACCAATCTGTTGGTGTTGACATCTTACAATCTTACAGAAATTATGCTAAATTGTGCATTTTAAAAACAATCTAATGTCTACAGGTACAAGGAGAAATTGGAAAGACTGAAAGCACTCAAAGATGAAAAAGAAAATCTTCAACAAGGGTATATTGCAGTAAATATAAAAGTTGTATTAAATAAATTAAACTGAACTTAATCATTTTAGATAACTTTTTTATTTTATACTTTACTCTATTTCAGAGTTATCAAAGCTATGGACAAGAAGATCCAGACAGACCAGCTTGTAAGTGGACATAGTTAGATGGTCATTTATCTTTGCGAATCTCAATTTCCTCCATGGAATTCCCCATTCTAATTCTGCTGAATCATTAGTCAGTTCCTTGGCTGCGGTTACTGTACACACTGCTGTTTTTGTTTGACTCAGAAATGGAAGATTATGTCCTGCAAGATGAAGATCGAACAGCTGAAAGAAGCCATATCCAATGGAAACGAGGAAGTCAAAAGTGGTAGTGTATTTTATATCTCTTTACTTCTCTTAATGAGGGCTTTTGGCCAGGAGTATTTTGCTTATCTACCTCTAGCTGAGAAATAATTGTATGATGCCCCTCCACCCCCCCCCCCCCCCCCACCACACACACACACATTAATCCCATGGACATTGTGGCACAGGAAGTTGAACAGGCAATTGTTATTTTTATTCTACTCTTCAGTGATACATGTGGGATGTGTATTTTTACATTTGGATGAGCATGCAATATGAGGCATAATTGCAGGTTGAAACAAAAGTAGCTCCTTTAATGATACATTTTAGACCTTTTAAAAAAACGTTGCTGTCTCCTCTTCATCCTCCTCTTTGCTTCCGCTGGCAGGTAAAGACCTGCTGGTGCGCTCACAGGAGGAGAGCCAGCGGCTGCAGAGGCGGGCCAGTCGGCACCAGGAGAAGCGGGACAAGATCGAGCGTCACAACCGGCGGCTGGCCGAGCTGCTGGAGCGTCGTGGGCGAGAGCTGCAAGGCCGACTGGAAGCGTTGGCCGAGGTGCGGCGTGGACACATCCTGGAACTCATCACACACATCTTCTCCATGCAGGAGGAGAAGCAGGGCAGCAGGTGTGTAGGACACACTCACACACTCATACACACATTCAGGTGTTAAATACTACGTATGTATGAGACTGTAAGCCCAATCAAAATAGAAATGAGCGCAAGTTCTGGCTTTAATAAGTGCTTATTGCTCATGTTTGGCTCCAGTAGGGCTGATGTCATGCTGTCCAATGTTTTCATACATTATCAATGGTTCATTCCAAGTTGAATTAGGAGGAGAGAGTTGGCACACATATGCAATATATGCCATATATATGCAGTTCATCACATACAGTGGGTTGCAAAAGTCTTGCATCACTCTGCCTAGACACTGATCATCAGTTAGCATTGCCTCTATCATTGTATGCGTTAGCATTTCCTCTGCTTTGTCTGCATTAGCAGAGCAGTCCGCCAAAAAAAAAATCTAAAACCATGATGATGTGAATTTGGACTATATAAATCTATACTTTTACTTGCAACATACAGCCCTCAGCAAGTGTCTAGATGTTGTGCAGATGGTGTCATAGCTCTGGAGCCAATTGATGCCAATTTCAAAAAACTGCTGTCTAACCTGAGGTCTGAATTCCTCTTGCAGAGACCCGGCTGATGTAGCTGCAGAGTGTGACCTTGCCCTGACCTCTAGCACAGTGAGTGAGCTGGCCGAGGCACGCAGGACCACCTACCTGTCTGGCCGCTGGATCTGGGACGACCAGAATGGAGAGACCAGCATCAGCATCACCGGCCCCCACGTCACGCTGCCCAGCAACGGAGACTGCTCTGCCTACTACAGCTGGGTGGAGGAGAAGAGCACCACCCAGGGCCCAGGTACGGCAGAAAAAGAAGAATATTCCACAAACATGATTGCTCTGCTTTATCTTGTATGTTTAGAATTTTGGTGTGATTCAGCCTTTGAGGTCACTGATGTTTTGGTATTTCACCACTATGTAATGTGGGATTTGCAAGTGTGGGTTTTTGTCTAAGGACCAAGAGAAGGTTAGGTACTATTCAGAAAGTAGAAGGAAGGGAAGGAAGGAAGTGTGATGTAATCTTGGGAAAGTTATTCACGTGCACCGCACAAGGAAAGGAAAGCTGTTGGTGTATTAAAAGCCGAGAAGCGAAACAACAACATTGTCACTATTGTTCCTGCAAACGCTATTCTTGTTTCCAGACTAAACTGTGCCCATGTTCACTAATCACGTTTAGCCAGCATGTTTAGGCAGTGCCAGTTATTGTACACCTTCAAAGTCCATTGTTTTATTCCACCTCAGAACAACACAATCTCTTAAAAGAATATTCCACCTCTTTATGAAAATTGGTTATTCAACCTCTTACCTGGAGTTACATATGTGGGTAAAAGCAATTTGGTGTCAATGCATGTGTTTTCCTATTCTGGCAACCCCAATTTTACCTTTAGCTTAACCTAGGCACTGGAAAGTAAAGTAACCAAAGAGTTGCTATCTGGCAACTTCACAGTTGCTAAGCTACAGCTAAAATAAAGCTAAAATTGGGGCTGCTGGACAGGGAAAATGCCTGCACTGAGAACAGAATATGTAACTCTAGGTAAGAGGCTGAATAACCAATTTTCATTAAAAGGTGGTCTATTCCTTTAACCCTACCAGTTTAGGCACTGGTACTCTTGTGCATCCAGATACAATGACTCAGTCATCAAATGGTAGGGCATTAATAATTAATTTAGTAATTTCTCTCAGGTTCATGTAAATTGGTCTGTTAACTGTTTAAGTAATTGTGAATAAAGCTGTAGCTTATTTGAGCTATAAGCCTTAAGAGTGTGAGTGTAGAGGAGCTAAGGGACGTTGTTATCAGTTTTATAAAGTGACATGGAGTATTTAATGTAAACGTCTAATCTAATCTAATCTAATCTAAAGATGTTTAATAATCCCCTGTTCTAGAGCTGGATCACATCAATCCAGCCCATACCATCAGTGCTGCCCTGTGCTATGCCACTCAGCTTGCTAACATCCTCTCCCATATCCTGGACGTCAACCTGCCCAAGAAACTGTGCAACAGGTAAGAGCACATGTGCTCTGTATGATATGCTTCATATTTTTACCAAAAAGGAATGTGTAATATCTATAAATGTGTGTCAAGTCATCAGTAGCAATTGTTTTGAAAAGCTAATTGTATACTTTTCCTGCCCAGTGAGTTCTGTGGTGACAACTTGAGCCGGTACAGATTCACACGTGCCCTCACCAAGCTCAACACCAACATCCTTCATCTCTGCTTCTCCCAGGTATCACAGTGCTTGCCCTTACACAGATTTACTATTGCTCGCCATAAACTCTCTCCAGTTTAGGAGTCAAAGTTCACAATCAAGTTTTTTTTTTTTTTTAAGTTTTAAACATCACAAGAAACTTCTTTGATTGTCAGCCTGATGTGTTTCTGATTCATGGCAGTCCAGTCATAAAGCTATAGGGTCTGGTCATTCATAAAACAGAACTTAAGAGATAACATATTGTGGTTGACAACCACACTGTGGTTGGTGTTTTATGTTTCTGTCTGTTTCAGCATGTTGAGAGTGATGTCCTGCATCCTCATCACACCCTGAGAAACATCATGTTCCTCGTCTCCCCTGAAAACAAGAGCCTTGGCAGGTGAGAGAGCCTCTCTCTCACCCACTCCACATGTTCTCTTTGTCCTTGGACACAAACACACAACCATTTTCGAAAACTAGTGCATTACCCATGTGTACCCCCCCTCCCCCAGTCAGCTAAGCACTGCAAAGGGGAAATGGCTACAGTTAGAGTGGCAAAAGGCAACTGCTTAATTAACCGATATCTTTAGTATTTTTAATCCAAACATCACCAAATTTGGGAATGAGGCATACCAAATCTGAGGTCAGTTGGACAAACGGTTTGCGAGTTATGCATGGACCACACACACAGACAGACGTTCCTTGCATTATTAGATAGATGCCTTCATTCATATTTTCCACTGTTTACGCCCAGATTGCAAAAGCACTGTTTGTCGTTTCGTTAAATTGGCTCTCCAGGCCCCAATAATAACTTTGTAATGTTTCTCAGTAAGGATAAATCTTGGTTTCCACTGAACATTTACATTACATTACATTTTCATCTATGCATTTAGCAGATGCTTTTATCCAAAACGATTGACATATTTCCAACTATGAAATATATCTGGGCCAGTCACCCTGGAGCAACTTGGGGTTAAGTGCTTTACTCAAGGGCACAATGATGGCAGCAGGGATTTGAACCCACAACTTCCAGGCAACTAGCATATTAGCCGTGTTTCTTATCTGCTATGCTACCCATGGCCTGAACCTTACTCTATGCTCTGGTGTGTCCTGCAGAACGGGTCCATTTGAGGCCAGCGCTGACCTGGAGGAGTCCATGGAGTTTGTGGAGCCGGAGGCGGCCGGCCCAGCCGAGGAGAGCGGCGACGAGGCACCCAGCGACGAAGAGACGGACCTTGGAACGGACTGGGAGACGGTGCCCAGCCCACGCTTCTGCGACATCCCCTCCCAGCCCATGGAGCTCTCCCAGAGCACGGCCATGCAGGCGTCTCAGCCAGCGGGCAACGCCGGGGGCATGATCTCCTCGGCCGCCGCCTCCGTCACTTCCTGGTTCCGCGCCTACACCGGCCAGCGCTGACCAGAAGCCACAGAGGGTCAACGCATCAGCTGATGCTGTAGCTATGCAAAAAAGAGAAAATACTTCAAAGAAAAAAAAAAGAAAAGAAAAAAAAACAACTGTCGCAATCTTTATCTGTCTGCCTGTCAGTTTCTCCTTCCCCTTGACTCTGTCAGCCTGCACACTGGGAGGAAAGAATGACACACAGGCCAATGATTTCTAACAAAAAAAAAGGGATGTCTTGTTTTTAACTGAGATCGCATGTATATGTGTGACAAGATAAAGACTGTTTTGTTTTTGTTTTTTTTCCAAGTAACTGAGATGGTTCTCTCAACACGGTTTTGTTTGAGGGACAAAACAAAGGCGCATGTGAAATAAAGAGAGATGTCATGACTTGATGCTGAGAAAACGGTCACAGGGGTTTCTTGGGGGCCCCCTCTGCAATCCTTGCTTCACTACAACAGCTGTCGGCTTTCGACTCCCCTCCGTCTTTTGCGGAGTTTCAGGGGTCTGAAGTCGGGAAGAGACAATGCCTGCAGTACCACAGACCCTAGAGGCTGAATACAGGCACCATTACTTACAGAGCTGTGTGAGGACAAGACTGCTTAAGCTTCAGCTGATCAACCACGGTCTTTACTGTACATCTGTTTGGAGGCTGGATGGGACGAAATGGAGGACTTTAGCTAAGTGTGTGTGTGTGTGTGTGTGTGTGTGTGTGTGTGTGTGTGTGTGTGTGTACACAGGTCTGTTTGCGTTAGTGTGTCACAAGACAAGATGTCAAGCATAGGAGCCTTGCCCTTAGGGGTAAGAGGGACAACAAATAAGACCATCTATTAGAGATAAGTCCCTAAACTCATTACTAAAACATCTACAGCTTTATTCTGATTGACCTACCACTACTGAATGTTTGGAGAAGGAGAAGGAAAGGGCCGGCAATGGATCCCAGGCCAATGGACATAAGCACCTTTGGTTATTTTAGATGTGATTTTTTTGGGGTAAAAAAGAACTGACATCAGTACAGTATCCACTATGCCAGCAGATGTCACCTTATGTCACATTTACTTCGATTTCTTTTAATGGTCTTAGTTAATTGTGTGGGTTTCCTAACTGTTGAATACAGCTTATTCAAATGTCACGCCTGTCATTATGGAATTCTATATTGTACTTTTGTGTGACTGCGTGCAAAGACCTATATCTCAGACCCGGAGGCCTGGTTTATTTTTTATTTTTTAGGGTCGGGGGCTTTATTGATAGAGATGTGTCTATATAAATGTCAGGCATTATGAGATAATGTCTTGGTTGAGTCTTTGTTGCCATAAAAAATGAGAACCTTACATGCACTGGTAGTATTTTGTTGCTAACAGGTATCAAATGGCCTACACTGTACTGTTTGTCAGATGTGTGCGGGTGTGTTTTCCATATTCAGTATAGTTTCTTTTCTTTTTGTAATGTTACAAAACCACAGCTCGGCAATGTTGACCTCCATTTTGGACAGATGTTTGATTTTCCACACTCCTCAATAAAACAAAAGCTCAGAGATACAAGTTCACCTGAATTCAAGACCATTCTTCAGCGTATTGGAATGTTAAATACAACACTTCCCAAACCACACACTCCTAGATAACATCTCTCTCACAGACCAGTATAGGACATTTCTGGGTTAATTTCAAAGGTGAATGCAATATTCTGTTTGTCAAACAAAATGTTCCGTGCTTGTTTGACTCAAACATGCTTCTTCCCACGTTTCTAGTAATGAAAGAGTGTTCAGAGCCCGTTTACGGATTTCTCTGGAGTGTTTTTCCCCCTGGACCTTCTGTCTGTCTCACCCAGTTGAACCCTGTGGCCTAGATTTGATAAACTAGTTGTTCTCAGCCAATGAAAAGCAGGAAGACACTATTACCCAAAGGCACCTGACTTCATATATAGGGCAGTGGTTCTCAATCCTTCCCCTGTGCTGTTGAACTACATCACTTCTACTGCTCAGTGCAGACGTCACCCCCTTATTTAAAGGGATATTCCACTTTCTATATGAAAATTGGTTATTCACTCTCTTGCCAGATGTGGGTAAAAGCTTTTTGGTCTCAGTGTATGCGTTGTAAAGTAGCCAGATAGCAACTCTTTGGCTACTTTACTTTCCAGCGCCCTATGCTGAAGTTGAGGTTGCCACACATGCAGAGACCAAATTGCCTTTTCCAACAAACATAGCCTAACTACAGGGAAGAGGGCGAATAACCAATTTTCATTAAAAAAGGTGGAATATCACTTGGGTGTGTAAATAACACGAATCTCAATCAGGCGATTTGGAAGCTAGGTCCTATTGGAGATGTTCAGAGCAAGGATGACTAGGAATGAGGATTACTATATTGGTGGCTAATCTTCGTTAAACTAGAAACCACAGATGAATCTTTGGTTAAATTTCAGTAAGCGATTCACATGTAGAGTATGGAAGTGCCTCAGACGCATGACGCCAAGCCAATGTGTGGTCCCTGTGTAAAGCTGTGGGCTTCAAGCCTCTTGAGTAGTTCTCTGCCTTTGTGCTTGCGGTCATAAATAAGCTTCTGCCCAGACATTGTGGTGGCAAGTAGATGACTCATTTAATGAATGGTGTTGTTGCACAGCTGACAGTTGTAAGTCATGTAATTTGTAAAGCATCATAACAAAGGGCATAGAAAGAGTTATGCTCAAATGTGATGAATTGTCATTGCCTTTTATGTTCAAACAACTTGAACCAAGTATGTTATGACTGAATGGCCATCTTACAGCCATCTTTAGTGTGCAGTGTCTGTGTCTTGTTCAAAGGCATTTCACTACATCTCATGGGGGCTCTAAAAAAAGCAAGAAGAAAAGATGGGGAAGAGGATTAAAGCAGACGCATAGCTTGATGCAATGCTATTCATTCACCATTTTCCATCCATTCTCAACAAACACGTCTGACACGGGTTGCTTGGTTTTTTCATTTCTGTCTTTTATTGACATTAATACTTTTGATAAAGTCCATTAAGGCCAACATCTCCCAACTTCCATTGCAGAATATAGTCCATCTTTATATACTGTACATACAGGACGTACACTTTGTGGGAAGGATACGAGAGAACACAAGGAAAAAGAAAAAGGCAAGAGCAGCCGTGGACAATTTTCTCTATGAATGCACTTCACCCCAGTAAAATGCATCAACAGAGAACAGTGGAGAACTTTTATACAATATAATCCTTTAAAAAAAAAAAAAATCTGAAATACACTCCCTAATTTTGTTCATTTAACTTCTTTTAATTTCTTTTTTTTTCTTAAAAAGGCAAAAAAAAAAAAAAAGAAATGGAAAGCACTGGGGGGAAAGAATGATCACAACTCTGCCCATTTCAATGGCCTGTCAGCAGAGCCTACAGTAAAAGTATAGCAAACACCCATTTTTCAAATATTTCTTTAAATTCATGTATGATTGTGTGTATATATGTATACACAGACAGTATTATGTCTGGATAAAAAAAAGAGCTTAAAAAATGGAAACAAATTCAACCAACAGAAAAGAAAATGCATTCAAGTTATACACATGCAATCGTTCTTCACCCTGTAGATAGATATATCTATATATGATGTGTGACTTGATGCTTTGTACAATGTAAACAGGTGATCTCAGAAAACCAACCATCTACCAGCCCACCTCCCCCTCACAACAACCCAGCACCCATAGCTGAGTAGGACCAAGTAGGGAAGAAAGGTGGTGTGTGTGTGTGTGTGTGTGTGTGTGTGTGCACACTGACATTACTCCCCAAAGCCTTGAAGGCAAGTAGAGTGCATGGACATACACACTTGCCCACATTTAACATCCACTGATGACCAGTGTGTGGATGCAATTAGGAAATCTGACTTTGACAAATAAAAAAAATTATATATATATTAATGCTTAGCTGGGAAACAAATATCTTTGCGTCAGGGTGCTTCAGTATGCATCAGAATGAACGATTAGGAAAAACATTACAGAGATGCTCTTTTCAAATATAACTTAGTCAACGTTCATTTAATGCTCGCTCCAAACAAAATCACAACTATTCATTCAAGCAAGCAGGCCCCCACTCTGGGTTTCTGGTAAGGAAACCATAGCGAGTCTCACATAGCCTAAAGTGCAGACCGACTGCCACAACCTGAGGAAGGGTTATCGAAGGCCAGCTGGTCATGATTGACAGGAGGTTGGGTGGGGAAACAGGCAGAAGGGGCGGGGGGGAAGATCCAGCGATTCCTTGATGAGTTTTTGAGCAACCTGCTCACACATCCATCCCAGAACACATAAAATATACACATATAATATGGCAACATATTGATACAAACACACTTTCAACAACAACACACACTCATACAGCCCTCACAGATAAAACGCATACTGATTTTTTTTTTGTTGCACATTGCCCATATATTGTCCCAATTCCCATCCCTCTCTCCCCAGAACACACAGACACAATCCATCACAGACACACGTATACTCCCCTGCACACACACACACACACACACACTAGGCCTCTTCTTCACCCTCTCTGTTCTTATAGATTGACATGTTCATGCGGTGAAAAGTGGGCACCCAACGGTTGTCGTGGAGACCCACATTGCAGCCAGGTGTGTCTTTGTGTGCCCCCCGACAGCATATCCAATAGCCGGGCCCATAGGGCATAGCCTGGCAGTAGGGCTTATGGTGCCAACGGCAGAGCGACACATCGCCTCGCCGGTACTGCTTCTTGCACTGCTTGCATGGGTCGTCGCGGTACCGCGGCTCGGACACCCAACGAGAATCGGTGGGCCGAACGTCGTAGCGCTCGATGATGGATTTAAAGTAGAGGCAGGTGCATTTGAGGGCTGCCAGGGCGTGGGTGGGCAGCAGGGCAAAGATCTGAACGAGAACGTGGTGCGGCAGCACGGCCAGGTAGGGCTGTGGCTCCAGGAGCTGCTGGATCTTGAAGCGCATCTCCAGGAACTCGTGCGATACCTGCCGGCGCAGAGGAAACGTCACCGCCTCTCTGCCCAAGCAGCTGCTCTCTTCGCTCTCGTCGTCATGACTGCCTGTGCCTTCTCCTTCAGTCACATTATCACTGCAGTAATCAACAGCACCACTGCACAAAGTCTGTACTCTTTTCACCAGAGCAAGAGAAGGTGAAGATTTTGAGATCCCGGACGAGCTCCCCAATTGGCTAGAGTTCTGGGGCTTGGGGGAAATTGTGGCGGCCACAGTTATAGATATTTTAGGGGGGGTAGTAGTCTCTTTGTGATGGGGCGTTTTCCGTTCAGACAGAGCTTGAGGTGGAGACTGTCTGAAGAAAAGCATGCCTGGCATCGGCTCCTCGACCTCTATTGATACTGATAGCTCAGGGACAGGAAGCTGCACATGATTCACATCCTGTTCTGCTTCTTTCCCAGTATCTGGGACCCTACACTCCACCTGAGCAAGCTGGGCCACTCTGGTGTCCTCCACTCGCTCGACCAGCACTAAAGGCTCAGCAGGAGTGGGGGAAGGGAACGACTCGGGTTGGGTTTTGGGCTGGTTGTTCCCCTCGATCGATGGCTCTGATAGTAGATGCTGGTCGTCCACCTGGTGGTCAGCAGGCGATTCGGCAGGCTGCGCTGGGGCTTGGTAAGGCTCGGAGCCGCCGGCCAAGAGGACGCGAGCCACATTGCGGCGCAGGCTGTTGTTGCGTGAAAGCTTGCCCGACTCACTGCTCTGCCTTTTCAGGCATTCTGACTCCAGCCGGGCCACCATGTCCAGGACCCGCACACTCTCTGGCTCCTCCAGACCCTCCTCCTCTGACTCCACCACTTTGGGCTCAGGCAAGGGCGCTGGGGGTTTTGGCAGCGTGACACCGTTGGAGTTGCGCAGTGGAACAGGCTTTGAGTCCGTGTGTTGGCCACCGTTAGCCAACTGCTCCAGTAAGGCCACCATCTCGACCACAGAAACCATCCTGTCCCCTTCCTCACCTTCCACTTGTGGCGACCCCTCCTCCGAGTCGCCATCCGTGTGGGTCTGTGTCTCGTGCAGTGGGATGGGGGGAGGAGGCCTCCCTGGATTTGATGGTCTCTGCGAGTCTGTGCCTTTCGTTTTGTCCATTTTGCCCAACCTCCGACGCTTGGCCAGTGAGCCTCCTTCCCCCCAGCAGTTTTTGCTCTTCATCGAGCACGTCAGGCGGGGCTCTTGGGGAGCTTCCTGTTCTACCGGCGGCGCGTCCCCTAGCCCGCCCCCGTCGCTCGACCTCCCTCGCTGTCGCCCAGCAAAGATGGCAATCTTCTCCTTGGTGTTGCCTGGTTTGATGACCGCCCAGATGTCCAGGGGGCCATCGCCATCCTCACTCTGGTATATCCGCAGTGACGCCTCGTTCTCCAGCCCTGTGGGGGCAGCGAGAAGCAGTAAGGAACTAGTGAGCGTCACCTTAGCAGGCACCGGGGGGATCCCTTTGCCCTTTTTGGCTGCCCAGGTGCTAGTCAGGTTTTTGTTGTTGATGGTGGTGGTGGTGGTGATGGTGTTGGTGTTGGCAGAGGAGGAGGAACAGTGGAGCGTGTTGGTGGAGAGGACGCCGAGAGGACAACGGTTGGCTGAGCCGCTGCCAGACGAGGCCACCAGGGGGCAGGACTGGCGCAAGGCCCACTCAGTCTTGAGGCTGCCCTGCTGGTCCACACGCAGGCTGCGCTGGCCCTCCACCACTGACTCCTTCTGAAGGCTGGGGTATGGCTTGAGGTGCATGCTTGCTAACCTGCACACAAAACAGCAAGAGAGAAACAGTCAGTTAGTCATATAGACAAATGAGACAATCATTTACAAAAAAAGCAAAATGCAAGATATCAGGTTTCCTGCAAATCCAGATGAAGTCCTCAGTTTCAACAAACAACAAAGTCCATTTAGTTTATATCACAAGCACAGTTAGCATAGCACTCACGTCATGCTTAAATTCTGGATTTCACTTATGGGCTTCTTCGGGTCAAACAAGAGACAACTGCTCATCCAGACAGTAGACTGTTCCTCATTTTATCTACACAGCCATTTTGCAGTAAACAGGAAATTAAATGAAGGGTGATAGTAAAAGAATAAACGGAGCATATAAAATGGCATTCATGGCAATATTCTACCGTAGCATTTTCTCTTGTTCTCCCTTTCCCATGTCCAACATACTATTACAAGCTACTAAACTACAGCTTAGACGCCTTGCCACCCAACATCAAACTCGCTTCCTGGAATTGGGTGGCAACAGCGTACCGCCTACGGCTCCCAACAGCCAACCGCCCTCCTTCACAGCGAATACAGTAATCGCTAATTATACTAAACACAGGTTGTGTGGCTCCACAGTCATTTGAGATGAGCTTTACAAGTGTCAGTCTAGCTAGCTGGTGTGCTCATAGCCCTGCATGCCTACAGGAGCTGGCCACAATATGGAGACAGATTGATGGCTTCACTCTGGACGGAGGGTGAACAGAACCAGCGCCTGAGGGGCGCTGTGGACGCCTCCGTATCCAAATGGCGTGCTTTTTTTTTTTTTAGCCAAGCCCTCCGCTTCCAACCTCCTACACCCACCCACTCAACCCTTTTCCATTTTGCACTTACAGTACATGGAGCCTCAAGCTCAGCCCACACATTCGGAAGTACTGCTAGCTCCCGCTAAAGCTTGCGTGGAGAATTAGAGAGGAATAACTTTGTGCCTTCCTGCAAATTCTCCAATTTTCTACAGCAGTAGTTTTGTGAAGGAGAAACCTATAGGGGGCTCAGCTTCCTCACTGTGCCTGAAGTGAGTGGAGTGAGTCTCTGATCGGTTCCAGGAGGCAGGCGGGGCAGTAAAATCATTATGCAAGACATGTAACCGCAGTGTAATGCAATATAGCATAATATGATGAAATCAGCCCTTATAAAAACTAGCCAGTTAAGGCTTGTTGAAATTTGGATTTCTACATTACATGAGAACACAGCCAAGCTGACCCCCAAACTACCCCCCCAACCCCACCACACACACACACAATTTTTTCCTTCCTTCTCTCCTCCATTCTCCTAGTGTTTCTCTCTTGCACATGTCTTTGAGATGAGACAAGTCACACTAAACCTGCTAATGGCTGACTAACAGGGCCTCCTGTTCCTCGCCAACCACACACACACACACACACACACACACACACACACACACACACACACACACACACACACACAAATAATAGGAGGGAAACCACCCAAGGCTAGACACAGCTGGGCTATTACACAAACACTCTGTTACCGCATGCATGTGCGCACACGAACACACA
>JAODXP020000024.1:13136792-13166792 GCA_027497455.2 Sardinella longiceps | reverse complement strand
CATGTCAAAGACAAACAAACACGCATGCAAAAGTGAGACGGGTCCTGCAGCTCGAGACGAGCGAGTCAGGCCAACGGCACGAAGCCGAGGTGAGCTCATCGTCACTCCGACATTGCATCGCTCCGTTTATTAACTCAATCCCTTCATTCTCTCTCTCCCTCTCTCTCTCCCACCCTCTTTCTGCCCTCCTTCACTCATTCTCTCTACCTTCAGTGACTCCCCCACTCAGTCAGCACAGGAGGCCGGGCCAGGGAACCTGTCCAACATGAGGGGAGAGAGAGAGAGGGGGAGACCAGGGAGAAGTCAGAACAAGCTAAAGAACGAGAAAGAGCGGGAAGGGAAGGGGGTTGGTTGGGGGTGAGGGAGTATAGGGGGGCGTAAAGGATGAAGTCACTATCGCAGAGCTTCGGCTCCAATTATGTTGTAACACTGTGTTCTTCCTGCATCTGGGCCTCGGCACGCGCCTCTACATGTGTTCCCCACACACACACACACACACACACACACACACACACACACACACAGGCAGGCAGAGCAGCAGGCGGAGAGACAGACAGACGCAATGGCGAGTGCTGCCTTAGAGCGCACAGACAGGCAAGCGCAGCGGGGGAGGATGTAGGTGGGATGCAGTATGGTGGAGATGGGGGAGATGTAAAGTGTGTGTGTGTGTGTGTGGGGGGGGGGGGGGTATAATTATGGTGAGGTAACAGCTCTGGCCTCAGCTCAGCTCAGCTCTTCATGTGTGTGCAAACAGAGAACAGGGGAATGAGAGGGAAATGAGGGGGAAAATACTCAATCTAAGGGTCAGTGTGTGTCTGAGTGTGTGTTTCAGTTCTGCTATCAGTTCTCTAAGCAACTGGCTGACAACGCCATGGTCTGAAGGAACACACACACACACACACACACACACACACACACACACACACACACACCCTTGTCTTGTTCCTTATTTTAATATAATCACAGAATGGGGTCAGAGTCCGTAGTAATGGAGACAGGACAGAGAGAGCAAACAGCAGGACAGGGAGAGGAGGGTTAAGAGGAGGGTGAGGCCGGCAGAGGAAACAGTGACATGCCCCTGGACAGTAGTGGACTCTCCGGACTCACCTCCAGTCTAGCTGGGCTTTGGAGGAAGGCTTCCGGGGCATATCTGGGGCATCAGGTTCCTCCCTCCAGCAGAGCGGGACGGCAAGCTCCCACAATGCACTTCTTCAAGGAGACGGGATCAGGCGGCAGGCCTCAAGACTCCAACTGCTGAGGAAAAAAATGAACAAACAAGGTGAGCTGGTTTGCATATGTACTGTAAGTGTGTCCCATTAGCTCAATAACAAGTGATAGTCAACCAACAAAGCAGGTCACATAAGTAGCTGGCTATCTGCTATTTCTTCATCTACAAAAATAACTTGGTCCATAAATGTCTAATTGGTCTCTCTCTCACTCACTCTCACACACACACACACCACAACAAACACACATCTTGCGTATAAACACACAGGCTTTGTAAAGAGAGACTGAATTTGCTAACCAAACTAAACCACTCCTCAACCCACATCTCATAGAAAAGCCATTACCAACCACAGATTGGTCTCACACTCCACCCCCTACACACACACACACACACACACACACACACACACACACACACACACACACACACACACACACACACACACACACACAATCTGCTGCTGGAGAGAGAGAGGCATGTCTGGCCACAACTACTAGGCCCAACTGCTGATGCAGGTTGCCCACTCCACTCAACCCTAGCGGTCAACTGACTCATGCCTTTGGTAGGGATATCTGGAGTCTCCAATTGCAAGGATGGAAGTTTGGTCTGTGTGTGCATGTGTATATGTGTGTGTGTGTGTGTGTGTGTGTGTGTGTGTGTAGTGTGTCTTGGCAGAACCAGTCATTCTGCATTTGCATGAGTCCTGAGCCGGAAAAACAAGCGAGAAAGGCAAATCACTGCCCACAGCCATAGAGTGGTTTAAAAGAGAGACAGGGCCCACATGCTGCTTGCAAAGGCATGTGCTTTAGCCTAATAAACTCAACACAGCCTCCATAAGACGATGGGAACACAAGCAATGCATGAATACACAGCATTGGACTTGCCTCTTGTGCTCCTCCTAAATTATGTAATGCAAAAGGTATGCATGAGTACTTGAAGTGGAATAGTGGATGGAGCTAGTACACACCTGAAAATAGACAACTACCATCAGGAAGTACGGGGAGACAGTTATTGATGATGATGAGAGAGAGAGAGAGAGAGAGAGAGAGAGAGAGAGAGAGAGAGAGAGAGAGAGAGAGAGAGAGAGAGAGAGAGAGAGAGAGAGAGAGAGAGAGAGAGAGAGAGAGAGAGAGAGAGAGAGAGAGAGAGAGAGAGAGAGAGAGAGAGAGAGAGAGAGAGAGAGAGAGAGAGAGAGAGTAAATTGTGAATGGAGAGTGGGAGGGAGTGGGGGTGGATTGGGGTGGATGGGGATGTCTTTCAGCAAACCTTGCAACCATCTGCCCAATAAATCCAGCCTCTGCCAAAATTCCTTTTACAAGAAATCAAGACCCACAAAAAAAAAAGGCTTAAGCAAAGCCAAAAACATCATGTACGTTACTTTGCGTTGCGGTTACAGTCTCTGAGTGCTGTAGCCAACCGCTGCCTAGAAAAGTAGGCTAGATAGCGTCGCTAAGCTGCCTGTCAGATGATGTGCCAGAGTCCCCCGCCCCACCTTCCTCAAACTGATTGGCTGTTGGGAGGCCCCCGTGCCTCGGGCAGATTCTTCTCGTGTAGGTGTATGCCAACACGACACACACACACACACACACACACACACACACACACCGCTCTTCCTGCTCACAGCGCCAGCTCCCCAATGTTTCCATATCACTCTCTCTTCTCACTCACACACAGACACACACACAAAGACAGAAAAGAAAATGGTCTATTCTTTCCTCTAGCCCTCTCCAAAACAGTGAAGGGACAGGAGGGGGAGGGAGGTGGGGTACGGACTGGAGCGGGATACATTTTTAGTCAGTGCTTCACAGGCGGATGAATACGACTCTTTCACATGGTTTCCCTTCCCACAGCAGAATGAGAGGTGGCATTGAAAAAGAGCGAGATGGAGCACTTCGTGATGGCAAACCTCTACCAAGAGCATTCCCCAAACTCATACTTGTTCTCCCTCCCTCCCTCCCTCCCTCCCACACCCACACCCACACCCACACACACACACACACACACACACACAGGCAGGGAGTTTTGTTTTCAAAGAGATATGGGAGCCATGAACGGCTGATAAGTCTGAACAAAAGCAGCTTTGGGGAACAGTAGCCAACAGTGCAACTAGAGGAGTGGCGCTTGTGGTGAAGTTGGGGGACTGATGCCTGTTAACCATCCAGTCACCCCCCCCCACACACACACACACACGGAAACAGAGTGGATTCCACTGCACACAAACATGATTAGACCGTCTCAACAAAAGGGGTCCTGGAATGACAGGCGGATAAGGGACATCCTTTCTTTCTCCTCTCTTGTTCCCCCTCTTTCTCCCTCGCTCTCTCTTTCTCCCTCACTCCCTCTCTCTCGTGCCAATCAGGCTTTATGAGAAATGTTGGGCAGAAAATCCTCAGCCCCAACTCTGACATGCACATTTGGGTCACTCCGTCTAGCAAGCACAAACAGACACACACACACACACACACACACACACACACACGCAAGCGTAGGGGCAATAGCCTATCCTCTCCTTCACAGGGGCCACATTCACAAGACATTCTTAGCTGCCTCGACTGCCAATCCAAAAAGAGCAACACTTTAAACAACACGGCCATGCAAGCGAGCCAGTTCCCATCGAGCCACCAGCCAGCCAGCCAACCAGCCCATAGTATCAGGCTGCAATGTAGTTTACATTCTCCATCTCTGCAGATGCTTCAGGAACAAGAAACGGCTTCTTCCACTTCCAGAAAGGCTGCACTTGCATATCTAGATCTACTCACCAGTTTGTGTGTCACAGGCCATTCCGCCTCAAATTCCTCACAATAAAGTCCAGCACAGTGGGCCATTGTGGTGCTGTGCAGCCGGCGAAGGAGTGTGGTGTGTGTGTGTGTTTCAGCGTGCTTCAGCTCAACTGTGTGTTTGTGTGTGTGTGTGTAAGAAGGTGAAAGCACGCAGAGCAACACACACACACACACACATTCTCTCCCAGCACGTGGTAGAACTAGTCCGACAGACACCTTGACTATTTGACCTAAACAGCTGGTCCTGGTGGCGACTGCACACACTGACACCACTAACACGGCAGACGCAGACACACACACACACACACACACACACACACACACACACACACACACACACACACACACACAGGAGCACGTGTTTGTCTGCAGCGGGAACAAATAAAAGGAAGTGTGAGGTTGAGCCAATGGGCAGCTCAGGGTCCTCTCATGTCTATATAAGGAAATGATAATCAATACATCAGGCAGGGATGGGACCGACTTGAGATTATGCAGATGAGGCCACAGAGAAGCACCGACACTCCCACCACATCACGTGCACAGTCACTCTCACACACACACACACACACACACACACACACACACACACACACACACACACAGGGAGAGATAACATGGCTGTTGTTTACAACCTCAATGAAACACAAAGGAGGAACAAAGGAAAGAAAATCATAAACTAGCCTACACCTGCACACAATATCAGTCCAGTTTATGCCCCAAGACTGGGAATATGAGGAATGCACAGCCAAACATCATGACTAGCCTGCTTCCAAAGCACCACACACACACACACACACACACACACACACACACACACACAAATAACTAGGCTAGAGAAGCACACAGATACACTAAACAAGCAGAATGACTATCACACCTTCACAATCATCTGGAGCTTCTGCCACACAGTGAAGCGCACAGACAAGATGTGCAGGGAAACAAACAGTCCAAAGACAAAGCAGCAGCATATTTGACATGTTTCAGCTTCTCACATGGTGACAGGCACCAGGAGACTAAACACACAATCACCACCGAAGTAGCAACGCATGCCTCTCCTGTCACTCACTCCCACACACACACACACGATGCAGCACAATATAACGAGGCAGGGAGACATGTGGAGGAGTCTTTAAGGCATGTGCTGTTGAACATTCTCCTCTATGCCTTTGTTGGCAGAAGACTGTGTGCGTGTGTGTGTGTGTGTGTGTGTCTGTGTCTCAGAATTCATGGGGAACTTCCCTTTTACCTGGCCTTACTCAAGCTTTCCACAAACAATGAGTGTGTGTGAATATACGTGTGTGTGTGTGTGTGTGTGTGTGTGTGTGTGTGTGTGGCTGGGGGACTACAAGGGTAGGGAGGTGGAGGGGTGCGGTCAGTCAAGCCACAGTCAGTTTCACAATGTCCTTCCCAAACATTCACTGAACAACTCCCCCTTACTAAACACTTCCTTAGGAGATGGAGGAACGTCCCTGTTACTGGACGCTTGTCCGAGTTTTCCATTTGGGATGGTCCCGAGTCCCGACACGGTTTCTGAGAATCTGTGAGAAGTGATTAGACTTGATGACTGATGCCTTTAGAGATAGCAGTGAAATACGCGATTTATGGCCCCCGTTTTTTCAATCATCATTTTCTTCCGCAATTCAGAATCCCAGAATGCAATTCATTTCCACCACAAATATGACCTTAGACCTGTGCAAAACACTGCTTCGGAACAGCCATGCTGACGAGCAGAGAATTCCTCTTAATCTCAACTTTTTTTAAATAAAAAAAAAACCAAGTCCACCAACAGAAAAGCCACTTATCGAAACATTCCCTAACAATACACACGCTCCTCTCCACACTGCGCTTCTTAAGGCTCTTCCCGGGATGTACTGAACACAAACCCAAAATAACCCCCTTACTAAACACTTCAGGGCCGGCCAGATGAACGCCTTCTGTGGCACCACTCTGGAAAACACCCTGAGAGCACTCAGCCTTGACGGGCTCCATCCACGAGCACTTCCTGTGAGAAGGCCCCTCCAACCAAACCGACAAGAATGACATTGACCACAGTTACTGTGGTCTTGACATACTTTTTGCAGGGGCTTGTGAGCAGGCTTTGGAAGCTAGGTCTACGACATCTAGGCTGCCTGCCTGCCTGCTTGCTTGCTTGTTCACTGCTTGATTCCCATAGGCCTTGCCCCCTCAAGAACATCGGAGACGCCCTTAAAAACACGAGCGCTCATAAATCACCGCAGCAACCCTCTCTCACACAAAGCTGCACTCTCCCGAGAGTTCACTTCCAGCAATCTGGACCCATTCCGATGACCCAACCATACCAATGGGCCAAAGACACTGAACATGTTCACAAGGACAGATCAACGCAGACAGACTTGCAGACAGCGGCAAGGTGACACACTGACACACACACACACACAGTCCTCGAGGATGATCAGAAAATGGGAGTGAACTGCGAGAGGAGATGAGACAGATGGAGCCTTGGCTACTTGTGGGTGCGTGTGGAAGATGATGCAGTCGTGGGGTGAGTAACTCAGGCCCACAGTCTGACATCATGGCTCCTCTAAAGCCTGGCCTGGGGAACGGGTGGGGGAGCAAGGGGAGGAGAAGACCAGACAAGAAGAGATGAGATGAGAGGAAGACCAAGCACACATCAAAGCCCCACCATGACACACAGCCACAAGCGGCCATAGTGCTGCCACGGGCCCCGCCATCTCCAAACATACTGTACATCTCAACGACAGTGATGGCGCCCAACGCTCTCAAAAAGGCTAGAGGCCGTCCTGCTTTGTCAAAATTCAGCAGTAAGCTGCTTCATTGGGGCCGAGGGAAAATGGTCGTTATGCCTCACCTCCCACCCACCCCCTACCCCCCCCCCCTTCAACCGCTCTCCAAAAACACACACACTTGCGCGTGTGGGTGATGTCGAGCCAGGCATGAAATCGAGTAAAACGGGCAGCATGCCTGTAAATACTATAACACTCTCAGCGGAGTCCACAGGTTCTCGTAACATGCAATACAAACCAGTCTCTTACACAGAACAACAGGCACCTCCGGGTATTTGCATGTTGCCAGATGGGTTGCTTGTTTCAGGAAGATACGCCGTCCCACTAGCATCGCTCGCTCCCTCGCTCACACGGGAAAGGCTCAGGTCACTCCCCAGAGCTTAAGTCAATATTAAATGACAGGACGGCTGCCAGCGCGGTCCTGAGGAAGCGAGCCAAGCATTTCCCCATCCGAGCGCGTTAACGTGTTGTAAAGGAAGCGTAATCAGAAAGCAGAGACTGGGGGCATGTGTGGCGTTGGGTTGCAGAAGGGCTGTTACGCAACGAAACTCAACACACTACACTACACTACACTACACTGGCGAGGGATAAACTGCCTATTTGGGCACTCGTGATCACGTTTTTCTTTTTCTCACACACACACACACACACACACTTCTCTGAGCCCCCTGAGTGTGGAGTTACAGCATCCATGCCAGCTGCACCCATTCCGAGCCAGTGTTCACCGCCCCCCTCCAACCCCCAGCCTCCCCTCCGCCTCCTTCTGTTACATGGCTCCCATCGCTTGTTAGTGAGTAGTTTAAACACAAGGAGGGGAAGAAAAAAATTACCTTCATGGCTGTTCAAATATTGCGTAAGAGCACTCTGAAGCTCGTAAAAACTCTGATCTCGCTCGGTGCCACTTAAAAAGTACAAATATGGCCTAACCGTAACTGTCCACTAGCTGTCAACTGTCAGGAACACTCAAGTGACGTCACTCTCTGCAAAATGAAGGCCTTTATCTGAAGAGGGCCTTTGTTGTAAACGGTCATAAATCACCACCAGATCAGGTTACCAATGGCGCGCCATGTGCAATCTGACATAAGCGCAGGCGGACAAAATTTAAAGCACATGTTTGGAAGCGCGCTGGAGGCAGCAAATGTATGGGCCAGGCACTGTAGTGTATGTTATGTCATATAAGAGAAACGGCACCTGTGTGTGTGTGTGTGTGTGTGTGTGCCAGAGAGCACCTCAGTATCCAGTAACCAAACAAAAGAGCTGCGTTTCACTGAAAGACAATTATTTCCTTTCTGGGAATACACCCCTTTGGAGCCCTTAACGAGGCATAACTCACGTTGGTGATTTAAACATTACCTTTCCAAACAAAACAAATAATAGACAAATAATAAAAGGTTCGTGTCTGAGCCCAAGAGTACCATACTCAGCATGGTACCAGTCCATCCAGATCCAGACGCTTCTGTTCAGTTCCAGGGCTTTGGCCGCTGCGGTTGTGTGTGTTGTGGGAATGCTGCATACCCGCCTGCCTGCCTGCCTGCCTGCGTTACACAACAGCGGAGATGCCAGAGCACATCATGAATACCAGGTATCAGAGCCGAGCCGCGGAGCTCTCTGGAAGAGACCAGTCGTCACCAGGGCAACCGGCTCCCGGCGCTAACCCATCTGCTGCCCGGCAACTAGGCCTTCGAGAAATATCTGAAAATCAATATACATACATAGCAGAACTGAGCCTGTTCTATCCAACTGATCCAAATACCAATGATACACACGCACATAACGCTTTCCTCAATTCCCTCCCAGCCCACCCGGTCACCTTACTGAAGGGGTTGGAATTCCACATCTCTTCAGGGAAGTTCACACTTGTTCTGTAATTGCTTCTTGGAGAGGGGTTAATTGTGGTGGTGGGGGCAAGTTGGCTTTGGAGAGAAGAGAAGGTGAGGGGCTGGTCCAAGACACTGTTGGATGAGCTGTGTGTGTGTGTGTGTTTCCCCTGTCAAGCAACAAAAGCAGTCACCCAACACCAAACCAAGAATAGCAAGGGCAGGTCAACAAGATGCTTGTAAGCACTCACTCCCACCCACACACACACACACACACACACACACACACACACACACACACACACACACACCAGATAACCACCTAAATGGCTTTCAATGCTGACGACACTTCAAAAACCACAACACACACATACACACTTGTTTTGGTCTGTGTTTCAGTGAGTGTTTGGGGGAGGGCTGCTTATGGGGGGTGATGTCAAACCTGTTGTGCTACATCAAGACCAGGCAACTTTCTTCTTCCTCGTTGAAATTGGATACATGTGGATACCTTGGGTGAACGGGCAGAGCAATTTGTGTGTTATTTTTTTCGTTTGATTTTTTTGGAAAGGGGGGGGGGGGTCCTTGCTGTACCCCACTGCTCAACCCCTTTTCTATAACATCCCTCTATCACATGAAACTCCTCTGGTATTCACAGTGCTATTGAGACAATAACACACATTTTGGCCAAGTCAAGCACGTCCCAGAAAGAGTCAGGCATTTATTGTTCTCTTATCACATTGGCGAGCTGCAACTCTGGCTTTTCTAATGTGTCCTATTTAAAGTGGAAGTCTAAAATGTATCAGCATGAGTGGGATCCAATCTCTCTCGTCCTTTCCCTGGAATGCATCGAAGCCCTGCTGAACACACCCTGGAACAAAGAGCATGTGGCTGCGTGCCGGCTCTCTGAAAGCATGCATATGTGAACGCAGACAAATAAACAGTACATTTGAACTCTATAAAATGTGAAATGTTAGTAGAAGTATTATGCCAAATGTGAAAAAACCCATTACTATTAATTTTCTAACCCCTTTAAAAACTAAAGGCACAAGCGCTGACTTTCCATTTTCTTAAATAGTGAAATATCAAATGGTGGAGTGCCAAGTATTGAGTTGATATGAATGGTTTTAATCAAGGCTGGTAAGCAAGTTTGCTCTAATGTCAAAACACTGGGTGTGGTGGGCGAGTGGTGGTGGGGTTATCTTTTTAAATATAACTTCACACAAAGTCAAAGCGGCTTCATATCCCAAACACTGCTTTGGTCAAGTCAACACAGACAGTCTGAGCAAGTCGGAAGTGCAGCGTTTAAAGAATCTCTTATCTGGAGAATGAGCGGGCTTGTCACGACACGTGTGTCTCTCTTCCATTTCCACCCTGACCGACACAGCAAGTGCCTCTCAAAGGCAATCAAATGGCCCATTCGGCAATGAGGGGGTCTACACCCATGGCGTCAAGTCACACACACACACACACACACACACACACACACACACACACACACACACACACAGCTCCCAGGCAGTGCTGGGAAAGGAAAGGGCCTCACTGGAAGAGTGGCCAAACAGGTTTCCCATGGCTGGGCGGTCCAGCTGTCAAATGGGAAAGGCTCAGGCAGCACCAGAAACAGGTGGTGGGTCAGGCAGGCAGGCAGGCAGCTCAACAGCCACAAATGAGTAACCTTGCTGGGGCCACAATTTACTGACTGTGCGGAAACACAAAGCTGACGCTATGTGCACTTGAAGACTGAAAATAGGAGACATCCCTTAAAAAACAAGGGGCCAACAACAAAAAAAGAATCTCTGTGTTGGAGCACAAACAGAAAAGATTCTCTTGAACAATCAATAGTCCCAACAAACAAATCTCTGATTAGCCAGAACAGTTTAGTGGCATTAGTAGATGGGCAGGCCTACACAACCACAAGTATCAATTAAATTGAGCAATGGATGTAACGTTTGCTGTAGATGGGTAAACAGTGATTAAGAGTCACATTTGGCAACCACTGATGAGAGGTTGACGAGAAGCAGCAGTTTTTGCATTGCAGCTTGGTTTATGAATCACAAGAGATTGATGAACTAAAAACATCTGCAACATCGTCTCAACCCAATGCTTTCACAAGGACTAGTTACATTGTAGCAGAAAAAGGTGAGTTATCAACTGCTATAACCACAAATTATACTCACAAAAAGAGTTTATGAGTCATCTTTTATATGCATCTAGATAAGCATGGATTTATTTCTCTTTTAAGAAGACAACAGAGCTCTGGAGAGAGGTATCAAACCTTGCCCTGGGCATTTAAATCCTACAATTGTGGTGTTTGTTACTAAGAGACTGCAAGTCTAGTCTATTGACTTGTTAATCACAAACCACACTTAAGTTCCAAGTTTGGCTAAAGACCAACAAAGTGACTAAGGCTTAGACTGTGTACAATAAGGTTCGGCTGCCCATAACACGCAGCTGTTTTGATTTCCAAAACATCTGTCACCTCTAAAACCAATCACTCACTGGGCGTGTTCCCAAGGTAATTTCAGCCACCGCAGCAGGAAGGCAAACGCACCCAAAGTTCAGGCACGATGGACGGTAAACAAAGGTGTCTGAGAAAGCGTGACTTTGAAGTGCCATAAACTCATTTTGGCTACGTGTGAACCGACTGGGTGGCGCATGAAGGCTGGCCCTAGCTAGAGCGAGGAGGAAGTGCACGAAGAACACTGCGGCTTGAACTCCCACGGGAGACCAGCACACACCACGTTCTGTGCACTGACCTGATTCAACTGACTGCATGCAGAGAGCAACATTAGTGTTTTTCCAGGTACAATGAAAAAAAAGGAAAAAAGAACTACTCAAATCTAGGACATCCCATGTAATGATGGCAATTCTGAAAGCTACCAACTATATGGCCTGAAATGCATCGAGTTGCAGGATGTGAATCTGCCCAATGTATAAGGAAAAAGCCCATAGAAAAGACATGGAAACAAAACTTCTGTCACGTCAAGGAGGAGTAACGTTATAACATGTGTCTTTGAGTCAAGAAGACAAGACCGTCCTGATGGCAAATCAATTGCAACCCCGAGATGAGAAGCAATAACTTGAACTACTGAGGCACTTGCCTTCAATCTATCAAGTTATTGTTAGTACATCTCAGACAACTGCATAGGCATCATACATCATTCTAACAAACATACACAGAGCAAAGACGCTAGCTACCAACGGGTGGGTTAACATTAAATTGACCCAGGAAGACAACATAGCTACACACCGCTTGCAATGTGCTGGAACGCCTTGACAAACATTAGGATCGCAAAGATTCACAGATCACCAAAACACAGTGAATATAGCGACTTATGCCATAACACCTGGTTAAAGCAATTCACCAAAGATGGTCTTACCGCGCCCTGCAACTTGAACAGCTGAACACCTTGCTAACTAGCGTATAACGTTAGCTTTACAAATAGCTCCAACTTGGCCGAGTTTTCCTGTGGTCCTGAGGCTAGACTCGACAGAGGCTAACTGCTTAAATCGCTAGCAAACAAACCACTAAAACTTGAACGTCCGAACATGTCGCCACGGATCCTTTGGTAGGATTGACCATTCGCTTCCATAAAGTACACCAAATAAACATTTCAAGACTGTCAACAAAGATCAGGCGAAATACCTGAAGTGCGTGGTCTAGCCAAGGACCTTTTTCACAGATGAAGAAATGGTAATGTTAGCCAATGCTAGCTATAAGCAATGATGTTTGAGTCAAGCTGACCTGAGCAAGGAGCAGGACAATGTTCTTGTCTTCCTGCCGAATAGGTTCGCACGACACTGCCGACGTCGTCTTTTATCCTGACCATGTAAAAGAAAAAAGTGTGATCACTGTAGTTCATGTGTCTGTAATGGATTCTGCGCTGTCTAACGACACTGGTACTGGCTGCGACTTTACTTCACACTCTACCTCTTGGTTTGCAAACAGCTCTGTACGTAACTAGCATAGGCTTCATATAGAGCGCAGCGTAATGACGTACACCACAGGGGCATGTCCATTGGCGAGAGGATCTGAAAATGAGATGGCTATGTAGGCCCAATGTCTGAAAATATTTGCAGTTATGGGTCTTACTGTTCATTTTGGCATTTTTAGATGAAGAAGAACTTATCTCCGGAGAAGGTACTGTGTAGTGTGTTGTTCATTAGGCCTGTTGATTATTATATTTGCCTACTTAACTTATACATTACTGTTGATAGGTGTTAAGAGCCAAGGTCCTGTAAATAATTTATGGCAAGGATCAATTCCCTTCAAACCTTACGTAGGTTGCCAACTGTTTCCATCATTAAAAATGCATTGCACCTGACCGGTGTAGACTTGGTTTGTATGTTTCCCATACAATTCATGTCAGTGAAGGCTTGATAACTTGGGAATTGAGCAGACTATGATCTCTGTGACAGAAACATCAGCCTACCCACTGATGTTTCCTGTAGTCCTTCTACCTTTGTCTGAAGTCAATTCAATCCCAACACAAAGAGATGAGATAACCTATCCTAAACAAACTAAGCGCACTGACCAATTATTGGACTTAGCCCATAGGATAAAGAGGCATTGTTCTTAAATTAGACCCAGTAGTCTTATTTAGTCTGACTTTTCTGTATGGAGATGTTAAGACTGTTGCACTTAGGGCATGTAGGGAGCAGAGAAATCTCATGGAACATCCCTGACTGCTTGAATGACAGACCTTTGCTCCACCAAATAAGCAGCTTGAATGGTGCATGGCTATGTGTGTCTGTTTTCCCCACATTTCTAAACAAACCTGCCGGCATGTCAGTTAGCACCACCCAATGCTGCAGTCAATATGTAGATTGGACTGGATTAAAGATGGAGAAGAGAATGGAGACTATAGGCCTACATGTCCACAAAGAATGATGAGCAGTGATTTAATGATGCCAGAGAATGAGTTTATTTATTTCTATGACATTTATTTGCAAGAATATGTCATCCAAAAATGACAACATGGCAGGTGTGACCACAGTGTAACCTCACCGGACCTGTTGCTCATGGGCTAACACCACCATCTAGTGGTGATGGATCATAGGACCTGATTCTGTCACTGGGCACATTATGTACTGTATAAAAAGGAATACATCATTGTTTGCTGCCGTAATGGCATTCATGTAATTGAAAATATCTCTGAATCTTTGATATGAAATATAGTGTGTATCTCAAAAAAAAAAAGACAAATATTTTATCTTGGAATTGAAAAAGTCGCTTTTAGCTCTTATAGGCTACTATAGGTTACAACAACAACAAAAACAAACAATTTCAATATCTCGTCATTTATGTGAGTAAAAACCACTGTGATGCAGAGATGCCTCAGGGAAGATTTTCAAAGTTAACAGATTTGAGTGTGAGGTCACCAGAAATGCCGATGCTATTGATCATGTTGAGCTCCCTGACCCTGTGCCTGTACTCCAGCAGGTGGGACTTGTTCACAGCCACCTTAAACTCATTGTGGGTGCAGAGGATCTTCATCTGAAACAAGAAGATTACCAGGACATTTAGCAATGTGCTATAAATCAACGTGCTTGGTTGGAAGGTATGGTCTTTGTAGTTGTATATATTTCATGACATAGCAAATTACATTAGTTGCCTATTTAAGTCCTTTTTTAATTAAATACAATGTTCATAATTGAAAGAAAATGATCTAATTCATATAGTTGGGCAGGAATAGAATGAGCCTCAAAGCCAAGCATAACTTCCAGTAGATTATTTTTTAGGTCACCATGCTATTCTCACCTCAAAAGGTTGCCCAGCAACAAAAGGGAAACTAGGACAGTCTCTCTCTTCTTTGCCCCACTGATTTGCTAGCAAGGAGTTCCTAACAATCACTTTCTGCCCATACTCATCGAATCTTGGGTTGAGGTGGAAAGCAATATCCTTTCCTTTGGACAGGTTTACCGTCATCCTGTTGGGAAAGACGAGAGTGGGAACAATGAGGCAGATTGAGTGTCAGACAGATTTAATCCAGTAAAGATGATACAGATGGGAAATTATGACACGTGTTAACAGTCAACCTGGCAAGTCTCAAACCAGTAGCCCCACTTTCTTGAGAGGACATGGTGGAGGACAGGGTCATAAAAGGGGGGGGGGGGTATTTCATGAATACGACAAATTTGACAAATCAGGTTTATAATCAGGCTTGTAATTCACCTTGGCTAAATGACAAATAATTCTAGGCTCCACAGGCTGGATTGAATAGCAGCATGTGGCCCCTGGGCCTTAGTTTGCCCACTTCTACCCTTAGATTGTAGGCCTTATGCTGAACCTCAAAGCAGAAGAACCAATGAAATAGTGTCTATTGCATCTATCCCTGTTATTATTAGCCTACATGCTTAATCTTTCCTTAGAGATGTTGATTAAGTGCTCCAGAGGCTCAGACTGTAGGATAATGTGAATAGGCCTACTGGCCTACTGGTTCCTTGGATTACCATTCTCTTCAGTTTGAAGAGAAAAACTGACTTTAGCTTGGCCTACATAACATGATTTTTTGCCCACTTCTACCTGTGAATCATGAGTTATGAATATACTCACCTGTTAGGATGGGGTTTGACAGATCCATTGATGGTAATAAGCAGTTTGTCATACACACCTCTTGGCAAAGTCTGGCTATATGGCACATTCTATCGAGGAAGACATGAGTTATCTATTAGACTAATGAATACAGTAACAGCAAAACTGAACAGCATCCAACTTCAACTCAATTTGAAAATTAATTGAGCAAATGAAGCAAGTCAATTTTTATAACACTATGAGATGTTGAAGAATGCTTTAAGTGACCAACAGACATCCTCTCAATAAGTGCTGTATGACACGTCCCTTTCTGTGATTTAATCCTTCTTACCAGTGGTCCCTGAGGGGCAACCTGAGGTGCAGTGGGAGGATTTGAGCCAGGCCAGGATGGTGCGTTTGGCTGTCCAGGCCAAGTAGGCTGGCTGGGTTGGTTTGGCTGTCCTGGCCAAGAGGGCTGGGCTGGTTGATTTGGCTGTCCAGGCCAAGTAGGCTGATTTGGCTGTCCAGGCCAAGTAGGCTGATTTGGTTGTCCGGGCCAGGTAGGCTGGCCTGGTTGGTTTGGTTGGCCCGGCCATGTTGGTTGGTTGGGCTGTCCAGGCCAGACGGGACCTCCGGCCTGCTGCTGGTTTCCCTGGGCTGGCCAAGGGCCTCCTAGTGCATCTGATAGCTTATGGAGACATAAAGCCAGAAATCAGTCAATGCAAAGGTTGTAAGAGAATGCCACAGAAAAAAAACAACAAGATGTTCAGCCCCATTCCACTTGGCTGGCATATAACAGTACAGAAAATAGGCTGTATTTCACAGGGGAAAAAGAGGGACTATTGGTACTTACATCCATGTCACCTGCAAGCGGGAGAGAGGGAGAAAGATCAGCATTAGAATTGTTTTCTTCACAAAGGTTCAGACTAGTCTACAGCAACTTCTTTTCAATGGATGTGACATTTGACACTGGGAGACATGCTGCTGCGGTGGGATTCCCGTGCTTATGAGTCACAGTGGAATATTTTCACTCCGCCCAAACTGGCTGGGAGTTAGAAAAGCGAAGAGAAGTGACTAAGGCTAACAGATCAGAGAATAACTGAAATTTCACAATGTCTACTCTCTAAAATTCAAAATTTTGTAGTTTTTTTAATTCAGAAGTTACATAATGCAACTCAGTTACTGCTAGTAGGTTCAATATGTACAGTGTTTGAGTAAACAACGATGTGTAAACAGCTGTGAAGCGAGTTGCATGTGTAAATATGTCTATGTATCCCCTGCAGGAAAAAGTGGTGAATCATCTAGCCAAGGAATTTACATTTGAAAACAAGTATAATTAAGCCTTAGAAAAGAAGTATTTGTAGGTCCATGTAGTAAACAAAGCAAAGCAATGTAGAAACGCAATAGCAGTTTGACTATATGCCCACAAACAACAAACAACTTAATCTCTGACAGTGTATAATGTAAAAAAATAAATGTAAACTCCTTTGTGATTCCCAGGGAAGTTTCAATAGTTCTGTATCGTGCCACAGTTATATTATCGGCCACTTATTTGTATCACTAACTATAAATGCTCTTATAAACATGGCTACCATACTTCCTGTATCTCTCTCTCCCCTGTATCAATATTTGAGCATCTATCAACTAGCAACTTGTCTCCCTGTCTCATGTAAACCATTACTGATCCTGTCGTGCAAAGCAATGCCTCAGATGTCTTTAAGTTAGTGCACTAACCTGAAACAGCAGTGGCCTTACCTGTTCTTTAGTGTAGAAGTCACCAATGTGTTCTCCTCTGGTGGCAAGGCACAGACAGAGAAGAGTTTAGGGTGGGGCTCTCTTATACACTGGGATTTGCCTTCCAAACATTTGCCCCGCCCCTTGCCTCCATTTACTTTGTATACACCTTTGCACCAACACACCTTGTTAAGAGAACACACCTCTGTAGGTGCACTAGCAAACAGCACGCCCATCTGCATCAAACTATACAGGACATGTTGGGCCATGCACAAATCATGGGAGTACACGCTACAATAGCAGTTGTTAAAGACAACTCTGGATTCCACCACTGTTTGAACATGAGTTTCTCTCTCTGTACTTTGGGAATGAGGAAGTAAGGAAAACCTTGGGAGACAGGTAAATAATGTACAGTGTAGAGTATGTTTCCAGTTCAACTGCTGCAGTAAAACTGGGTGTGGGTGTCAGAAGAATGCAGTTGGGCTGGCACATGTTAGGGATCTCTTTTGTACACAATCCCACACAAACATCAGACATTCCCCCAGTGTTGCCATGGCGACTAGGTGAGGTCTGGTCGTACAATATTATATAGCGTTTGAAAGCATGTCCTGCTGTCTCATAGCAACCGCTATGCTGTGTCACTCAAGAATCCACTGACCATGTATTTGTGGTAAACACAAAGTAGACAGCCAGAAATGTGATGTCAGATATGGTTTCTCAATCCTAAAGGATTATCACGTACCCCATGGAGTTGAGGTTGGGAATAATAGTAATTACTGTGGAATATGGCACCTGTGCATGTTACATGTTATTCCCTGAGTGAATGCAGAATATGATGAATGACAAGGATGTTGACTGGAAATTGATAAAGAAAGTTCTTATAATGCAAAGTCTTTCCCTCTAAGTCAATAAAAGCACACCTTATGCATTCCATATGGATTTTTCCCTTTGTAGTGTGGGAGTAGTCAAGAGGTCATTCTTACTCTTAGTCGGATAACATTGAAAAACGTGATGAATTTGCCTGAAGGAATTGCCATAATCATGGTCAAATGCTAAGATGTATTGTGTATTATGTAAGCAGAATTGGCTACATAAACAGGTGTATGGTTTGACAAATATTAGCATACATGATTCTTACCCCACCTAGTAACAGACATACAGGTATGTTTACACACATCAGAAAAAGACACAATAACTTTATCTCCCCACACAATCAAACATAAGGGTCAAACATAAAAAACACTTTGTATGGATTTTGAATGTGTTTCTTGGGTCTATACCGCCTCTACCCACAATGTAAGTTTGATAAAAAGCCTCAGTTGTTAAAATAGCCAATTTACACTGTTAGAAACTGTTCAACTGCTGTGTGCTTAAACCACCTGTTTAGAATTTCCCTAACTACGTATGTCACAGGATGGGGTCCCACAACATTGGCAGGCACTTAAACAGCTGAGGGCAATGAGAATGGATAATTGCAAAATAAAGAGAGACAAGTTGGCGGCCACATTTCAGCTTAGAACAATGAAAAAAATATTAATTGACTATTTATGGATGGCCTGTCATAGTTGGCTGCTGGTGTCTAGTTACCTGGTGCACGTCCCCATGAGAAACAGCCTGCTCTGAACATTAGAGCTAAAGTTAGCTTGAAAAAGTAATATAACCCCTAATATGACCCTTTTAAATAGTGCCCTGTACTGTGTTATCCAATGAAGCTGAGGCTGAGAGTTTTAGTTCCTTAGGTTATTTTTTGAAGTGCTCCAGTCCCTCCTTCATCAAAGCAACCCCACAACATTGCCACCTGCATACTTAATGCTCTGAATGGTGACAGGACATGTTTCCAAAGATAAGGACCTTTGTCTTAACCTTTGTCTATTTACATTTGGAAAAATGTATTCTGACTTTTGTATGGTGGTTTGAAGCAATGGCCATAGTGATAAACAGCATATTGTGGTTACAAGCTTCAGAAGACCATCCAAACCGTGAAGTATAGGCCAAGGGGGCAGCTAGACTATCATGTTGTGGTGATTCTATCATGTGAAGGTAGATTCATGTGGGTTTAATGAAACTACTGTATATCATGGGCATAAGCCAGTTGAAATTCTTGTTAAAATGATGTTCCAAATGGACAATTACCCCAAGCATATCTCCAAATGATAATTATTTAACAGACACAATAAATAGAATGATTGTGCATACATAAACATGCAATAATATGTAGGAAAAATTAGTTACTGTTGTCAAGTGTGGCAATCCTGTCAAAAAATGGTATGCATCTCTGAAAATGTGTTTGTAAACAAGAAGGCCCAGTTACACCTGTTCTGTCAAGAGGAATGACCCAAAATTCCAACAAATTTCTAAATTTCTTCTCCTCTTCACGGTCGTCATGTGTTACACCTACTGTTGAAACAGTGCTAACCAAGTAAAGTAGATTCAAACCATTGGAAGTGATTCAAAGCAAACGTGCATATTTATTATCAGGGCCATATCATTCATCTTATTGCATAAAAGTTCTGCTATCTGTTCCTGCAAACCTGTCATGCAGTATAACTATGTCTCTCTCATGTCTTTATAGGCTACATGTATGTGCATGCGCACGTATGACACATACGATCTGTGAAGTGTGTGAATCACCTGCATTGGCCTAACTTTGCTTCCTCTGCCCACATACACCACAATCATGTCTGCTGACTGTAATCCCTGTCTCTATCTGGTTGACTCCAACTGATTTCATGGGAGGCCCATACTGGGGCCAATGAGCTTCCAATCCTAGAGACCCTGCAACCAAGCCTCTCCCCTAATGGCACTTGTCAAAATGGACTCCATGTCACTATCCCACTCCCTGACTGACAATATTTAATGGCGGCTACTATGTCCTGTCCAGCCAGGACTATAGACAACCACCAATGACTTGACTACCAATGTTATGGGATAATTTTTAATTATTTTGATGCTCAGCCAAAACCATGGTCAAAATGTCATGGTAACCACTCAGTATACTGCACTAGTTTTCCTGCATGACCCCTGGCAGTTGGATTGGTCCTTGAGTCATGGATCTGTCCAAGGTTTCTTGCCTGAATAACCTATAAAAAGGGCATTTTTCCTTGCCCCTGTTGCTCTTGGGTGCGCTTTGCTTAAGTCTGCAATGTGCCACAAGACAATTTCTCTTTCATTGACTTACTGAAGAAATTTCACCTTTGATATCTCCTCTTTTTTTTTTAGATATTTTCAAGGCACATTGTGCAACATCAATTCTTCCAGTTTCCCAAACGTCCCCCAGACTCAAAATTTGTATCTATCCTTACTGTTGTTGTTAGTAGGAGAGGCCTGTAAGATATTTAGCCTATGTATGGTATTTCGAAGTCTAATGAATCTTCCTGTCAAGACTTCGGTCTTTTTCACTTCTCTATTTGTGCAAGACATGACCTATTGCAATTTTGAGTTATACACATCTCATGTGAAATTCACAAAGACATTCACTTGAGGTGATGCCTGTAGTAGATGCAAGACCTCACAAGTTGATCATGTCTATGTTTTTATCTTGCCCTAAGCTGAAGTCCCACATTGACCCAATCCCCCTTCCAGCCTTATTTGGTTCTAGACCAGAACTGCCTGTTGAGCGGGTTTTGGCCATTACCTATTGGCCATTGGGACTTCTGATTCTCATTAGATGAAACACTCCACTTCGCCTACACACAATAGATGGATTAGAGAGATCCTTCAGTGTGTTAAGCTTGGAAAAAATACACTTCACCCTGAGAGGGTTCACTTGACACCTTCCACAAAACCTGGTCATCTCTCTTAACTTACTTTGAAACTTTGTGTGTGTGTGTGTGTGTGTGTGTGTGTGTGTGTGTGTGTGTGTGTGTGTGTGTGTGTGTGTGTGTGTGTAATGTTTGGGGTGTGGGTGGGGGGTGCAAGGAGAGGGTCATGGATGAGGGACGGGAGAGATGGTGGGTGAATTTAAAAAGAAGAATAAACCCGCACACTATTGCAGCTGTCCCCAGTGATTTTATTAGCTTCACAACGCTTCGGCCGGAGTAAGCCATCGTCAGGTTCTTCTTTTTAAATGTACGCACTGTTTTACCCTGCACCTGTGTCTTTTTTTGGATGTGCGTGCACTTTCTACTAAGGGGTGGTGGGTGAAGAATGTATCTGATTCAGTGTAATTGTGACATACATTGCAATGATATTGGTATTGGAAATGTATTATTTTATATGGTTTAATTTTCATCATTATTTGAATGTAAAGGAAATTGGAATTTAGCAGGTGCATAGGCTACAAGAAGTATTTAATGAACAGTTGCAATGGAGATGACTCTAAACAATTTGTGCTGCTGGTCAATTAGATATTTAATGTTAATGACTGCAATTGTGTGGGAAACGTGTTAGAAACCTGAGTAGACTGTTGAGCAGAAATTATTAAATATTAAAGGTGCCCCGCCACACAAAGCTGTTTTTACCTGTTGCTTTTGGTATAGAATAGTTCTATATGACCTCAAGTTACACAGTGCATGTGAAAATGTAATACTGTCTTCGCTATAGGCAATAGCCCATTAAAAGAAATATGCAAAGAAATTAGGTCAGTTTGAATCCATGGTCAGTGCTACGTAGTATAGACAACGTTACAGCCATTGGCTGACTGAGGAGAATTATCGCCCAATCCATGCTCTCCTGTATTTGACTAAAGCCCGCCTCTTGAAATACTCGCGAAAAAGAAGGAATATCCATGAAATGGTAACAGGCAACTTGTCAACTTGGCGAATTCAACAGTCTTGGTAAGTGTAATCTGACTGTGGATGTAGGCTAACAGTCGGCTACTCTTGCAATAAGTATCTGATTATGTTGGCTACTGTGACATCCTGACTATGTAGTAAGCTTACCTTTGCAAAGTGGCCGTTTACAATCTGCAAGCTAGGTTGGTGCAGATATCCTCTTTCTCGGTTTCATGATAGTATTTCAAGTTTTTTTTTTCCCGTACCTCGCAATTCGCAAGTAAAACTAATGTAAATATTCGTCCATGTGCTTTACAACGTCGAGCTTCAGCAGCGAATCAGAGCGCAGCCCATTGTAACAGTGGAAAAAAAACCGGAAGAACCGCATGAAATTTTCGAAGGCTATTCCTACAGGCTGCAAACGATCTCATTACGGTCTCCTTGGACCGTTCTCAGTCCAAGTGAAGTCACATACCCTATTTGTAGATCTCAAAGAACAATTTAAACTACCTGTAGTGGTGTGGCATGGCACCTTTAAATATCATTAATGCCTATTAAAGGAATGGTCCACCCATCTATTAAATTGGGCTATTCACCCCCTTACCTGGAGTTACATATGTGGGTAAAAGCATTTTGGTCTCAGTGCATGCATTTTTCTAGTCTGGAAACCTCAATCTTAGCCCTTTTTATGCTTTAGTTTAGCATAGGAGCTGGAATGTAAAGTAGCCAGATAGCAACTCTTTTGCAACATTACATTCCAGTGTCTATGCTAAGCTAAAGCTAAAATTTGGGTTGCCGTACAAGGAAAACACAAGCACTGACACCAAAATGCTTTTACCCACATATGGAATTCCAGGTAAGATGGTGAACAACCCAATTTCATAAAAAGGTGGATTATTCCTTTAAATAGAGATATATCACATGCATGACAGTCCGTTAGCCTGAAATAGCCCGCCCATAATACGAATGTTCATCCATTCTCATGGTCTGGGGACGGTCTTCATGGGCGTGGTTACATCGGTAGAGAGACAACCGACCAATAAGCGAAGCTGATTAGACAACCTGTCCAATCGTTTCAAACCAGAGGTGAATGCCTTCCCCCCCACAGAATAATCGCATCAGGTTAAAGAACCTCCAGACCATGAATACGGATGAACAGCAGTATTATGGGTGGGCTATGACAGGCTAACAGTAAGTACCAGTAATTACCAGAAATGAATGTCATTTCATATACTGTACATTTTTAATTTAGGTATAAGGCATGCATGTTAAGTTGCATTTTAATTGTGACACCTCTTGTCTGTCAATACAGACATACGTATAGGCCTACTCTGATATGATCAAGGTAACATTCATATGTATTATTAAGACTATATTCTTATATATATATATATACATTTTTGCCTTTACAGATAGAACGGTGAGTGAGAAGCTACAGGAGAGAGAGAGAGAGAGAGAGAGAGAGAGAGAGAGAGAGAGAGAGAAGGAATTGGACCACTAGGATGTGAATTCAACTCCTCCCTGGAGTTCCTGGACCTGAATGTTGTATTGACGCCGCAGCCTTTTACACCTCTGAGTCCCACTCAAGCATCTCATTCTAAGGTAAGCAAACCACCTGAAGCACACAAGTGTGTTATTTCTGAACGGCTATAGGGTGGTTTGAGGAGCAGACAAACCCAGACACTGACTTACTGGGTGAGTCACAGACAAAAGAAGGTATGCAGCACAAATGGCACTGCATGTAGTTTGCCACTAGATGGGGCTCTTAGCCTGTTTAAATCAGAGCTCTGAGACTATACCACAAATCAGGGGACATCTTTTTTTCAGACTGGTGCTTGTTGAGCTAAAATCTTTAGGTAATGTGATTGTTCTCTCACTCTGCAGACTGTTTATCTATCAATTCTTCAAAACATCACACAAATCTAGCATTACTTAATCTGTGGTCTTTGTCAACTTTACACTTCCTTTGTTATACATGCAAATTGCAAATGTATTTGAATGTGTATACTGCTCTACACATAGACTTTACCATGCATAAATATACTAACATAAATTTAATGGTCCAGTGAATCTTTGTAGCAGACACTTCCTTGTCTTGTAGTGGTGTTAAGTAGGGGCTATGTAGGACAATGGATGGTATATCAACAGCTTAAACAATAGCAGTGCTGTAGAACAATAGAATGTCATTAGACAGATTATTTACCCTGTAAAGCTCTCGACCTATATGGAACCATTAACTAAACAGCCCAAATCCTCCCAAGTGATGCCCTAGACCAGAGCTGTAATCTTAGGGGTGTCTGATCAAGCCCTCACCCACCCGACTATGCCATACTCATGCTGTCTATATATACTATTACTATACTGTGCATGCACACTGTGAACGCATTCTGCTCTCTCTCTCTCTCTCTCTCTCTCACGCACGCATGCACATACACACACACACACACACACACACACACACAGAGAGAGAGAAAAAGACACCACACACACACACACACACACACACACACACACACACACACTCTCTCTCTCTCTCTCTCTCTCTCTCTCTCTCTCTCTCTCTCACAAATTCACCACCACACACCAGGGTGCAAAGATAGGCTTAAGACAGGCCAAGGATAGACTGAAGACAAAGGTGTTTGAGACCTTTTAATTGCAGTGACTATGTTTAGTGCTTGTTCCTTTTGACATTCAGAGCTTATTCTTATTAGGTTAGAGAAAGTTAGTCTGAGAGTTTTGTGTGGTTTTACTGATGAAATATTTTTAGAATACACATTCATTTCATTTTGTTTTTTCCCTTTGCATACAAACACACACACACACACACACACACACACACACACACACACACTCTCTCTCTCTCTCTCTCTGAAACACACTTACATGTATGCACACACATGCCAACTCAAACGTACACACACAAATGGGCCATGGATCACAGATTAATGACTTGTTTCACAGCCAGCATATTGACCTTTACTTGAACCGCTCCTCCATATACCATATGTGACTTGGAACAGTGCGGCACGTTCATTTAGACAAAGTTCAAGGCGAGAATGCAGCGTGCACCTTCACGGCTAACACCAAGGCTCACCTCTCTTCCCCTCCACACCCCCCCCCCCTCACAACCCCCTCCCCAAATCCCTTTTATCAGCCCAGCAGGGCTGCCCATATCTCATACTGTCTCGAGACGCTTCTCTTCTCCCTTCAGCTGTGGGGTGCTGTGGATTTGCTCCAGATAGCGTAACATGTAATCTGTAAAAGAGATTGATGCAGTCTGGGAATGGTACACCGTATAGTCTTATGGACTCTGTCAGAGCCCCTTGTCATAGCAGGAAAGTGCATAGCCAGCACCGGGGCTCGTTTTTGCAGCCGAGTCAAAATAGCTGGCCGCCCAGCGCGAGTGCTTTGTCTGCACCGTCGGGCGACTTCTCTATACGGAATAGTGTCTTTTGTGAGTGCAACACACAGGCTTTAGGCTTGCTCTGTGACTAGCATGCTGATGGTGAAATTTACAGGCTTTGTGTAGGCTATGCTATATAGCGGAATTGCATTCCTGCTGGATATATTTCATAAGAAGGCAAATAATGGCCAATTAACTGGAATTTTCTGTAGAATTGCCTTGTGCGTGGGGAGAATCAACATTTATTTATCCTAATTCCCCTGGCTGCATATTTTCATGTTTTTTTTTTCTTGTCATTTTGCTGGGTCTGCACACAAAGGCACAACAAACTCCCCCTAATTGTTTTGTGAGATTTGCAGCTATCTGCCCCAGAGGAATCAAAACAAAAACAATCTCTTCATTTCCATCTCCCCTTGCTAAGATCAGGCACCCGATAAACTACAGGCCCCTTGAGAACGTCTGTAGAACCACGAGTACAGACCAGGGCCTCTCTCTCTCTCTTTCTCTCGCACTCTCTTTCTTTCTTCCTTAGTATATTTTTTATGTCTTTCTCTCTTGTTATCTACCTAGTACTGTCTACTTCTATTTAGGGTAGTTGTCAATGTCTGTCTCTCTCTCTCTCTCTCTCTCTCTCTCTCTCTCTCTCTCTAATGTCTCCTTTGCTATCTCCATCTAGTTCTGAATGTCTCCTTTACAAACTCTCTCTTCACTCCTTCTCTCTCCTGTCTAACTCTGTGTCTCCTCTGGATTGCACAAAAGCTCCTTGTATACATCTTGCCCTGCTCCTGCCACCGCTAGCTGCATTCACTGCTCTGCCGCACCCTGGAATTCCACCATGTTTTGCTTGGAGGTCATTCAAGGGAGTCATGTATCCCATAGGTCATCATCATCTCGCTGCGCTCCTGCTGCTGTCTGCTAAAACAGGAAGTGCATCTTGAGCCCCCCTCCCCAACTCTGGAGACACAAGTCCCAAATATCTGTTAAGACTCCTACAACTTAACCCTTTCAGTGTGTTACAATCTTGCAGTCAAAAGGTTTCACCTTCAGCGAAGAGTTACTAATATAGAAGCCATAAGTCCAATTCTAACAATGCATCCACCCAAACAAATGTTTTCACCTTCCTGGAGGTTGCAAAAGGACAAATGCTAAATGAGCTAAATGGCTAAATTGAAATGTTCATTGAACTGCTGGGCATATGAATCCATATATATTCCAGTTGAAAGCCTCATTACTTTCCAGTCTTTTATTCCCTGTAATGTAAGAACAGCATTCAACTGGCCTGGTCACAATTGCGGCTCGGCAATACTAAGAGAGATGAATGAAGATCGTAATAGAGATTGTCGTGTTAATAATGAAGGCATTCTCCTCCCTAGCAGTGCCTCAATATGGGCTAGCTTTTCTCTGGCCACAAAAGATAGCGAGATATCGTTCTCGTGGATCGCTGCTCATTTCATCAGGAGGAGAAAAAAAACCCTAACCAGAAAACCTCAGAGGTTAAGCATACGACACAGGCTTATTCAAGTGCTTCAGCGGTTTAGCCAGTTGTGCGCTTTCCTGTTGGCAGACCACGGCTGTAATGGCAAAAGCAGCCTGCGTAGCACAGCGTCCACGGCTGGAGAGAGACAGAGCTGGGGCGCATGATGAAACGAAGAAGGACTCTGTGTAGCTGAGGAGACCAAGACTAACAAACAGCAAGGTCAGACGGTGCAGTCGCTGCTAGCGCGCGCCAATTAGCCATTCCTGGGGCCGCAGATCGCCCTGAATTATTCACTCGTCGGGCATTCACCTCGACCACTCTGACGCATAAATATTTTGCCTTCAGTGCCGAGGTCAGCAGAGTCTCACAGTCCACAGGATGACCACTCAACAAAGGATTTACTGTCACTTAAACAGAGGATGAAAACCATAGCCCAAACGCCAGCCACAGAATTAGCAAAGAAAGCCATGGAAATGGTTTTATTATTTCATTTGCAAATGTACAAAATAGCAAACAAATGAACTTGTGTGGCGTGGGGTGGGGGTTTCATCAAAGTAAATCAATCTGACTGACTTTACCACCATTCTGAGAGGAGAGAGAGGTATGGAAACAGAGAGAGAGAGAGAGAGAGAGAGAGAGAGAGAGAGAGAACGACTTCTTCCATCCTATAACCTCTACTTTCCATGTAGTAGGTTAATGTGTGAGTCTGGGGGTTGGGAGGGAGACCTCACCTCATTTTTACATGTGACAGCAAAAACACTCGATGACAAACGGCCCTGGACCCTCCTGAGGCCTCTCAACGACACACAGACTGGAAATGTCAGCACAATCATGTTCCTCCACCACCACCACCACCACCCCCTCTCCACACGCCGCTCTCTCTCTCTCTCTCTCTCTCTCTCTCCTCCGCCAAATCATTCAATTATTCAGCATCGCATGAACCTTCACATGAACCTCCTCACCAGCATGCACCGCAGAACCCTTCTGAGGTCAACCCGAGCGTGCAGTCCAGATCCTCTACCCTGTACTTATGCTGAGACGGGCCAAGGGTAAAATCATAATCTTGCATTTCCAGGAGAATTATTACACAATTAAAATGAGAGGGAGGCGGCTCAGACAAAAAAAAAAACAATTAAGCGATACTTAAAATGTTTTCTGGTAAGACCTGCCTTGGTGTTCAGAGGAACTTCAGTGGATGAAGTTAGAGGGTGGAAAAAAGTATGCTACCACTGGAAGAAGGCTGTGGTCTGGATGAGAGGGCCTTGGGTTGATACATATGAAATGTTCATTAATGAAAGCAACCACTGACATCACAGGAAAGTAGCTGATCCTCCGCTGATCTATCTATAACTCACATCCCAGTTTACCAGATGGCCGCATAGAGACTACTGTAAACAGTGCAGAGCAACACCACAGTCTCAAGTGGAGACGCGTTATTTGAAAACCCAAACATATGAAGGCACCTCTGTGGCCAAGTATTCTTGATCATTTCAAACCTTCTAATAAAATCATAGTTATTAAAACTCATAACATAAAAAATAATATTAAAAGATACTGTGTATACATGCATGTACATCATAGGACAAGCTAGAAACTTGCACACCAATGGAATAGTTGTTCTGCAGTGTCCAAAGCTCAAAATACCACTTTTTATTAAAGCAATATACCGGAGTAAGTTTAAGCATAGCCCTGCTGCACGAGCCTTCTAACAGCAATATATTTCGCATGAAATGAAAGATTTTCGAACAGCACAGACCTAACGCGAACTCGAACCACTTTACATTGAGTCAATGTAATCTCAGATCTTACTTTCGGTTTCCAACAGTCAGGTCCCATTGATTCAGTGTAAAGTTCCTGTTCGCTTCTGCGTTCGGTCTGTGCTGTACCAAATTATTTTGTTCCACTCGCTAACTAGCGCATTTAGCAAGCTCTTTCAACAGGGCTATGTTTCAATTCACTCCGGTACTCTCCTTTAAATATAATTTTTTCCATAATGTTAAAAGGGAGTTTTTGGCACTGAGAAGTGTTTTATTTAGCAGCTATGGTGGTCAAGCAAGCTTTGCCATCATGGTTGAAGTTGCGTTCAGTGTCTTCAGTTTGTTTAGACCTTTTGGTTCCATGTCAAGCCCTGTCGTCCCACATCATATTTGACACACACGCACACACACACGCACACACACACACGCATTAGTTTAATTGTGTGGATATCATTGTTTACTGCCCCAGTGTAAAACTGCTGATTGAACTGTAAGTGTTGGGCTTGGTTGGCGAATGAACAACATTGACTCGCTAATGAGCTTCACTGTTTTACATATGAATTAGACAGCCTCACGCATCAATTCACAAGAACACAAGGAAACAAGCTGTCTAGGAAAAACAATGAGGCAGGGACAATTATGGTATAAGTCTACAGAGCTGGAAATCCCCTCCATACCCCACCCTCACACATGCTTGTGTGTACTGGAGGGTTTTTTTTAGGGGGGGGGGGGGGGTTTGGGGAGCTGGGAATTAAGGCCCCCAGATTAAATTTCTCTGAATGCAAGAGGATTTTAGCACACACACACACACCCCTCCCCAATGCAGACACGCACAAATAGAAAAGCCACCTCTCTATCAAGTGTGCCCCCTTTGAGATTTCATGTTTTAATTGAAGCCATCTTCACTTTGGCGTGCCATGCAGGTTGCAGAGGGTGGTGCATCGCATCGGCGCGGGCCGAGATGGGGGCTGCAATTATGATGTCATCATTCTTGGTTTCACTCCTGCCTGAGCTTCCACATCAGTGAGCAGTCAGCCAAGACATTAGCTGACTTGGGCAAATCAGGGGGCCCTGCCACGGGCTGTCCGACCGCCTGCCTGTCTGCCTGCCTGCCTGCCTTCCTGACTGCCTTCCTCACTGGCTGGGGGAAAATGTGTGGTGGAGCCAGAGAGAAATGGTGGGTTTGGTTCTCGCTCTCTCTCTATCCCTGAGGATTTCCTTTCTTTGTCTTTTACCGTCTTTCTCCTTTTACGCTTTTATTCTGTCTCTTTGTTTTAGCTCAGTGCACACCCTTTACTTCTTTTCTCTCCTATTGCCCCTATTACTGTTTTTATCCTTTCATTCCTCTTTGTTAGTTCCTTCTCTTCTGTCTCTCTCTTTTTCTGGTTTTCTTATCTGCACTTCTATTGCTTTGTATTCTTTCCCTCCCTCTAGTCGAAGATCTCCAATCCTCTGTCAGGGTCTTTCTACTTACTCCCCATCTTCCCTCCCTCCTCCCTCTCTCTCTCTCTCTCTCTCTCTCTCTCTCTCTCTCCCTCTCTCTTGGTCTCTCTCTCTCACAGCCAGCCACCCAGTCAGCTCCTCAGATCCCCGCAGCAGATAAGCTTTGAGGCTGACTCCTGCCATTGGCGGTGAATGAAGTGTCAATCAAGGCCAGCCGAGGCCTTGACATCGCCCATTATGCCGCCATCACATCAAATGCACCCCCACCACCACCCCCCCAAAAAACGCTGTCACGCCAGCTCACGCAGCCGCTCGGCAGCCGAGGCCTTTCAAGCTGACACAATAATGGCTG
>JAODXP020000024.1:13091792-13134292 GCA_027497455.2 Sardinella longiceps | reverse complement strand
ATGAGATGGTGTAGCACACAACTGGACACACCAAAACATCATCTAGATATCCTCAGTAATTGGAACATCAGTGTGGACAAAAGACACACAGTTTTCCCCAGGCACACATAGGTCATTATATCTGTGTCGTCCTCTGTGTCCAATAAGGGCAAACCGTTTGGACAGAGGCCATTATATCTGTCTGCACCTCTGTGCCGAATAATGAGTAGACACAAAATATTTTAGCTTTGGTGGGACTGGGAATTCTGGACTAGACAAACAAGAATATTTGCTTTTTGTTGACAATATCAAAGGTAATGGGACTTCTATTTATCCAATGCACATCAATTGGTACACTGTAGCGGTCATTAAAGAGTAAAGCTAGACAACTGGACTAATGGATTATCGAGAGAGAGAGAGAGAGAGAGAGAGAGAGATACTAAAGGACCCTGAAGTAAGTGAACGAAAACCGTGTTAATAACACCAATCAAAAAGTTAAAAACCATTTAAAAAGGTATTTGTCTTAACATTACCAATCATTTGAATGTAAGTCTTCATAACCATATATGGATTCTTAATGTACTAATAGTAGAGATATTTCATAGTAAAATGCATTTGGCATAGAATGGAAACCTCTTGGTCACCTTGGACAATGTCGGTCAAAGATCACATACTCTGCTGGGGAACGGGGTCAGTTTACGCTGAGGCCCTACGGAAGGTCGGGGACTGGGGATGATCGTGTTTATGTGAGAAACGTGCACCATCTTGGCGAGCCCCTGTCCACTGAGGCTCACTGGGACGCTGCTGAATGGGGTTCCCAGGGGTGAGTTAAGGTGATAAGTTTTTGGGTAAGACCTTGACTCCAGAGAGTCTGCTGTGGGACACGCAACCTTTCACCCCTACAGCATTCCTCCATTCTGGGACGCATCTGAGGCAGCTGATGTTTCAGCTGCAGCACAAAAGAAGGGGGCAGACTGGGAGCCTGGCTCGGGGGATTAAACACTTAACCTTATCTGGAGGGCTCTTTCTTCAGAGGTGGATTTAAGATCCATTAGCCAAATGAGAAAACTCTCCTAAAGGCTTTTATACAGTGGACAGGCATCGCTGTCTATACAGACCTGAAGATGCCATTCAGCATTCACTCTGAGGATTACAGGTGTGTGTGAGTGTGTGTGTGTGTGTGTGTGTGTGTGTGTGTGTGTGTGAGAGAGAGAGAGAGAGAGAGTGTGTGTGTGTGTGTGTGTGTGTGTGGGCCTTCTGTTTGTGCATGTGTGTGCATGTGAATGTGAGTGTACATAAATGCACAAGAAAGATATAGACTAAATGTATAAGATAGGACTCCAACAACATGCTTGTTTGTAGAGAGTGTGTACTCACTTCTGGAGTTAGTGGATGTGTAATTGGGAACACACAGCTCCTTTTAAATGGGAGGCATACTCTGGAGGATTAAGCCAGACAAATCTGATGAAGGTCTCACTGTCTGAGGTGTCTTGAAGATTTTAACACAATAAATGAATGTAGACTATTTTGCCACCGGGCAGGCGTTAGACCCGTTCTCCTGTCTTGTCTGATCATGGTTGTTTAAGTGGCAGACTGCCAGCAAGCCTAACTTTTTCTTAAACAAGTGATGCACAAGGTCGGTCTTGAGATATCTTGAACAGAGATTTGCCATTGCATTTAAATCAGCAGCCACTTGTGGTAGAGCATAATCTGACGTGATAGTCTGACTTGAATACTAATTTCAGAGGATATTCTAGACAAGGTGGACCTCCAATGTTTGTCAAGTCTCCTCAAGTTCTGTTGTTATTTCTTGGTTATTTTGACTAAATGGCATGGTTTAATGGCATGTTTAATTAGCCACTTACCTTTCTTACCAAGAACACATCTGAAGGGTCCTGCAAAATTGCTAACAACGCTTCATGATTCCCTGAGTTTCCAATTCTCTAGTGAGCGTTAAGGCTGAACATCTATCATTTGCTTGCGTGAGTTTGATATTTGGGGCCTTGAGACTTGCAGGAAAGTTCACACGAACGTCTGTGGGAAATAGATTTTTTTTTCTGTGTGTGTGTGTAATGACATCCCACTTTACAATGTTCTCTAACTTCTCTGTTTCTCTTGTTTGGAAATTGTGACTTTATGAAGCGTGGTGCTGAGTAGAGAAACAATGAGTGATGTATTATTCTGTAAGTTTATATTTCACACACCACATGGACCCTCTGGACGATAATGCTGGGAGTTACACCCCATTTCATGCTGGCTTGCAATTGCTTGAAAAAAAAAAGCTCTTCAGTCTTCATTGCTTGCTTGGCAGTTCCACAGAATGGCGCTGAGCACAACATCTGATGACAAGATTGAGTTTACGAGAATTTATACTTCGATGACCATAGCAGCTGCAGACTGCAGCCTGGGATTGAGACGCCTTGATAGGCAACGGGTCGCCCTGGGTATCAATCACGAGACAACGCTGTAGTGTGGCGAACAGAAGCCAGTCAAGGGAGGAAATGAGGGGAAAACTTTTCTGGCTGAAAAACTCATCTCATTACCAGGCTGCCTCGTTTCCTGACACCGCTTCATCCCTCCACCCCCATTCACTCTCCCACAAACCCCCCCAAACGTCACAGTGGCGAGATCCACTCGGCAGCGCCAGCTGAAATCTATCATATTTTATCAGACGGGGGAACGTGAGTCGACTCAATTAGGGCACGGAGGGGGGGAAAAGGCCGCCCCAGTGGCTCAGAGCGGCGGTTCGGCATGAATGCAGATTGGCTTTCCATATGCGACAGGCGCTAACCTCATCCTGTGTAATTTGAGAGTTTCACCTGGCTCCCGCCCATGAGGGCTTACATCATTAAAGTGCTTACAGGAGCCGCAGCACAGCCGAACCTCCAGGTCTGCAAGGCTCTGACCGTGCCGTCAAACAGAAACACTACAAGAACCCATTTCTGTCGCTGTATTTTTAGAACATAAACAACATTTGATATGAAATGACTTGATTGATACTAATTGGTCGCCACTTGTGTTCTCTCTTTCTCCTTCTCCTTCTCTCTCTCCCTCGCTCATGTGTCAGGCTTTATTCGGAAGGGGAAGTTCTGTCTCCCTGGCAACCAGAACCACAGTTTACTCAGTCTCTTAATGGCCTATGAATATGACAGTTCTTTCCTACGGAGCACTCTTTAGACTTTAGGGAAACGCTAAACTAATCACTTTGCTTGTTTCATAAAATCTACATTAACGTCAGATGAAAATGAAAACATGGGCAATGGTTGATGGTCAGTCATCCTCATGAAGTGAAGTGTTGCCATGAATGCAGGTTTGTTCCCAGCACTGCCCACGTCACATACGCTACTAAAACAGGCTGAGGTTGTGCATTCACCTCGTGAGACATGTGCTTCTAATCGCTTCTGAATATAGTAATGCAATTCATGAAATGATCACTCGCCATCTGACTGAGGGAGGGAGTAAAAGAGAGAGAGAGAGGGAGAGAAAGAAAGAGAGAGAGAGAGCAAAGCAAAGCAAAAGCACCAGTCAAAACCAGTCTCACCCTTTTGTTTGGGTAGAACTACAAACAGTGTCAGTTGACCTTAGGTAACCTCCTTCCAGTTCATCCAAACAACTGTCTTGGATCGTCTTCTTCTAGCGCCGTCTCATTGGCTGGCTCTGTAGCCTGGCCCAGACTGCTTCAGCGAGTTGTTGTGACACATCTGGCTCCTGATGTCGGCCTGTCAGGACAGCTTCTCCATATCAGCAGACAACCCCCCCTCCCTACACACACACGCACACACACACACACACACACACACACACACACACACTTCCCTTACTCCAAACAAGGGGAGAATATCACGCTAACGCTAACAGTTCACTTTCACTTCACAAAGACAAATGGTGCCTTACATAGTAGCCCAACATGACATGATAAAAACCTGTTTCTGGGAAATAGTGAGACAGACTTAGTGCTTATTCAGCACACACAGTCATCAGCTATATTTAATGGGAGCCAACCAATAGTCCTCTCCTGCAATTAGCATCTCTGTGTGAATTACCTCAAATTAGCCCAAATTGGTTCCACACCGACACCATGGCCCAGCCACTAATTCACTTAGGCATGAATGGCCAAATGGTGGATGGAGATTTTTCTAGAATGTTTTCTTTTTTTTGGCCTTCCATTATTTCCATGGTCTGTTACTATACTTTATTAAGCCAGGCAGAAATACAGACATGTGACTTCCTTCACTTCAAAGTTGTTTGCATGTAGATATGGGCTCTTTTGTTTATGTTTATTCAAGGACAAGGCAATGGCCCGTGTCAGTGTGTCTTTGTCCCTTTCAAGGCCCCATTTGAGACACCCTGAAATATCAACAGCTTTTATAGCCAGTGTTAACAATGCATTAAAAGTCTCAGACAAGCTTGAAAGTACAATCACCCTGCAGTCTCTGCGTCTGAAACTGGCCTTAGGAGCGCTCCAATAAACAAAAAGGAGCCTTGTTAAAAATAAACCATATCCAACGGGCGCAGGCCAAGTCAGAGTCAATGACTAGAAAATTATGGGTAATTTTAATTTGTCTTTGCTTATAATAAAACAGAAACAGGTTAAGCAGAGAAAATCGAGTGAAAATAATTGAGCTTCACGGACAGGGCCTAGACTGCATCAACAAACACTGGAAGGCTGTATTTGACAACCAAACAGCCAACACACAGACAGCCAAAGCGGCCTCGTTTTTTGGGTCGGGTTTTTCTGTGTGCACATGGCCATGGACCATCTGGTTGTCAGGCCCCTTCAAACTCACACTGGCTGTGAACCACTGGCTCAAAAGTCAAGTGATTGACACGGACATAGAATTCAGCCTCCATTTGCAGAGACAATGGTTTTCTTAGGGCGGACACAATGACTCATTTGTCTGAAGTTCAGGAGCAGCGCAGCGAGGCCTCCAGCAGTCTCCTTGTCCCATGCTGAATGGGACGAGCAGCTATCCGACCGGCTATTCTTTTTGCAGCGATCACGACCAGGGCCGGGATAACAAAGTGGATGTCAGTTCTTTTCAGATGTGGACACTGAGTTCTCACAAGACGGAGTGCAGAGGTTGCGGCCGACACCATGGGGAGCTGATGTCGAATGAAAAGAATGAAAGTTCAAATGAAGGGAAGATGAGAGAGGTTTTATTGTTTGGATTTTGTTTCAGTATTTCAGGATTTTTTGTTGAATTTCCATGAATTAAAGGTTATGTTTTTTTCTATCTATCTATCAATCTTTCTTTCTATCCGTCTGTCTATGTAGGAGACAACATCAGCCCTCTGGATCCAAAATAAATCTATTTCGTTTGACTTCCCAAGAGCTGATTGATATCCCTGTGTTTTTGTTAATGTGTGAAATGTCAGGAGAGATATAGCCATTGCTGAATGAATGGTGAAAGGGGGGCCTCTAGATCACCCGAGCCACACACCTCACCTTCAGAACCCCCTGATCTATTTCCAATTTCACACCAACACTAAGTGGCAAACAGTAAGACAAGTGAGCTGTTTTGACAGGCAGGAAAAAAAGAAGGGCTTTGAAGCACACGCTGGCAGAAGTAAGTTCTTGCAGCTGTGATGCACGCTAAAATAAACACCTTGGCTAGATAACATCTTCACACACAAGCATGCACACGTACACACACACACACACACACACACACACACAAAGATCAGGGTACGAGTTTAGCCCCTCTCTCCCCAGCTGGTGGAAATAAAAGGAATGGAATTTTCCCCTTTTTTTCCCTCTGAAATTAACTTCTTTTTTTTTTTTGCTATGTTCTAGAAATGTCTGAAAGCCAAATAGATTGACAGAGATTGAAGTGGGATGGATATCAGAGAGGAAATTGAAAGGAGCATGTGATGAAGGTCTAATGTGACTGGGAAATGAGGCCCTAATTAAGAGCTTCTATACTTTCACACCGTCTTGACAAATGTTTGGAGATAAGAGCCTTGCAGAAATAAGAGAATACCAACTTGGTGCTCAAGAACTTTAACAGAGATGCTGAATGAAGTAGAGTGTTAATTTAAAAGTTGAAAAAGTAGCACACACACACACACACACAAACTGAGCAGGAAAGAAAGTACATTTTTATGAAATAACCAATAACCAAAACCATATCATTGAATTCCCTAGACACGATTTAATTTTTCATGCACAACTTTGTAAAGCCACGGACAATTTTTTTCTTCTTTCCCTACTTTCCCCCACTCTGCTTTCCGACTGCCAATTTTCCGCCACGGCGAGAACTCCGCGCCGCAGCAGTGAGAGCTCAACGAGGATGACACGCTTGGATGACAACCTGTAAACAGCCTCGTGCTCGAGCTTCCTCCCTCCCTCCGGCCACCCCCAAACCCCCTGCCTGGCTGCCTGGGTCTCCAGAGCTCCAGGACTCAGGGTGGGTGAGGAGAGGAGAGGAGAGCACCACGGCCTCACTGGTGGTGGTGGCTGCTAGTTGAGGCAGTCGGTGGGGGAGCTGGTGGTGGTGGTGATGGTGGTTTGGAGCCTTTGGGGAAACGGCTGCCAGTTCCAGCTCATTTGGTGGCTTATTGCACTCCAGCACTCCAGTCTGTCTTTATGGGGACTTCAAGGTTAACAGGCCGGGCTGGAGCCAGGCAGTCTACTGCAGTCCTCCATTACTGTTACCTGTGCCTGCCTACGCCTTGGAGGAGGAGAAGAGAGGAGATGTGTGCAACCACAGCCAGATCCTGACCAGGATAAGAGGCCTGTGTGTGGGAAGTTAAAGAGTAGCCCAGGCTGTAGATGCTAGAACTGTACCTGCACATGGACAGAGACTTGGAAGTGCTCGCTTGGGAGGCCTGGAACAGATGGAGATGCAGTGCAGTTCCACAGAGAAAAAATGATGAACCAAACACTCCTTACACACACACACACACACACACACACACACACCTGAACCCCTACACGTACTTGCCATGAATACAAAAGAGCTAGTGGCTTATGATTCTCCGGAGATAGATAGGGCAGCTCCCTTTCTCATTGAAACAGACAAGAAAATTCCAGCCTTATCACCAAAGCGAGATAGAAGATATAAATTTAGGTTGCTGCACGCTCTGCTCTGCTCTTGCTCTGGCTATGGAGGCAGCTGAGTGTCACAATTACGCAGTAACAGATAGTACTTTCCTCTCGGCACAAGATAAAACATCATATTACACAGCATTACATTGCAACACAGAGGGGAACCAATTTCTACAGCTTTATCTGCTGTAATACAAACAGCACGATTCTGTAGCGCTGCCATATTCTTGGGGAAATTGATTACTTTCATTTGCAATGTTCTTCTGTCAGGTCAAGCCTGCTCAACAGCAGTACCCAATTCCACTTATCTGAGATTAGTGAGTGTGGGTTGGTGTTCAAAGTGCTCAGTCAAACGTTAACTAGCTATGTGAGCACCTTCGGTGTGTGCTCAGACAGTAGTTGGAGATAAGCTGATTATTATTACATAATTTTGTCATCAGGGTGCGAAGAGAGGTCACAGAGAGAAAGGGAAACGTGATAAAGAAAGAGAGAGGTGATGGGGGTGGAATGTGTGGCCTGGGGCTTCGGGATTGGTGCGGTGCGGGGGTTGCGGATTTTGAAATGGACGATGAACAGAAGCATGAAGGAACATCAACACATTTCAGCCCGGTTGCCAGCCGTGACAAAACACATCTGGTCAGAGGAAGGGAAGGCAGCGGAGGGCAGAGCCGCTACCCCATTACCTGGAGGAGGGCAGTCAGTCACGCAAAACCAAACACTCTCTGAGTAATCAACTAACACGGGACGGTGAATTCATCCTTCATTTTCATCGGAAAGAGAGAGAGAGAGAGAGAGGGAAGAGGCTTGGGGCAGTCATTATATTCCCTGTGTATTCCAGAGAGTGAGCCATCATTTTGGGTTTTATGTGTTTTGAGGGCTGCATTTTAAACAGAGACTTTTCATCATTCTGCTTCCTCATGCATAAAAGGTGCGTGTGTGGGGAAAACAGAATCAGCAATCTCACTCAGAGCAGAACAAGTTAGTTGATTAGTAGTCTTCTGCATTCTCTCCATGTACTGTATTTCCCCAAAGACTAAATTAGGCCTAATCTCCGTTACACCTGAAACTGTTTTCATCTACTCAGTAATTGACTAACAAACCTCAGGCATGAAAACCTCTTAAGTTCTTGTACAAAAATAAAAAAATAAACAGAAAAAAATAAAAAATCTTTATAATAAACTGATTTAGCATACACAAATAATCAGAGTTTGTGTAAGTCCTAACAAGGCTTATTTGCAGTGTAGATGGAGAATACATACTGTACTGTAGCTATTGACGTTCCTGTTGTATTCTCTTCTTGCTCTCCATCTCCTCCTCCTCCTCCTCCTCTTCCTCCAGACGTGTTGGCCTCTGAGCGGCCCTGCTGCCCTGGGCCTATAGGGCAGGGTTCTGGTGTGGACGTGGATGTGGATGTGGAGGAGGGCCGGCGAAAACGCCCGGCACATGCCTGCACATGAAACGGCTCAGCGGCCAGATCGCAATCAGATTTTGATTTAGATACGCATCCGCAGCCCAATCTCCAATGGAAATGAAAAGCTCAGGAATGCAAGTGGAGGAGGAGGAGGAAGAGGGGGATGAGGAGGAGGAGAAGAGGAAAGAGACGGATAGATGGAGAGGGATATATTTCATAAAACACACAGACTAGAGGGAGCAAACTGATGAGATCATGAAAGAAAAAGCAAGTATTTTTTTTATGAAGGAGGGATGAAAAAAAGAGAGATGGAGAATGGAATGGAAGGGGAAAAATGTGACCCAAATCCCATGTCTCCCTGACCTCATTTACTAAACTCACACAAGAGAAACCCAACACCCTGAGCCAAGATGGCCTCCTCCCTTGCCAAGCAATGCCAGGCTTATCCCCGCAGGTGAACAGAGGCACGGGGCTGGACCGCAGCCTTCCTGGTGTTAATCCCCAGCCCCACCTGTCCACTGTCCGACTGTTTGACCTGGCATGGCATCCCTAACTAACGCCTATCTGAGAGCCTCCTCGATCGCCACAGAGCTGTTATCACTGGCCCTGCTGGAGACCACAAACAAGCTGGCAGCCAGAGCCCAGGCTAAAACAACAGCCCATCGGGGCCCCAGATGAAACAGATTGGGGTGGGGTAGGGGTGCGGGGTGTGGGGTGGGGCGCAGGGGAATCTGGGGGAGATAAATCTCTAACACTAGGAACCCGAACCCACGGAAAAAAGGTCAGGGTTTTAGGTTCAAAGGAGAACATGTGTGCCGAAGGGATTGGAACAGAGCGGCTCCGCTCCACCCGTGGATATGGCTCCTGCTCCAGCTCCAGCCAAGATACAGTGAGCTGAGCTGAGCTGACCTCCTCATGAAATGCATATATATGCAGCGAGGGCCAGTGAAACCTCCTAATATCTGAGATGCGGTGAGAAGATACGAGCCGACAAAACCGTCGATTCCTGAGGTACACATAGTAAGGAGTGGTTACTGGTATTGTGCAGCAGGCAGATGAGAATCAGTTAACATTATTCACATGGAGCTCATTAGAAATCATATGAAACATTCCAACCAGTGAAAGCAAAGAAGTCCCAAAGCCTACAATGAGGGAAGAAAAAAAAAAAACGAGTAGAGAGAGTGATATGCAAAGTAATGAATCATAAAGAGCGGTTCGCTTTCTCTCTGGGGCGTAAATGTATTCACTGACCTTTTGACCTGACTCGGAGTACGGAGAGAGCCACCACAGTATCATTCCCAGACCAGAGGCCAATTGTATTGGATTTAAATCAATCACTGCTGCGGTGGCTTAGGGAGAAGGTCACAGTTCAGAGTATTTTTTTACGCTGGTAGACAGAGCTGGAGGCTGGAGGAGATAGATGTGGATGTGTGTGTGTGGATGTATCGCCACAGCCGGACCGGTAAATGAGATCTGACCTAACATATGGGTGTTGACTGGGATGTGTCCTTAGGCTAAGAACAGGCAAGAAATGGAAGCTTGGTTTATGGCATGTGCTGCCTGGAGGGGATGTGATTGTTTATGCATTTGTGTGTGTGTGTGTGTGTGTGTGTGTGTGTGTGTGTGTGTGTTTGTGTTTGAATGTGTGTACATGTGTATGTGTCATCTTTTAACAGAAAAGGCTGGAAGGTTGAATGGGTGTGTTTGCTAATTCAAACTGCTTGATATCATCTCTATTTCTTTCTCTCTCTTATCTTCTTTCTGTTGCAACAGTTATTACTTTTCTCCACAGACAAGAGCATTGCCCTCAGTTCCACTCTCTCTCCTCATAGTACCTGTGTGTTAAATGTGAACACAAGGGGATGTGATGAGCTGCTGGTTTATTCACCAGAGGAACGCATTAGCACCAGTTCTTCTCACATTCACTAATACAGTATATTCATTTCTGTTGTCCAATATACAAAAATAAAACCTTTGTAACAGCATTGGTAATCACAATTGGCCATTGGAGTCTAATTGGATGGCATGCAGTCACAGAGAAGGCAAAATCATGAGTGACCAAATATGTTTAAGTAAAGTAAAATAAACAAAGAGATTAATACACAAAGCAGATTAATGTGCATTGACATCCATAGCTGCAATATCAAACTGTTGTGTGTGATGAGATACTGGTGATCAGTTTTTTCCCCAAATGTTTATGCTATAAAGAGGAATTTGCAGCAATTTGGTCTGTCTGATATCATTAAGATGTGAGATGAAAATTTTAATTTAATGACTCAAGCAGTTAATTAACAATTTTCTGTGCAGTGCTTAACCCTTTTCATATTTGGTTGCTTTCATCCATTATTAATGCATCCATTTTGCATTTCAAAAGGTGAAATGTCATCGCTTTCTGTCAGTCAATAATTGGAGTTACCATACCATTAGCAGCGGGACGGCTAAAGCACAGGCCATACATTTACATGTGAAAAGCCCCGACTCTTTTCAGTGAATTTCCTTAAGAAACTGTAACATTATCCTGGTCAAAAAATGTGCTGGTAGGCTACTGGAAGCCTGCCCATAGGCTAATGCACTGACCAAGGGAGAACCCTTTTAAGGCCCGGAGATGTATGCCTGTCCTGTCATGTGTATTTATGGCAGACCCATTTCCTCATCACCGGCTTGGCTGTGAGGATCTTACTCTTCAGTCTGACATTTTAACAATTTAGAGGATTCTTTTGTTTATTTATTTATTTCTGAAAAAGACAGATGGATTGGATTCCAAGTCAGATGTGTGAGATAAAGGTATGATTTATTTGTTTCCTGAAGTGAACTGGCTTTTCAACACTGAAGAACAAGGAATACGCAGTAAAACAATGTACATAAGAAACCGAACAAGCAGAATAGGATAAAAAGAATCCACTTTTTTGACATTTACAATATATACAATAGTCTATGAACAAACATAAATACACCAGCTACCCTCTGGCTACAGTAAATGTTAGTTTTCCATCCAAGGTAATAAGAGAAGGTCATGTCATGTTTTGGAGGATATTCTCGCTTGGACATTTTGTGCACATTGTGTCATTCAGATTGCATTGTATTACACCCCAGTGGCAAATCATTAAACAGCCGGTTGTCTATTGTGAAAAGGAGTCAATCAATGCATCGACGCGTGGCCCAAATGGCCAAGTCATTGGACTGCTGGCTTGGAGGCCGGGCTGCTGAGCTGTTGAGCAGCTTACGAGACTGGCTGTCAGAGCAGGCAGCTCACACGCTGAGGTATTGATTGACAGAAGCCTTTTTTCTGACGTGGCTCACCATATCTCAGCCACACAGGACATTGCTTGCTCAGATTTGCTGTTTAAATCTGATTTTTTGCTGTTCTGGTCGAAACTGGATGTAGTGTTTCACTCATGGTCGATGACAGCCAAAGGGATACCAACGAAATACTCTGAATGACGTTTCTGTAATACTTCTGTAACAACTGTAATAAAAATATTACATTTAAAAAAGGTTACATGTCTTTAAATCAATAATGTTTCTTCCATTTATTTTTTATTTTGCACCACATTTTTAGTGCAATCTTCCAGTAGAACTACAGCATTCAGTTGGTAATGCCAACAAATGTGTCTTGTTTGGTTAAATCACAAGCAGCAACACTATAATATGTCACATTAGGAAAGACATGAGCCACAAATGGAAACTTAATGAACAATGACATTTAACATGCCTTTAACACACACACATATAGTTACAACAAGGCAAGTAAAAAAAGAAATACTAGACATACACACACACACACACACACACACACACACACACACACACACACACACACACACACACACACACACACACACACAGGCAAGCACACAAAAAGGGCACACACAAAAACAAATAGGTTATTTGGGCCTGACCCCTCTAACAGCGTAATTACTTTGACATAGTGCCTGTGTCATCCCCGCTGCTGCTTGGCCTATGACACAGCTGCTGCCCTCCTCACTGCTATGTCATTTGTGTCATGAAAACAAACGGCTGCGTATATCACAAGAAATGAGCTTTGGGCTACAAGTATACATTATGGTCATGACTTGCCGTCAGCCATCGCAGGAGTTATGTCAAATAAAAACATTTTTTACTGTCATACATGTGCTTCTGGTAGACTCTATCCTTTTGAAGATGCCAAATCCTAAAATTTATTTCGGATGTGTATTATATTAAACACACTATTTATATTCTCAATCTACTATTACTATAATTTCTATTCATTTTCTATTTGCTTATTTGTGCTTCAGCTATTCTTCCAAGGGTACTGCAGTAAGAAAATAGATAAAAATGTAAAAATCATTCCATCCAAGGCAACATGATGACTGTTAGTCATTTCCCTCCATTTTGAATTGAAACTACAGCTAGACTTCAGGGCTTGCTAAATATTATTTGATATAAGCTGCAACCCAAGTATCTAATTGTATCTTTCTTCCCTTACAGTAATATCATCCTAATCAGTGATGCGGTTTGTAATCTGTCTAATAATTTGTAATTGGTGTTAATAATCTCATTCCAATCTGAGTGTAATAGGCTGTGTTATATAACGGTGCATGGCCGCCAGACTGGCCTTCTCTTTCACACTGCTGAATGGAGCTCGGCTGGCTGACAACAGGCCAGAGGGGTTCGTGACTACAGAGCTGAAAAGACAGTTTGACACAATGTGTCTGTGTGTGTGTGTGTGTGTGTGTGTGTGTGTGTGTGTGTGTGTGTGTATTTCAATGTGTGACTTTTTTTTATTTGAGGCATCAGTTTGGGTGCCTCTCTGTCTTGTGTGTGTGTGTGTGTGTGTGTGTGTGTGTGTGTGTCAGTGTGTGTATTCTGTAGGTGTCTGTCAATGTCTAGGAGTTAGAGAGAGGGAGAAAGAACAGAGAAAATGGGACAGGGAGGAAAGGGAGAGAGAGAGAGAGAGAGAGAGAGAGAGAGAGAGAGAGAGAGAGAGAGAGAGAGAGAGAGAGAGAGAGAGCCTGTTCCTGTTGTGGGATGTGTGTGAGGTGAAGCCTGCAGAGACAGCTCACGTTATCAGATCCAGCATGTGCCACCGCAGCCTTTCAGTGGCAGGAGACCGCGACCAGACCAGGCCAGCCAGTGCTGATAAGTAGGCCAAGATGTCTAAAACTCAAGCTGGAACTTGGCCATTTATAGGACATGAACTCCCCCTGCATTCAGCCCAGCCACCAGCACATGACATCTCACTAACACTCCTAAATAGTAACCCTCACACACACACACACACACACACACACACACACACACGCTGCATTTAAAGTGCTATGAGGTGATACAAGATCCATGACTGCTATTAACATATTAGGGTCTTTATGTGTATGTTAGACCTACTGAAAACCATCCACTGAAAAAAACTGAAAGCTTTTTTATTGTAGAACTTCGTGGGAAGTTCCTTAAGTCTGTGTCATAAAAAATAAGATGGAAACTTTTCATTTCTTAGCCCTGCTATCTTTGGGGTAGCAAAATAGACGCCGCCGGTCTGGTTGTTATTTCAGATAACATTCTGTGCTTGGGAGAATTTATCGCTGTTACGACTCTTTAAAAAACATGACAGGCAGCCTTTTGAAAGTCAGCGTGGAAAGTGTGATTTAATCCTGACATCAATTTAATAGTATTTCTGTCCGGGTCAGTTGGTATTTCAATAAATGTGACAACGTGTGCAGAGACCACACATTTTCTCCATCCCACCTTGTGTTTGCAGTTACATTTTGTACTGAATTTAATCAGACAAGAATGTGTTCAGACTCCTAAATATACGGGACTTTACCGTTCCTTCTCCACAATGCAAATGCAAACCGCATAGCACATTACCAGGCACTGTCATTGTGCTCTTGTGATCAAAGTGTTGAATTGAGCTCTCAAATGGGGTTGTTATCTGTAAGAACGTGCACTGTCATGGTTCACGGGGTCTAGACTCTACAGAAAGATGTACACTGAATCTTGATTCGAGAAGAGATGGATAGAGAAAACATAGGGGATTTGTGGAGATAAATGAACAGAGGAAGAATTATACACTAAGGAAAGACAATGAAAGAAAGATAAAGAGAAGATGAACAAATGACAGAAAGAAAAACAAAAGGGCACCGGCCTGTCAACACGCGGGTGCCCCAGTTACTGACGACAGACGCCATTTTTTGAAAACGTTGTTCTCCCCTGGCAACATGAGCACAGGGCCCCCCTGTTTACAAGCAGCCCCAGGTGGCGCTGGCATTGTTGTGGTCGTGACGGAGGCCTGGGCCCTCTCTGGGCTATGGCCCACCCCAGCTAGCATAAACAAACAGGCCCTGGAGAGCGCCGGTGTTTTGATAATCTCCGTGATTAGCTCAGGTGCTGGGCTCTGACCCAGGCCTGGGGAGGGACTCAGGGACACAGCGGGGGTGGGGGACTGGGGCAGGGCGGCCATGTTTGCCTTAGCAAGGCTGAGAAAGAGATGCAGCTGACATGTCTGCAGAGAATGAGAGAGAGAGAGAGAGAGAGAGAGAGAGAGAGAGAGAGAGAGAGAGAGAGAGAGAGATAGAAAGAGGAGTGAGATGACTTTTGCTCTAAAAACCCTTTATTGAACCAGTACGTGGATCCAGGACAACAAGAAAGGATGACAATGAAGTGAAACCCTATCTCCATGCGCACTGTGGAGAGAGAGAGAGAGAGAGAGAGAGAGAGAGAGAGAGAGAGAGAGAGAGAGAGAGAGAGAGAGAGAGAGAGAGAGAGAGAGACAGGGGGAGGTCATTAAAGGTCAGGAAAGATGGAGTGATAGAAGAGAAGGAGTGAGACTACCAAAGAGGGTGAGCGCGTGCCGATGGGAACTTTGCGAGTCTTCTGCTGACTTGCATTGTGAGTGCGGTTTGCAGGGTGTTCCAGTGGACTGTGGCTTTTTCTGCAGTGTGAGCAGACAGCTTGTTTTACTTGCAGGGATATCTTGTTGAAACTGCGCTAAAGAGCTACTAAAAAGGAACCGTCTCCAAAAATCACATTAATCAAAAATATGTTCTCCTTTCAGAGAGCAGACTAGGCGCTCACATACTCAAAAGTACTATAATTTCATTGGCTCTAGCAGAATAGCTGCAGTACACTGCATGAGGCAGTGTGCATACTTCTGTGCAAAAATGCTGACTTCAGACCAAAAAAAAAAAAAAAAAAGCTACTCTCCAGTGACATAATGCCATCTAATGTCATCTAAATGACACGCTCCAAAACATGAGTACTATAATTCAGTCTCTTTGTGTGTAGACTGTGTTATGCAGGCCAAGTCATGTGTATAAGGCGGCACTAAAAATACCATCCTTACCCTATATTAGAGTTCAACCCAAACACGCAAACTGCAGCAGGACAGAAAAAAAAGAGCACACCCCTTCCAAAAAAGAATTTGGATCAGCCGGGGCAAAAAACATTGTGTGTGTGTGTGTGTGTGTGTGTGTGTGTGTGTGTGTGTGTGTGTGTGTGTGTGTAATCCCCCCCACATGAACATCCACAGAAGTGAGACACAGCCCAAAGCTGAATTCCAGAAGCTTGTTCTGCCAGAGGGATGTACAAGTAAGTGAGAGCTAGATAGGGTGTGTGTTTGTGTGTGTGTGTGTGTGTGTGTGTGTGTGTGTGTGGAGGGGGAGAGAGAGAGACAGACAGACAGAGAGAGAGAGAGAGAGAGAGAGAGAGAGAGAGAGAACAAAAGAGACAGACAGAAAGAAAGAAAGACACACAGACAACACACACACACACACACACACACACACACACACACACACACACACACACACACAAATGCCTTGAGAAAGACAGTCATAGAGGTAGAGAGACAGAGAAGTGAGAAATTGGAGTGATACATATAGGGAGATGGACAGAGATAAAGAAAGAGATACAGAGGGATAGAGAAAGAAAGAGAGAGAGGAGCATTGGCTATGGTGAAAAAAAAAAAAAGAATGGACGGTGAGTTCATAGCCACAGGGCCAGCTGTGTAAATGTCTAGCTGTCATCCTCTGCCTCTCGTTGAGGGAGCTATATTGACTTAGCGCATTTTTAGCAGTGGTGGTATTCCAGCAACTAGAGAATGCTCTCCAGGGCACACGTCTGCAACTACAGAGTGTTTTTACCCCCCATTCAGTGCTCATCTCACCACAACACACACAAAGATGCATGTGCGCCCACACATGCAAACACACACACATAGACAGACACACACAAACATGCACACACACAAAGTTATTTAAATGAATTTTATATACACACGTTGCACACATACAATACTTGCCCGCCCACACACACGCACCTATACAACCTGGAAAATAAGCATAACACACACACACACACACACACACACACACACACACACACACACACACACACACACACACACACACACACATTTTCACCAAACCCGCCCACACTACACAATACATACACAAAAACACATGCATTCATACACCTACATACAACCCCCCTCAAACATACATGCATGCACACACACACACACACACACACACACACACACACACACACACACACACACACACACACACAGAGTTATTTAAAACAAGCTTGTAGGCCTTGAGCAGAGGTCATTACGACAACAAGACGCTAACTAGAAATAACCAGGCAATTGAGTCTGGAAAGTGAAATCTGATAAACCCATTTTCTCTTCTCCTGAGACATTGCTGTTTTTGTGGCTCAGCACCGCTCTTACTCACTCTTGCTCCTCAACCCCCCACAGCCCAGCACAGCACAGCACAGGCCAGACCAATATGTCATATTGATTTGGACGGCACATCACAGCACTGAGCCATCCCCCACCACTTGACAAGTATGTCAAACAAAAGGACCATGAGGAGAGAGAGAGAGAGAGAGAGAGAGAGAGAGAGAGAGAGAGAGAGAGAGAGAGAGAGAGAGAGAGAAAATAAGAACCCCACATAGATCAAGGACATGGCTCATACACAGGCTGATGTCTGTCGCTAAGAGACCAGCCATACACCCCCTTCTCTCTCTCTCTCGCTCTCTCTCCCCTCCCGAACCTACCATCTGTGCCAATTACCGACGTGATCACATAATCATCCGCAGAGGTCAACAAGGCAGGTAATGCCTGGGTGGAGAACAGCCCTCCAAATCTTCAAAGGCCACCTCTGACATCTCATTCACTGTGATCCATCACTGCAGTACGGAGACAAGGAGCAACTGAGAAAGAGAGAAAGAAAGAGAGTGAGAAAGAGAGTGAGAAAGAGAAAAACAGGAACAGAGAAAGAGAGGGAGAGAGACAGAGAGAAAGTGAGAGGGAGAGATAGAGCGGCAATCTTAAAACGATCTGAGCTACACTGAGTCAGAAAGCGAATGGCAACAGTGGCGTGAGTCAGAGAGACAAAGAAAACAGGAGGCAGTCAGCCCAGAGGTGTTGGTGGATGAGAAATGAAGAGATTGTGAAAGAGCATGAAGGAAAGAAAGATGGCAAACAAATCGTCAAAACAAAGATGACACAGTGAAAGAAAAGAGAAAGAGAGAGGAGAGAAAAAAAAAAGAAAAACAGAGAAACAAACAGAGGGAGAGTAAGCGGGAGAGAGAGAGAGAGAGAGAGAGAGAGAGAGAGCGAGAGAGAGAGAGAGAGAGAGAGACCTGAGCTCTTCAAGTCATGCTGTTGATATGCCTGCTGACACGGGAGAGCCGAGGGGACAATTGAAAGCACATTAGCATGGCAAAGGTCCACTCATTAAGGCGGATCATTAGAGGTAAGGCCAGATGAAAGAGCTGCCAGATTGCTTGGATTCCGCATCAGGAGGTGTCCATTTTTTAAAGAAGGGCACTCATCTGGGGGGGCTACGAGGAGTGTGTGTGTGAGTGTGAGTGTGTGTGGTGTGTGTGTGTGAGGGGGGGGGGGTTAACCCTAGTTGCCCCTCCCCTTATTTAACACCAGCAGCTTTTCTGGTCACACACCACACACACACACACACACACACACACACACACACACACACGCACACACACACACACACACACACACACACACACACACACACACACACACAATAAAATTACCACTCTACAACAATAATATTGTTTCCTTTAGCCAAAGCCTCTTCAGTTGGCTTCCTTCTGCAGTTTCATAGCACAGGCAATACAGTAATACTGCATGGAGGAGTATCTACTATGATTGATAATGCATCTACAACAATAAATACACAATAACGAGCTTTGATAACAATGAGCCAGAACACTATTATTCTCCTTCAGCCTTTGGTGATATACACACACACAGACACACTTACACATGCGCATACACACACACACACACACACACACACACACACACACACACACACACACACACACACACACACAAACACACACACTGTTTTCTGACCTTACTAAAGTCATTATCAGCACTGTTGGCCGTATATGAGAAGGTCTTTCTTTATGGGTGTTTCTCTCTCTCTCTCTCTCTTTCTTCCTCTCTCTCTCTCTCTCTCTCTCTCTCTCTCTCTCTCTCTCTCTATCTCCCGTGGTGGCCCAACAGGAGGTTACTGGGTCAATCAGCTGAGAGGGAGGGAGGTGTTGAACAGGTTGGGTCCCCTCCCAAAAATCCCCAGCAGGAGAAAGACTGTTGGAAGGAGAGTTTCTTTGATGAGCTCCCTTTCTGTAGATAGAAGGCCTTGAGTGCCTGCATGTGTGTGTGTAAGTGTGTTCTCTCTCGCTCTCTGTGTATGTGTGTGTGCGTGTGTGTGGTATGGGGGGTTCCTTTGTGTCCGAGCATCTTGCGAGAATTGTTCACATTAGCCGAGGACAATGGCCCAGTTTGAACTGGACAAAAAGGAGGTTAATCCAGGAAGAATAGGCCAGCGGCCGCTGAGGCCAATGAGATAGAACCCCACTCGGAGCAGCACCAGTCAATAAAGGCCTAATGAAGGCCTTCACTGCTTTAAGGACCTGAACAGCGGGCGATCAAAGAGCAGCGCCGGGTGACGAGGCTAACCCATCAGCCTTGAAGAGGGTCGATGGGAGACAAGCATGTGTGCACGAGAGGAGAGGATGAGAGAGAGAGAGAGAGAGAGAGACAGAGAGAGAGAGAGAGAGAGAGAGAGAGGGGGAATAGTAAAGAAAAAAGAGGATAGCCTAACAGATGATAGAGGGTGAGAGAGAGAGAAAAAAAGAGATGTAAAATCAAAGGAGAGTGAAGAATAATAAAAGAAAAGCAAGGAAGAGAGGAAGATGAAGAGGAGGATAAAACACTGTAGGGAGGGAGAAAGAGAAAGAGAGTGGAAGCCAGAAAGAGATCCATTCAGCCCATGGAAATGCATTAATGGCATTTAGATTGTGTCTCTGTGATGTAAACATAAACACACACTCAAGCATTCATTTCCGCTGCTGAAAGCACACAGTGTGTGTGCATATACAAATATTGTGCAGTCCAGACACACACAAACTCATAAAGAAAAAAAAAAATATGTGCAGACACAGGCGCGCGCACACACACACACACACACACACACACAAGCGTGCGCACACACAGCCACTCAAGTACTCATGCGCCCTATTGATTCTTTCTTGGGGCCGGATAACTGGTTCTTTGTCCCTTAGTAATTACGGCTCTCACAGATTGCCCTCCCTTTAAGCCTTTTCAAGGCCAAATAGATGGAAGCAAATTTACTCCCTCTCAATACCATATGGATCATATACATTAAAGTAGGCTACATGCTAAACAATTTCTTTCTGTATTACAAAGGCTCACGCCCATAGCCCTTTTGTATTGGTCTCTCTTTCTGTCTGTCTTTTTCTTCTTTCACTATTTCCTTTTTGTGCTCTATATATATCTCATTCTTGCACATTTTCTCCTTTTTTTCTCTTCACATGTATTTTAACTTTTACACCTCCTTCTCTCTTGCTCTTTGTCTCTCACTTCTCCTTCTCTTTCCATTCTCTCACCCTATCTCATCTTCAGCAGCAGTGATGGTGTGTGTATGTGCGTGTGACTGTAAGTGTGTGTGTGTGTGTGTGTGTGTGTGTGTGTGTGTGTGTGTGTGTGTGTGTGTGTGTGTGTGTGTGTGTGTGTGTGTGTGTGTGTGTGTGTGTGTGTGTGTGTCCGTGTGACTGTAAGTGTGTGTGAGTGTGTGTGTGTATAGTTTGCGTGCGGGAGGAATGTGTTGGTGGCGTTAGCCGACTGGCCCTTATGAGATGAGATGTCCTCAGACAGGCCCTGGCTCATGTCAGCAGTGAGACGGGTGATAATCAGAGCCGCCGCTGCTGCTGCTGCTGCCACTGTTGCCAGCCATGCTCAGCCCCCACACAGCCCCACTCCCTCCCTTCCTCCCCCAGCCTCCTCACACTCAACTGGGGCACAAACCCCCTATGAGTGACAGGCCGTCTGTGGATGGTCTCCACACCTCACGTCACGCAATCCACCTCCTCCACCATCACCATCATGACACGCAGTGACAAAGGCTACATGTTGATCTCCCAGCCTCTCTCGGCTATCAGCAAACTCTCTGTTACCATGACGCTACCCAAAACAATCTGCCAGGGTTGGGGCTTGTGTGGATGAAAGGTACTACGAGACTGAGAGTTGCTGCAGTGTTTTTAATGTGCTATTCATTGTCTAGGAATATTGTCTTGCTCTGTCTTGTGTTGTTTATCCTGTCCCTTTTTGTCCTATAATGCACTACCTTAAGTAGTCACTGGACTTTATGTTAACCTCATGTCTTCAATGCCTTTTTATATAGTTTTATTGTAACACCATTTGATCCAACAGCATTTCATCTCACTGTCTACGGTATATATGGTTGAAACGACAATTAAAAACCACTTGACTTGACTCTTATTTAGAACTCTGTATGCTGTGCCTACAGTGCAATCACAAGTGTGGTGTAATTTGGAGCCAGATGGTCTGCGTAGTCTCCAATATAATGTGATTTTATGTTGCCCCATAATCCTGGGCAAATTTGTTCTCTGTAAATACTTTATTACTATAATGCTATGTAAGATAAGTCTCTGCTTCCTGCATCGCACATGATTTGCCACCATGACTCAAGGCTGTAACATATAATTATTGAATACCAGATGTGACGTTGCAAAATTCAGTCAAATACTCACTTGAGGCAAAAGCCACATGGTGCAATATCCTTCTCAATGATATGTGTCCCTGCTGAGTAATAGCTAATCAATTTGCTTGACTGTGAAGAAACTGTGAAGCGCTGAAATGTGACAGGCGCGTTGGAGTCTTTCAACAAATGCATAAAGAAGATACAGTATCCAGGCAAATAGCTGTGTCAGATAATGCTGAATCAGAATGAAAGATTGATGATGCATCATAAAATGATCATAACAAGTTGTGATTCATATCCCAGTATGCCACTGTAAGTGCTCCAAATCAGACACACCCTCCATATAGACTCCGGAAATGTAGAGGTGCACAACCCCCTGAGGCACTCCCAAAATCAGTCGTGCCCCAATGAGAACGACGTCATGCTGAAGAGTGCCAGGTTAGGAACAGTAGGTATAAGCCTTGTGTGACTACGTAAGACTCTCTCTGTTCTTGTTTCTGTTTCTCCTTGACTATCAGCAAACCTTCCGTTACCATGGCGTTGGCTGAATTACTTGGCCACTACACTTGTGGCTGCCACCGCCACTGCCGTGGAAACCATGGTTACCATGATTGTATTTGCAATCCGAGGAATAATGGAAGCTGTTAAATGAAAGCGTTTGATTTTCTCTCTTTTGCTTTTGTGTGTGTGTATATATATATATATTTATTCTTTTTTTTACAAATGCGGCTTCATTCCCGTCCAGCAGTTCAATGAGTTTTGAAGCGATTTGATGTGATTTGCAACCCTGCAAATTACTCCACGGGGGATCTTTTCCCAATAAACCCAACAGCACGAATCAATGCCAACTCATTTGTCTTCTCGGCCTAAGTCACACATGCTTTTGATTGCGATTTGTGAAGCAACTGAAAGCCTGAATAATGTTTTGATGATTTGAAACAACATGCATACATCTAACACATACATTTGATTTATTTATTTTTCATTTATTTTTTTCCATCAGCGACACAAATGCACCACTTTTCTTGCAGTGCTTTCTTGAGAAGCAGATTTGGGCTATAATTGGGCAATGACGTTGTTTGTTGTCTAGCACTGAGTTGTTGTCCCAGACTGAGCTGTCAATTTCTCTCTCTCTGTGCCACCAAGAAGGCATTTTCTCACTGGGCTGCTTAATCAGTCTGGCATGTGCCCAGTCTCAAAATAAAGATAACAGTGTGCTTCAGAGAAATCCCCTCCACACACACACACTCCAATTTGAGCGCCACAAGGCAGACAGCTGAGATAGAGTCCGTCTGCATGTGTGAATGTGTGTGTGTGTGTGTGTGTCTGTAAATGGAAGATTGTGTATGCGTGTGTGTGTGGGAGAGAGACAGTGTGTGTATGTATGTGTGTCAGTGTGTAAATGGAAGATTATGTATGCGTGTGTGTGTGTGTGTGTGTGTGCGTGAGAGAGAGAGACAAAGACAGAGTGTGGGTGTGTGTATACTATATGTGTGTAAATGGAAGATTGTGTGTGTCTGTGTCTGCCTGAGTGTGTGTGTGTGTGTGTGTGTGTGTGTGTGTGTATGTGTGTGTGTATGTGCGAGCATGTGTGTGTGTGTGTGTGTGTGTGTGTGTGAGAGAGAGAGAGAGAGGGAGAGAGAGAGAGGAATCCAGGAATGTTAAAGTAATCATGATATCCAGTGTACTCCTAGAGCCAGAGTCACGGGTGCAGCTGTGACTGTTGGACATGTCAGTTGTTGGCTGTTCAGCCCTCAGTAGGTTCACGCTTCCAGGATTTACAGTTGTCCTTGAGTGAGCCATTCAAGTTTAGCACGGCCACTGCGGACGCTTAAACCCTTGGCACAAACACGGGATCAACAGGCAGCTTTTTAGGCAGCTTTAAACTCCTAATCCCTGTCCTTTGGCAGCGCTGAAATGAAAGCCCCCTCTTCTACCCTCACGAGGTGCAAAAATGTCCCCTTTCAACTGCCGTCATAAAGGCAGCTTCCTGGTGTTACCCCCCAAACACACACTTTCTCTCTTTTTTCTCTCTTCCCACACACACACACACACACACACACACACACACACACACACACACACACAAACACTCAAAACCCACTCCAATTCCAAAGACACATTCACACACACACACACACACACACACACACACACACACACACACACACACACACACACACACACACACACACACATCCTAACACATTTTGGGAGTTGGTACAGGAACATCTGTCACTGCTGTTGGTTGGCCATCTTATTAGGAGGTCAGAGAATGGAGCTGCTCTCTGACTTCCATTCCATCTACAAATCCCATTCCACTTCCCCAAACTACACCCAACATGGTTAGTGTACATCAGTGAGCATATGTGTATCAAATTAGATCTGAGTGAGGCTTGTCTGTTTGCTGTTGTTGTGTGGTGTGTGGTTGTGTGTGTGAGCATATGTGTGTCATTAGTCTGAGTGAGTGTGTGTGTGTGTGTGTGTGTGTGTGTGTGTGTGTGTGTGTGTGTGTGTGTGTGTGTGAGGGAGAGAGTGTGTGTGTGTGTCTGCACGCTCAGGGTGTTAATTGCTCAGCCAGAAGAGCTGCAATGAGGCGTTGAGGTGCAGTTCCTAGTTTTCGGGGGGTTGTCCCTTGGAGAGTGTGTGTGTATCTCCTCTTTTCTTCCTCAACCGTGCTGAGAATGAAAAAAAGAAGTGGAAAAAAGCAAAGAAAAACAGCTCATGGAGATCCCCCTGTCACCTGGCGCTGGCGTAAGGACGGCAACTAAACGGCAAGTGGTCTTTAAAGTGGAGCCTCCTCCCTGCGGACTTTAACACCTCAGGCCCGGCGCCCACAGCCGCCTCAGGAAGCGCGGGGCGTAAAGACAAATATTATGGCAGGAGCTCTTCATTTGCTCGCCGTCTGAGCCCTGGATGCCTCTTCCTTTTCCTCCTCCCCTCCGCATACACCTCTTCTATCCATCTCTTTTTTTCATTCAGGCCCCTCTCTTCTCTTTTCGTTCCAGTTCTTTATGCTCTGTCCATTCACGTGTTCCTATCGCTCTTATCGTCTGTCTTGCTCTCTATGTTTTTCTCTCTCTATCTCTCTCTCATTCTTTTTCTCTGGCAAAAGCGTGTATTCTCTCCCTTCTCTCTCCCTCTATCCCCTTCTCTTTCCCCCTCTGCCTCTTTCCCCCTCTCCCCTCCCTCTCTCTATCCCTCTCTTCTGGTTTTGGCCAGGGAGGTGATGAAAGACACGAGGCGCCATCTGTCCACTGGACAGCCCTTCATTTGGTCACTCGCTGCTCCCCAAATGTCTTTGCTTTATTAATGAAGAGTTATGGCTCCACAAACACCATGAATAAAACATCACGTTCATATTGCTCCTCCCGAGCCAGTGGGGCACCATGCCTGCCTGGCTAGACACACACCGTCAGCACCGAGCCTGCCACACACACACACACACACACACACACACGCTCCTTTTTAATTGGAGCAAAAATGTCATTAGTGTTTACTGCGACAGTGGCATTTCAAACACATCGTTTGAGACTCATCAACAGGAGTGGTCATTTATTATGTGTAAAATATCTGTAGCAGGGGGCAGTGAGTTCATCTCTCTCTCTCTCTCTCTCTCTCTCACACACACACACACACACACACACACACACACACACACAGTGGGTTCATCTCTCTTTCTCTCTCTCTCTCTCACACACACACACTCATACACACACAGTAGGTTCATCTCTCTCTCTCACACACACACACACACACACACACACACTCATACATTTCCAGTGATGCCCTGAGACGATCAATTACAGGGGATCTGGAGCTGGTTGAAATGACTGGAAAAACTAATTAGGAAGCGAGACCCCATGTAGCTTAATCTGGTATCAGTGATGAAGCCTCCTTAATCTTTATATGAAACTCAGCCACTCAGAGAGAGAACTAATAACACCCACACTTCATCTGATCAATCCTTGACAAACACACACGTAGATCAATGCCGACAGATGTGAACACAAACACACACAGACAGAGACAGACACGCTAGCACACACACACAGATATGCATAACTTCCTCAGGCATAACGTCTGCACAGACATTTCACACACACACACACACACACACACACACACACACACACACACACACACACACACACACATGCTCACACATGCACACATAAAATACAACGATTTCTCCAACGCCCCAGGGTCTGTAATCAGTGTTGATCAGATTGCACCAATCATTTTAATGGTTTCAAATATATCCACCATTTGCGCACACAGTGTGTATTAGGTAGTGCCTCTTCCACTGAAAGTGTATGCACGTTCCTCCTAATTACCTAAATGGAAGTGAATAAAAAAGTACAGTTCGCCCGGAGAGCTGATTAATCTGCAGGATTGCGGCCAAGCAGTCTCCCGTCTGGGGAGCATCAAAAGGGAGAAATAGAAGTAAAGGAGAAGTGCTGGTTAGATTAGGTGAGGTGGGATGTGGGGAGGGGAGTTGGGTGGGGTGGGGGTGTAGATGGGGGGGGGGGTGGGGGTGGGGTGGAGGTGCTGTCTTTAAGAAGGGAAGAGAGGATTAGTATCCACACATGGCCCCGGCCTCCCGTCTTCCCCACTTCCTTCCCTGCAGCCATTGCTGTCGTCATCTTTCCCCTCGTGGCCGCATGCGCTATCCGGCCGGCCATCTCGGGGTCTGGGCCTGGACGGCGTGCTGAGATCAGCCCAGTCCAACCCCCCCCAAACACACACACAACCCTAGACATCCCCATGTCCTTCCATTACCTCAGCCTCCCCCCCCACCCCCACCACTCTTCAACACCACCCCCTCAAAAAAGTCTGTTGCACCCCCCCCCTCTCCAATCCACTCTGATTCCCACCCTTCTCTACTCAGACGCCACCACCCCCATGTCATCAGTCTGCCTCTGTTAGGGGTATTTTAAGGCTGCCGAGAGGAGCATTTGATACCAGCATTACAGTCAGTTCAGCTCAGGCCAACAACTCTCCACTCTCCTCTCTTCTCTCCCCTGACTCGCACACACACACACACACACACACACACACACACACACACACACACACACACACACACACACACACATATATAAACACACATAAACACACCTCCTTTTTCTTCCCTTCACATTCAAACCTCATTCATCATCAGGACGAAGTCATAGAGAGAGAGAGAGAGAGAGAGAGAGAGAGAGAGAGAGAGAGAGAGAGAGAAAGCAAGAAGAGGGCTTGACAGTGAGACATGCTGACTACGTATTAGTTTGCCTCCTTTCTCAAGCTGTTTGCCTGTTCCCAACCTGATTGTGGACCCAAACTAAATTGCTAACTGGTTAGCAACTCTGCTTTTGGGAAACGGGCGCCAGTTTGGGTGGACTGTGTTGGGCAGCTTCTCAAGGATTATCTGCTAATAACACAGTGGACTCGCGCCCCTCCAAAGCCAACGCTAAATCCCCAGACCAAGAAGGGTGTGTGTGAGTGTGTAGATGGATGTGTGTGTGTGTGTGTGTGTGTGTGTGTGTGTGTGTGGATGGGTGGGTGTGTGTGGGTGCTGCAGCATGTTAAATCACTTGAATTAGTCTAATGGGTTCGTCAGGCCCAGGACTATTTAGTCTGTCAAGGACCAGTGGGAAAAAAATGGGTCTCGGCTTCCAGCAGACCAACCCACGGTGCCAGGGGTGGAAGCGGTCAATCTCTGGATGCACACACGAGTGCAGAGCCAAATATTGCCGGAATCAGCCCCCCAAACCCACCAGCACCCCGCAACAAACACACACACACACACACACACACACACACACACACCACTTGCCCATCGCCTTTCTACCACCAGCCCAAGCTCAGTCCCTGACTGCCCAAACCCTCCCCTTGCAGCTTGTGGAGAAAACAGCGCTGTCAGCTTCCAAAAGCTGCGGATGCTCGGACGTTAAACCAACAAGTTCAGCAGCAGTGTTGACCCATGTGCGCTAAGCAGCTTTTTTGGACCGTTATGCTCTCAATGGGACTTAATCTCCGTTTTTAAAGAGAAGAGGCGGATGTTACCCCCGTTGAGCTCAACTTCACACACACACACACACACACACACACACACACACACACACACACACACACACACACACACACACACACACACTAACACCCAAAACCCACTCCAATTCCAAAGACACATTCACAGACACACACACACAGACACACACACATCTCTTTCTTTCTCTCTCACACACTGCCTGATGGTGATTTTCCAGTTTTCCTGCTGAGCAGCTGGTTTCCATGGAAACCACAAAAAGCCTGAAAGCCCAGAATAGTCCTTTTTTTCCCCTGCCGTTTCTTATGGTTGATAAAGTAATTACTGCGTGGGTCACCTTGTTTGGGACACATATGGAGATGACCGCAGATTGGCATCGGATTTGGGCACGCAAGAACTTCCCAGGACACAGAGGCATCATTCTCTGTCAGGGATATCAGGCTGCCATCCTCACACACACACACACACACACACACACAGCATCATTCTCTGTCAGTGATATCAGGCAGCCATTCTCTCACACACACACACACACACACACACACACACACACACACACACACACCGCATCATTCTCTGTCAGTGATATCAGACAGCCATTCTCGCGCACACACACACACACAAACACAAGGGACCTCCTTAATGATGTCTTCATTCAAATATCTCTTCATTATGAAAGCTCTATCTTCTCTATTGACCTTTCATAAAGAGATAACCTTGCCCTTGAGCCAATTATTAGCCTTTCATGCCAAGTGAATAAACATGACTAAACAGAAAAACATGCTGTGCTTGTCGCCTTGTTGGTCCTAAATCGCCCAGACAGTGCATCCTCCAACCTCGCCTTCGATTTTATTGCTGTCGGTGCGGCAGACCATCAGCCCATTGATTGATCGTACTGCAGCTCGAGTAGAGAGAGACTCATCCAGCTCACTCATCACCCCGTTGCACGCAAGGCGCTACCCTACACAACCCCTGTCGCCAGTGACTCATCTATTTATTATTTTTTCATATAGCTTGAGTGCCGCTGCCAAACGCAAAAGCGATACCCCCACCACGCTCCGCCAGGCCTGTCAGAGCTTGCCCGCCGGCAGCCAAAAAAGATCTCCCTAATTAACTTCCAGTCGAGGGAACATGAAAGATCTTTGGATGCGACACAAATGGCTGCTGTTGTGAAGAGAGAAAAGAAGGGGCTGGTAAATTGGGAGCAGTGAGGGTAGGCTTCGGGATGAGTGGCTCCCTTGCTAGCTCGCTTGTCATCTTCGCCGGCTTGCAGGGACAGGTATGACCCTGTGAGCATCTGGGCTGTTTGAGTTGACGAGACCCGTTGGGAGCCGAGGCGCCTCTTCGCCCACTGCTGTCATTCTGTAGTCGTCTCCCCCAAGACAGAGAACACCTCCTGTTCAGTTCTAAATTAAGCATTTTCCCCCCATGTATTTTATAGCTTTATAGGTGTGTAGGTGATTGAACATTTACAACAAAATACTACAAACAATTATAAACTATTGAGGCTGAACGGGTATACAGGAATAGTCCGTCAGCACATGTCAAGACTGCAATTTAGAACAGGCTGCTTTGGCTAATTTCAGTTTCCTCAATCAACCCTGGGGGGTAAATGAGAAAATTGATGCAAATGTGATGTGATGGCTGTAAACATATAACATAGCTGTGTGTGTGTGTGTGTGCGTGTGTGAACAGGTAAATTAAGCACACAGCCATGTCAATCATGCGTGGCCTCTGTATGACCTCTGCTTTTGGCCCCTAAGAGATCACTCTTAAAGGGACAGAGCATCTCCCTTTCTCTCTCTCTTAATTCAATTATTCATCACGACAGTCTCCAATAAAATAATGTTGTATATCAACACAATGACAATCTATAAACAGAAAAATATACTCATATTATCATGTACATACATACACACAATCTCTTCCCCTTTCTGCAAATCTGTCTCACTCAGTGATTTATTTCTCCAGTCCAACTGCATGCCTTTTCTCCATCTCTCTCGTGTCTCTCACCATCTCTCTCGTGTCTCTCACCATCTCGTCTCCTCACTCAGACTGACACATGGCCAAAACCCCTACTCCTGGAAACAAAAACTGGGAGAGACAGCTTAAAAAAAAACACCCCAATGCATCAATCCAGATTGGAACATGTTCAGTCAGTGTTCTGCCCTCTGTCACCCCTTGTGCCACAGGAGAGAGAGAGAGAGAGAGAGAGAGAGAGAGAGAATCGCAGGTCTGCTTCTGCCCCGGCACGGCTCACATGGTTCTCATTCAGGGTCGCCTTGAACTGATAACCGCGGGGATTACGCGGCAGGAACTGAAAAGCCCCCGTGAAGCGGAGCGGTTGGGGTTATTGACCCCCACTAATGAACTCGTGTTCCCCCCACATCTGGGGAGAATGGAGGAGAGACGGCTGTTTTACTGGGAGGAGGGAAATTAACGGGCCAAATGTGGCCTCCTCTGCTGTGCAGTCGTGGTCTCTATACGAGCAAAACCGTTTTCTTTCCTTCTCTGTCCCACTGAGGAGACAAAAGAGCAAATGTGACAGTGCTGAAAATCAATGCCCAAGCCTGACAGGAGGGAACATTTGAGCACGACACAGAAACTGCAGTCCAATTACACTAACAACATCAATGGGAGCCTAACTATGTGGGGTTCTGACTTAAGAACATTAGTTCTGACTGACCAACTGGGTTATGATGTACCGGCAACAATGGCGCTGGAAACAGTGTCCTTCTTACGTCCACTGGAGGAAACCCGAGGACAGATAACGCTTGGATTTGCATCATGGAGATTTGTCAAAACACATGGCAGTTGGACACCATATTATTCCAGGCAGAAGGCCCACACGTTACGGCAAAGCTCCAACATTCAAAGTTGGTTTGCTGTCTGTGCGTCCCCGGGCTTTCTCTAACAGGAGACCAAGAGAGGAAATGACAAAAGCCTAATTCTTCTGTCACAACAGCAACAACACGAGACCCAGAAAGAAAATAGAGCGCCGTGTGTGTAGAGAACTGGAGGGCTGTCAACGTTTGTCATCCTTATTTGCCAAGAATCCTCTACAGATGTTTGCCGGCTTGACAGGAGATGCCCCTGAGCTATTCAAAGGGAAAACGTACGTAGTTCCTTTTTGATTTGCCTGGGAATAATAAAAAATAAAAAAAATAAAACGATCTGGATCCACCGCTGTGAAAATATTACAAAGGTGTGGCATGAAAGCAAAACCCACAAGAAAAAAACAGGGCCGCTAAGAACATATTTGTATTGTCATAAAAATGGAATCGGCTCATTAATCTCTCGGGCAACACCCATTTGATCAGTCCTTGAGCAGTTCCTGGATCCTCTTCAGTGACGGAACTCCAATGTTTTCTCATTCAACAAATGGGAAATGATGTCATGAAGCCCATTAAAAATCTCTCTTTTGGACTCTATATCAATTACAGATCCACTTGAAAAACACTTTCTCTTTGCTCCGAGCGTGGTTGAGATGACAAAACTCTGCCATGCGATGCGGAGGCAGATCAAATCAAAGCGTTTTCTTCCCCCCCTGTTGCTGCCACAGAAGTGGAGTTAGTGATCTGGGGGAAGGTTATATATTCTCCATATGCCTCCATATGCACTTCCCCTCATCTCATCTCCTGGAGGTTTCCAGTAGTTGTTAAACATGGAAGGCCCTCCGTGCCTGAGAACCTCAGCAACAGCTCCTCTCATGACAAGCCAAGACTACTCCGGCCACTTCAAAGGAACTCAGTATCTGCTCTCTCTCTCTCTCTCTCTCTCTCTCTCTCTCTCTCTCTCTCTCTCTCTCCACTTTCCAGTGTCGTACTTATGAACTGTCTTCTTTTCATTAAAACCATACTTGAAAAAAAAAAGAAAAAGAAAAACGCAAACCTCAGAAAAACAACTCTGCGTGTGTGAGACGCTGCCGCCATGCCGATTCCCACTGATTGTCAATTGATGTCGTTGGTGCACTCACTGCAGCATGGGAGGAACCGAACGGAACGCTGAGCTCTGCACAACCCAACCCAACCCAACCTAAGCCTGGCAGAATTCTCTCTCTCTCCTAAATAAAGGAGACAGCAGCACAAGCTATCTGACTGAGGCGTTGCATACTGTACTATTCAGCTCCATCCAATGTCTGTCAACTGGGCACATGTGAGACATGGGAGAGGGGGAGTGTGTGTGTGTGTGTGTGTGTGTGTGTGTGTGTGTGTGTGTGTGGGTGTGTGTATGTGTGTGTATTGAGTGGGAGAGTGTATGTGTGTGTGTGTGTGTGTGTGTGTGTGTGTGTGTGTGTGTGTGTGTGAGTGAGTGAGTGTGTGTGTGTGTGTGAGTGAGTGTGTTGGGGGGGGGGGGTTGATGTGATGTGTGGATCTGTCTGGATCAGGCAGGCGAGTTTCTCTCTCTGTACTGACAGGGATGATGTGAGTTTGGCCCCTCCATTCTCTCTCTCTCTCTCTCTCTCTCTCTCTCTGAGAGCTCATTTCAAAGCAGCGCCCAACAGAGCTCTCTCCTCCTCGCCTCAGCACTCACTTCCTGCCAACTGCTGCTGCTCTATCTCTCCCTCTGTGTGTGTGCGTGTGTGTGTGTGTGTGTGTGTGTGTGTGTGTGCGTGTGTATGTGTCTGTATAGTGTGAGTGTCTCGCTTTCTCTCTGTTTCTCTCTGTCTCCTGCTTTCTCTTTCTCCTTTGAACAGTTACATGTCATTCAGTTTCTTTCTTTTCTTCTCTTTTTCTGTATGTCTCACTTTCTCCCTAATTTCTCTCCACTCTTGGCGCCTGATATCTCTTTCTGTCTCCTTTTCTGTGGCTGTTTCTCATCTGATGTAATTATACTCTGCCACTGCACTCACCTCATCACCTCTCTCTCTCTCTCTCTCTGCCCCATGCTGTTGTCCTGTTCTAACTGTTGCAGGCGGCCATCAGGGCCTTTACTCACCATAGAAGTCTCTGGAAAAAAACAGAAGCCAAAATAAACCAACCCAGTATGTCCTCATAATGAGCCACAGGACTTGTCAAAAAGGTTCAAGCTATAATTCACCCTGGTTGTTTGCCAGAGTGTGTAAAGCTGAAACACACACACACACACACACACACACACACACACACACACACACACACACACACACACACACACACACACACACACACACACACACACACACACGAACACAATCATGTACACAGACACTAACCCAGAAACACACACACACACACACACACAGCAAATGACCAAAGTATACACGCTTACACAATGCACACAGACAGACAGACAGACAGACACACACACACTCACACTATTTGCACTTCGACACATTTTCTTACTCACCGCCCATGTTTTGAGAGCACTGTATGGACTTCTCCTGCTGTGAATGAGATTGATTGAGCTGTCAGGGAGTCTCTGCCATCCCCATCCCTACCCAGAGTGCCAGGGAGGCACAGTGAGTAAACATCGATGACAGACTGAAAGACAAGACGGGGAGAAACAGAGGAGGCCGAGGAAAAGAAAAGAAAAAAGAGGGATAACAAGAGGAGTGAGAGAGGGAGTGGGGAGTTGAGAGAGAGAGAGAAAGTGAGTCAGAGGGCCTGAGTGTGTGCTTACTTGCTTTTTTTTTTTTTTACTTTTTGCACAACTCTGTCCGTTTTTCACTCCGCTTTTCATCCGGCTCTTGAGAGAATCCCCCGCTAGGCTGCACGCATAACTTGGTTTGGATCAATAGCGCTGTCTACACCTCTCCCAGCAAGTGCTCAGACTGGACCTATTCGTCTATCTTCCCCTGCTTTACCTCCTTAACTTGTCTGCCTTTCCTTTCAGCTTCCTCTCCCAGGCCAGGAGCCATCAGCGCGCCTGAGTGAAATACAAGACAAAGTGTTCATGCACGTCCTTGTGACAGGCTGGAGGAGTCGGAAAATAGCAAAACACTTTTGGCTGCGGGGATATGGGAGGAAATATGGAGAAATCTGGATAAAACAAGAACAAAGTAATAATGATGGAATACAAATAGAGACTGAGAGAGAGAGAGAGAGAGAGAGAGAGAGAGAGAGAGAGAGAGAGAGAGAGAGAGAGAGAGAGGACGCTTATGAAACCGTGAATGTATACTGTGACAAATCAGGTCTCTCTGACACCACCCAACTCATCCTACCACCGCACCTTCGCCTTCAACACACACACGCGCACACACACACACACACACACACACACACACACACACACACACACACACACACACACACACACACACACGCACACACACACACACACACACAAAAACAAAGAACAAAGTAATAATGAACAAAGTAACAAAGTAATAATGATGGATGGAATGATGGTGGAATGATGGAATACAAATAGAGACTGAGAGAGAGAGAGAGAGAGAGAGAGAGAGAGAGAGAGAGAGAGAGGACGCTTATGAAACCGTGAATGTATACTGTGACAAATCAGGTCTCTCTGACACCACCCAACTCATCCTGCCACCGCACCTTCGCCTTCAACACACACACACACACACACACACACACACACACACACACACACACACACACACACACCCCTTCCACCCCACTCATACTTGCAACAACCCAACCAGAACGTTGACAATGGGGGTCACTCTTTTTTGATTGAGTCCTTTCAGTCGTCTCTTTTTCCCCAGTGAACAAACCCCTGAATTGCGCTTGGAGGGGCACGTAATCACCACCACCATTCAGCCGCAACGCTGACAAAAAGTGATTACCAGGGAATGAAAGAGTTGCCCCTCTTTCAGCGAAGTGAGGCAAATTAGATTGCACGACGAGGACTACGTCAGGTTTCTCAGAAGTCGGCCGTGATTCAATCCCAAGGGGGGAGAGCTTGACTCCTGAGCTGTTTGACAACACAACAGACTCCTTTTTCTGTCTGAATCAAAGCATGAGGATGAGTCTATATCCCCCTCCTTTATGTTTTCAGTCAGTAAACACATGTATGGTGAATCACTGATGAACTAACTCGCCACATGGCCACTGAGCTGAGTAAGCCTTGAAGCTTAGATTCTTCTTAACAAACTGCTCTTGCATTAACACAACAGCTTCACCTTCGTAGCCCAGACAGACAGAGATTATTATCAAAGTGGTTCTTATTAAGGACAGTTCTTGATTTGCTTCCAATTGTATTTTCCATTTGTCTGTTGCAATAGAGATCTGCTACTTGGAGTTATGAGAGGAATTCAACAGGATAACAAGCTGAGAAAGGACTGCAAAGAGGCCACAGTTTTCTTCCTCTCTCTCTCTCCCTCTCTCTCTCTCTTTCTCTCTCTCTGTCTCTCTGTAAGCCCACACCATAGCGGTTCTCTAAATCGGAAATTCCAAAAGCTCAAAACTGGATGTTCATTGCGCCTGAGAGAACATGTAGTTAGGAGCCAGAGAACAAGCAACAGCACACCACAGAGAGAAGAAGTACTGTAGGCCCTCACAGCTGCACAGCCAGCTCCCGCCCTCTCTCTTTCTCCCTTTCTTTTCTCTTATTTCATTTCTGTTACTTCATACCTCTGTATTTTAGCATTTCTGTCTTTGTATAAATATTCTTCTGTCTCTGTCTCCTCCTATTGTCCCCCCCTTTTTTCCCTTCTTCCTTCCCTTCCTCTCTCTCTCTCTCTCTCTCTCTCTCTCTCTCTCTCTCTCTCTCTCTCTCTCTCTCTTCATCCTTTCATTTGCTGGCTTGCATGACTGCTCTATTGGGTGAGTGCCTAACAGTCAGAGAACTGCAAGCTGCAGGAGGCAGAAGCCGGAAATTCTGCACGCTTGCCCCCCAGATGACAATTTAGTCTGGGCGGGAGGGAGGGGGTACTTCCAGTCAGAAGAACAAAACAGACTTATAAACTTATTTACCCTCCTTCTCTCTCCAAAAACCACCTCCCCCAAAGCCTGCAGGTACAACAAAACTACTCAACAGTCTGTGTGTGTGTGTGTGTGTGTGTGTGTGTGTGTGTGTGTGTGTGTGTGTGTGTGTGTGTGTGTGTGTGTGTGTACCAGGAAGTAAAAATAAAATCCCATTCACAGTACCACCTGGGAAGGACTGAAAGTGAAAATCAAGTCCATTATTAAAACTTAATAACTTTTATTACAACTAATATTCAAAACATTTGGACATTATAGCATCTCCAAAGCACATACTGTACTTCATCAGCACACCCATTGCATACAACCTGTAAGATCCACACATAAAATATTCAGTTGGAAACAGAATACATTAAGCCCAAACCATCATTTTCATTTAAAAAAAGTTCTACCCTATACTCCCTATTTACACAGTAGGCGATATAACTAAGAAAGACAGAAAGAGAGAGGAAGAAAGAGAGAAAGAGAGAAGACCCGTGTGTTCCCACTCTCGCAGGTTCATGTCTTTTGGAGCCCATAAATCAGGCCCTCCTGAAGGCCTGGGCCCATAGAGGGCTGTTTGAAGGGGACAGGGGGCATTGTTTGTTTGTCCTAATACCAGAGCGCACACAAAGGAAGCTCAATGATCAGGCATTAAGCCCTGCTTGAAAGACACGGGTGCTAAAAGAGCTCCAATGAAGAGCTTCAGAAGATGAAACAGAGTTAAGTCTCAGAAGGTTCTTAGGGGGGTTTTGTCTCGGTCGACACAGTTGCCCACCGCCCCAAAGACCAGTGTTGTTGTGGGGTGGGGTGGGTGGGGTGGTGTGGGACGGGTGCTGTGGGCTTAGTGAAGGAGAAGAATGAATGGCTGGAAGAGAGTGCATCACAAAAACAAGTCGCAAATTCTCAACCTGTTGCCCAAAAGCTTCCCAGGGGCCGGAGATTGGCGCTGGTCAGCATTTTTGGGATAGTCTTTGTGGATACCCCAAATGTTTTTCTCTTTCTAAGCTCTGGTGAAGATGTAAACAGTGCCTGTGTTGTACCACATATTTGTGAAAACAAGACAAAAAAGCTCACTATTGTGGTGAAAAGCATTGCTTAGGGCCAATGTACTTACGTAAGTTAAGTCATAAAAGGATAATGCAATGCACCATTCATGTCAGGACACACAGTTCCATGTTACGAAACCTAATCCTAACTTATTGTTAGCAACAGTATATGAACACATTACAACATAGTATTAATTAATTAGTTCATTAACAACTAATTGCATGTACCAAAAGGTTGTTTAAGGTTAAGTTCAGCCCTGCATTTCTATCCAGGAAAGTATTTATGCAATGTTAGGTCGGAGGTGATGCTGTTCATTACAGCACCATGTGACGCTACGTGCACATGACTTGTCTGGATATAATTTGGCGTGGCTAAACCCCCTGTAACATTCTTTGATTCTCTGGTGGGGATGATTTCCCAAAAACAATGGGATGGGTGCCAAGAACACCACACCACCTCCACCCCCACCCCTTTGCTAATGAGGCTTAGGGCTGTAACCTGACACCCCATCTGAAATCTAAGCGAGGAGCGTCCACTTCAGAGAGATCGGGCCCGTGATAGTGCAAATCCCTCACATAGTTTCGTGGCCATTTGTGGCTGGACTAGAAGAACAATGCAGACAAGATAGTGAGTCACAGGGGGGAGTATCAGACACCAAAGACAACATCTCGCTTGCAGACTTTTCCAGCTGAATATATAAATCCAGTGTCTTGACAAAGTCAACGCAATGGTATTGTAATGCATTACTCTCTCCACAATCCCAGATGGACGGGGGAATGTGCCACACAAGCAAAATAGCTTCCCTCACTCAAAATTATGTGTGGACTATTGACACTTTCACATGAGTTAAACAAACATACATGAACATGAACACAAAACACACACAATCTTTTTCTACTGTACATATATATTGATAAATGTACATAACTCAGCAAGAGCTTTTCATTCTCATCACAGAAAGAGTTGTCAGAGAACAGGACTAGCAGACAGGAAAAGGGTGTTTAGTGGCTGAGCTGCTGGATGGTATGTTTGTGGATGGAGCTGTGAAGGCCATTACTCACCATCTCGCTCTTCTGCAGCAGACTGCTCCATTATCCTAATGAGCCCCTCTCTTCCCAATGACCCCAGAGAGAGAGAGAGAGAGAGAGAGAGAGAGAGAGAGAGAAAGAAAGAGAGAGAGAAGGTCAGGAACAGGGATAAATGGTGAGATAAAAAGCTGAGTCCTCTCAGCTTGTACCCTTTTAACTCATTATGGATAAAGAAGGACATGAACATATGAACCAAGACTCAGATTCAAAGAAAAACACTCAAGCAAATGCACACGTACACATAGGCTACAGATGCTGATGAGTACATAAACGCACACAAGCACACACACACACACACACACACACATCCATTCCAGCACACTATATCCATTCACACGCCATCTCTATATATATCGCATGTGTATGTGCGCGTGTGCCGTGTATCCGTTGTTAGTGTGTGTGTAGTCTGTGTGTGTGTGTGTGTGTGTGTGTGTGTGTGTGTGTGTGTGTGTGTGTGTGTGTGTGTGTGTGTGTGTGTGTGTGTGTGTGTGTGTGTGTGTGTGTGTGTGTGTGTGTGTGTGTGTGTGTGTGTGTGTGTGTGTGTGTGTGTGTGTGTGTGTGTGTCCATTACCCCAAACGTCAGCCTCTGTTTGAGGTGATTTACAGCAGTGGAATTAGGAGTGGAGCGCTGGGCTGAGCTGAGCGTAATTATGGCTGTTGCAGCTTGAGAGAAAATATGGCGCTCGCTGAGTGAGATGAGATCAGTCAGCTGTGAGAGAGAAACTGCTCCTCACCATCTGGGGAGAAGACACACAGACGGAGGAGGCACAAGCACAAGAGCCACAACGCCACAAGCAGAAGCTAGCTACTGGGCTAACAGTCCGTGTTGATGAGCCTCACCTCTGGTGACCCCAGCATTAGCCTATGGAAGAAAAAAAAAATAGATATCAGAAGAGAACTTTAAATGACAGGCAGAATAAGGCAATGAACAAACATGAATGAAAGCTAATTAGATAACTTGGCAAAATCAACTTATAATTTGCTAACCATAACCATAAGCAAGGTCCCAAGCAGCACAAACATTAGCAGGCTAGCGCAATACTCCCACACACCACATGCTAGCTTAGTCTCTGTGCAAGACCCTTCACTCTGCCCAACTTTGCACTTTAGCTGTCAGCGAAATTAGAAACTTGTGGATATTCATGAAAAATAGATTAAAAGGGAGATGTCAAATAAAATCCAAGAGGAACAGAGGTAGATGAAGATGTAACGAAAGCTAGTATGTCTCTCCTTCTTCCTCTTCTTCTAGGCTAGGCCTACTTGTTTTAGCCCATTTCCTCTAACGTTGATGATGACACACAATGAAAAATCTGCCATGATGGAGGAAACAATAAAAATACCATAAACTAAGACAGCTAATGACCAATACCAGGCTAATCGACTTTCAAAATAGCAAAGTATGTTAGCTAAATGTCTAAATATGGTCTTCCGCCCTGTGTGTTTATCCCATGACAATGTCTTTGTCTTGCTCTAGCTGTCCAGTGGGTGCTTGCCTGAACTTCTGTCCCCTGGTTGTCCTGAGTGGACTCTGGCTGTCACTCCAAGCTGCTGGCTCTTGAGCGTCGGCACACAGAGCAGGTCAATACGCACAGGTGATGGGGCCACAGCACACAAAACAAGCTAGTCATGTTGCCATTTGGGATTACACTGGCTGCTTCTGTCACAGCTCACTTCCCTTCAGAGACCTACTTTCATTTACTTTGTGTGTGTGTGTGTGTGTGTGTGTGTGTGTGTGTGTGTGTGTGTGTGTGTGTGCCTATTCTTGTTGAAGTTCCATTTGTGTGTCTCTGTGTATGTTATTTAACAGCATTATGTGTTTCTTTTACAATCTCACTTACACACACACACACACACACACACACACATACACTCTGCACAAGGGATCTCTTTTTCTGGTCTCTTGCTCTCTCCCCCTGCTCTCTCTCTCCCGAAAAAGAGACTCCATAAGTCTCGTCTGATGACTCCACAGGTCAACTTCATTACACAATGACCTTTTCATTTAGCCGCTGAGAAAAGAAAAAGGGGAAAAAAAAAGAGTAAAGCTGGGCTATTTTTTCTGTTCTTCTTCTTCTTCTTCTTCCCTTTACAAGCGTCACGCTGGGCAAAGGCCAGAGATCAGCTCCCTAATGACTCCCCAGCTTCTTATCAAGACTCACATCAACACTTTTCCCCCCGAACTACACTGCAGAACACTGGCTCATACCATAAATGGCATTCCACAGACAGAGGCAAGTTAAACCAGGTAAGGTGAACAAAAAGGGGATTATGCAACTCACATGCTAAGCAGAACGGCTAGGCTAATAAGGCTATGTGTTGTTGGGGGGAAAGTAGAAAGTGCACTATTATGCAAACGTGTTCCAGTTAACTTGGTGATTGGCTTTCAGAGTTGCAGGTTCACCTCAGTTACCACCCCGCTTCACTATGGCAACTGGTGCCAGGATGTTCTTGCGTGACCCTTTACCTTTGGATATACTGTATTTCATGTGACTATGTAGGACTGTTAATCCACCCATACTCATTGCCTTTAAGTAAATAAATAACTTTTCAAGGTCAAACCAGAAGAATAATATCATTATGGTATGAATCCAAAGTACTTTATTGATTGGATGCTGCTGTATATCTCTACTGTACTTCTTTATTGCTCTAGATAACAATATAGAAATCATAGCAATATAGAAATCACAGCAACGTAGATAGTAATATTTCTCTGAGGACAAAACATCCCTGTGCAGAATATAGTTTCTTAAAAGAGATTTGTAAATTAAAACAATTCTAACTGACCTGGGAGCAGACCCAGTACTCATGATGTTGGGGGAGAGGAAGGGGTTAATGATTATGCAACTGGCCTCAGATGACAAAGTGATTAGTTCCCAGTGGGTTCATTATGTGGAGCAGGGCACTGGCTCTCAGCTGAGCTCCCCCCTCCTCCTCCATTCACCCCCTCTCTGCACTCCTCCTCCTCCTCATCTCACCTCTTCTTTCCTTTCCTCCCCTCTTCTTCACCTCCATGGCAACCGCTTCATTTTTTCAGTGTCGCTTTTTACGTAATGTTTCTTTCTCTCTCTCTCTCTCTCTCTCTGTCGTCAGCAGGGCTTGTGTTTTGTTCGGGGGCGGGTAGGTTGGACAAGTTGACTCTACAACTTTCCTTATTGACAGCCTTTTAATTAAGTGTGTTTGAAAATGGTTGCTGAGCTAGTGCCCACCCCACTCCCCCCCCCCCTCCTCCTCTTTCCTCCCCTCTGCCCTCTTCTCATCAGCTCTGCCCCTCCCTCCCTCCTTCCCTCCCTCCCTCCTTCCCTGCAAACATCAAATGCAGCTCAGCTGAGAAGCCCACCCTCTGGCTCTCCCTAAAGCCCTATTCTCCCTCGCTCTGATTACATGTAAATGAAATGTTGGGTCCTGTTGAGACCACCAACCAACCCCACCACCCAACCCCCATCCCCCCATCACCCAGCTCCACCTGACCTCTCCGAGGCCCCATCTCTCCCCCTGGGGGTGCAGACGACCCCTCCTGGACCCCCTCCAGCAGAGCCCAAGCCCTGATGACCCACTGGGGAGAGAGAACCAGGAATGAGGATAGATAGAGAGGTTGGGGTGTGTGGGGGGTAGAGGGGGGAAAAAGTCTATTAAGGAGACAATGCGTTTCGCCAATGATCACCTAACCCTCAAACTCTATAACATTCATCTCTATTTCATTCCCTGTTCCCTCTTTTTTCTCGGCCTCTTCCCTTTTTTCCACCACCTCTTTCCATGTCTCCCCATCACTCCTGACCCCAATTCTTTCTCTTATTCTCTCTTTCTCTCCTCATTCTTTTTTATTCTACAACCACGCACCCCCTTTCTCTCTCCCTTCTTCCTCTCCCCTCCATCTTTCTCTCATTCTCTCTTTCTTTCCCCTATTCTCTCTCTCTCTCTCTCTCTCTCTGTCTCTTTCCCCCTCTCTCTCTTGCTCTCGACAGTTAGCATTCTCGCAGAGGTCAGCCAGGGTGCTCATTTAAATATGGCGGAGTGTGGCGCAGGGATCCATTTTCCCAGAGTTATGACCTGTCTGGAGCACAATGCCGCCTGCTTCCTGCTGCTGCTGCTGCTGCTGCTGTTTCTAGCCCAGGCCCCGCTGGCTCCAGAGATTTCAGATAAGGGACGAAAAAAAAAGGGGGGAATTATGGGACCTGTATTGATCTCCCAGCCGGGTGATAAGGACAGTTTGCCTCAGGAAACGCAGTAATGACGCCCTAGCGTTGTGTCCATCACAGGCTGTTCCCAGCGTGCGGTGCATGTTACAGCGATGTCTCTTGTCTCTCTCCCTCTTTCTCTCTCTCTCTGTGTCTCTCTATCTCTCTCTTCCTCCATCTGAGCCTCCGGAGGGAGGGAGGACAAATAAAATAAACAAGCTCTTCTCCTTTGTCATGGTGCAGTATGTGGTCTCTGCCAGATCGCCTTCACGTTCTGTTTACATCAGTCCTCCCCATGAGTGAGAGAATCGAATCAGATTGTAAAAAAAGAGAAGACAGAAAGAAAGAAAAAACAAAGCGGGAGAACAGACGGTCCTTGTCTAGGCTTGGCCTGCTCTCTTGCTTTCTCTCTCTCTCTCTCTCTCTCTCTCTCTCTCTCTTTCTCTTCCTCTTTGCTCTTGTTTTGATTTACAAACTCTCTGCATCTTCCCTTCATTTCCTCCCATTAAGTTTATGGCATCTTGGGACTTGTTTGAAGATCAATGGGGGCTCCACAGACTGCTGCAGGGAGACAGGGGACTCTGGGGGAGTGCTGCCGGGGTCTGTGTGTGTGTGTGTGTGTGTGTGTGTGTGTGTGTGTGTGTGTGTGTGTGTGGAGGGGGGGTGGTTGAAAGGGACCGTCCCCAGGCCATGTCCCCACCATACATGGCCATGGCAATCGCCTCCACACCCTGTCTTCCCCAATCCATTCCACTCCTCTCCTCTCCAACACTGTCATCTCCTTTCTTCTCCTACCCACTGTAGTAGTCTTCCTCTCTCATCCCC
>JAODXP020000024.1:13015974-13091692 GCA_027497455.2 Sardinella longiceps | reverse complement strand
GTAGTATATACCATGCGGTTGGGGCGGGGCTTAATTTTGTGGGCGTGGCCTAATCAGTGACGTCACGGCTCCTGTCTTGCAGTTGGGGCGTGTCTTCAATCTGTCAGTGGTGATGTATACACAATAGGTGACATGCGACGTGCATCTCACGTCAATGTCTGGTATTGGCTCCATCTGGAGTTATGTTATTGTAACTGTACTTACTTACCATCCATCCATCCATCCATCCTGGCATCCTGGCATCCTGGTATCCATCCTGGTATCCTACCTGCCTGCCTGCCTGAGGCGGGGTTCGAAACCGGGTTGAGCTTACCTGGCTGGGAGTGTGATCTGGATTGACCACCTGGCTGAGGTGGGATTCGAACCTGCGATCTGGCGACCTGTCTGGTCGTGAGTCTGAGATGCAATCCCCTACGCCACCGCAAAGCGGCCCGCTTTTGACCGGTCATGTACGGAGACATGGTTTGATGAATCCTAATATGTGAAAAGTTAGTATGTAGTTATAGTATGTAACTAACTATGTTATAACTTAATAATAATAAAATAAAAGGTTATAAGGTTATCTTGTGTTTGGCTGTTTGTTTAAGTAAGAAATGTTTAAGCAATTCAGTAAAAAATAAAAGACATGGTCACCATGTCTAAAACATGGTCATTATTATTTATTTATTTATTTATTTATTTTTTAAAGTGAGTTAAGAGGTTTAGGTTAGTTCTTTTTTTTTTTAATTTTCTATTTACTTATTCCCCACACCTCCTCATCCATTAAAATTATTTCTTAAACCATTCGTTCCCACCATCATTATTTCAAAGAGATGTTAGGAATGTTCTATTCATGCATTATCATTATTATGAAAACAAGGGTGTGTTTCACCAACAGTAGATATGATCTGATATAATCTTAATACCAATGCTATCAGATTTTTTTTTTTAAATTAACCTATGTTTATGTCTTACTAATCATACAATGGATGAATAGAGTCGCCACCGTGGCTAGGTCTGTGTGGGGGTGCCTATTGATTAGACCTCTGTAGGCTACCTGGATGGGGTACCTGCCCGGGCAAATAGCGGTCTGGGGTCAGGGGGGCTTGACTGATTTTATGCCCCAACATGTCCCATGGCTAATGGGCACTTTACAGGGGTGAACAATGTATAAATAGAGGGTTTTGAAATACGTTGGGGTGAGCCTAGAACCAGTACGCAGCAGCAGCAGCTATGGAAGTCGATACACAGACAAGAGCTGAGAAAAGGCGGATTGCCTTGACCCCTGTTAGTGTGAAAACTCTGGATCCTGAAATTACCATGGGCCCCAAGAAGAGTAGACCTGAGAACTTGGTGGGTTTCCTCTCACGGTGGTATGAAAATGAGGTGTACGAATGGAGCCTCTCTGATGGACGTATCGGTGGTTACATTTTTAACAAGGCGAAGGAGCGTGTGACTTTGTACACGCTAGACGGCTATGGTGTTCAGTATGAGCAGGGGGTGACATCTGAGATTGAATTCCTGTATGAAGAATGGAAATTGTTTAAAAATCGTGTGTGGAGTGATTTTCAATCCCATCGCCTGCTAGACCCTTTTTATGCGGTTTTTGATGGATTTTTGAGAGACAAGTCTTTCTACATGCTGGCGAAACAAAGCGGTGATATGGATGGGAGTTATATCTACATGGGATGTTCGGACCAGATGCGCTCCAAGGATTATGGACCTGGAAGTCGTGCTTTTGTCGTGCAAGACATGAAGCTTATGTTTCCACGCCTGGAGGAGCATGTTTTAACCAATGTGTTCAACAAGATTGACCGTCTTTACAAGTGGTGTGAGAAAGCTGTGGATTTTACCGACATAAAGTTGCGTCTTTTTGAAACAGACCCAGAGCCAGACACGCTGGTTTGTGATTGTGGCGCCTGCGATCGGGATCCACCCCTCATGCAAACTTACAAGTATAAACATGACGTCTTATCTGATCGTGTGGATTGTCCTAACATGTTGACCCAGATCAACCCTGATTGGACTACAGCTCTTTAAAAGGTGGTCAGTTTCTAACAGAGATCAGACTCGGACAGGAGAGAGACCTCTGAAAGGTGAACCACGCATCACAGGACAGCAAAGACTACGAGAGACGCTCAACGCATCACGGGGCTGCAGAGGTTTACCAGAGACATCAACGCCACACGGTACGATCAACGCAACTGGACTAATGGAACTGTGTGATTTACAAAAAGTCATTGAAGAAATTGAGCAAGAGATGATGGATATATCAGAGGATAACACAACTGCTAACGTGTCTTCAACAGATGTAACAGGATCTTCTAGACCATCACCACCAGCGCCTGTCCACGTTGCTCCTGAAGAAATACCCATCAAAATTGTCAAGGGTTGTGTGTGCTACGCATTGGACTCTATCATCTCATTGGATTTAGCGGATGTGTGCTTGGGGTGCAGCGTGAATCACCCTAGTCAACGACGCCATACGTGCTTGTACGAACCGGAGGCTTGGTACTTTCAGACTAATCTCTTCAAATTGAAGCAAAAACTGTACACGCCTACACTCCTGAATCTGGTGGCTCACACGCTGTCATACTACACCGCGCGACCTGTACATCCGCAAAAAATCTGGGGAGCTATCGAGGCCGTGGTGTTCGAGTTAACAGCTGAACCCTACATCTGTGAGTACATACACGCATTCAAGGATCAACAACTGGACACCGTTGCCCGTAACCGCATCGTTGAGTTCTTCACCCGTTTTTATTGTCGTTAATAATGGGAAACAACTGCGTCGCGGGACTCAAACAGTTAGGAGATGAAAATATTGTGCTCCAACTCACGGCTCTGTTGTGTAAAACTATTGCTGATGATTCTAAAAGCTATGCCACTGATTATGCTGTACCCAACCACCGTTTGTATGCTTTCAAAAGCCACATGACCATGGTCCGTTCATTCGGTGATGAGTATACAGGCCTTACACACGCCGGTGCTGGCAGTCGAGAACCAAGCCCTGTTGTATTGTATGAAATTACTAAATACATGTCTGATGAATTGAAAGATGAGTTTGCAATGGGACACCTCTTGGCCCTCTGTACATATGTAGTTGACGTTTGTGCATTGAAACTTTTAAAAAAGGAAGATGCTGATGTTCACACAACTGTAGAAGGTTTTGTAATGTTCGTTGTCGCTAGACATTTTGATGTGTGCGTTAAATTTCTAAATTATCTTGATTCTCTACCTATGATGGATATGTAAAGAAAAAGATGTGTGATCATGTTATACCTACTGAATAGTTTTGAGTTTGTTGTTCTTTTTTTTATTTCCTTTCATTTTTAACTTTGTTTTCATTCTAATAACTGTGTTATTACTGATGTCTACCTGCCTACCTAATAAAAGACTGTAAACGTTACTATTTCTGTGTCAGTGTGCTTATGGTCTCAAACCATGGAGGATGTTTTAAAAGAGCTGTACTATAAGCCTACAAGTGAGGGCTCATTCGGGGGTGTAAACAGACTGAAAGAAGCTGTGTTGAAAACAACTGGGGAGCACATATCGAATAAGCGTATCAGCGAATGGTTGTCCGGTGAAGATGCATACACTCTGCATAAGCCTGCGCGTATCAATTACGCCAGGAATAAGGTTTTAGTCTATGGCATGGATAAACAATATCAAGCAGATCTTGTCGATATGACCATATACGCCAAGGAGAATGATGGTATTAAATATCTACTTACATGCATAGATGTGTTTAGCAAGTATGCATGGATTCGTGCTTTAAAAAACAAATCAGGCAAAGCTGTGACGGAGGCGTTTCATTCTATTCTACAAGAGGGGCGTATACCTGAGAAATTGCAAACAGACCGGGGTAAAGAGTTTTATAATAAGGATTTTCAGACCTTACTAAGTCATAGTAACATTCATCATTTCGCAACAGGTAGCGAATTAAAAGCCAGTGTAGTGGAGCGCTTCAATAGAACTATCAAGTCTAGAATGTGGCGATATCTAACATCAGTCAACTCAAAACGTTATTGTGACATCCTCCCGGACCTGGTAGCCTCCTATAACAATAGTTACCATCGTAGTATTAAGATGAGACCTGTTGACGTGACCAGAGATAATGAAAATATAGTGTTCAACAATCTATATGGAACAAAGACTAAAAGATCTAACAGAAAGATAATATTCAAATACCAAATAGGTGATCTGGTAAGGGTGTCTAAAGTTAGAGGTGCCTTTACAAAGGGTTATGAGCAAAATTTCACCCAGGAACATTTCACAATCGCAGAGTGCGTGCCTCGCACGCCACCAGTATACAGACTGAAAGACTATGATGGTGATATATTGGATGGGACATTTTATGAAGAGGAGTTGCAGAAAATACGCATTGATAGGGATAAAGCTTTCAAGGTGGAAAAGATATTGGAGAGAAAAAAGATCCGTGGGAAACGTATGGTTCTGGTAAAATGGTTAGGATGGCCTACGAAATTCAACTCTTGGGTGCCATCAGAGGACGTGAATGACATATAAACTACCAACACGCAGAGTCCACGACTCTTTTCTTCACTGGACGGCCATGGAAGAGGAGGGCTTTTACGTGACTTTACCGAGTAACGCCTCTCACGATATATATCCAGACAATAAGATATCTAGTTACAGAACTAAGCTCGGGAAGCCGCTATCATTGCGGGGGATCTGGGAGGTGGGGCTGATTGAAATTCAGTATCCAAAGACATGGTATACATTTCAGAGAAAAGACGCATCATTCATAGTCACAGACGTGAAAACTAACCAACGAATTGAGTGTGAGCTGCGCGAAGGATATTATATCAGTATTGACTCTGTCATTGATGAGATTAATATGTTATTATCTTCTCATACCCAGTATGAAGTGCGGTTCGGTTACGACGATCTTATTCACAGGGTCTATGCAAGAAGCGATGAGAGTTATTCCTTTAAATTCCAGCCAAAACTATGCCGTATTCTAGGTGTGGAAGAAGGGATACATCCCTTCACTATACCACCTGGTAATACCGTCACTAAATACGCCCCGTATGTAGCCGATTTATACGCTGGTGAATACGCCTTGTTTGTGTATACGGACATCATCACACACCAAGTGGTTGGTGATCATTTTGTGCCACTACTGCGATGCGTACAAATAACGGGTGAACATAAAAACGTGGTCACTATCGGTTATGACAAGCCGCATTACGTACGTCTGTCAAAGTCGCACATCGATAGCGTCTCCATAGAAGTCAAAACTGATCAAAATCAAGACGTGCCATTCAAGTACGGAAAAGTAGTCGCAAAACTGCATTTTAGACCGGTGAAACAGATAACGCATTTTTGAAAGAAAAAAAAAAAAATGAAACAGTTCAACAATTATGCAGACCCGCATAGGTATATTGCCTACTACCAAAATCAGGCTGGTAGGGGTATAACAGGATTCCAAGGACATCCTGTTATGTATGGGGGATTTGGACTCGGATCACTTCTAAAGGGTTTATACAGAATGGCCATGCCATTGTTACACAGAGGTATCGGCATCGCTAAGCCTCATTTAAAATCAGCCGCAAGAAATATTGTCAGCGATGTGGTTACAAACGTTATACAAAGCAGACCCGGAGACAATGGTCAGGGAGGAGCGGGTCTCATGGTCATGCAGCGTCACTCTGAGAAAAGACCGCCGGGGCTCAGAAGGGGCGCCCAGAATAAGAAAAAAGGTGTGAAGGGTAGAAATAGATCAGTCACTAAAAGGAGGTCAAGGAGCGGACATCGTGGTGAAAGAGCTGTTAAAAAGAGACGTGTGTCTATATTTTGAAAAACATGGCACTGGTACACGGGCAATCCGAAGAGTGTGTAAAGAGTGAGTTGGACCTTTTCACACTACCCATGACCCAGACATCAATAGAGAGGAGTTTGTATTTGGAGGTGCCACCCATAACTGCGCTGACGGCCACGGGTCCCCTAGAATTTTACATAGCAGGCAATGGTGATGACTACCTTGATTTAAATAATACGCTGCTATTGACCAGACTCAAAATAACCCTCCCCAACGGGAATCCCATACCCGACGATGCATCTGTGGGTTTGATCAATTATCCAGGGGCTACAATCTTCTCCCAGGTCGACATAACACTTGGCGATCGGCTTGTGTCACAGAGTTCAAACACGTATCCATATCGCTGTATTATAGAGGGGCTGATGAATTACGACCGTGATACATTGGAATCTAATTTCTCAGCAGGTCTGTTTTATAAGGATACTGCTGGTCACATGGATACGCTTAATATAGCAGGCCAAAACACGGGGCTGACAAAAAGAGCTGCATATACCGCTGAAAGCAGCGTTGTAGAATTGTTGACCCCCCTCCACAGTGATATCTTTTTTCAAGAAAAATTAATGCTGAACGGTGTGGATGTCAGGATAAGATTGACAAGAGCTAAGGATCAATTCTGTCTCATGACTGGTGACGGTGTAAACTACAAAATTGAGATTGTTTCAGCCAGTCTATTCGTGAAGAGGGTGTCTATATCGCCTTTGGTGCGAATGGCCCACGCGCAGGCTTTACAGACCACCACTGCTAAATATCCTATTGACAGAGTGTGTCTAAAAAATTTCTCAATACCAGCGGGGACACGCGTGTCTAATCAGGAAAATATCTTTTTAGGATCCCTACCTAAATCTATTTTAATAGCCATGGTTGATAACGATGCGTTTACCGGTGTGTATCATAAAAACCCGTTCTCATTCAAACATTATAATTTGGAGTTTCTAGCTGTATATGTAGATGGGCAGCAATACCCATCAAAACCCTTACAGCCAAAATATGATGAGGGTTCATCTGTTCGCGAGTTTTATCAGTTGGTGCAATCGACTGGTAGACATTTGAAAAACAGGCCATTAATCATAGATCGTGATGATTACATGAATGGGTACACCTTTTATTCTTTTAACCTAACCCCTGATGAGGAGTGTGCCCAGCACCTCTCGTTAATAAAATCGGGAAATATCAGGTTGGAAATCCGTTTCAGACAACCCTTACCCATAACTATAAATCTGATTGTCTATGCGGTATTTGACAGTATCATAGAGATCTCTAACAGAAGACAGGTTTTAATAGATTATTATTGATTTGGCTACATGAATACCATCGAACTAACAGCCGTTATGGCTAAAATATGCCGAAACACCCACTTTCTCGGCGTATTAGCCTGTGACCAATTACCCGAAACACCAGGACGTCTACCAGCGTCTGTGATAATTAACACCGATGTTTCAAATCAGAGTGGTGAACATTGGTTGGCGACTTATTTCTCCGTCGATGGCCTCGTGTGCTTCTTTGACAGTTTCGGAAACGGACCAGACAACTCGGCCTTCCCGCAAAGCATTTATACATTTTTAAAAAACACTGATTCAGACATAGTATTTTCAAATCAACAAGTTCAAGATTTCATGGCTGTAACTTGTGGTGAACATTGTGTCTTTTTTCTATATCACATGATGAGAGGTTTAAGTTATAATGATGTGATGCGTAAATATTCTGAAGATTTGATTCAGAATGATAAAATGGTATCTTTATTTGTGAAAAAATTACAAAATGGTATCTGCATGTGCAACACATTTTCATGTATCCAATACGCTCAGTCTGATGTCAAGTACCTAAATAAATAAATAAAGACTCGTGAAAAAAAAATATTTTCATTCATAGTTTTTATTTTTTTTATTTTTTAATTTTTTTTTATTTTATTGAAAATAATATTTTACAAAAGAACAAATCATATAATCAGGCAAATAAGCAGTAGAAAAAAATAAAACATAAAACAATATTGAATCAAACATAATAAGCAACGTATACATAGTCTATACACAATGACATTTTTAAAATCTCAACCATGCATCTGCGTCTATCATTGGCGAGGAAAAACAGGTGATTGTGCGGCAGAATCTGGATCGCTAAATGGCATCCGACTAGGCGTCCGCCTAGGCGTGTGTGAAGTGTCATATCTTTTCATAGCCATAAGCTCATCTTTAATATGTCTGTTGGGTATGGTTGACAATGGTATGTTTAGCACAGCCATAGCTCTCAAAAAATCATGCCAACCCTGGGGTTTTTTACTTTGTTTTGCCCCGTGCTGGGCTGTCACGGTCTTAACCAAATCATACACATGACTGTTGGGTACAGGAGTCCCCTTAAAAACAAAAGCCCCCGTATCATCCCACGAAGCCACCCCTTGTGAGTCATACATTTTTTCTAATATGTATCCGGCATTCTTTTTACTTCTCAAAGATACATTTTTCAAAATTTCAGAAGCCGTTCGATCAGTTTCAAATGTGGGCGTAATGTCTACGCTTACAGGCTGTGACGGGGAGCTTGTAGGGATCTCATCAGACAATGTTTGCGGAGGCATACTCAGCGTCAGTGTGTTAGTTTCAAGCTCACCCTGCTTAACTAACGAGAGAAACCTCTGCAGTAAAGCTGTATATTGTTTAGCTTTTTCATGTATTGGTAAATCCGTTCTATTCAATACCGTTTTCATAGCATCGTCCAATTCATTTTCAGCAGACTGCCGTAATGGCGGAGGTCTGGTATCGCTTTTCATTCTATCCAATTGTCTTTGTGGCACCAAATACATTTTCTCAGCATGCTCCATATATGTCTGCTCAAGTTTTTCGCGAGGCAATTAGACTACCTATGAACGGTAACGCCACACTCAAGAGTGGTAAAAGAAAACCGCCTTTTTGATTAATAGTCTGTCTCTTTTTACGTATGCCGATTTTCCTATCAGCCAACAATTTTATCTCAGTCTTCTTGCGCCGTAGTTTTTTAAATAAACCATCTGTTAGCGGTATAGTGCCCCTAAGAACATTGAGAGCCACTTCGCATAAAACCAGTATTAACTCGTCTGAAGCATTGTGTAATATGCTACGTCTTTGGGCTGGCGATGCCTTTAGTAGCAGTTTCAAAAGAGGCAGATTTCTACAAAGTCTCTCAGACATCGTCGTCTTTAGGCTCTGTTTTTCTGCACATACACAACCTGATGGTCTGAGTGTAAATCTGTTCTGAGACGATAGATATCTGGCGTTTTGGCTTTATAATCAATCAGTAGATAGCCATACGGTCTCTCTGTGGCATTTTTAAAAGATTCTAGAAAAAATTTTGTATTACCCGGGTACATCTGTCTAGCCAAAACACCAATCTGATTGTTATCTCGGGGGTTTTTGAAAACAATTAAGTAATTGGTGTTTAAACTGATTGTCCTACTGGACTTGCCCTGGAAAAACAGATTTTGCATCAAATAAATAGCGCTAAGATTACGGTGATGCACGTACTGTGTAAAAACCTTTTCAATCTGGCTATTACTACTGGCATCTTTCATGAGATCGTCTAAAATCAACAAGTTATTCTTTGAAACAGGTAATAATTGATCATCATCTAAAGCACTAGGGATGCCTTGAATAAACCTGATATCTCTCATTTTCAATAATTCATCATACAAGGGCTGCCAGCAATCGAAAATGTAAACTATGTTGTCGATGGGACGGTCTATGATTCTATCCATAGAAGCAATCAAGTCTTTTACAAAGTAAGTCTTTCCACAATTTGAAGGACCGCTTATTACACATGAAAACGGATGTTGTAACCTGAAATCAAAATGCGGAGCCTCTCTTAAAGTATGCATTGTAGGCTAGTTACAGGCCGCCAAGCTCAGTACCCGTACGGATGCGTTGTGTAATCTCTATGCAGCACGCGCTTGTTGTACACAACCTTAAATCTCTTTACGTCTGATTTGTTTTTTAGAGTGAGGTGCTTCTTATTACGCACTATGTTGTCAGTGCGTGCTAGAATGTGGTTAGTGTTGGTTCTGTCAGAGACATACCCGTGAACAAGTTCTTTCAATGTGTCCATCCTAATCGCCTCCGAGTTCACAGCATTTAAAGTAATGCCTTTAGCCTTCATACACGTCTTCCCCAGAGCTGTTTTGTAAGAATAGGTCTTGGGTCCTCCTGAACAGAACTCTGTAATGTAATCCCCCGCACCTAATTCATCTGTCAGGTCACCCAGATACGGGCCGAGCGGCGGTTCCCAATCGCCCTCCTTCGAGACAAAGATGACACTGTCAGTATCACTGTAAAGCAGTCTGTCACCCAACTTATCCATGAGGTCATACAATTGGAGACGTGCACGAGCAGTGGTGAATGCGCCGACAAAAACATTGATATTATTTGTGCGCACACAGGCCTTCTCAGAGTGACGCCATTGGACGAGAGCCACATTTTCAGACACAAATGAGAAATGGCTGACTTCATACTCATTACCAAATATGTAATGAGCAAATTCTTGTGGATCTTTAACCAGCACTGTCGTGGGCAGGTTCTCCCTCATGGAAAACCTCCCCCAAAGAGAATTAAGTAAGAGCTTGTTCACAGAGCGCCTGGCTTCATTAATTTGTATTTTCTCAGGATTCAGCTTGATTCCCTCTTTCTCAAAATAATCATTAATGTAGGCGTTTTTCTCTTCATCACTCACCGCGTGAGATGGATAGCCGCTGGACTCCTGTTTGTACTGCAAAAATCTCTTCACATAATCTTTAAACAAGTCCCCAGACCTCTGGGGGAAATGCCACACTTCATCAACTTTAACGACTTTATAGCCTTTCTCAATAGCCTTCATCACCTCAATGCTAACCCAACACCCGGCAATAGCCCTCTCCTCATCCCCATGGCTACACGGAGTGCTTTGATTTTCTTGATCAGCACATGTTCGACAGAGTGGAAACATCAATTTGCCATTACAACGATAGGGCAAGACTGGATGCAGTAGCCCGCGAGGTGGCACGACTGTGGCCTGAATCAATCCGAAATAATTTTCAAGCGGTTGAAAATCTTTTAAAATGATCTGGGGAATGCCAATGGGATATTCAAACTTGCTCTGACATGCCGGGTAGAGAGATGTAAAATCAACATAGCGAATTTTTTCGCCCTCCTCAACATGGTGGTAAAGTTTGTATGCATTTGTTCTGCCGCCAAAAAGACTGTCACGGGGTTTCAAACGTTCTGGGTGTGTGTATGTAGACATGAAGTCTTTCACTCGTGGGTCATTCTGTTTAGCTCGTATCCACTCACACTCCCACATAACCTCAACACCGATACCCTCTGCATCTGTAAGATAAGCCACTTTGTCATCAAAATGTTTCCTCAACACACTGTAGGGGACTTTAGACATGGGGTGCACGTGGTTGGGATTGTAGCGACATTCATGCCCATGATGCATGCAACCATTAAACTCAAGAGCATGTCTGACACCATCTTTCTCATAATAGCCATCAATATGATAACGACCCACCGCCACTTCACCACCGTTCAGAGCATGGCGCACGTCAACATCTCTGGAAACCCTCACATACTCTAACCATTGTATGGACACGTTGGAATACGCCTTGCTCTGATCAACATAGGCATTGTTGTATGTGAGTGCCAGGGTGTTTTGGGGGAGGAAATGCGTTTTGTAAACGGCCATGCAGCATGAGGCTAAGGTGGTCAGACTAAAGGGATCGATGCCTGTGCAATCAATGAATTCGGTGCGGTATTTCATGCACGCCTCCCGCAGTAGAACAACATCATTCACGCCATATTTGTACAGCTCTTTTTGAAAGTCAAACACCTCTTTGGATGCCTCATTGTACCACTCATCAAATTTTTCACGATCTTTAACAGACATGGTGTCATAGCCATAGTAATGACGGTCTGGATAGGGGCCTCGGTAATTGTCATGCTCAGAGGTGTTGAATTTGTGTGGGAAATAACCCTTATCGCTAGTCTCCAGATTCAATGCCTTTGTAGTCTTAGCGAGACTCATAGGGATGAACGAATAGCTGTCAATGAAGCGCTGATTGAATGTCTCATCACACATGAGAGTCAGCCTGCAACCAGTCATGATGATTTTAAGAGTTATGTTCATGCTGGTGAAATATTCCAACAACAGCATATTGTCAAAGCCTGCAGCATTGTGCGCTATCCACGTATAGCCTATGTATTTGGATCGTCTGAAAAACAGTATCATTTTCTCAACACAATCGTAACCCGTGTGTGTGAATTTCTCTCCCGAGAATGTCATTGCGCAGGCGAAATTAGCTCTGTGCTTGCCATTTTCAAATCTTGTCTCTAAATCAAAAAAGATGTACTTCTTCTCCAACTTTTTCAGAGGTATGGGGTTGATGAAACAGTCATGTTTCTCCCCAGGGACGATTTGAACAGAGCAGTGGGGACATTTATCAGCGGAGCACTTATGTGGCTTTGGCTTGGTAATTGCAACATGGTAACGTCTGTTGCATTTTCCACAGTATTTGGTAACATCGCATGCAGATGCTAGTTTGTTTGGATTTTTTGTGGGGGCTAATTCTTTATGTTTGGCGTAGCAATAATCAGACTTACAGTATCTACCACAGTCGCGACAATGTACGCTACGTCCCTTCATTTTGTAACAGTCAACATCGTTACACACGTCACAGCAATATTGACAGGCATGGTCGCGTTTGCTGCTATAACCTTTATAGCAAAACTCGCAAAAGAATGACTCGCCAAGGAACGCGTTTGGCTCCACTACGTGAAAGTAGTGATTGTCATGCAAGTACATGAAGACTGTTTTTGGATGAGGTCTCGCACATGTGTGATGCCTCAGCATCATGCCATCCTGACCTCTGTAAAAGACCACTATTTTAACATCACACAGCTTCTCAAACTCACACACATCGGCTAGACCAATTTTTTGTTGCTTTGTGAATCCAGCATTTGTATGTATGTCAGACCCTAGAACTAGCAAACGCTCATGGGGTGTGTCTGGGTATAGGTAATGAGCGAGGCATACAGCAAAGCATGTATTGTCTAACCCGTTTTCGGGACAGAACAGCCACTTTCTTTTTTTCTGAATAACCTCATCATGAGCCAGCTCCCTAATCTTTCTACGGGGTCCCCCGCCGCCGAATCTGTCACGAGTTATAGGGATTATGAACTCGAGATTGTTATCAGCGAGTATGGACCTATTGCTCTGCATAATTTTCTCAATCACGTCAGTCAAGCGTTCCACGCCATTCTCATCCGACGCATCCATCACAACATTAACATCGAGGTCTGCGTTCTCCCTATTTCTCAGTATAACATTAAACACAGCGTTTGTACCACCCAGCGTTCTCGAGAACTCAACAATGTTGTTTAAAACATCCCCCACATAGTCTGAGTATGATTGTAGATCAGAGTCGGGAGCCCCGCTAAAATTCACTGGTCTGCTCACCACCACGCTGTTAAAGCGATTCATCGGAGTAATATTATACTCCCCAAATACACCACCATCTCGCACTAATCGTTCAACTGTATCTGCATCAGGCAAGGTGTCTGACATGTTATTATTGTCACCAGAATCATTATCGCTAAGGGATTCATCACCCAAACTATCCGCTAGGGACTCTGAGTCATCCATGGATATATCTCGCGATTCTGTAGCGTCAGATCTAGCAGTGGGTTCATCTGCATGACTATTATGGTTAGTGTCGGGTCTACCACCGCCTATTTGCGGTCTGGCCGTCACGGGTGCGCCGTTACTAACTGAACTGTGTCGGGGAGTAGATGTGCTAGGGCCGGGGTTGTCAAGACTCACAGGGGCGGTTATAGTTTTATCAGCCGTGTACTTACGTCTAGCCTGTTGTATCATACTAAACAAATCATCAATCGCCATATGCTCAGTCCGGTCAGATGCTTCTTTACAGATTTTGTCAACCATATCGTTAAACATATCAAGTAGATTACTATTGTCACGCGGACCACGCTCAACATGCCTCTCAAAACTATCAGATTCAACATTGAAACGATCAGGGCATGCTTGCCGGGGGTTATCTGCTCGGGAATTATGAACAACCATTGGTTCTGACCTGTTTGAGTCATGCTGAACTGCCGGTAGTACTGCGTTGTCCTGCTGAACTGCCGGTAGTGTCACGTTGTCCTGCTGTATATCCACATTGCCTGTATCTCTGCGTTCATTAGAATCCATGTCAACCCCAGGGTCATTATTATCCCATTCAGCTATCTGCTCCGCCGACCACTCATCAGCTCGATCAACCATACATAATCCATTATCCTGAGATGCCGTTACATCGTTGCCGGGGTCGTTATTATCCCATCGGACTATCTGCGTATCCGTCCATCTATCCATTCGATCATCTATACATAATCCATAACCCTGAGATGCCGCTACATCGTTGCCGGGGTCGTTATTATCCCATCGGACTATCTGCGTATCCGTCCATCTATCCATTCGATCTGCTTCACATAAACCATTATCCGTACATGCCACTCCACCACCACCCGTACTTTTCCCTGGACTGCATGCATCCCACTGTCTAACTTGCGTGCCTGTCCAGAGGTCAGGTCGATCGTGCCAGTCTTTATCGTCAGATGGTGCAGCTTCAGTTCTTAGTTCTGAAATAAACAGAGACAGCGTGTCAGCTTGCACATTCTATCACACACTAATCATTACTTAGCATTATCTTATTTAAAATAATAATAATAATAAAAAAAAAAACTCATTACATTATTTGATAGAATATAGATAGGGTACCTTTCACAGGTCTTGTTCGGTCGTCAGTGTTCACGCTCTTTCTCTTGATAGCTGTGTCTACATGGTCGGGTCGTCTTGCTGTAAAATATAGAAACATCACACTGTTAAGCATAGTCCTATTGAGTAGACAGCGGTCATTTTTAAAACGATAAAGTATAGGCCTATCTGAAAAATAATAAGTTACCTTTTACTGGTTTTTTCTGTGATCCGTCTTCCAAATGTCTTGATTTCTTTGAAAACTTGCGGTGGATTGGCCTGCTGCTGGATGCCTGAATGGAAGTCGGCTGGGGGTGAATCCTAAGTGGTTTATATAATCTCTTCGTTCTGTCTTTTTCAGGTGTATCAGGTATGATATCCACTACACAGGGTTGAGGTTGCACCGTGGAAGTACTCGGTGGAGCGTGTAGATCATCATATACTGTAAACACAACATAATAGATGAAATGTCAAGAAAATAACAAGCCATGGTTCGGTTTGGATGATAGCCTATTTAAAGGATTGGTTTACTTACACGGCCGGCCTAGGGAATTTTCAGGTGTTTCTGGAATCCTGTCCCCCACTTCAGCTATCTCCGCAGAAGTACTCGGCGGGGTGCGCAATTCACCATATACTGTAGATAGGATATAATATAATGATTATCAAGAAAATTACAAGTCTTGGCTCAGTTTAAATGATAATCTATTTAAAGGAATGTTTTACTTACACAGAAGGTCTAGTGAAGACGGGTTTATAGCCGCATCACCATCTCCTAGGAAATAAAGTAAAAAAAAACGAATATGGTTTTATAATTAAACATAGCTTATGACTTGTACAAATGCCAGGTAATAGCAATGTAGTAGCCTGAGACAATCTAACATCATTACACTTACCTGCAATAAATTCCATGAATGGATCCATGGCCTTGTATCTGCACACGTCTTCTCAAAGAGACTCCACGTATCGTAAATCCATGCCTGGGGGTCTTCTTGATGCGTACAGGTCAAAGTCTCATCCCAAATGAAATTTCAACCCCTCTATTTATACATTGTTCACCCCTGTAAAGTGCCCATTAGCCATGGGACATGTTGGGGCATAAAATCAGTCAGCCCCCCAGACCCCAGACCGATATTTGCCCGGGCAGGTACCCCCTCCAGGTAGCATACAGAGGTCTAATCAATAGGCACCCCCACACAGACCTAGCCACGGTGGCGACTCTATTCATCCATTGTATGATTAGTAAGACATAAACATAGGTTAATTTAAAAAAAAAAATCTGATAGCATTGGTATTAAGATTATATCAGATCTTATCTGGTGTTTTGTGAAACACACCCTTTGTTTTCATAATAATGATAATGCATGAATAGAACATTCCTAACATCTCTTTGAAATAATGATGGTGGGAACGAATGGTTTAAGAAATAATTTTAATGGATGAGGAGGTGTGGGGAATAAGTAAATAGAAAATTAAAAAAAAAGAACTAACCTAAACCTCTTAACTCACTTTAAAAAAAATAAATAAATAAATAAATAATAATGACCATGTTTTAGACATGGTGACCATGTCTTTTATTTTTTACTGAATTGCTTAAACATTTCTTACTTAAACAAACAGCCAAACACAAGATAACCTTATAACCTTTTATTTTATTATTATTAAGTTATAACATAGTTAGTTACATACTATAACTACATACTAACTTTTCACATATTAGGATTTCATCAAACCATGTCTCCGTACATGACCGGTCAAAAGCGGGCCGCTTTGCGGTGGCGTAGGGGATTGCATCTCAGACTCACGACCAGACAGGTCGCCAGATCGCAGGTTCGAATCCCACCTCAGCCAGGTGGTCAACCCAGGTCAGGTAAGCTCAACCCGGCTTCGAACCCCGCCTCAGGCAGGCAGGCAGGATACCAGGATGGATACCAGGATGGATGGATGGATGGATGCCAGGATGGATGGTAAGTAAGTACAGTTACAATAACATAACTCCAGATGGAGCCAATACCAGACATTGACGTGAGATGCACGTCGCATGTCACCTATTGTGTATACGTCACCACTGACAGATTGAAGACACGCCCCTACTGCAGGACAGGAGCAGTGACGTCACTGATTAGGCCACGCCCACAAAATTAAGCCCCGCCCCAACCGCATGGTATATACTACTCCCCTCTCTCCTCTTCAGTTCTCTGTCTTTTCCTCTCCTCGCCTCCTCTTTTCACTCGTCTGTGCTCCTGTAGCACTCCTCTCTCTCTTCTCCTCTTTCCTCTCTTCTTCGCTCCCCTTCCTCTCTCCTCTCCTCTCCTCTCATGCATCTCTTCTCTTTCTCCAGTCTTCTCTTTCTCCTCTCGTCCTTCCTGCTGATGGCAGAGCAGACAAGCGCAGCGCTGCTCTCAGACTGATGATGAGCACACACAAGAGGCTGTAATTAGTGCCCATGGCTGAGTCGGCTCCCGACAGGGGAGCGTCAGCATCCGCCCGCCAGCAGACGAGAGAAAGAGAGAGAGAGAGAGAGAGAGAGAGAGAGAGAGAGAGAGAGAGAGAGAGAGAGAGAGAGAGAGAGACAGAGAGAGAGATCTTGGGGAGAAATCAGAGCCATGTTCAAGTGTTGCGCTCAAGCAGTTTCATTAGACATGCATGCATTGAGATGCCTCTAGAGAGAGAGAGAGAGAGAGAGGAGGACTGGAGGGATGTGAAAATGTCAGGTATGTAGCGATACTTTTTTGTGATCTGATTGTGTGTACATCCCACAGCAAGGGAACATTTGTGTTTTATAAGACATTATCACTATATTATATTATTATTATTATTTTATGGTCTACTCTAATGTTTATGTGTTTGTGTATTAGGTTTTTACAGGAGTTTTACACATACTACCATCTCCCAGAGATACATGGATGCATGAACACATACAATGCACACACACACACACACACACACACACACACCCATGCACACAAACCTTTTCTCACACTGTCTTGCTGACACACACTCACACATGCACAAGCACACACACACACACACACACACACACACACACACACACACACACACACAGTGGTAATCACAGTATCATTAGGCCTGGGAAGATCTCACCACATGTCAAGCGTCTCATTGAGACTCGTCTGAAGATGGACGAGGGACGCTGACTTGGATTTCTTCTCAAGGAGCAGCCAAACAATAGCCATGGCTGAGCGGGGGCTGTTTGAGTGTGTGTGTGTGTGTGTGTGTGTATACGTGTGTGTGTGTGTGTGTGTGTGTGTGTGTGTGTGTGTGTGTGTGTGTGTGTGTGTATGTGTGTGTGTGTGTGTGTGTGTGTGTGTGTGTGTGTGTGTTTTGCAGGTTGCTAGTGTGACCGTTAGCTGGAACATCCTCTTTTATTTGTCTGTCATCAGTCATCCTCAAACTTACACACACACACACACACACACACACACACACACACACACACACACACACACAAGCAGATGCATCAGTGCTGCGGTGGTGTTATCACCCTCCCCCATATCCTCCCTATTTCCCCTTGGCGTTCACCTCACTTGGGGCCGGCGATGATTGGTGATTCGTTCAGCCCTCAGCGCCTCCGGAGTCACGGGTTCAGTGAAGCCGTTGGACACACAAGGGACGCGACAACAGCTGGACGAGCCTCCATTCTTCTTTATCCATCCAACACGCCAATGGGACAGAGAGAGAGAGAGAGAGAGAGAGAGAGAGAGAGAGAGAGACAAGAACGAGTAGGGGTAGGGGATTAGGGTGGGGGGAGCAGACTTTGGAGTGGAAACCATCTGATTCTCCAGGAATAAAGTCATAAATCCACTGGAAAATATCTGACGCGGGATTTTTTCTCGTCTCTTGGCAAGCAGTTAGCAACTGAGCTGAGCTGCCATCTTGACTCTGCCAAGCGTAGTTCTTAGGGAGCACTATAATCTTCTCCCCCCCCCATTCCCCCTCCACCCCACCCCAAAGTCAGCCGAGGACACGTCTAACCTGTGGCTTTTATTTTTACGGCCAGGTCATCGCTGTAAAGCACTCTGCACTGTCATTAAGAGAGCTCCTCATTGTAAAAGCAAATAGGGAGGGGAAAACGCATGTTTTCATTATGGCCAGTCAGGATTGATTATCACCCGAGTAAATTGCCGTCAGGCAGGGGCCGTAGACAACTATGTAAGTTTACACAGAAGAACGACCAGAGATGAATTTTCATTACAACCGATATTTATAATATCTAAAAGAACTTCTGATGTCATGCATAAGGATCTTGAAAACCAAGATGTGTCTGGTATTTTTTGTTCTCAACGTCCGCAAGTAAATCTTATGATCTCTGAGTTAAGACATGTATTGATATTTTGTTTGGAGCGCTGACAAACTTTTAGTGATTATGGTGTGGTATTTGAGGCTGCCTGAGTGTGTGTGTCACTCTCTCTCTCTCTCTTGGCTAAAAAAGAAAAAGGGAAGAAGAGAGACCGGTGAGAGAAAATAGAAAGAGAGATAGAGCGAGAGAGAAGGAGAGGGAGAGAGAGACAGCTGAGGATATCCGTCACTCTGGGTTGATGTACCTCCCTGCAGTGAAGGGTCAGGTAGACAGCCCTAAATCTGCCAATACTGCTACAACACTACCAGTTGGCTGCCCCTGCATGCCTGAGTCCCACCATCCCTGTGGTTTCTGCAGAGTTCTCGAGGCTCAATCTATACACACCCTACCCCCTCTCCACACACACACACACACACACACACACACACACACACACACACACACACACACACACACACACACACACACACACACACACACACACACACACACACACACACACACACACAATAGCGAAGTAAGGAAGAGACACAGAGAACAGACAAAAGAAATACATGCTAACAATCAATTCTGAAACAATGGAGTTAAAAAACAACTCACATCTCATTAGACAGGGGTAAAGAATGGTTCCCTATTTTCCATATGGTGAAGATACAGTATTTGTGTCCATCTGAGGGCTTCTGTGTGCCTCTCTCTCTACCTGTGTGTGAGGGGCCGAGCTCAATGCCAAAGATCCTGGTGAAGGAGTGGAGGTGGTGAAGTTAGGGGGCTCTGCTGGACACTTGCCCCCAGAAGAGAGCAGCCCGCCCTGGGGACAGGACTAGACGGACGGGGTGGGTGTTGGGTGACTGGGGGCAGAGGGAGGTCATCGGCCGGATCACCCAACTGGTGGTCCAGGCATGGGGTTTTCGCCATCTTGGCCTCAGATTGACCTATGGGGCAGGACCCTTTGTGTGTATGTATGTGTGTGTGTGTGTGTGACTGGGTGTGACTGTGTGTGTGTGTGTGTGTGTGTGTGTGTATTAGTGTCTTCTCAGTGCCGTTGCCTTGAGAAATGATGATGCAGGGAAGGCGGGGAGTCATTGGCCCCAGTGGAGCAGTGGGAAGCAGAGCTGCAGGACCATGGCTAAGCCGGCGCAGCCGTGCGGATGCCGGAGATGGCCTCATGACTCTGGCCCGTCGCCCGGACACTTTTTAACGAGAGAGCGCCGCTGACCTTGAGTTCCACAGCTACCACTCTTGAGGCTCTCCTCACACCCCTCACATACTCTCGCACACACACACACACACACACACACGCACACAAAGTGTGAGCCAACTTCGCACTATCACTCAAGACCCCTCAGCACATGGAGGTATGAGGCGCCTATGCTAGCCTATAGGGCTGCATTGTTTACTGTGTGCCAGCCCAGGAGAATGTGACCGGTCCCTGTAGCGAGACACACTGGAGGCTGGAAAGTCAGACATGTTGGACAGCGCAATAAATTGTCACCACTGGTACATTAAAAAAAAACGGAGCTAAATGACTGCAGCAGAACTCGGTAAATATTGTCAGTTGTCATGTCCGGAAGGAAACACATGGGCTCACTGTGTCAGAATGGCTACGCAAAAACAGATGTTTTTTGTGTAAATAATCCTCGGTTTTTATTCCCCGTTTTTTTTTTCCTCCATTAGCATGATTACATAATCCAATTTTACTGCTATTTTTGTTTTTGTCAGATGAGTAAGTTCTCAAGTGAGTAAACTGAGGAGCAATTATGGTCGGTGCCACAAAAATGAATCCTACTTTGATTTGACACTTTGTTGATGGCTGAACTTGGAATGAACTGGCTGTGAGGAACACGGCGTGCTATGTAGTGTGGTACGCATAATTGCACAATGTTTTAGGCTCGTGCTCATGGTTGCTGCTGGGTGGTAACACCACTGTTTCACTTTTCATCACATGAACTTGTGATGTGTGTGTGTGTGTGTGTGTGTGTGTGTGTGGTGACTTGCTCGTGGCAAACCCGCGCTGGAATAATTACCCAGCAATGTCTGCCAACATTTTAAATTCCTTCTCATCTTTGCTTCAGCTGAGTTAAGGGTTATTCTGACTTTTAGTGTCAAATGGTATTAAGATTCTGCGCAAAAGACAGTCTGACTCTATCCACGCCTTCGAGGAACAAAGTTGGATTATTTCAGTTTCTTGAACATATCCCCTCACTTCCTGTCACATCCCAAGTCAGTGTTGTGGGTGCGCTTTCACAGTCTGTGCCACGGAAAGGTCACTGTGCCTTACTAAGCTCTTTCTTACTGTCAAATTTCACAAGTCCCAATTTCTCACTGTTATGACAAATATCAGACCCTTAAGGACATTTGTCTGACACCAACGACATCAAGGCCCCTCGTCTACATTTTCTGGTTGCTGGAAACGCATCCACGGTTGTCACACAACAGCCAGTCTGTTGAGATTCTATGCATGGCTCCGACTCCAACAACTGGACAATTTTTTTTTCCGGTGGCGACAAGGGGATGGAAAGATTGCTTCATAGTTTAAAGTAGTCATCGTGGAGTCGAGCCAATGAAAAAGGTCAGCATATTATGGAGGGATGGCGCTCATCCGAACTTCACTTCACCCTGGCTACTCTTCGCATAGTGCGCAGTCTATCTACAGATATAGATAGACGGTATATAAATATTTAGAAAGTCGCCATGTCCACTGAGTTAAAACGTTTCTCCTGGCTGTGTTTAGAACACGCCCCGTTGACCTTGGTTTCGCCTTTTAGGTTTGCCCACTCACAATGTGTCATGCCTTTTCTTTTGTCTCCAGCTATTGGTGTTCTTTGTTGGCCAAATCAGATTCCCAGAATGCCCATGTGACAGCGTTATTAACTTTGAGGTTAATGGAGTTTTCTAAATGTCACTTTCAGACTTTCCATGCCCTTCTGTCTCTCTCTCTTTTTGTCTTACTCTCTCACTCGCTCGCTGTGAGCCATTCCTCCGAGTGAATTTTTCTCGTCTTAGTGGAGAAGATGTTGTCTGTCTCCAACTGGCCCACTCAGGGAGGGCTTCTGGTTGGGGGTTGGAGAGGGCCAGCTGTCGGCTGGAGTATTGACACAGAGTGGGCCTGCGAAGAGAGGGGCCCACTGCTCCACCAGAGCAAAAGTGTGGCACAAACACTGTGGCACGCAGCCCTAGCTCTTTAGCGTCTGGGCGCGAAAACACTTTGGAGACAGTTTAAGTGTGAGCGACAGTTTGAAGCCCTCCTGAGTGTGTGTGTGTGCATCTGTGCTTGTGTGTGTGTATGTGTGTGTGGGTAGGGGGAGTGATAGTGTGTGTTTGTGTAGGTCTCTCTGTGATCCTGATGGCCTTCTTCTAGAAGGATCTTTAAGCAGCTCGGTGACAGTCTAACATGTGTGTTTGAGAAGTGAGCTGTCTCAGTGTCTGCCCACACTTAGTCCTAAGATGACTTCAAACAGGAATCCATCTCCTCCAAGTTCTGTGGGGGAGCTTCTCAAGTTCTTGGGAAATGTGGACTCATCTGGTCTTTGTTACCAAGCAAACCTTTTAAGCCAGGAAGAGACATGTGGATCTTGTCTAGTCATGATGAATCATCCAATACACATGATGTCAGAGAATGAAAAACAAAAGTGCTTACATAATTTTAATATAGTATGCAAATTGCCACAATGCTTCATAAGATAGTTCACATGATGCCTTGGAAAGGTCAGATAAAAATCAACTTTTGCAAATTATTTGGTTTTTAAATGTGAACCAAAATGACTTAAGTGGTCATGTGAAGTTCCAGGAACGGAGGGGACACAGATGTGTTTACGGAGGAAAATCGTCTCCGGACTTCCCCACTCACTCACTCACCATTAACTTGCGAAACCATATTAACTCCGATGACTCTTCCACACCACAGAGATGACTTAGAAAAGACTATGTATTCTATGGCATCTCAGAATCTTCAACGTCAAAGCTATCTGCTTCCCAAAGTAAGCTGACAAAACCCATTAAGCAGAGTGACAACTTAATACCAAATGGTTTTTAAAGCAGATATTTAATGAAGCATAAAAAGATTAAGACACAAGAATTGACAAACATACATACATACACATTGTATTTACAAACATTGCAATGTACAGATAATCCACATCAACAACAAAAGGGGGTAAAGCTGTTGCCCATGCATATTGTATGTGCATATAACAAAAGCTCTATATTGTCAGCAGGTGAACTCGCTTCAAAAGATCCAACTGAGTTTAATCACATGGTTCCTTACTTTTCACCATTGACAAACTGCTTCAGATGTTCATGTAATCATACCTCTTGCTCCAATTGATGTATGACAAAACAAATATATTAAGTTTTAAATATATTCTTTTCTCTCTTTTTAAGTAAACGTCCATTGTGTGCATTTACAGGTTTTTTTTCTGCCATGTCAATGTGCTACAGCAAGTCCAAAATAAATACAAAAAAAAAAATGGCTACATAAAATATTGGGGCAACTCAGATGCTTTTCCAATTGTCAAAATGGTCAACAAAGTGCAGGGAGAGCGAGTCTTTAGGAGAAAAGGCAATAGAATCCCATCTCACTCCTGTTTTCCAAGGGACTAAGGACACGTCTGAGGAGTGCGTCTGAACGCGCCTAGGCACTTGATTGGGTCGAGACGAAGACAAAGGCCAATTTGATTGGCTGCATCGCTGTGAACAACGCGCTCCCCTCCTTCCCCCTCCCGCCACCCCCTCCTCAAAGTCGTCCGTTCATTTTCCCCCGTTCCACCGTTTCACACGGTGGTCATGAGCTTCAGGGAACCCGAGCGGAACCGTAGGATCCTCTTCTTCAGGTTGTGTGAGGCCTTGATCTTGACGAAGGCCTTGGCCTGCGCGGCGGTCATCTCCTGTGGGTGCACGGCTCCCGACGCCCCCTGGGAGAACTGCGGCCAGTTGGAACCGCCGCCACCGCTGCCGCTCTCCTCCGAGTCGCTACTGCTGGTGCTCTCGTCTACGTACTCGCCCTCGCTGTGGCTCGACTCGCTGTCGCCAAAGCAGTTGGTGGTGTAGTTGCTGCGCTCGTCTTCACTCGTGTCCAGGATGGTGGAGTGGAAGAGCGAGGCACACTCGGCCGAGTACTCCGAGTCGCTGCCCACATAGGCGTAAGGGCTGGTGAAGGGTGCGCCCGACGGCAGGTACATATTGTTGGCCATCTGGCTCAGAAGTTCGCGCTTCTGCCGCCGGTGGGCCCGTCGGAAGGCTTCATCGTACGGTGACTCTGCTATGGCGCGCAGGCGGCGGTAGTCGTTGCGCTTGTGTTTGGGCTTGGCGACAACAACAGCCTCACGGTGATGCCCATGGTGCCCGTGGTGGTGGTGACCGCCATGATGCCCGCCATGGTGCCGTGATGAGACGGACCGATGCGTAGAGACCACGTGCTTGTCCAAGATCCGACCCTCGGGAATGGAGGCTGGGATCCTCTTGGCCCTTGAGGAGGAGGAGGCGGTTTTCCTTGAGGATCTGTGTGGATGGACATGATGGGAATCCTCAACATGCCGAGGCTTCTTGGACCCACTCCGATGCCGCTCCCTGTATGGGGCTGCTGAAGCTGCTGGAGCTCCTGTGTCTGACATCGGTTCGGCATGGGAGCGAGATTTGGAGGTGGACGTTGCCGTGCTCTTTACTTTGACGATCTTGACGTTCTTGGTGCCTCCTTTGCGAAGCTTGACCGCCTGCTTTTGAGCCGGGATGTACTCAGCGCTGACCATCTGGCTGCCCTCATCCTGGCTCTGAGAGGAGGATCCCAGACTAACTCTCTCCAGCGTCGACCGATCGTCTCTCAAAGACATTGCAACACTGGCTGAAACAGCAGGAGCCAATGAGGACGATTTGGGCGCTTTCTTTGGGGTAGTCGCTTTGACTGCCAATTTTCTGTCGTCCATCGCAGGAGAGTAAAGTTGCTTTGTGTGTTTGGGGGACAGGACTGTATTAGGACTGCCAAGGTCCTCAGACTCTTTCGACAAACTAGGTGTTAAAGGTTGACCCTTTCCAGACGTGGAGGCTTTCTTTTTCAACAAACTGTTGCTGTTAATGTCCTGTGTGATTATGTATCCATTCTGAGGCTGGCTCAAAGGGCCTTGGGACGTCACAGACGTCATATTGTTTTCCAAGAGCTCGCCCTTGGCCTCCGTTGACCATTGTTTCTGAGGGGATGCTACATTAGCATCAGTGCTAGCCACATTGCCGTTCTGCAAGCAGGCCTGCCAGTTTGGCTTGACCTCAGGCGTCCAGCCGGGGGCCTGACCAGTGGCCGCCTGTCGGACGCAGAGGCTCGCTTGGCGAAGGATGCTCTTGGAAGGGTCTGTGTTGATGCTCGTGCGAGGCTTGTTGGGCCTCATTGGCTGGGCTCTCCTCTGCAGAAGGCCCAGGATGTAGTTGTCCAATTTTTTGTTGGTCGGGGCACTTGGGGCTGGCCAGGAGGTACTCTGGGGCACCAGGGCTTGGTCTGATTTCTGACCCCCTTCTCCCGACACGTCACAGGATTTCGCCAGGCCCATCTCGTCCTTGAGCTGATTGGACAGTGTCTGGAAGTAGATGGGGCTCTGCACGGCAACGGCATGAAGGGGACTGGGGTACCGGTAGACATCATTGCCATTCTTGGCGATCAGATCACAGTGGAACTTGCCCTGGCCGTCATCGAGGGAGGGAGAGTATGGAGCAGAGAGCGACCTGCGGACTGTTCCAGAATTTTGGTCCACGCATTGGCCTTCACATTCTGTGCAATCACCCTCATCTGTGAAGAGAATAAATGACAAAAACGCTTTAAGGATTGAGCTCCTGTTTTTGTAACAGAATATCACACCTGTACTTGTAAATAACACCTCTCTAACTGGCCAAAAAAGCAAGTTAGCCACTTCAATAAGCAAAAACAATCGAATTTGCCAGACTGACATCTCCTTTATGTCTCCTTTCTCCTTTTTACGTCCTTCCTGCATGTTAACTTTTGGCAAACAAACACAGAGATCTTGACGTGATTAAGAGGGAAGCTCATTAGCAATGATTGGTATTTACAATGTGGAGCTGCTCTTGGGTGCAGCCAGTGGATGAGGCCATGCTGTTGTTTCTTGTGCTAATTAGCTCTTTTGTTATCTTATCATAGGTGTGGCTGAGAGAGCCGTTTGCAATACTGTGAAACCACTTCTGTGGCCAAACTTGGGCCGCTTCTCATCTCTACTGTAGGTACTTTCTGTTTGCCTTGCCTTGCCCAAAATGTGTCTGTTGTCAAAATAAGTCTCCATGAAAGGTAACAAAAACAGACAGCCATTGTTGGCGAGACTGCAGTTTGCCACCATGTGGGAGGTGAACAGTCTCAGTGACTTTGAAATAAGTGGTCTGTGTGTGTGTGTGTGTGTGTGTGTGTGTGTGTTTTCAGTGGTCTGGCTTCTCTCCAAGACACCAACAGACACAGGCACAGAGACAGAGACTGATCAATGTTTATACAAGTGGAATAGGCAAAAGGGTTCTCTATTCATTCTAGACTATTCTCCACTCTATTTCTCACAAGAGTCTCCATTTGAGCCACTAAGGAAACTTACCCCCACAGCCGACAACTTCCCCTACACCCCCCCCAAATTCCTGTGCCCAATCACCCACCCGGGTCCTTGCAAAGCTGTGGAAGTGTGTGTGTGTGTGAGTGAGTGTTTGTGCGTGTGTGTGTCGGGCGCTAGGGGGGTGGAAGGGGGGTCTTGCTCTCTCACCTGCAGACTTGGGCCTCCCCTCGGAGGCACACAGCGATGTGTCGAGAGGACTGCAGAAGCAGGTGCCGGAGTGGCAGCTGGACAAACACTCGCTGAAGACCGAGTTGGAGGAGTTGGAGAGGGATCCTGACGCTCCGTCACTCAGCTCGTAAAAGCCTGGTGGGGGATGGGGTGGGGTGAGGTGAGATGTGGGGGTGCCAAGGGTGGGGTGGGGTGAGGGTGTAGGTGGGGGTGAGGGGGGAAGAGGGTGGAAGACAGGGAGGAAGATTTTTTAGCACAATGAGTTTGCACCCCGGTACAGGGAGGGAAGGGAAGGGGGCGAGCTGTCATCCCCCCCAACAATTTACAACATGACAGGCAGAGCTATTAAAAGAATGCAGCTAGCAAAAAAAAAATCAGGAGCACTTTAAGAGGAGCCTGCTTTGGAGGTGGATGGGATTACAGGATGCAAGAGTTCCTTAATTTGTGGCGTAACTTAGCACTCTAACATCCCAGCAGACAGCGTGGCACAATTTCCCAAAATCCTCCCAGGGAAGAAGGGATGGAGATAATGGCTGCCGGATGACGCACATCTTTTCCTTCCCATTAGAGCACTGTGCACACAGGCCTACTCAAACATGGGACTGTTTTAAAGACACCGTTTGAGGGAAGAGAGGAAAAAAAAACAGAAACAGCTAGCCCAGATGTTTGAAACGAATGAGAAATACCATCCCACCCCTGTTTTATACAAGCCCCCACTACAACAAAGAATGCAGTCAGATGAGGTATATTACCCTTGCAGAATGACCTCTTGTATTTGGAATGTATACAAGCCACCAGGGGAGAGCGGCCATATCTCCTGCACAGGGCTCAGACTGTTCAAATTACCAAATTAGTGCTCCAACAGAGTGGGTTAGCAGGCTCCAGCTGGGATAATGACTAGCGGATATACCATTGTGCACATACTTAAGCATTTCAGCATTGCACGCCGGGTTGTTGTTGTTGTTTTGGACTGTGTTTGCCTGTTTGACATGTCATCTGTGTTATTTGCGGAAATCTGTACCACATTTCGTAAAACTGTCCATAAAACACTAGGGGGTGGAAGTCCTTAGAGAAGTCAAAGGTGTTAAAGGCCGTGTGCAGATGTGTAACAGTGTTTTGTTTGTCAATGCACAAAAAAAAAAAAAATCCCAGCGCAACAGTAACCAAAGACTTTTTCGGTTTGTTTTTTAAAAAGACTGAATTAGGCATTGCAAATGCTACCATGCCTTTGCCAAAGAAATTAGCCATGCATTGTGTCACAGACAGGCACAATGGAGACTCATTGTGGTTTAGGCTCCTCTGACTCCATACTGGTAATAATCTAAGTAAGGTAAAGTCTCCCCCCTGCAAGTATCACTACTCTAATCCCATGCTAGTTTGCTTTTAGAAAATACAGAGATCCTCCATGGAGAGTTTCAGACTGGCTAATCCTGGACTAGACATGCAAGAAACCGATTGAGAGAAATCAGGCTCAGAGGGAGACATAGACAAGACAGATGAGGTCACCAGCACCAACCTGAGCTGGGTCGGCTATCGGTTTCCACGTGGTCGTGCGGCGGCTTGGTGTCCAGACGCAGGTCGCTGATTTGCCTGTCCAGCTCCTGCAGCTGGGTGATCAAGCCAGCATCTCTCCTTCTCAGGCAATTCTGCAAAGATAAAAATCAGAGATTGAGTTAAAGGAAATTGTGGTCCAAAGAACAAAGCAACCACAGCCTTGTGCTCTACTCAAGACAGCCAAATAGAGTCATTTTATTTACACAAGCCTTACAGTGCATACTGTCTGGCCCCTATTAATTAGCTATAATTGGAAACTTGTTTAAGGTAATTAGTCTCTGTTGGAGTTGTTGGCCAAATCAATTTAACAAGGGGCCCTTTCGCAATCTTAATGGACAGTCCGTGCTTATAAGACACAGCAGTAGATTAGTGTAATGGACTGAATTAGAAGTCTCGCCTAGAAGGAGAGAAGACCCCCCCCCCTCCTTCCTTCTTATGCCACCACCCCCAACAGCCCCCCCCCCAAGCCCCAAACACGCATGTTATGTGGAATGGTACGCATCTGACAACACCCAGTTCATGTGGTGCATTCCGAATTAAAGTGTGGCCCACGCGTCAGACGAACAAAAATGTGAGCCACCAGGCAGCAGCAGCAGCCCGCACTGGACGCTCTGCTTCAAAATGGCCAGTTATCTGAATGATCCACTTGGGGCATTACGGTTGGCCATTTGCTGACAGGAGCAGTAATGCAACACAGATTCCTGGGCTATATTGAGCCTTGGCTTCCCTCTCCTTCCCTTCCCCTGTTTGCTGCAGACTGGCTGCCCCCATAAAGAAAAAAAAAAAGAGAAAGAAAAAAAACGTGCTCTTGACAGGAGGCTGAGAGGTGATTAATGTGCCTCTGGCCTCCCAGCAATGCCTGGGCTTCGGAGACCATTTTTACACAGAGTACCATTTGCAGAGCAGAGCCGACGGTTATTTTGAAACGGCATCAAATTAACCCCAGATCCCCACTGATCGCAAAGAGCCTACAGATTGAGAGCAATGCAGAGAGCTCTATTTTAGACTTCAGTGAGGGCTTTCTGGTAGGATGTCCAGAAGAACATAACTCAGTTTCTTCTGGGGGAAAATGAGTCTGTGTGTGTGTGTGTGTGTGTGTGTGTGTGTGTGTGTGTGAGAGAGAGAGAGAGAGAGAGAGAGAGAGAGAGAGAGAGAGAGAGAGAGAGAGAATCAACTTGTTACTCAAAACTTGAGGTTCTTCAAAGCTAGGCCCTGGAAATACTAGACCTTGAAAGACCAAGACTTGATATTGGCCTCTCTAAGTCTCAAGACACTGTTTGTAGTCATTTCAGTAAAATTGATTATTTAAAAACACATTTAAAATAACCTACTTAAGTTGTATGAATAGAAATTCCTTGCAAGAACAATGTCCTCTAAATAATTTCAACCAAGTTTGTAAACCACTTGAAGTCGTTTTTTTTAATATTCATTTAAACTATTTGCAAGGTACAATGACTAACTTTGTGACATTTTCCCCAAATTAACGCCAGGTGTGTTTTGTCTGATTTGGCTAATTTTAATCTCAAACAACCAGCCTATTACCGGCGGCATCCTTTAACATCGGCAGGGGGTAGGGGATCTGCTTGTAAAAGTTAATTTCAGTCGCTGCGCTCATTGTAACTCATCAACAAATCTCATTCAAGCGGCCGGACCCCCTTGTAGACGGCATTAGTACAGAAGGAATTTCCGAGGTGCTTCAGGAAGTTTGATTTAAATAGCCCTCGTATAGTCTGTAATCTTTATCTTGCTATTCTCATGATCTTGTTTCCAAGGCTGTCTCAGCTCGTCCTGTTTGCTAATACCAGGACAACTAGATTTCCTGAAATTCGTAACTTACTAAGGGAAAAATAGTAGGCTACAAAGTCCTACAATTCCACAGAAGCCCACATTTCACCCAATGTTCTTATTTCATTAATAGATACAAGAAGTGTACCGAGCACAAAAGGAGATGATCTCACGGCTTTACATTACAATGCAAAGCTGTTTTATAGATCCGTTGTCTGTGTTGGCCCAGTGCATTACAAGTGACAGTCATTGTAATGCATTTCTTGACAGAAACTTTGGCCAACAAGGCGGCCCCTATACAATGTCAGTCGAACTTTTTTCTTTAAGGCAACTGACTAGTGGCCTACCCTATCCAAAACAACGCAATTAAGACAGAAAAAAATAAAAACAGTTTGTGCATATCCTACGTACCAGCTGTTTTCTCAGCAATAAGATATTTTCCTCCAAAAGTTTTTCTTCATTATTCAAATAATTCTCCTCTGGCACGTGACAGACTTTATCCTCGCTCGCCGCAGACGCACTGTCCGTATAATTTAGAACACTTCGGACCAACAATTCCTGGCGCTGTCTTAAGTATTCCAGTTCGCCTATTCCCGCAATAGTTGCTTCCAGTCTCTCCCGGGTTCGCACGCGATCCATCTCCCCTTCCATCCTTTCCCGGGACCGTAGATCAAATTCCTTCCTGTCCCGCGACAGAGTGCAATCCTTAGCGCCCAGCATCTCTGCCAAAGCAACCGTTTGCTTCATTGTATCCGCAAGCATAAGAATTTTTTTCTATATCATTTGGTTGGAACTTTTTGGCAATCATACAATCAGGTGGATATTACAAAAAGCTGATTGGAATACCGAATAAGCAAAAACAATCAGAGTCCCAAATGCGATGTTCCTCACAGTGTTAAAATGTATCCTTTACGATGGTCTTTAGCCATAACTTTACAGACTATCATGGTCAAATGTCCACTTCAGGTCAAATGCAACCATTTCAATAAAACAATGTTACAATAACAAAAAAATAGGAATTGTTCAGCGCAAATGTTTAAAAGAAAAACATAGCAAAAACATCTATTTAGTATTTGTGCCTCAGACAAACAGCACTGGCCCCGCACCTTCTGAGGTTAGTAGCGTCTGCTTGAATACTGAAGCGCTGCGCTAAGTCAACCTCCTGCTGAAAACTCACCAGTGGAAGACTTGCGGGGTCCTAGTGCCCGCCCCTCGCGCTCCCTCCGCACACACACACACACACACACACACACACACACACACACACACACACACACACACACGAACGATGTAAGAATTAAAAGGTGCAAACTAATTTGGCCTCTTTTTTTTTTTTACCCATGAAGTTCTGACATTATGCCTTAGGCTACATTTTGCCTTCTTGGGGCTACATTGGGTACTAACTACATGTCAGCCTACATAAGAATAGACCTAAGTCTATTTGCAAATGGTCCCATCTACAGCATGTCTGACTAGCTTTCCAAACTTAAAGTCCGTAATAAGCATTTATTGTTAATAAAGAACCAAGCCGCACTTAGAGCAATGGGTGTGCCTGACATTAAATGCAAATGCCCAAGAATATAGCGGGGAAGATAGCTCCCTCGTCTGGCACAGAGAAGAATTGCATTGAAACAGGACCCCCTTTTGGCGACACCCCCCTTGACACAAATCCAAACTGATAAAGAAATGACAAATGGGCACTCATTTAATCTAACAGTGACAGTCAATGGGATTATCAAATGATACAAATCAATAGAATTAAGATAAACACCAAATGCATAAATAAACAATGGTTACCAGTGTGTTTGCTATGTGATTAAAGGTGATATGTGGTGGTAGAAGAGTCAGTGAACTTGTGTTATTTAGATATTTAAAGAGTACTTTAAGGAATTAGATATGGACATTGACATTATCGTTGGTTATCGTTTCAAAGTAGAAGTTACTGGACCAGGTTCAGGAGTACACAGCTGTCTTTCAGCCCTGAGCGCAGGCACAGTCAGCAACTCACAGCTACATATTTGAACCAATTTATTAGACCGATCCAGCTGCAAAAACTCAAACCAGGCACTGCATGTGTTTGAGTCAAATCAAACCCTTCTGGAAAATCGATCAAATGATTTGGGGGAAAACAGCTTGCACAAGAACAGCATGAACTGGGTTTGAAATAATGCACTGTCTTTCACTGTAATTATGCTTCAAAAAGAATTTAACAATAGTAGCACCAAAAGCAGTCAAAACCACACAAATAGCCGATCAAAACCAGTGAAGATGAATGCATCTGAAGTGATGCTGGTTAAATGAACAACCCTTTGAGGAGAAGCCTCTGTACACCCCGAGCTTGGGACCCTCCCAAAAAGAACAGCCACATTGTCCTCTGTTTCTTTCTGGAGCTTTGGGAGTGCTGATTTATCATCATGATGTGCATTATTATTAAAGAGCCTGCTTCACTGGTTTCACACAATACACTGTATATAATTACGATTATTGGCTTTGTCTACCAGATAACACGGAGTGAAAGGCTTATATTGAAGTGTCAATTTCACAGGCTGGACAAATTTAATATAGGCTAGATATCAGTTTACACATAAAGATTCTCATATACTGTAGACAGAGATTTTCTGATGGTAAGGAAGTCTATATCTGTCATAAATAAGTAAAACATCTTTTCCAGCAGGATATATTGGGGAATGAATGCTGCATAGGCATATGGCAAACATAAAAGAGTCAGATTTGTGTTATTGACAGGAGTGAATGACCTAGCCACATTGCAGATATTGAAAACCACAAGTTATATGTATGGAAATGATTTTTTTTTCATCTGCTCATACCTGAGGATGGCAAAGCAACTTATGAAATCCAATCTCTGTTTCCCTGTCCTCCATATTAGTGTCGTCTGACTGACACCCACCCTGATGAATAAAAACAGCGTTAGAAACAGCCTTCGGCACAGTGATTAATTTGCTACATTTGCATGGCTGATGGATGGACTCATTTGTGGCAGCGAAAAGACTTGGCAGGACCACTGTTAATTAAACACACACAGCACCTCCTGATCACACCCTATCCTCACCTCTAGCCCCCCCCCACACACACACACACACACACACACACACACACACACACACACACACACACACACACACACACACACACACACACACACACACACACACACACACACACACACACACACACACACACACTACCCTTCAGCTCATAAGAGTTTACCTTGCAGTTTGTATTTGACTTCCTGCTCCAGGAGAGGGAAGGGGAGAAGGGTAGGAAATAAAAGAAGAATGGAGGGGGATGGGGTTGGAGAAAATTGGGAAGCATTATTAGGTCAACACAAAGCTAATCTCTCTCTCTAAACATGACGGGGATTTGGGAAATGGGATCCTCGGACCGGTTCTATGAGGAACAGATGTTTGTGATACCGTCAGTGACCCTCCACAAACATGAAGGGGGACTTCACCCCTCACTGGGCACAACTGTGGACAGGCAGATAGGCAGGCAGCCCATGAGAGACAGAAACAGAAGTTGAGAGGGGAGAGAGAGAGAGAGAGAGAGAGAGAGAGAGAGAGAGAGAGAGAGGGGGGAACAAAAAAGGAAGTCAGAATGAAGGAAAGAAACCAAAGAGAGATGAAAGTGAGGAAAGGAGGAAGGAAACAATGAGAAAGATGGAGTGAATGAATGAAAGAGTGAAGGAAGGAAGAAATGGTGGAAGGAGATTGGGTTTGGGTTTGCACCAATAACTCAAGCAGCACTCTAATTGGCCCATGCCCTCAGGGCGAGGCCATGAGACTTTAGGAGACAGGAAGTGACCCGATGTAAAAACAAACATTGTAATTGGATCAAACCAAGGTGCCCCCCTTTTGATCCAGTCTAATCAAATCTTGCAGACAAAATTGGATGGACCTCATGACACCCCTGTAGCGAGAGGAAGTGTTGCGTTTCATTCGCATCAGCCGCGACATGGCTAATCGCTAACAACTCAGCTAACAGAGCAAAGGGAACACATTAGCCTACATGGGGGGCTGAATCTGAAAGCAGCGGCACAGACAGACACCGACCGACAAAAATACAACAACAAACAAAAACTGACTTGTTTAGACAAAATGATGTATTTTCCCCTTGAATGACTCAAAGTTAGCAACTGGATCTACTTCAACAGCTCAGAAAAAGAAAGAAAAAAAAACCTTCACAAAACTTGTGTCTTGACATGGGAGAATAGGAGTGCCAACAGTGAACCCCATTCATTCCTCTCTCTCCCCCCCAGTCTGTATGACACAATCGCCTTAACCCATTCTCACACCAGCTTTCTGCATACGTAGCCTACAGTAGAGTAGCGCTCTGAACCCCCACTCCTAATCTGATCCGTCACTGGAATAACTGTGCATTTTGCAAGGCCCATTTAACAAGAACAAGGCAAATGTTATGCAGTCCTGGCCGAGACACAGAGAATAAATTAATACATCTAAACGCATCAAAGGCAAGGGGGAGCCGCTCTCAGTGGCCTACTGTTTTGGGGACAGATTGTGCAAACTGCCTCGGGAAGGCTTACTTAGCCAGACTCTTATGATTTACCAAGCAAGCCCCTCCTTTCTCCGTGTGTTATGTCATACCTGCTCCCAGATTTATCTGGTGTGGAAACATCAGGGTCAGGTCTCCCAGCATGCCCTTTAACCAGTTCAAAACCAGCCTTTCTAACGGGAGGAGGAGCGTTTTGTTATTGTGGAGGGAGCTGATGCATTCACAAGGCATGACACAAGAAGGAGCTGCAGCGTCCCACAGAGATAATAGGTTCCTGTCCTGCCCCTCTGGGGCGGTTTCTTTTTTGTGGGTTGTTTGTTTGTCACCTCCAGAACATCGATTCAACGTCTGGCCAACAAAACATGTGCAGCCATTTGAAGCAAAGCGTGCTTTTAGGTATGACACAGAGGATAAAGCTTTCTTCTGTTCACAGACACTTTGTTCACGCAATTTTAAGCATGGAAAATCCATATAAATGGCTTTTCAGGAACAGTTGTTCTACTGTGAGTGTTGTCATCACCTCCTCAACCAGGCCTGTCTTTGGCTCCAGTCACTGTGCTGTGGGTTTAGGATTCTCCACAGTGCCACCAGATGCTGCCTTTCATGTAGGTGACACCAAAGGTAGCCTAGAGCGGGTCCCCAGTAACAGAGAAGAGAGGAGAACCACACTGGCCCTGGACAGGGTACTGGATAATGGCCTTAAACTTAAAAATATCACTGTTCAAGGCTGGGAAAAGATTGATTCAGGCTAATGATTAGACATATGATTGGAATTATTGAACAATGTACTGTAACTCAACCGTGTTTTAATAGGAAAGCCCCCACTTCTACTGGGTAATATGGATTCTGTATGAAATAGCTGCCCAGCAAGCATCACTATAACATAAAATGTATAGGCCTAGTCTTACCGCGATTGATAGACCCTTAAGTACGATGACTACAACCAATCAGAGCAACAAGCTGATTTAAATAACGTTAACGCAACGCCAACGACTTCCTGGCCACAGTTGTGATTGGCTAACACCATAATGTCTGCATACAACCTAGAGCGTTATGATTGGCTAAACACCACCAATGTCTGAGTACAACCTATGGCTCATGGCTAGACGTACACGCTGAACAAATCAATTTGCTACCGTTAGGGTACATCTAGGCTAGTTCAGCCTGGCAATGCTAGGCCAAAAGAACAAGAAGAGCATTTGAATGTGTGACTGTAGAGGGAGAATGATTGACAGTGGGCCATTAAACGAGAAGCTTCTCAAGAATGAGGACGTGGACAAACATGGAGCCGCATTGGTTTCTGGTTAGTGCTGGAGCCATTTGAGGATGAAAGGCACTTTCCACCCGAGAGAAGAGGAAAAAACAAGCCTGAGAACGTAATAGATACTTATCGTTCCTTTTTTATGTCAATTCATTTTCTCGTTAGAATAGAGGCAGGCCATAGCCGCATTGCCACAGTGCCACAACACGATAGCAAAGCTAAACACATCAGTGAGCCGGCAAACATGAATTAAAGGGCCGCCTTTGCGCTTTGATGTGGGAGTGGGTGTCACAGTTGGGCGAGCCTGCAGCACTGCATGTGATGGGACTTTTATTTTGGTGCTGTCATGTTTAATACAGTTGTACAGCCCGCAGTGTTCGGTGACAAGAAAATGATCCGTGGCATGATCATGCACACTCAAACACAAACACACACACACACACACACGCACACACGCACACACACACACACACACACACACACACACACACACACACACACATACAGAGTGGCCATTGTATTGTGTAACTAGGAGCAAAGGAACAACTTTTCCTTTTTCGCAAGTGGCGTGCCAAGATCCATTTGTCAGTGCTGCTGTTCACTTCTACCCTTTTGCTGTTAACCGGAGTCAAAGGCAGACTTTGACTGGCTGGGAGGCCACCAATGCCAAGAGATCAGAGCTATCTTTGCAATCCAGAGGTGCATAATTTACCATCATACTGTCACTTTAAATAACCACCACCGATATTTAACGGAGACTCGACAGTAAATTTCGGAAGTGTGCTGAAGCACGCCTTTCATTCTTTTCATTGTATTCATAAAAAACGCCTTTTTATTTATTTATTTATTTTTTGAAAAGAACGGGAATTCCATTATTTCTGTTGCCTGCAATAAAGAGCCTTGCAGATGGATGGCATATTTAGCGGAGCTGAAGTCAGTTTCCAAGGCAGGCAGTTCAAGGACGGAGGAGTCTAGTGAAAGACCACTCAGGGCAGCTCTCACCATGAGGCTGGTAATTAGGGTGCAGCCCTGCTCCACTCCGCATTGTCAGGGGACACTGCAGACAGCTTTTCAAATACTGTGTATTGGCTTCTTTTAGAATATGTGTGTGTGTGTGTGTGTGTGTGTATGTGTGTGTGTGTGTGTGTGTGTGTGTGCGTGTGTGCACATACATACACACAGACTGAGTCATGCACTTTTCATTTCAGATCTGAAAAAAAGGCTATTGATTTTGCCTCACATATAAATACACACACACACACACACACACACACACACACACACACACACACACACACACACACACACACACACACACACACACACACACACACCATTCATACACTATATTGAAAACAACAAAAGGAAGGCAAGGGCAATGTTTTCAGACTTAGCCAAAAGCCTCACATCTGCACTGACTGAATTATGAATGCGTGTTTGGCTGCAGCCCATAGCACTAAACAGAGCACAGAACTCATCCTGCATTCCCTCCAACTCTCATCATCGTCGTCTTTGGAGTCAGAAAATCATTTTGGCAAGGGGGGGAAGAAGACAGTAGATAAATATCACATTTAGCATTAGACGAGATATCACATCTATATTCATAAGCTTTATCAATATTTAACAAGCCTGCTAAAAAGCTATTAGAGATGACATAGACTGTTAGCCCTCCTGCTTAGTTCCTGCTTGTGTATCCTCTTCCTTGCTGGCCTTTTTAATTGAGTATAAATTCTCCCTTTCTACCTTTGTTCACTTCCATGGTCAGGCGATGAAGGAGGAACAATGGTGATTTATATTCACAGAAGCCCTTGCTATAGCCTCGCCATTAATTAATAGCTTTCTCACAGATGCCATGGTTAGAAGGCGGACCAACGGGCCCTCAGGCTAGCACCAAGTTCACCTTGGTGGTCGCTGCCATTTGTGTGTTCTTGTTTAAATTAGCCAACTCCACACGCCGATGGCTCTTTCAACAAAGAGGGCGCAAAGATGTCAGGAAGCATTAGCCTACTTGGGACCGCTGGTGGAATTAGCTTGTCAGAAGTTTTGACACCCATTATTTGTTCTTTGAGATGCTAGTCAGGGTGTTTTTTTTTCTTTCTTTTTTTTTCCAGGAGACTTTGCCTGGAGGCAGTGGCTAAGCTGCTTGAATGAAAAATGAACCACAAGACCAAATAGTAAATAGCTATATATCTTGCCATGACATTACCTTAAGTTATGTTGCTTCATTTTCCAAATATTTATGCAGATATTGTTATATATTTTGTGCTTTTGTCAAACAACTTTTAAAAATCATATATTTTCCCAGTGTAACAGGTTACACACCAGGGGAAAAGAAAGACAGAGAAAGATTGTGAATGGAGAAAGCCTCTAAGAAGACCTGACCCCCGACTGACACTACAGGTCGATTCCAGCATGTGTGAGAATGAGGTCACAGCCTGGCATACATTTGTCACATGACCACCCTCTCCGAAAACATCAAATCCAGCCTGGCACGGAGCGTGGGAGGCACAATGGCACAATATCCCAGTAGAAACAACAAGAAAGTGGAAATAGGTTCCCAAGCTTAAGCGGCTTGTGAGAGAGAAAGAGGCTGCTCAGACCACTGTTGTTTTCTCGTTTGATTACCATTTTACTCTATCATTGTCCAACCACATCTGTGTGTTTTATGCAATCAGGAACACAAACAAAAATACAAATTTTACGACGTGTAACATCCCAAATGGGTTTCTTAGTTTTTGTAAGAGAGCACTCTCTGTGTTCAAAGAGGCCAAGAGATAATAGAAGCTTTGTTTCCTATTTTTGGTAGTGGTTGTTGTGTTGCGTGACTGTGCAAGTTCAGTTCCAGTGAATTCTGGTGGATGATCATGTCCTTTGGCCATGCGGACACAAAAAAATATTCAAATTCTTAAAACTACATGAGACATATACACAACCCGGAGGCTAGTTCACTAATGTCAGGACGGCTGATTCTCTCTCTCTCTCTCACACACACTCCCTATCTCACACAAACACACACATACACACAGTCCAAAAGAGACAGGCAAGAGAAAGAGATAGAACAACCAGAGAACATAACCTTTGTAAAACCAAAAGACATACAGCTTAACCAGAAAACAATACCTGAGGCAAAAATAACACACACACACACACACACACACACACACACACACACACACACACACACACACACACACACACACACACACACACACACACATCTGTGGGCAGCTCTGCCAAGCAGTTCTCCAGCACCTCCTTACTGTCAGTCTCAGCACCATTAAGAGTATTAATGGTTGGGTAACGGCGTTCCTCTCAGAATACAAATTACCCCCGGGGGCAACCCCCCCGGTCCCGCTCTCAAAGGTCCCCTTCAGATGCACTCGACCTGAAAGAGAAACCCTGACCAGGCCGACACGCTCCCAACTACATCCAGCTGCCAAGCGGAGCCCGACGGGACGGGAACGGCCCAGCCCTGCCCGTAATCGACTGTGCAGCTTAACAGGGGCCTGGCTAGGACCATGGCGAAGGCCCCAGGAGTTTCCACTGGATCGCGGTCAACACAAGCAATCAGAGGAATAACACAGGGACATCTTGAAGCGTGCACGCGCTGAAAGGTTTACAGCCTGTCAACCGCAGATCCCCTTCGCCACGCTTAACAGAGCTTAACAGAACTAATGTCCACAAAGATAGGAGTGGTCAAAAGTGGTCCTTGTTGACCAGGTGTGGCAGTATTTGCGGCTAACAAACGTAGCAGCAGAATGTGTTTGCATAGCTAAAATCTGACTGGAAATACAGTAAACCTACAGTATTTACGGTTGTGTGGCTTTTGTGTAAGTGAGTCTGGCTCCAAGCTTCTGCATATTGATCTTTCCAATTACTCAGCCATCTAAATGAAGATGTGTGGCCATATGCTCCCCCATCAAGGGCGGCAAACCACAAATACTCCCAGACACATTTTAAGGCCTCATGTAGCCACAGTGATCTACTGTAAACGTGAACTTTTGAACGTGAGAACGAGCTCTAGGCCTCTTCTCCCCTTTGCCTTATACCCATTAAAGCAGCAGCAACATCTAGCAGTCCATAAATTACAGTAATGGTAAAAGCAGCCACCTAAAAATACCAAAAATAGCAAAAAGTCACTGCCTGTAAATCACATACTTCCCGTTTCTTTGGCTAAACAGGGCAAATGGACCTTCTGACCACATGAGCTTACAGCTCCTTTATCTGTGGTAACGTGGCAAAGCCTCAATGTCAAACAGCAATCATCGCGGCATGGTGCCGTTGGGGCAGCACCGAGGACCACTGATGGTTTGTTTGTGTGGTGGTGATGGCAGTGTGGTGTTGAGGATGTCAACATTTCCACCCATGCTTAGAAATGAATCCCAGGCTGTTTTAGGAGAGAGAGTGAGAGAGACAGAGAAAGAGAGAGAGAGAGAGGGCGGGAATAAACACATTTCCCTGCATCGGCCACCAAGGAATAAAGACTAGCCTACATCTTAATTTCCCTCATGAACTGACAGCGATGTGATTTAACTCATTTAATAATTCAATTTAGAAGATAAGAATTATGTCATGTTGGATAGACCTGTCCCTATTAGCTCTTAAGTTGGTCCTGACTATAACCACAAGAAACAGACAAATCATCACAGAACTTTACACCCTAATAGTAACATTGGTATTATATCATTATAAGAACTGTTATACAATTGTAATAAAAACACTTGTGTAGACCAAGACACTTTGGAGTTCATGCTACTAAAATTCTCCCAAACAAGCATGGAAAGCATTTCTATTGCTGAATCTTTCTCCTGAATCTCTGTTCTCTTCTTCTGTATAAGGTTAGAGCTGGTGCCGTTGCCTGGTAACATCCCACCGGCCCCTGGCTAACCTCGCCGCCACCCCATCCATCCGTCTACCGTTGTCTGCTGTTTTTCATCCTCCGAAATTTGTTTGCAATTAAAGTGCACTCTACAATCTCTATGTCTGCCAGCGAAAAAGAATGGTGTGCCTTTGTTTCGGGCAGCAGCATGCTGATGACTTTGAACCAAGGCTGTAGGTGATTGTGTAAAGGCTCCAACTGCCTTTGACAATGGCAAACTGACTAGTCTGTTGCATGGTCTAATCTATTTGTCTATTCAAAGTGATAGTTAAAGGTACCCTAAGCAATTCTGGATATCTTTATTGTCATGTCTCTACTATATATCAATGCAAATACTCAATGGTTCTTTCCATTCCTCTGGCTGGAACAGTTTTGTTGAGTCTGGTGCACAGGCTTGGTCCAATTTGTTTGTGTTTCCGGGGTCTAAGATCAGGCAGGGAATGGAGAACTAGAGGATCATGGGGAGTCATTCTCTGAATGTGACAAAGAAATTATGGGATAGCTTTGAAAAATTGACAGTAACTTCAACCATGTATCATAGTTTTTTATAATATTGGACTCAAGTTATGGGCCTAAAAGCTGAGCTATACAAGCCTAAGCCAGGCAAACACTCTTATCACTAATTCCCACGCTCTCTTTTCTTTGTGTCAACTCAGGGCCATCTCCATCTGCACATATTGTAGGTTACTACACAAGCATGCACTTCATAATGCTATTTCCTCCTCACATAAATTAGTTTTACGCTAGCTTTTTTTAGAGCACTGTAATTCTAACAGTAACTTATCTAGTCTGTGGACAAACATTCAAGCAAGAATTTTAAAGTTGCTTACATGACGAGCTCTGGTGAAAAATATTACGTTGTAAAATATTCTGTTCAAGGAATGACATCAAAATAATGAAAAGGCAAAGACAAAATGAATGTCAAATTGTTTTTATATAGACTAAACACAGTGGCAGCATAGTAACAATATCCAGTTAAGAAATTAGGCCTGTAGGCCTACAGTACAGTACAACCTGGGCAAAAGGAGCAACCTCAAAAATGTGCTTCATCTTTGGATTCAACATAATACATCTTAGCTCAGCTGCACTGAATATCATTCGGACAAGTTTGTATATATAACTAAGCAGGCTACAGTCTGCCACCTTAATGTACTGTGTTGTTCAGAGACCACCGGCAGCAAGAACTTGAAGGGAGCCTTTTGCATTCATCCCCCCAGCTCAATTCATAATGTCAGACATCTCCAGTTACTTCCCTGCATTGCTCCATAAACAGCAATCATCTGAAATTTCAGCACTCTCTCAATAACCTCAACGAGTGTTTATGCTGCATGACATGTCTCTCGCACTGTTTCGCCTCAAATTCTCCTACGGTCCGTGCTTTTCGTGCCTCAACCTTCGCCTTAATCACCACAATTAAATAGCCACGTCTCTCCAAAAATAACTTTGTAACGTTCGGCTTGTCTCTCCAGGCCAGATCAAACATACAACATCTGTAGCGAGGCTGTTGATAGCTGGGTATTAGAGCCTGAAAGCGAGAGATGGGTGGATGGACGTCATTACGGCTTAGCTGTTTAAAGACTCGCTCAAATAACAGAGGCTGTCAGGGCACCGAGGCGACTGTGACTCGTGACACCACAGCGACCACTTCAGACGGCAGAGGCCTCTCGCCCCAATGGGGGGCAGCTGTCTGTGGATGGCCTCTCTCATGTGGAGGAGCAGATCCCTCATTACAGACGCATGCGAAAACAAACAGCACCAAAAACACACACATCTTTCAATAATGTCCACCATGGGAAAAGAAGTTCTCTTCTTTTAATACGCTGAAAGGGGCATTCGATTTAGATGGTAAATCTAACTAAGATGTAGTTTCTTAGTGGCAAAAAAACCCTGTCAAATGCTTTTTATTGACTCTTATTTAGCCTAGTTGTAAAACAGGTCGAGGCAAACATTCAAATACTTGTCCTCCAAGCCTTAATTCCACTTCATGGAAAATTTTTGCATCTGCCCTGGCCATTTAAGGTCAGAGACAGTTTATATAACTCTCATCATGCATTTTTAAGCAAATACCTCCTGAGTATATCTATTTAAATACAAACCCAGTGACTGCACCTGACATCAGGTCATTCTCAACTGTCTACTAGGTCAACAGCTGAATGAACTAGTTTCAGTGCAGTGTGGAGGTGCTTGCTTTCAGGCACTACCTTTGGCCAAATCAGGACTGAGTGAGAGCTGTGCTAATTCCCTTCTTCATCATGGTGAACAGCTAGCGATCAGGGGCTAGCGATCAGGGGCTAGCATTCAGCAGCGGGACGAGGCAATGAAAACCAGATCCACCGCAGGAATGCTGCTTCTTGGCAGTGAGACACATAAAATACATTCCTCTGAAATCACTTCAGTCGGAGCTTCAGAATCTATATAAATATCAAGAAAATATTTCACTAGCGTGTTCAACTTTTTAAAAAGGCCCATGATCAACTCTCTTTGGTTTTTCTTTCTCTCCTTCTTAGTTGGAATTATACGTTTCTCTCATTGAAGTTAGTAAAAAATTACTCTCTGATTGGAGAGGTTTCATATTTCCTTCTGCTACAGAGGGCATAACATGAGTCAGACTGACGCCATGCAAGTTTGAGGGGGCCTGCACTTAGTAATAGCTTTAATTATTTATCAAAACACCCCAAAATAACCAAAGAATGGGTTATTGTTCTCACCGAGAGGGGAGAAAGAGAGAGAGAGAGAGAGAGAGAGAGAGAGAGAGAGAGAGAGAGAGAGATGAAAAGAGAGGGGAAAAAACAACACGTTTCACATCTACCTAGAGAGTTCTGTGCATTACACATTCATGTTATTTTGAAAAGCCTGGATAGAAAGGGGTGGGGGTTGGGGGGTTGGGTTATGAGTGGTGGTGGCGGCAGAACGGATTTGTGCTCTGAGGCCAGAGCCTCTGTCTCTCACCTCCTCCAAGCACATCACACAGAGCAGCACACTCACTGAACTCACTCACTCTCTCTCTCTCTCACCCTCTTTCTCCAGCTCATCTTGTCTTCCTGTCTCTCCTCCTCTTCACTCTTTTCCCCAGTTTCATCACTTCTTCCTGTAAAAGACAACAGGAGTATGTTTATCTGAATGAAACCGAATGTAATACAGTGCAATCACTGCAAAAGCTGATACAACAGATGTGCACTCTTTCGCATTTCTCCATGCTTTTCTTTTCTGTGTAAAAAAGGATAATTCTGAGTGAATATTGCGGAGATGGTGTTCAGATGGCATGATGAGCGTCCTTGGTTTGAGGCAGACGGCTGGCGCACTGAAGGAGGCTTTCTCTCCCCTGTGGGAAATCTGAAGTGCAAATGAAGTAAGGTCACAGGTCCTCTCCCCTGCTAGCTAGTTTGGCTGAATCCACAAACAAATAAGCGAAAGAAAGGAACCTTTCTCCTCTTCAACAATTCTCTGGACAGTTTACAAAAGTATGTGAGTAGACAACAAAAATAACAGCACAGGTTGTCCAGCATATTAATGAAGCCAAACACACCATATTTGAATTATGTTCTATTTATGTTATTTATTACACCTTCCATTATTTGCATTTCCTCCAGATTTGGTGATTTGGTAGCATGCGAGTTTGTTCCATGCTAACAGTGTGTTTTTCTCTGGAAGCTTCTCAAGGGCTTTACTTCTGACCTGGGTGAGAGCGCCACAGGCTAGGCCTGAGGACTCGTCGGGCTTCTGCGTCAGCAACTGGTAGTCAAATTCTCCCCGAGATGCTTGTGTTCTGATAAGGCACGTTTCATTCCCCTGCGAGTCTACGCAGTCTGCTTATTTTCCCCCTCCATGTATTTTGCTCACTGATTTGCATTATTTAAGAATAGCCTCTGCCCTTCTCTTGTTTCTCTCCCCATTTCTCTCTCTCTCTCTCTCTCTCTCTCTCTCTCTCTCTCTCTCTCTCTCTATCTTTCTCTCTCCCTCTTCATATTCATCTCCAGCAGCCTCAAGCTCTTACCGAATGCCGTGCTTGTAAATAAGTCATCTTCCTGTTTGGGAGGCAGAGAAAAACAGCATGCTGCTATCAATCAAATAGTTGCTGGTTGCGCCTCTCTCCTGTGTGTGTACAGATTTATTTATGCTCTGTGTATTCATACAGTAGGCCATCCTCAATACACAGCCCCTCCTCCTCCTCCTCTCCTCACCACTCGTTTAAGAAAACCTGGCAGCTTCTGTCCATTCACACTCGGGCCTGTATAAAGCATGTGTCTGAGTATATGTATGTGAGTGTGTATTTGTGTGTGAGCATATATGTGAGTGTGTGTGTGTGTGTGTGTGTGTGTGTGTATGGATGAGGGGTCGCTTGTGTCAGTGAATTAGACATGGGAGCGCCGACGTCCGTCTGTTGAGTGTCACCTTTGTGCAGATGGAGGAGGCCACCCCTCTCGTCACCTCCAGCGGCCCAGGAGGTTACTACTCTCTGGGCCTGGCATAAAGAGCTCTTTGTGCGTGTGTGTGTGTGTGTGTGTGTGTGTGTATGTGGAGGCCTGGAGCTCTCTCTACAGCTGCAGAAAACAGCTGCCCCGCTCACTGGGCCCGGGGATCAGGGCTGCAAGGGAAATCGAGGAGCTGAGAGATGTGGAGGTGGTGGATGTTTGTATATGTGTGTGTGTGTGTATGTGTGGACCGGGTGTGTACTTATATTGCTGCATTGTATGGGTCTGTGTATGTTTGTGTGTGGTGAGAGAGAGACTGTGTAACTTAAGTCTACTGTATAAGTGTGAGAAACATGTGGACGAGGGTGCTGAGTTTCTGAGGTTTGGGGTGTGACGTGTGGATGTATATACAGTACTGTACATGTGTGTGAGTGAGTGAGGTGGAAAATGTGAAAGTAGGAAAATACAGTACATGTAGGTCTCTGGTACAGTATGTCTACAAATATACAATTTTTATGGGTGATTGTGTTTTTCTTCTCTCTCTCTCTCTCTCTCTCTCTCTCTCTCTCTCTCTCTCTCTCTCTCTCTCTCTCTCTCTCTTTGTGTGTGTGTGTGTGTGTGTGTGTGTGTGTGTGTGTGTGTTTGCGTATTCTAATCAAAGAGAAACTGTCTTACTTGGGTGTTTTGTGTGAGAGATTATTTTGTAGTCCTGTGTATGTGTGTTTGTGTGCCACAAGCCTGGGAAAAAGTTTGTGTGTCTAAGTGAATGACGTCTTCGAGAACTATAAAATTAGCATGGTGAGCCTGAAAGTAATGTGAATGCATTGTGTGCATGTGTGTGTGTGTGTGTGTGTGTGTGTGTGTGTGTGTGTGTGTGTGTGTGTGTGTGTGTGTGTGTGTGTGTGAGGGATGGTGCAGGGTGTAAATGCGTTCCTGCTTCCTCTCTGTTGTATGGGCCTGCTGTTCGTCTCTGTCCTCCCCTTTTTTCGCTGACAGAGAGAATCCTGTCAGGAGAGGAGCGGGAACAAGCTGCAAGATGCACACACACACACACACACACACACACACACACACACACACACACACACACACACACACATCCTCACAAACACTGATAAACACACACATGCATACACACACACACACACACACACACACACACACACACACACACACACACACACACACACACACACACACACACACACACACACACACACACACACACACATTCACTTTCTCCACACACTTCCTCCAGACAACGGGCCATTCTGAGGGAGGGTGAGGAGGCCGTGGAAGTCTGTGGCCTGCGCGGATGCAGAGCAGACATCCCCATTGTCTCCCATGCGACTACGGGAACAAGCGCGGATTATTGGGGGGGGGGGGATGCTCGCCGTTGTGTTTGTGTAGGCCCTTCTCCCAGCAACACGGACACGGTCACTCATTGTCCACTTTCCCCCCTCGGTAATCTCCGTGGCATGACTGCCTGTGCGAATCTACACGTGCTTATATAAATGGCTTGTGTGTTTGTTTGGATGGGCTTGTGTTGTCCTTACAAACACAGAGGATTTGGTGGGATTTCTCGGACTGAATCCAAAAACAAGACCAGCTTATCATCAACTATGACAACAACAAGAAAAAAAACACACGAATGAAGGAAACAAAAAAAACGCAAACAAAATAAAAGTCTCCCAGTAGGGCCCCCTTTTGCATGAAATCAATCCCATTTACATGCGACATGCTGCAATCCCTCGTCCCACAGGGTCCCATAGTGTCCCAGAATTTATTTGGAGGTGGGAGCTACTGGCTTTGGAGCCCCCTCGAGTGAACGGATTATTGATAATGGGCCGGAAAGAATGGCATTACACTAGGTCATCCTCACGCACACACACACACACACACACACACACACACACACACACACACACACACACACACACACACACACACACAAACAACTCTCTCATTGACATGCAAGGACAAATCTTGCATACGGAATGCCTGAGCCTTGGTCAGGATTTAGTATTCAGTGGAAAGGCATGGCTGTTATCTCTGACTTGCTGAGCCAGGATGCACTACTCATCCATCATGGGAGTGGAGAGAGGGAAAGAGAGAGAGAGAGAGAGAGAGAGAGAGAGAGAGAGAGAGAGAGAGAGAGAGAGAGAGAGAGAGAGGAAGAGAGAGAGGATGCCTGTGTGTATGTGTGTGTGTGTGTATGAACAAGTAAAGCAGGTGAGAACAAAAGAGGTAGGAAGCAAGAGAGAGAACGAACGAAGGGAACAGAAGCGAGAGAATGTGTGAAAAGAAAGGAAGGTAGAGAGACTGTTGTGGAGAGCTGAGGGGAGAAAGAGAGAACATTGGAATATGGAGAGAACAGTAACATGGAATATTGGGGAGATGGACGAATCTGTGTCAGATGGGAATGAGAGCCTTTGTAAAGTAGAGAGAACATGAAAAAGAGTTAGAAAATAAAAGGGAGGGATGGAGTGATTGTGTAAAGAGGAAGGGGAGTGAAAGTAAGGGAGATTGAGGAAAAAAAGACTTGACAGAGAGAGGGAGAGGAAGGGAGAGAGAGAGAGAGGAGGAGACGGAATGGACAAGGGAGAGTGAGAGCAAGCTTGGATGAGAGTGAAAGTGAGTGAGGGAGAGCGAGAGAGGGAGGGAGGGAGAGAGGGATGGAGAGAGACAGAGAAAAAGGGAGCCGAGCTGAGACAAGGACTGATTTACATAAACACATACAGACAACCTCCATCTGTGGCACTCCCCTGTCTGCCAAGCCTCACACTTCATAATGAACCGCAGGCGCACAGAGCGTTAGCCAGCGAGCTCGCAAAAAGTGCCGCCGCTCTCGCATCGCTTGTACATCTCTGGAGGAGAGAGAGAGAGAGAGAGAGAGAGAGAGAGAGAGGGAAAAAGAGAGAGAGAGAAAGAGAGGGGGAATGGAAAGAGGCAAGACAAAAGCATTAGTTCACGCATCTGATGACATGTTGTCCTCTAATGCCCTGAATGAGATAAACAAGAGATGGGGTGGAGTTGGGTGGTGTAGGGGTAGGGGTGGTGTAGGGCGAGGGGGAGGGAGGGAGTGAGTGAGGTAGGCTGAAACAATACTGTACTTGAAAAGAGTGCTGCTAAACGAAGGGTGTGGTTTGGTGGTCCACGGATGGAGCCGAGCTGGAAAGAATCCAGACATTCGGGCTGCCCTGCTGAGAAGATCCGCGCCAGCGCTCAATTAAAATGGCGAACCAAATCATCAGCAACACCCCCCTAGTCAAACACACACACACATACACACCCATTAACACAAACTCACTCCCCCACCCTCAAGCCAAACACGCTACAACCCCCCCCCCCCCCAACCTAAGACACCAATTAACAGGCGTCAGGGGCTTAGAGCAGCCCACCCCAGACATGGGGGGGCAGGAGCTGTCGCGTGTGTCCAAACAAATGTTTGCAAATGAGCCGCTATCCCTAATCGCTCTATTAATAAGAGCTGTCTCATCAGCACTCACAGCCCTTTACCCAACAACACCCCCCCCCCCCATCCCACTCCTACACACACACACACACACATACACATCATAATTCATCTATTACATCCACTGCCCAAAACAGACACACACACACACACACACTCCATCATAAGTGACCCAGAACACCCCCCTCCCCAAAACACACACACTTACATCAGAAGACACACAGACTTCATCCAAGACTTTGCTGGCCAAGTGCTGGAAGAGGAGTCCACCATGTGTTTCCAGATGATTCATTGGAAGTGTGAGAGTGGAGGGCCAAGGAGGACATCAACTATGCACATCTAATTGGCCATTGAGATTCATTAGGAAGACTCTGGTCTCCCTTAACTTTGATAATTCACAGATAAAATCTGTCAATCAGCAATCTAGAGGAAAGTAGAAACACACACACACACACACACTCTCTGTCACTTTCTCTCTCACACACACACATGCACACACACACACACCGAAAGGTGAAGAATACTTAGTGAACAGAGGGTTGAAGTACGTCAGAGATAGCTGATCTAGTTACGGGACCGTTAAGTTCATTTCCGGGTTAAATCGAATCAGCCTGCATGAGAGCGTCTGTTGCGGCAGTGCCGTTTGTTGACCTCTGTTCACCTGCTAGAGAGAGAGAGAGAGAGAGAGAGAGAGAGAGAGATGCGAGAGCCAGACACACAGATGGCACTGTAAAACTAACCCGTGCATCCGGAAGGCCCCTCTTCTTCTCCACCACCTTCAAAGGCTACAAGAGTTCACCAGGCTTCAAAGGCCAGTGCGCTGCAGCCGACTCAAGACAGTCACACTCACAGACCTGAGAAGTGTGCAAGGATGGAGATATACTGTATCAATCACAACTCTATCAGCAAAGGGGTATCAAGAGGTTCTTCAAAGAATACTGTAACAAATTCTTGACAATGAAAAGTAAACAATTTGATCTTTGAGTTGTCTACTGATTAAGCTGATTATTGCTGCAAAATTCATTTTGTTGTTGTTGATGAGGAAAAGATTATAAACGTCTCAAAACTGAGTATACTACATACTGTACTGTGTGAAGGATTAAACTTCCCTGTGAATAAAGCGATTCCATAGTTAGACAGTTAACTGCACTGAGGCCTCCATGAATCAACATTAAACACTTATGCTTGACAGTAGCAGGTTCCTCTCACCCTTGCTTCACCCCTAGGAGCCGTTACCCCTCCGCAGATATCTCAGTCTCCTATGTTATATTCACGTGCTTGCATCAGATGTTAAGTGGCTTGAATATCTAAAATCTCCCCTCTCTCACTGTTGTCCAATTTGGATGGCCTACTTCTGCCTTCTGGATGTCAGATTGGCTCTAACAGCCTGCCTGAAACAGCAGTGACACATCTGCGTAAAGAAGTCTGTCCATTTTGACTTGTTTGTGAAAGACATGGGTTGCTGAGAATGTTTATAAATATGAATGTTAAGAAGGGCTGGTGAATCAATTATATATTCAATCTACCACACATGGACAAGGATAGCGGGAGAGATTTTAACAGGCGGGCACACACACACAAACACACACACACACACAGCTTTATTTATTCCAGTCGGGGTCTCGGAGGGTAGGCTTGAATATTTAAATGCAAAGAAATCTGCCCAGGCTCTTTAATTTAACACATTAGCATACTGGCACAACATTTCAATAAAGGCCTTTCTAATTTCAACACTTCACGTGTCAATCCTTTAACCGCTCCTGAGAAATTGCATTTTGATACGTTCATTTTGAGCAGTCCCTGGACGATGACTGCGGTGAAAATGGATTTTAACCAGCGAAAAAAAGAGAAGAGCAGAAATTTAAGCCCAGTATTGGAGAATGATCTCAGCGTGACCTTTTGCTTGATTAAATGCAAATGTGCTCAGTCAGGAAGACTACAGACAGTCATCCAAGGACTAGAAAAAAAAAGAAAAGAAATTCAAAAATTCTCCCTTCTCCCCTCAGCTTAGAAACGTGTCATGCAGTCACACCTAGTGCTGGAATCCGCAGGGTGTTGAAATTTTATGGGGCTTTTTAATTCATTATTGAACGAGCGCCAAAATCCCCGGAGTCTTGCTCTAGCAAATGCCACAGCTTCTGAGCGGGTGAGATAGTCCAGCACAGTTGTCTTTCGGCTGGCTGGGTCAACGGCAGTGATATGAGGGGTGGCTGTAGGTGGGATGAGTGTGTGTGAGCGTGTGTGTGTGTATTTCGGAGGGGGGTAGGGATCCTCCTTGCTGTGCTCTATCTGTGGCTCATTGCAAAGGAAGAGTGGTCAATGTTACGCTCCATTGCCCCCCACTTCCTGGCCTGAACATCTGCTTTTGATAAACAGCTGGACAGGCCTGGGACAAACGGAGGTTGAGGAGGGCTGTTTGTGTGTGTGTGAGAGAGAGAGAGGGGGAGAGGGAGCAGAGGGGTGGGGTTAAGCTGGCCCCAAACCTGCTCTTTAGAGAGAGTCTCTGTGATATCAGGCCAGAATTGTGTGTAACTCTTCACTTTAATTTCCGACCTCAACACATCCCTTCTTTTCCCTCTCCAATGCAGACAAGAGAGAGAGAGAGAGAGAGAGAGAGAGAGAGAGAGAGAGAGAGAGAGAGAGAGAGAGAGAGAGAGAGAGATCCTCCCTGATGGGCTGAGGTCATTGGAGGCCCATTACATCTAAGGCTTGTTAATGCATTTAAGATAATGTAATATTACTTTAATGTGGCACCACTGTTTTTAATCTTTCATTATGTAGCATACATTAATTCTATATGTGGACTATAATCATGTTAAGGGCTTTGAAGAAATATTTTCACAGTAGGGTGGTCCTAGCTCCATTAGATTTAAACTCAATAATACATAATCCACCAGAAGAGCGAGAATTTTATAATAGTATTTGCCACATTAATTATTGATTTAATATACTGTGTGAAAGAGGAAGCATACCATCCGCCTGACATCGTATAGCACAGCGAACAGGAGACAGCACCATGTGTAGGCTACATCTGTGTGTCTGTACATGAGTGCGTAGGCTACATCTGTGTGTGTGTGTGTGTGTGTATATGTGAGTGTGTGAAACACGGGAGCCTCCTGATCATTCTCACGTCGCACCATCTGGCTCGCTCAATCTCACACTCGCTCTTCATTTCCTTCTCTTTATCAGTGTGGCTTATCGCTCCAGTTATTCAGTTCTGCTGGCCCAGAGCGCAGCCTAGTCCTCCATTCCCCTGCCTGCCTGCCTGCCTTCTAGGGGGAGTGGCCCAATCCCACCCCTCCTCTCAGCAAGCATAGCAGGCCCCTTTTTGTTTGGACGGGCCTTCCGTCCTGCACCAGTTCAGTCCCAGCTATTTATTTCACTCTAGTAATCACAGTTTTGGTTCATTAACACAACCACGGCCCAGTGTTTTGGGTTCTTTCCCCCCTTTTTTTCTCGTTCATCCTTCTCTTTCTTTCTCTCTGTCTCACTTCCTCTTTCCCTCCCTCCCATCTGTGTGTGTGTATGTGTGTGTATTCGTGTGTGTGTGTGTGTGTTTCTTTATCTTGGCAGGCAGAGGCTGAGGGGAACAGGATGCTCATTAGACAGGCTTCATCAGTGCGGCCCGCTGCAAGGCAGCATCTGATAGGCCCTCCCTCAGGCCTGGGGCTCACGCTGGAGAGAGGGGTAGAGAGAGAGAGAGAGAGAGAGAGAGGGAGAGAGAGAGAAAGAGAGAGAGAGGGAGGGAGGAGAGGGAGAGCAGAGGGTGGTACTGGGTAAGAAGTTGCTGTACAGTACCATGGCTGAGAAGGAGAGAGGGGCAGAGTGGAAAGAACCACAGAGAGGCGCCTCTCGGCTCAGTTCTACAAACTCGAGTTAGCAGATCAATAATGATGAGGGAAGGAGGGTGCGGTGGGGAATATACTATCAAACAAATGAGGTTAAACGTGATCTTACAGCTCCTTGCTTCAGTCAATGACTTCAATGAATTAAATAATTAACCTTTTATCTCTAAGCTTTTACACCTTGTCCCTCATAAGCTATGACACAATGTCAAGTGAAGTAACAAACTGTACAGCAACGACTATAATGATGTAATATTGTCCGACCCCACTTACAACGAGCGCGTGCAAGTAGTCTCAGAGCACTAAACTGTGTTGTACCAACCCAGCTGCACTGTATTATGGGAGATTGAGTTTTGGGAGTATGAGGTTTGCTAAATGCTGCTTGCGTGATGTCCTTGAGTGTGTGAGTGTGAGTGTGTGTATGTGTGTGTGTGTGGAGGATTACGAGCAGACTGCGATTAAGGCACCTCCAATGGGACCTGAGACAGAGTTCTCCACTTTGGGGAGATTGGAGTTGAAGCATTACTTTAAGAGAGGACACACACACGCCTGATGTGAGCATGTATCTACCCAGGGAGACTGCAAAATCACACAGGCAAACACACAGTAGATAAAAGATTTATTAGTATAAAACATTTTTTTTTGGAAATCTCTCAAATAATTCACTCAAAACAAACACTCACCCTCTCTGGCAGCAGACAGATTTTAGAAACACGGGTCTCCTCGGAGCCGTGCTCTTGAGGCATAGCGGCGAAGATAAAACATAAATTAGTCAATAAAAAAAATAAAATCATTTCACCCGCCTAAGAGATGAGAATTTTTAAAAACCAGGCCCAAGAAAAATGGATTGGGTTATTTGAATTCTCTCCCTGGCCCCTGACTAGTGCTGGTAAATAAAATCTGAGGTCTCCATGGAGAAAGACAGTCAAGACACATGATTGGTGGAGAGGTTCTGGGTGTTCCTCTGTGGAACCGATGCAGCCTGCGGCCTGAGGGGGGCCCTCAGAGAGGACGTGTGCAAGGCAGCAGAGAGAGGTTTGTATTTTTGTTTGTGTGTGTGTGTGTGTGTGTGTGTAGAGGGCTGACATGGTGCCCCACCCTCCTCTGTCATGTGTTAGAAGATGTCGTTGGCAGAGGAGTCGGTGTCTGGCTCTGCCTCTATGGTGCTGATGCTGGCTGAGTTCTCATCTGCAGGGATGGAAGGAAGGTGGACAGACATCATCTTCAGGGCTCCGGTGTCCTGCTGCTGATCGTCTCGCTCTCCTGGATAAACACACACACACACACACACACACACACACACACACACACACACACACACTTGCTTTTAACAGGCTATCCCCCAACACAAAGATATTGATTAAACATACAAAAACAATCAATAAGGTTATATGGTATTTTCCTCATCATTCGTCTTGGCACTTCCTCTTATTTCTCCCCTCTCTCTTGATTGCAGTCTTCCTCTATCTCCTCATCTTTTCATTTCTCTTGCCCCCCTCACCTCCTCTTCTCCCTTCATCACAGCCACCCCTCTAGGCCCTGTTGAGATCTCATCACTCGTTCATTTCACGATTCTTTTTCTCCGTCCCTCTCTGAGGACCACATGTTCTGCTACCTCTTCCTTTTTTTCGCTGACCGCTTTTCCAGAGCCTTCTCTTTCCCATGCTCACACCATCCTCTCTGCCGATACCGAGAGCAAACCACACCTCTCTCTTTCATTCCCACTCTCTCCATCTCTCTTTCACCTCTATCCCTTCACCCCATCATTTTTTTCCTTTCTTTCACCCAGTGAAACCCTCAAGTCTTTTTGACCACTTCGATCACTCTTCCATCCTCTCTCCTTTTTCTCAGTCATCCTTTCCTCCCTCCCTCCATCCATCCATCCATCCATCCATCCATGTGCTGACCACATCTCTCTCTCTCTGCCTGTGAGTTCTAGTCTCTGGTATCTGTGTTTAGTGTGTGTGGAGGTTGTGCCAGAGCCCACAGCCACTTATGCAGGTCAATGGGGCGTGCAGCGGCGTCTGCGCTCCTGTGCTCCACCGCACCCCCATCACAGCAGGCAGGCAGGCAGGCAGGGCTCAGACCACCGCCTGCAAAAGCAATGTCTCTGTGTGTGTGTGTGTGTGTGTGTCCGAAACTGAGTATATATTTAAGTGAGTGAGGAAGAGAGTGTGTATGATGCAGAGAGGGGGGTGCATTTACACAGATGTGAACTGCTTGCTATCAAACACTAAAGACATGGATATACACACTACTTTTATGTATGACTTATGTACTGTAAAGTCTTTACTGTATGTGTGTATGTGAACACACATACACACAAATTTTGCTACCCTCACTGTTTTTGAATCTCTCTCAAAAAATGATGCAATGACATCATTCACCCTCCACCCAATTCTCCAACCCTGGCAGGATAGGATTTCATAGCATCCTTGAGGATGGTTAAAAAACACAGCAAGCTGGAGACCCACCCAGCGGAGCCAAGGGGGATCAGTAGAGTTCTCTACCCAGTGAAGGGGGACAGGGCCTGGGCTTGGGCCTGCCACTGAGGGCCTGGATGACGTGGGAGTCGCTGTGGGGGTCTAAGGGGGCTTAGAGGAAGAAAAGGGGGAGTCTCTGTCTGCCAGCCAGAGGAGTCTGAGCCATATGGGCCCGCAGCGCTCATGTGACACACACACACACACACACGCACACACACACACACGGCTGCTGCCATCCCGCATTCAGGAAGACAGCTCTCGCTCACAGATATGAGCCATGTTTGACACAGAGTCAAGATGACTTGTGGGCAACACGGGTGCAAACACATTCTTTCACTCTCTCTTACACACACACACACACACACACACACACACACACAATGTGTGCTTGCCAACAGTCACATACAAACACAAGAATCACACAAACACACACGGCAAACACATGAACACTCTCTTTCTCTCCCTCACACACACACACACACACACACACACACGCACGCACACACACACACACACACACACACACACACACACACACACACACACACACACACACACACACACACACACACACACACACCATAGCACAGTACAGCACATTGAATTGAGAATGAGAGAATGGAGAAGGAAGAGACAGAGGGTGAATGTGGCTCGCGAACACACATAAAAACCAACAGCATTTATCCCTGTTGAAAATGACTCTTCTCCCAGCTTGAGATGGAGAAAGAAAGAAAGAAAGAAAGTCTTTTGTCCTCTGCCAGTCTTGGCTAGAGACTTTTATGTAATGACAAACAATAAAAGCAAATAAAAGAGGGCTGTTATGCTTCAAATCTGAAACACACACACACACACACACACACACACACACACACACACACACACACACACACACACACACACACAGATGATTATGGTAACCGCTGGCATATTGAAAAATAAGAACAGGGACAGTCAGCATATACCTCAGGGCACACGCAAGATAGCCAGAGGACACAAATCTTGAGTCATTTTTCTTGCGTGTGCCAGTGTACATGTGTTTGTATGCATGGATGTGTGTATGTATGTGTGTGTGTTGTCTGTAAGCATGCATGCATGTGTGTGTGTGATTATGTGTGTGTGGGCAGGCATGGTATATGAGGAGGCTTGTTACTGCTGAGCAGATGGGCCTGGGTGGCCTCTGGTCTTCAGAGCGAAAGCTGCCCTCCGGCTGTCCAGCTCTACAGACTCACCACACACCACAAGCCCTCAGGCCACAGAGAGAGAGAGAGAGAGAGAGAGAGAGAGAGAGAGAGAGAGAGAGAGAGAGAGAGAGAGAGAGAGAGAGAGAGAGAGAGACATTGATGGGTATAGAGAAGAAAAAGAGGGAGAGAGAGAGAGAGAGAGAGAGAGAACATTGATGGGTATAGAGAAGAAAAAGAGGGAGAGAGAGAGAGAGAGAGAGAGAGAGAGAGAGCAAGAGGGAGGGAGGGAGAGAACATAGATGAGTATAGAGATTAATAGACAAAGGGCTGATAGAATACTGGTGACAATGAGACCGAAAGAGAAAGTGTGAGAAAGAAACAACCAAACCATAAAATACATAAAGAGAGAGAAAGTGTATGTGAGACATGAGGCCTCAGAGTGTGAATTGGCTTGGAACACGCAAGAAAAAAAAATGGAGTAAAAAAAATAAATAAAAATCTTTTGAAGTTTGTGGAACACAAGTAAACAGCCCAAAGCTAGCGGAGAGCCCAAATCAGCTTGGCTGTGTTAGCACTGGTGCTGTGTGTGCCACTATGAAACAAATAAACAGGCACTGGAGGGGGAAAAAATATCATAAACGTGCTCCAAGGGAACACCAAAACCTTTATAAAGATTCCAAACCAGACTCCAAATGAGTGATTGGGAGATTGAGAGAAAAAAAAGAGTAAAAGAAAGAGAAGGAAAAAAAAAGAGACTTGATAATATTTTCCAGTATCACTCTTGACTTGGGGAGATGAAGGGGGTTCACAGCTGGCTAGTCTTGACTTAGTCTCTTTTCTCGGTCTTCTTTCATTCTCTCTCTCTCTCTCCCTCTCTCTCTCTCTCTTGTGCGAGAGCCCTCCAGAGGCCTGTACGAGACCCAGCAGTCTGCCAAACGTTTGAAGTCACGGTGACTTCACTCTCGACGTGGGCCTCGACAAATATTCACAGCTGCACAGAGAGAGAGAGAGAGAGAAACAAAGAAAGAGAGAGAGAGCTCCGAAACCAAACGGCCAAAACCATCAGGGGTGTGGACTGCAGGAAAGACAGGAGGACAAAGGACAGGAGAGGAGTGGAGAGAAGGAAGAGGAAAGAGGAGGAAAGAGAAGAAAGGAAGGAGCGGAGGAGGTTCTGGCCTCCACTGAAGGAGCAGAGTGAGGGGGCTTCAGAGAGAACTCTACTCTCATGTTCCAAGACTCGCTCTCCCATCTTTGATGGCCTCCTATGAGAAGAGGAACTGGTGTGTGTGTGAGAACAAGCGAGGCCATGATCAGCTCTGGATCAAAGGCGCTGAGATCTGGTTCAATTCACACAGCAATAGAAATCAGATCCACCTCTTGGTTTGAATTAACATCAAATATGGAGTTTCTTAGTTGAGTCGACTTTTAATGGTGGCGGTTAATCGGCGCTTCCTTTGTTGTCACTTAAAGCATAAACACGAACGAACACGACAAACTTTGATAGGATCAATGTCTGTATGACCACGAGTAAAACATTCGGTCAAAGAGTTGATTACGTTTGAACTTGCATCTTCCAGTATTTGCCTGCTACTCCCTTTCTGCCGACAGTCGAAGTTCGCCGGTATTACACTTTAAGTGAAATCCGCTCCACTGTACAGTACGTCCACTCCAACACAGCTGCACAACGATCGGTGATGAACGCAAATTCATGACAAACCATTTTCCTTTACATCAGATGTGTACAGCATATCCTTTTGTTCCTTTGGAGAAACGAGTGCAATCAGCAATCAAGTCTTTAATTTTACCCTGCTAAATCCAGTGCTGCTTGCTTTTTTTGTCAGGGAATGTTAAGTCCCTCATTCTCAAATGCTCATGGGCTACACTTATGCCTTGTCTGTTTTCCCAGAGTTTCAATTTAAACTCCACCCTTACTGCCATTACTGTTATTCAACTTAAGCCTGCGAGATCAAAATACGCCACTGATGACATGGATTGCACTTTCAAGACAGAAAGGAAAAAAAAAAAAGCCACTCGTGAGGCTCAGTCTTTTTCTTTTGAAGACGAGACGCTACCTTGAAAAAAAACATGGACAGGCATCACTAATCTCGAAGTGAAATATATTTCCAGGCGCTTTGAAGCGAGCGCTCCTGCTCGGCACGCTGGGGCTGCTCCACTGACATCATTCTGGCCCGTGAGGGGCCTCCAGAGACATCTCTGTGACCTCAGGAGCGTCAACGTCAGGCTGTCCTGAGAACGCTCTCCCTCTCCCTCACTCTCGCTCTCTCCATGAGAACGCATGATCCCCTAGCCTGAAATGCTGATCTCACTTAAGGCACCATTACTACCCCCCCCACGCCGGAGCCTCAGCCATCCTCCCCCCCAACAACCTGGGAGAAGCGGGACATGATATATGCCACTGTCAGTTACTGCTGACTTTACAGGATCTGACCACGGTCAGCTCGCTCGACATCAAAGCCAAGTAGGCCCCTACTGAGAGAAAGGGAGAAAGACAGAGAGAGAGAACGAAAGGGATAAAGAAAGAGAGAGAGAGAGAGAGAGAGAGAGGGAGAAAGGGAGCGAGAGAGAGAGAGAGGTGGAGAGGGGCCACACGTGCTTCCAAGAGCCCCTGAAAGGGAGAGCGTTTTCATGAAGCGTTTCAAAAGGAAGAGCCATGATCTGGGGATCAGTGTCTTCTCTGTAAATGTCTCATTAATTTCATCGGGACATCAAACGGCCCCTAAATCAGGCCTGAAATAAAACATGCTAGTGGATGTGCCATCTGTGTTGAGATGGTTTAAAGACTACATGCATCTCGGACAAGTCTCAGAGGCGCTGCGCACAGCTAAAGCACTCACACTCTTCACGGGCACTGTGTAAAATTTATCAGGCAGTTTCGCTTAGTACGGACGAAAGTTGAAGAGCTTTGTACACCACGGTATGTTGGCCATATGAAGTGCTGCTCATGGGGGATTTGTTGGATCCTTTAAATGGTACTGAACAAAGCCATTAGCACTCTCCTCACCGGTTACTTTATTTATTTATTTCTTTTTTTACAGTGTATTGTTTACTTGTAACACTATTCATTTCCTTAAATAAACCTTTCCTTTCCTTTCACCCTGGGAATGTGTGCTTCTGGGCCATACGGCCATGCAGCCCGGTTAGGATAGCGGATGCCAGATGAATCTTTCATGGAGCAAAACAATCTGTTTGTCTTGCTCTCCTCTCCTCTCCTCTCCTCTCCCCCATCAGCAGCTGACTGGAGGTAGCTCTGGCTAGATCCGAAGACAATGGCTCCATTATGTCTCGGACTAAAATAAGGCATCTCTCTCTCTCTCCCCCTTATTGGCCACGAGCTTGGAGCAGCTGAGAGCGGCATCTCTTATTGATGTCGGCCTCGTCACACCGTTCTGCCATCTTCCCTCTCTCTCTCTCTTGCTCACCCTCTCTCTGCTTAAGTGCAGGACGAGGCGAGTTAGCGATCTCCAGAACCGTGACGTGGATGTAACTCACCCTCCCAGCACACACTCCCCCACACTGCTGTCTGCTTCTGGCAGGCTTGAAGTATTCCTGGGAGATAAGGCAGGACATGTGCTGGAGTGGACGAGGCCCAGATAAACAGGAAGAGATGTGAGGGCTGGCCAGTTAAGTTTGACCCCCCACCCCCCAACCTCTATCTCTCGCAACCTCTATCTCTCTACATACAAGCCACCTCAGCCAAGCTGCTTGCTGTGTGGGACCTCTTTCCCGCTTATCAAGATTCCTCTGCTCTATCTGATGGATGGGAAAAGGAGAAGAGAGAAAAGGCTTTTCTCAGGGTGTGAGGAAGGAGATGGTCTGAATGGATGGGTGCGGGGTCAGGCTTTTTTTCTCAGGCCTTCTGTCGTTCTTCTCTCCTTCCCCTGCTCCCTCTCTCCCTCCCTCTTTCTTTCTTGGGCTACTCAAGGGCAGCTTTGAAGTGCGGTTATAAATACTTGCTGCCGTGGACTCCATGTTAATTCTATTAACAGCGGAGACATCAAAGTCAGGGAGAGACCTAGCGGTCTTCCTCCCGATCATCAAATTATTGCACAGGTGTCCAAAAACAAGTTGCGTGATCTAACACACGTCTATTTAGAAGCGCGTCAGATGAGGCCGCCAGTATCGACTTGCAGCAAATTCTTTGAGTAGGCTCTGAATGTGCCACATTAGGCGATCATGGCGTTAGATTCGGAGAGCGCAAGCGGCTCGTCTTTGATGGTGAGAAGCGATCGCGGATGTGTAAAGCATGACTCAGAGAGGGCCAAGGAAGACGAAGACGGGCGAGACGGCGGAGAACGTTTATTTCAGGAGTTGTGACAGCCTTCAAAGAACAGGGTGTGTGTGTGTGTGTGTGTGTGTGTGTGTGTGTGTATGTGTGGTGGTGGTGCCAGTGGCCAGGCCTGTCAGCATGAAAACTGACACAGTGTTTTCTTAAGGTCCTCCTGAAAGGAGCTTCATGCTATTTCGGCTCCCGGACCCTGCACGAAACCACCGGTCGCCACGCTCGCAACGGGATCCAAGCACAATAAACAGTAGAAGGCCACGCTGTGAATGGAATGATTGAAAATAGGTCTTCAAAGACAGGGGAGAGAAAGGTGGCCGGGATGACACCCGTCTTTCAACGTGGCGCGGCGGGACTCGCTGACGGCTGGCGATGACTAAGCAGAAATGGATGGCAACAAAGACGACCGGAGGTCGGAAGAGGGTGGGGCTCTTGAGAGGTGTTGCAAAGCGTGACCGAAGAGGTCAAGCAGGTGTGCGTGTGTGTGTGTGGAGGGGTCAAGTCTTAGTGGCGTTGTTGCTTGAGATAAAAGCATCGCCCATATAAAGGGATGTGATGTCATTATGTGCTCCGTGGGAGACAAAGCCATAGTAAAGATAAGAAAAAAAAGCCTGAAGAGTTCAAATAAATATAAACCTAAACTGAGAGATGAATTTGCCTACGACAGTTAAACAAGCCTTGCAAGATGTATGTGCTGTGCGGAGCAAAAGTGTATACTATGACAAACCTACAACATCCTGTAAAAAGATACGTACAGTATACAGCCAGAAAAATAGACAGACACACACACATGGAGGAAGACACACACACACACACACACACACACACACACACACACACACACACACACACACACACACACACACACACACACACAGGGAGAAAGGCTCACAGACATAAACAGATCAGGGGTCGTTGCTGTGTTTCTGTGAAAAGACACCTGCAAGCACTTTAAAAGAGTTCTCCGCTCCACTCTTGAGTGCTTGGGGCTGACAGATGGATCCTGCTGCTCACCCACCCACCCACCTACTCTAGCCGGCCCTGTTCTCTCTCTCCCTCCACCTCTCTACCTTTCTATCACTCTCTCTATCACTCTCTCCATCTCTCGCCCCTGTGCTCCCACTCCCTCTTTTCTCTCTTTCCCTTTGCTGGAGCCCCGGTCTCCCCTGACCCCTCTTCTCTTTTGATTTGAGCCCAGCTGCTGTAATGGACGGAGATTAACAGGGAATAGCCTTCTGGCAGATTCCACCTGGAGTTGGGACTTCTGGAAAGTTCTCTTTCTTTCTTTGTCTCATTTGATGTTTTTCTTTCGTTCGTTCTTTTTGCTTTTAATAGCTCATGAAGTGGTGTGCGTGTGTGTGTGTGTGTGTGTGTGTGTGTGTGTGTGGTGTGGTGGGGGGCATTGAGTGGTTCAATCTGCCCCCTCCTCCCTCCCATGACAATAAACTCCAACAGTAAAATGGAAATAAAAGGTCCAGATCACAATGATTTTTCTCGTGCCAGAAAACGTTTGAAACTAATGAGGGAGGGTTGGGAGGTGGTGGAGGCAGAAATGCGCTCATATGCGAAACTATTCACACGTTTACCATTAACTTTGTCCTCGAAGAAGTCATCCAAGTCCTTGTGACCGTTCTGGTGGTGCCGATCTGCAAGAAAGACAAAAAGAAAAACATTGACGCCATTTATCAAACCAAACATTAGATCTACGTTTCTAGTCTAGGTTTCCAAAAGCTGTCTTGACCTCAAGTAAGCTGCTTGCAAAATGTTTTATGTTTATTTTTCTAGCATTTTCCACAGCGGAAACTCCACCAGCGAGAGATGCCGCCTGCGTGGAAATAACCCAACTCTGATCCCCCCCACAAGCATCCAGACCTGCACCTGAGCAGGAGAAGCCCGGCAGGAACTAGCCAGACGTCTCAGGAGGTAAAACCAACCTGGCTGATTTCCTGAAATAGATGAGTGCATTGGAGGAGACAAGGGGGAGAGAGGGGGAGAGAGGGAGAGAGAGAGAGAGAGAGAGAGAGAGAGAGAGAGAGAGAGAGAGAGAGAGAGAGAGAGAGAGAGAGGGAGAGAGAGAGGACCTACAGCTAAGACACAGCTGGGCCACAGGGTGAGAGAGGAAGAGATAGCGCAAGGGGAGGAGAGAGAGAGAGAGAGAAAGAGAGAGATTGTGAGAGACAGAGTGCGAAAGAAGGATAGCTGTGGAGACAGACAAGAGGCTCCACAGGAGCCGGTGAGCACAGCCTGCAGGCACGGCTAGGTAGAGATCAGTCAAGGCACCTCTCCATCCTGCCTGCCTGCCTGCCTGCCTGCGCACCGGAGCCAGGAGCGGCACGCATCAGCGCTACAGAGAGGACCAAAATAGCCCACCCAGGAGCCAGGGCCAAGCTGGGCTACAGTAAACCCATTCAGGGCAGACGCACAGCCCCTGGAGGAAGCGCCGCTCAACCCTCATTAGGGACCAGCTATGAGGTGAGGAGTACAGGAGAGAGAGGGAGAGCGAGAGAGAGAGAGAGAGAGAGAGAGAGAGAGAGAGAGAGAGAGAGAGAGAGAGAGAGAGAGAGAGAGAGAGAGAGAATGCAGTTGGGTTGGATACACATTGGAGTGGAATGGCCGTGACCTCACCAAAGCAGACACTTGACAAGTGGAGATTTCAAACAGAGGAAGACAGAGAGACTAAAAAAAAGAAAAGGAGGAAAAAAGAAAAAAAAGAAAGGGAAGAGAGAGAGAGAGAGAGTGGGTGAGTGAGAAAGAGAGAGAGAACAGAGTGGGAGTGGAAGACAGTTTGACAAAATGAGAGTAGAACAGAAATGGAAACTCCACTGAGGCCAACACTTCTCTCACAAAGAGATAAAGATAGAGACACAGAGAGGGAGAAGGAGAGGGAGACAGATTGACTCGTGAGAGCACGATGCGAGAAGGCAATATAGACGGCGCAGATCGATAGAAAGATATAGCCGTCATCCTTTCTGCTGGAGAGGTGTGCACTCTGGGTGATTACCTATGGGGGGGATGAGCCTCTCCAATATATGGTTTTATTTACAGCCCGAGACACTGACAGCAAACAAACAATCCCGGGAAAAGGTCAACCCGGACTCTTCGGAGGGGGGCAGACGCTCCGACCCCCTGCCAGAGAGTGCAGAGGTGCTCAGGAAAGATTAACAACACTGGAGCGAAGAGTGGAGGAGAAGTGGAGGGAGAGGAAGAGAGGAGAGGAGGAAGAGAAGGGAGGAGAGGAGGAGGAGGAAGAGAGGACATATCTTCATGCTCTCTCTATGAGTAAAGGAGAAGGAAGGAGGAAGAATGGAAGAAGAGAGGAGTGGAGAGGAGGAGGAGGACGAGAGGACACGTCTTAACGATATGAGTAAAGGTCTGAGCGCTCGCAGCCAATCTGACCTCATCACCACCCGCCACTGCAAACAGTCCGTCTTATAAACACTAAATGTCAGAGCCAAGCTTCCCTCTATCCTCCACGCTTCACTGGGAATCTAATTTACGGATGGAAGCCCAGAGGGGACTTATGGTGTTGGAAAGCTGAGGGAGAATCGCTGGATGTTGTGTGATTTATAGATGTGTGCACAGCAATTAGGACCCACAAGTGTGTCTGTACTGAAATAGGGGTGGTGGGGGGATTGTGTGTGTGTGTGTGTCCGTGTGTGTGTGTGTGTGTGTGTGTTGGGGGGTAAGAGCACTAGCCACATTTTCCAATTTGGTCAAAAAAGGTATCCATCACAAAGCGGTGCTTCAGAGGAGGTTAGAAGGTGGAGGTGGTGGGGTGGGGTGGAGTGTGGTGTGGTGGGTGATGGGCTTGGGGACAGGCAGGGCTGTCCTTTGAAGGCCTGAGATGGAGGAAGGGAGGGGGGACAGGGAGGTAAGGGGCACCGAGGGGACGGTGGTGGTGGTGGCAGTCCCGACTTCCTCTGGCCCCTGAGGACAGATTAAGTCTATCAAAGCCATCAATGGCTCCTCTTAACTAATCCCCTTCTCCTTGCTTGTTTGCTCCCTCTGGATCTGGATGGGGTCCCTGTGTGTGTGTGTGTGTGTGTGTGTGTGTGTGGTGATGGGGGGTGGTTGGATCTGTAATGCCTGTTGACTGAGGCTTTGTATTGCAAAGTGCCTGCTGAAACCAGCCCCCCTCCTCTACCTCCAGCCCCCACCCTACCCCATCTCCACCACCGCCAGTCAACCGCTGCCTCTGGTCTCTGGCGGGCCCAGCCCCAAGAAACCTCAGGGTGCTGGGGTCACCGGGAGGGAGAGTGCTAATTGAAAGTCAGGAGGTCATGACCCCTCTCTCTCTCTCTCTCTCTCTCTCTCTCTCTCTCCAGAGGCAAGCAGGGGAGCCACCAGGCACCCCACCCTGGGCTACCCTCTCCAGAGAAGGGCCTCTGGGGCTGGGAACAAGGGACAGGAGGAGAGGGTCCCCTGGAAAGCCCCTTTAGCAGTACGTGTGTGTGTGTGTGTGTGTGTGTGTGTGTGTGTGTGTGTGTGTCACTGGAACAAACCACTGGCAGGGTAGCTGAAGGGATGTGAGTGTGTGTGTGTGTGAGTGTGTGCAGAGAGGAACAGCAGGGGGATGAGAGGATTTGGGGATTTGCATGAGGGAAAAGGAAGGCTTTTATTCCGTCTTCTTCTGAAGCTAAAACTCCACCATTTGCATCAGGAATGATTTTAGAGAGGGAGGGAGGGAGGGAGGGAGAGAGGGAGGGAGGGAGACTGAAAGAAAGAGCCCAGGTCAGGACCCTCATCACCCATGCAGGGGACTCGTGAGTGTCCATGCGACGGGGTCAAGGAGCTCTGAGCCAAGGGAGCTGGGCGAGAGGGGGGCAGAAGGGTGGGGGTAAAAGAGTTCCTAATGAAAGACTGAGATACACCAGTGAGACATTAAGGATAAAAACCTCTACTTTGAGTCGGTTATTTCAATTCAAATAATAAGATGATCAATTCAAATAATTCAAGTAATTAGATGAACTGATCCACAGTTGCATGACAGTTCCTATGCCAAATCAGAGTTTGGACAGAATGCTACTACACCGTAGATGTTGTGTTTACTGCTTACGTGTTGTGTTGTGCTGCATCTGGTATTAGTTGTCTAGTTGGTTTTCTGACTAATGGAAGTGGCTACGTACCTCATATCTTGCATGATGAGTGCTGTAACAAAAGTATGGTTGTGTTGTGAGATCATGGTGCTGCAAGCTATGCTACTCTGCCACATGTGCCATTGGCTAGAACCCCAAGGGTAGCTGCTTTCAAGTAGTTGCAGCTCAGCTCATCGCAAATCTTTGGTCTAAACTGGCCTTAAGTGTACGAGTATAGGCCTTGTTTAGGACACAGTGTACTTCAGACACTTGGGCATGTGCGTGTGTGTGTGTGTGTGTGTGTGTGTGTGTGTGAGGGGGGTGGGGGGGTCTTAAGGAGAGGTCAAGGAGACCATGGAAGCAGAGGCAGTGCGAGACACACAGAGACTTATAGGGGCAAAAATAAAGACAGATAGAAAGATAGCAGGCGAGGCCAAAGGGAGAGAGGGCAGAAGGGAAGATAAATGGAGCGATAGAAAGGGAGAGAGAGAGAGAGAAAAGGAGACAGGGAGAGAGTGAAGGGGAGGTCAGTGCCCTGGGTCATGCCTGACACAGACAGATCTTATCCCCGCTCATTTAAGGGGGTGGGAATGGCCCTCGTGGGCTTCTTCCAACCAGCTGAGAGGAGTGTATCAATCTCAATCTCTGACACCATTACACAGACCAGCCAGGCTGGGGCTGACACTGGGGTCCATCCGGCTCACATCAGGGCCGGGCCTGGGCCAGATCTGGGGTCTGTTTCCCAAAAGCAAACAGTAGTTCCTAACTAAGTTATTGACCGTTTCTCAAAGTCGAGAAAGCATCCTTCGAAATTCTAGCGAGGACAGAGACCTTTGTTCATTGATTTTTCAAGGATGCACTGATGGAGCCTCGTTTTCGAAGTGTACTGCTTCCAAGGCTAATGTGCTACCTAGGAAGCATTCTCGACTTTGAGAAACACTCATTGACTTTATTGGTTGCAATGCAATATCCCATTGCAAACCAACAAAACTGCTATCTGTTGAGCAACTATACTTTTGGGCCACAGACCCCTGAGCCGTATCGGGCTCCTTAGTCCGGTCTTGTGTGGGTGGAGGGAGGCGCAGCTCCACTGGTCTCAGCCAGGCAGCACATGCTATCAGATTTGACCACCCCCACACTCACCCATTCGGTTCCTCCAAATCCAGAAATATGACTTAATAGAGTCAATAGAACAGGCATCTGTTGAACTGGTTAGAGTTCCAAAGCCATAGTCTGGTTCTCAGTGTGAGTGTGTTGTGGCTGCTGCTGGGTGTGTTTTTATACTCACACCTACATCGAAGTCTCCCTGGGAGCACTTAGTGGCACTGCGGAGAGATCAGCACTTATCGCTATATGTCTGCTTAATGCAATGCTATACCCAAATATCGGAGCTATCCATCCGTGACAAGCGAGCAATTTGGGGAAATTCAAAAACCAGCGCGATGCATATTCCAGAAGTTTGGGGGTCATTATTCCCTGGAAAAGGGTTACCTCTTTGTGTTGTGTCTTTGCCTCCACAAAGCACAAAAAGAAGCCTATGTCCACGTTTGATCCATTGCTTAGAAGTGGGATATATTTAGAGAAGTGGGTTATTTGTCTCCAGGGATGTGGAGGGGAGGGGGACCTTCAGAGACCATGCTTAGAGAGCCAGTGGAAACACACTTCAGAGCAGACCCATTTCAAAGCGGGTCACACTGAAAGGTACTACGCTGGTGAACCCCCTCCCAAGTCCCCAGACACACACACACACACACACACACACACACACACACACACACACACACACTACAAAATCCTCAAAGCTCCACTAGACTGGCTTTGCAGTCCACCAACTTCTAAATTGAATCATTCTTTTCAAGAAAACATCGCTCAGCCCAAGGCATTCCTCCATGTATCCAATATCTGAAGCAAAAAATAAACAAATAAATAAATAAACGAAATGGTTGATTTCATTTTGCTCCACTTCCTCAAATCTTTTCACAATGTCAGAACCACTACAGAGAAAATACGTTTTTTCGGGGTCGACTTCCGCTGGGGATAGAGGGACTCATCTGACCTAAATAGCAATCTTGTTCTTGAGTCTATTTGCCAAACAGCTGTGAAGACACTAAAACACAAACACAAAAGTGTACACACACAACAACATCAACACACACACACACACACACACACACACACACACACACACACACACACACACACACACACACACACCAGAATGCATTTGAAAAATGCCCGTCATCCAAGCAAATTACTTCGCTATTCAACCTCGACAATCTTCCTTGCTCCTTTGGAATGGAACGGCAATCTGCCTTCAGTGTGAAATTGAGGAAACCATTTTGAAAAGCAAACAAGAGACTGAATGGAAAAGCAGTATAAAACACACACACACACACACACACACACACACACACACACACACACACACACACACACACACACACACACACACACACACACACACACACACACACACACACACTCCCCCAAATCATACATCAAAAAGAGAAAATGGTGTTTAAAAGCTCCAAAATCTGAACCTAGAGCCGAGAGGACCCCTCACATTCAGACCCACTGGATTCATGCCAGCGCCGTTTCCTTTAAGTCTATAAAAAGGGAGGCACGCAAAATAAACATCAATCAATCCAACGATTGGGACATTCTCTGGCATTTGCTCAGAAATATGGGACCATTTCTCAGGCTGGGGCCGTGCCAAGGAAACTTGTGCAGGGAAAAATGCACTGAAGAAAAAAAAACCTCCCAACCTGGCTAACGAATACGTCATCTGGACCAAACTTTTCCCTTTTTCTATTTACGGTCTGCACAGAATGATCGCACGTCGACATCCATTCACGGTACTCCAAGTACAGTGCACTTCCAGTCACACTCCAGGCTGCAGCCAACCAGCCCCACTGAACTGGGAACAGTCTGCAGCCGGAGCAGTGGACACAAGCCAATGCTCTTCCATGAAAAAGGGTTTAAGGGCATAACAGGGAATTAGTCCCCTGTTGAAGTCCATTGCTTATGTAAGTCCAGATTCTCTCTGATGTTTAGGAACTCTTCCAACAAGCAACAGCCTGCCGTGCGTCTCTTACAGGACATTGTCGAGACAGCCAGTCTCAATGACATCCAGTCCCGCTGAGAAGAATTGGCCCACTCTCCAGAACCACCACATGGAAGCAAGGAGAAATCTGTGACCTTACGTGTGAGTGCGCGCATACTGTACGTGTGTGCATCTCTACATGTGTGTGCGTGTGTGTGTGTGCGTGTGTGTGTTTGTGCACATTGCAGAACATCTGGTTCATGCAGTAGACGCCACTCTGCCAGCTCATGTTTGGATCATTCTTGTGACCAAACTTATGCTCACCGGCAGCCACAGTAGAAAAATGTTACACAACTGAAAGCTCTCTGGAATTAACTTCAAGTCTCACGTCTGTCTCACTCATTCACTCACTCCAATCTCCAAGTCAGTGTGTGTGTGTGTGTGTGTGTGTGTGTGTGTGTGTGTGTTGGAAGCCCAGACATGTGCAGGAACAAGGGCAGATGGAAGGACTAGCAGTGGAGGAGAAGGACGAGGTGAGGGGAAGGAACGGGGGGTGGGGTGGGGGGGTGGGGGGATGAGGGAGAGAGGAGGAGGAGGAGGAGGAGGAGGAGGAGAAGGAGTGCTAACACGCTTCCTCAGGTATGACAGACTCCAGATCTCAGTGGGACAAACCTATCTGGACTCTAATCAGAGAGAGAGAGAGAGAGAGAGAGAGAGTAAAAAAAGAGAGAGAGAGAAACAGAGTGGGCCACTGAGGGCCTGTAGGCAAGAGGCCCAGGCTCCACTGCCATCTGCGTGGGGGAGAGAGGGCGAGAGGGAGAGAAGGAGAGAGAGAGGGAAGGAGGGAGAGTGCTTGTGTCCATATGCCCTTAATTATATCAGCAGAAGAGAGGGCTAAGACATGGGCAGAACACTGTGGGCCCACTGACAACTAGAGTATGGACCCAGACTGGGGGATAAGAGCGGCCTTTTATTAAGGGCTATTGTGAAGTGTGTAAGAGTGAGTATATTGTGTGTGTGTGTGTGTGTGTGTGTGTGTGTGTGTGTATCCTCAGGGGGAGTGTTGCAAATTCTTGGAGGCTGAAGTTTAAGTCTACTGTGCATTTGGGGAGTGTGTGTACTGTATGAGTGTGTCTCTCTCTCTCTCTCTGTGTGTGTGTGTGTGTGTGTGTGTGTGTGTGTGTGTGTGTGTGTGTGTGTGTGTGTGTGCATTTGTCTCTCTCTCTCAGGGGGGATTCTCTGTTCATATGCCTAGTGGCTGGAGGTCTGGTTCTGTCATTGGGCAAAATGACAGACGGGGGGATAGCAAACCCACTGCATTTGTCTTTGGTTTTCATTATGGCTCAGTCTTGCCAATAGCCCGGGTCTCGACTGAGGTTAGTGAGAGCACAGAGAGTCACGGGCCGAGGTTTTGACTCGCGGGGATTCGCCCAGGAATTTTCCCTCTGTTTGTGCAGCCATAAACAGCTGGGTGGCCTTCAGAGTCTCAAACCATGAGGTGATATTCATATTTAATGATCAGGAACAGTACAATAACACACACAGATAGACAGACTTGTGCACACGCGTGCGCGCACGCTCACACACTCCCACAGATATGCACAAACGCATACCCACACCAACTCACAACACTCTCTGTCTCTCTCTCTCTCTCTCACACACATAAGCACTCAAACAAACACACTCTTCCTCTCACTGAAACACACACTTTCACTCACACACACACACACACACACACACACACACACACACACACACACACACACACACACACACACACACACACACACACACACACACACACACACACACACACACAGGCTGCAGACCGACTGTGGTCGAGGGCTCATTTGCAAATTTGATTAAAAAGATTTACTAAATCAACAGACTGTCTTCGCGGCCGATTAATTTCATAGGCCGAATGGTGATTCATTCTAATTCCGGGAGAAAATTACCCTTGAGTTAAGACAAAAAAAAAAAAAAAAAAAAAAAGGGGGACGCCACTGCTAAACCCATTAAAATCCACACTCAATAGCCCTGACGGCAGATGAATCCATTGAAATAATTCAATTTCATTTCTGTTCCGAGGCTTCTAGCGATTACATTATAGGAACTGGCTCTTGTAAAGGGCTGCGCTTCATGAACCCAGAGCTTGAGAATATTGCAGTGTCACGTCCTTGGGGGGCCTTTTAATGGCACGTTATCAATTTCGACTGTAGGCCGTCTATGCAGCCGTACAGAGCCCTTTCATCAGACGCAGGGCAGGGGCCACCGCCGTGTGTGGTTCGATGAATAGGTTAAGACTTCGATTGAAGACGACGTGCGAGAGAGAGAGAGAGAGAGAGAGAGAGAGAGAGAGAGAGAGAGAGAGGGGGGGGGGGGAGGAGCAGAGAAATGCATAATGGAAAATGTGCATGGAAAGGGGGAGGACACTAAACAAAAGGCACATTTACAGAGAGAGAGAGAGAGAGAGGAAGAGAGAGAGAGAGAGAAGAAATGAGTAATTGAATGCGGAGAGAGCTCAGCAAACAGCACGTGGGAGAGCGCTCTGCTCGGTTTGTTCGCTCCTCTGGCCGTGTTTTTGAGCTGGTGGCGGCGGCGGCTCCAGCTCCAGTGTAGCAGTGCAGCGTGGGTCTGCCTCTCTGGCAACAGCGGCGGTGGCGGCGGCGGTCGAGGAGAGGAGAGGAGGAGAGAGGACTGATAGATTCAAGATGCTGGGCTCGGCTAGGTTGGGCTGGGCTGGGCTGAGCTGTGGACTCCCAAGACCAACACTGAGCAGGGGAGAGGGGAGGGATTGTGTGTGTGTGTGTGTGTGTGTGTGTGTGTGTGTGTGTGTGTGTGTGTGTGTGTGTGTGTGTGTGTGTGTGTGTGTGTGGGGAGCCGGGGAGACTGAAGCCAGCCAGAGGGAGAGAGCTGAGCCGGGGATTGGCTGGCAGGGAGAGCAGCCTCTGATGGAAACCAGATGAGGGGAGAGAGAGAGAGAGAGACGGAGAGAAAGAGAGAAAGAGGGAGAGAGGGGGAGAAAGAGAACAAGCAATGCACTGAGAGTGAAGAAGTGGGGCTTGAGAGAGAGGGAGGGAGGGAGAGAAGGGGAGATGGAGAGAAAAAGAAAACGAGTACCCATTCAGGACAAAGGCAAAAACACACATGGCCTTCTTTAAACAAAAGACCTGGGGCAGGCAAGCCCTGCCTCCTGCCCAAAATCAGTGTGTGTGCACGCATGCACAAAAACACACACACACACACACACACACACACGCATGCACATGGCGTAATGGGGAAACATCTGTGTAGGACTGGCATATGCCTGAGGAGAACCAAGACAAACAGAGGAGAAACAGAACTAGTCCAGGTAGACCTGCAGAACCCCACAGAGGGGAGAGAGAGAGAGAGAGAGAGAGAGAGAGAGAGAGAGAGAGAGAGAGAGAGAGAGAGAGAGAGAGAGAGAGAAAGAGAGAGAGAGACCCATTATCAGAGACTTCCTTGACGAGTGCCGAGCAGCGAGGCGAATCGCTGAGACCGAGCCCTGCTGTCATTTTTCCTGAACACACATCTGTGCTTCTCATTCAGAAGAGAGACAGAGAGAAATAGAGAAAGGGAGGGAGGGGGAGAGGGAGAAAGAGAAAGAAGGAATGAGAGAGGGATTTAGAGTGAGGTGAAACAGACAAAAAATGGGGGAAGGACTGCAGAGTCGGAGAAGGCACAAAGAAACCGGGAAAAGACAGAGTGGATAGAAAGACAGACAGACAGATAGATAGATAGATAGATAGATAGATAGACTAAAACAAAAGAAGGGAAAAAGAGTTTGAGGCAGAGAGAGAGAGAGAGAGAGAGAGAGAGAGAGAGAGAGAGAGAGAGAGAGAGAGAGAGAGAGAAGAAGCGCAGCAGCAGGGACTTCAAACAGGGGCGGTGTGACCCTGCGAAACCCTGGGTGAACTGAAACGGGAGACCCTCCATTAAAACCTCCGTGCTCTTCCACCTGTGAAAGCAGAGACAGCCCTGATCAACCCTCCCCACGCACACCCCACCCCACACCCCAGACCTTCTGCCGCGTGGCTTAGCACCCAGAGGCCCTCTGTGGAGGGTGCAGGCGCTCCTGATCAAAGACAGAGGCCCCCATCATGCCCCGTGCTGCTCCTTCACCCCCCCTCCCCCCTTAAAAAACCCTCCAACTGCCAGAGATGCATCGTTGAGTCACCTCAACCCCCGAGTCCCAGGAGAGATTTAAGAGTCTCATGATTGGGGTGACTGGTGAAGGGTGAAGAGGTGAGGACCATCGCCACACACACACACACACACACACACACACACACACACACACACACACACACACACACACACACACAGCTGAGAGTTAAGTTCCACACAGGCACACTTACACACCCTGACTCACACAGACACCTAACTCATCGTCTCACCACACACACACACACACACACACACACACACACACACACACACACACACACACACACACACAGAGAGCTCAGAGTTAAGTTTCACCACAGCCTCCTCCTACCCATCTGTGCAGGGAGAAATCAATCCCTCCAGCACCAGCACGAACATACGGAGGGAAGATTCCACACTGAGCACAACACAACACAACACAACACAACACAACACAACACAACACACCAACCAACACAACACAACACACCACACAAGTACACAACACAACACAACACACCAGACTCAACTTTAACTTCACCCACAGTACACATAATAACACCAGTTGTGTAAGCCCTTGACTCCAGGAACTCTTACTGAGTCCCATGCAGATGATTGGCCACATGGAGACGAGCTGAGCGGAGCTGAGCCTGGGCTGTAGAGTTCTTAGAAAGTTGAAATGAAGTTCACCTTTATTTGATTTCACCACAGAGATCGACTGAAGATAGACGCGAGGAATGTTTAGCTTTGAGCAAGAGTGGAATGCATTGGAGGTAAACACTTCTAATCCACAAAAAAGGCCTCAGCATGCGTGTGTGTGAGTGTGTGTGAGAGTGTGTGCCCAATTTTGTGTCTATCGTGGAAGGGGTTGCCTCACACCCCGAGCCTAAATTGGCTACTTGACCGAGCTAATTAGCTTGCGAGTGCTCTCCAGCAGGCAAAGGCCTGGCTGCTGATCAATTGAAAAAGTTGCACAGCCCGTGGCCCCATACGCAAATGGGCTTTCCACAGATAAGCCTGCCAGTCCATGATGTCGGCCTTCTTTTTCCACGTTCCACCGAGGCTACGCCTGACAGATCTGAGCCCTGGGCCCGGAGCCGCAGCCGCTTGTGAGGAGTGAAGGCTGGCAGATCCTGGGTCAGGCGTGTCTCTGTAGCCATAACACACACTCCAGTATATATCTCACACACACACACACACACACACACACACACACACACACACACACACACACACACACACACACACACACACACACACCTCCCACTTCTCCATGTACTTCCCATCATCCAACTCCTTGTGCATGACAATGTTGGTTAATGGCTTCTCCTGTCGTGCGAAAAACAGCAAGCTTGCTTGTTCATCCCCTCTTTCTCTTGCCATCTTTCCTCTCCCCCCCTCCTGTCGTTCTCTCTGTTTCTGTCTCTTTACTTGGCTAAGTAGCGTGAACGATAAGCTATATTCCAGGCAGCGCAGGAGTCGTCAATTAACAGCACATTTACAGTGTTGCGATTCGCCTTCGCCGTGTTTTCCCTCGACTTCGGTCTCTGCTTAAGCAATTAGTGGGGTGTTTCTTAGCAGCGCCAGTTGGCTTGGGGATGAGGGGAGAGATCTATCTGTGGAGTTCTTCCACCACCCCCCCCCCCATACGCTTCACATCCCCTCCTACCCACACACACATCCACCACCACCACCTTCACCCCAGACCTCCTTCACTCAGCAGAACTTCAAACGCTCGACCCGATCCTTAGCAGACACAATAAAACAATACGTGCGGCCCGGTCAGGCCATTTGGAATGCAGAGCCTGCTTCGGAGCGGCTTTGCGTGTTCGCCCGACGTTTTTGCAGGCTGCAGCTGTTGCCTCACACACACACACACACACACACACACACACACACACACACACACACACACGCACACAGACACGCACACACACACACAGTGCAGATGGATGATGTTACATTAGTTTCTCTCTACAGCTCCGTCCTGTCTGAACCTACAGCCTCCAAACAGATGAGGTAAATATTCCATAACAATGGAAGATCCCCCCCCCCCCCCCAAAAAAAAAACGTCCCCTCGGAATTGGTAAGTCCACCGTTTCTCAACAGTACTTGAACGTCAGACATCCAGCATCATCAGCTGAATGCACTAGAGATGTCTCAACAACGGCTTTATTTTATTTTTTTTATGGCTTTTTCCACAGTTTAGTCAGACTAGAAATGGGAGGTGAGAGGCCAGATGCTGTTTGTGTGAGTCACACTTTTAAGCTCCTGGAGCACTCTCTTCGCCAGCACTTACGGCCAAAACATCAAACCATATCTCTGGGAACAAAATATATATAAATATATATACTCTCTCCCACACCCGCCTGAAACAGATGTAGTCACTTGAGTCTATACAGATTGTGTGATTCTCTGATGTGTGTCGAGATTTTTCTTCTTTTTTTTAAAGCTTTATATCAAAAGACACAACGTAAAAGCGTTTTTGATTGATTTTCATGGGCTATGGCATTGCTCACGCTTCTGCCTCATTTCGCAAAAAGCTATTGTTACGCCACTGGGTGAGACGCCAAGCCCAACGGAGCGCAGTTGCTCTCGCGCTCCTGTCAACGCACTACTGGCTGGTGAAACCGCAAGAGTCGTAATCTGAACATACACACATGCATGCACACACACACACACACACACACACACACACACACACACACATTGTGACTGTACAAAAGAAACAGTGAGCAGCGTTAAGAATTTCCACTATGACTGTGGAGCCTTGAGCTCCAAGGTCAGGGGCATGACGCGCTATGCCTGGGCCCAGTGCGAGACTGCGGGTGCTGGGGTGGAGGAGAGACGGGTGGGCCTGGGCGCTGGAGCCCACTGGAGAGAGAGAGAGAGAGAGAGAGAGAGAGAGAGAGAGAGAGAGAGAGAGAGAGAGAGAGAGAGAGAGAAAGAAAGAGAGATGGAGACAGAGACTAAGAGAGAGAGAGAGAGAGAGAGAGAGAGAGAGAGAGAGAGAGAGAGAGAGAAAGAGAGGGAGAGAAAGAGAGCAGGGGCTGGGAAAAGCTGATGAACCGTGAAGACAAACAAGCGGAT
>JAODXP020000024.1:13005974-13013474 GCA_027497455.2 Sardinella longiceps | reverse complement strand
AGAGGGTAGGTGCTCCGGTCCGCTCCGGTAGTGGAGCAGCGCGGACAAAGAGAACCGCGCTTTTCCCGCTCTCGTTTGTTTTCCTTTCGCTGGATTGGATTATTGTTCTTTTACTTCCTGCTCCTGGATGCAGAGCAAACACGGGCGAATCCCTCGCTGTAAAGCCACCCGTTCTGTTTTGTTTTGTTTTTTTATGCGTCATCTAGTTTGCCCGCCATTTTTCAGAGAATCTTTGGGGAGGTGGATGGGAAGGCTGGAGGGGCACCAGATCACGTGCCTTGACTCTTTGCCAGTTAAATGCTGACCATTTACGACAGATCGTTCTAGAACATCCAAGCAAGGGCAAAAAGAAAAGAAAAACATCGGTGTTGTGCCAGCAGACAGAAATGAGCTCATCGTCTCTCTGAGCTTCTCCCCCAGATTCTATATTCATCCTTCACCCTTTTTCTTTGCTCCTAAGTTTGTCTGACATCTTGCTTTCAGCAACTCTGCGCAAAGTAGCCTTGTCCAAAAGCCAGAGAAAGAGTAAGCAAGAAAGAGAGAGAGACAGAGAAAGAGAGAGAGAGAAAAAGGGAAGGAGAGAGAGAGAGTGGCCATAGAAGAGGGTGGAGATAGAGTAGCATGTAGGCTTCAACGCATCTCACCCCTCCGGCATCTCCTGTGTTTGTTTATACTGCAGCCACGGCATTAAATCTTGGCTATCGGCCCGCGCGGGGGCCCGAGTTGTTTAACGCAGTGCACTTAACTTGTCCATCTCTCAGCACAAAAGGAGACCAGAGTCCAGACATCCAGTTTTGGCCTGAGCAAATAATCCTGCCTGCTGCCCCCGCAACCCCCACCCCACCTCCCCTCGCCTCCCTGACTCCTGCTTCTGGCTTAACATCGGCCTGTCTCTGTTCCCAACAGCCAAGGAGTCGCCTCTCGTCTCCTCACATGCACACACCAGGAGAAAGAAGAATAAACGCTGTCTGTACACACACATATGTGTGTGTGTGTGTGTGTGTGTGTGTGTAATATTTGTTTGCTTTCCTGCACAGTTGGAAGAGGGGAACAGGAGAGGTCCTGACTAGGCAACCCCAAACTCCCTCCCCAAACACAAGAGAGAGAGAGAGAGAGAGGGAAAGAAAAAAGGAAGGTGTGTGTGTGTGTGTGTGTGGAGGAAGCTATAAAGTGTGTATGACCGCCTAAGTGTACAGTGCATGTGTGTGTGAGTGAGAGGTAGAAGGCGCAAAAGTGAAAATAAGACTTGAACAAATATAATAGTTTATAATGGCAAGCACGCCTTTCTCAAGCCAGCTTTCCAATGAGCACAGAGGAATGGTGGAGGTGGACCACATTAAACAAGACAAAACAACAAGGTTGTTCACAGTTGAGAGACGGATGGGGAGAGAAAATATATTAAATACCATCTGGCCCTACTTGCAAGGGCTTGAACATATCCTGTCTACAAGGTCTGTAGTACACACTGGATAACAGCGGTTCTGGCCACCTTTTCTTGGGTTGTTAACCAGTAAGAGAGAGGCAGAGAGAGAACCATAGAGGAAAAGAGAGAGCAAGCGAGACTGAGAGCTAAAGAATTAAACGATAGATAATACATAGGGAGAGAGGGAGGGTGAGAGAGAGAGAGAGGAGGAGACAGGGAGGGAAAGAGAGAGAGAGAGAGAGAGAGAGAGAGAGAGAGAGAGAGAGAGAGAGAGAGGCTGGTGGACGGGCCAGCACTAGTGTTTGGGATGGGAACTGAGTAAGGAGGTTGGCTGTCCTGGAGCAAAAGGTTTTGGGCGCGGAGGAGAAGTGAGGGGATTTAGACTTGAGCTCCATCAGAAGCCCAGTGGCACGAAACACACGCAGATCCCAAGCAAAACACACAGGCCAAACCTCAGCGCTGCCTGCCTGCCTGGAAACACTTTACCCCAGGAGGGCAGGAGAGAGAGAGAGAGAGAGAGAGAGAGAGAGAGAGAGAGAGAGAGAGAGAGAGAGAGAGAGAGAGAGAGAGAGAGAGAGAGAGAGATGTGTGTTTATGTGGGTCTATGGGGAGGTGGGAGCAAGTGTATGTGAGAGTGCCAAAGCAGACACACACCTTTTCTTCCCCGAAATATCAACCCCTCCTCCTCACTCCTCTGAACGAAGATCAACATCTCTCAAACAGCGACCCAGTGTTCAGCTACGATGGCTGAGAACTCAATAAAGACTGTGCCGCGCGCACACACACACACACACACACACACACACACACACACACACACACACACACACAATCTCCTAACATGCAAGATACTTCAGTGTGATACTGGCACCTATAAATCTTTAGCATAGACATATCTTTAAAGGCGTGGTTGTTAATGTGTCAAATAAGTTTGAGAAATAGAAATCTGCTGGATTACACTGATAAAGTTCTGAGACATGCTAACAGGAGGAATGGCTGGTTATCCATTTAAGGGCCATAACCTGGTGATAACCCACCTATAAATTACACATAGTGTGTGAAACCTGTACCCGTCCTGGAGCTTGTTATCCCTAGTTATAGTGGGCCCTTTCATATTTGACTCTGCTGGATGTCAAGGGCACAGGGCCTGTTGTGCGGTCCCTTTGAGTGTGTGTGTGTGTGTGTGTGTGTGTGTGTGTGTGTGTGTGTGTGTGTGTGTGAGTGTGTGAATGTGTATGACTCTGCAAATGTGCATGTGCATGAATATGTGTGTGTGTACACATGAATGTGTGTGACTGAGTGCACTGCAGGGCTGTGTGTGTGTGTGTGTGTGTGTGTGTGTGTGTGTGTGTGAACAGAGCATCCATTCTGCTCAGGGGGCTGTGCCGGGGTGCTAAAGGCAGAGATAGGCATCAGGCTGGCAGATGCAGAGAGAGAGCCGCTGGGAACCCGACTGTTGTGCTCTGCCACTGATCAGCACAAGAGCCAGCCTGTCTGTGACAAAGAGCCCCTTATCACACCACAATAATCACATCCACAAGCCTGCAGGGGCATTATCATACAGGACACCCGAGGGTGCTATGGGCATCTTGTCCTTTACAGACATTAAGGGACAATCACACATGCCATTACCACAACCATTAGCTGTGATACGTACACAAAGAGCTTTGCTCATGATCATTGGGTTATTTATCACCTGATCAAAATAATATATGAACAGTGTAATTTGTATGTATAATATAATTGGTTGTTTATCGCCTGATCAAGACAATATGTGAATAGTATAATTTGTATGAATAACATCATTTGTGTGCTGATGTCAGATTAGAGGATCCTGTCTATGTTGGCTAACACCCAACCCTATGATATGTCTGTCAGTGCTGAACAGAGCGCTTCACTAGATCAGAATACATGCCTGATGAGCTTGCCTTGTATAGCCGCTTGGCAATTGCCAGTAATAGTGTACTAATGCAATCATGCTAGCTTGACAAGCTAATATATAGCGCATAATGCAAATGATAGACCGTAGCTCAAAAATTGGCATTGTCTTTCAAATTGCCCATGCACACAATATGATAACGCTAGGACCTACGTCTGAATTTCTAGACTACAATAAATGCACCAATCTCAAAACGATTTCAACCCCTCCTATTCTAGTATTTTGTACGTAGAATACACTTAAGGATAGAACCTTCGTTAAAGACAACAATAGATAACCTTTATCGATTGTGCTTCCCTTTAAGAATGGCTTGAGCCCAGAGACAGGTGCTGCTGTAGCCTGAGAGGTGAGGTAGGTGAGAGAGAGAGAGAGCCTCCACTGAGAGCACCAGGGAGGCGGAGGTGCAGGTGGAGGTGTGGTGGCTAGCCTGTGGAGCCTCTGTCCTTGGGCTGATGAGCCTTGTGTCCTGGTGTGTGTGTGTGTGTGTGTGTGTGTGTGTGTGTGTGTGTGTGTGTGTGTGTGTGTGTGTGTGTGTGTGTGCGTGTGTACGTGTGTGTGTGTGTGTGTGTGTGGAGTGGACAGCTGGAGGCTGAGTCACAGGCAGGGGATGGATGACGCACAGGTTAGGGGGGAGAAGGTGTGAATGGCGCTGGGAATGGCGCGGTGTGGTGTGGTGTTGTTTCATACGGCCGCTCACAGGGTAAACAGCACACAGACGCAAACAAAAACACAACCTCGTCACGGTTAGGGAACATCCAAAGAGATCCTATGTCATATATCCTGTGCAGCTGTGTACTGTGGAGTGAGTCTGTATGCAGAACAATATGCAGGCACACTGGCTAAGAATTCAATGTGTTCTCCATATTGCCTGGTCATGGGCCATTAACACTGCAATGCTCACCTACCCAACAGGCATTAGCATCTCATGAGAGGAGGGGAGGAGGGAGATTTAGGAGAAGAACAGGGAGAAGGAGAGAGCTGAGCCAAGAAAACGAGAGGAGAAGCAATGAGCCTGAGAGAGAGGCATGAGAGAAAGAAAGGGATAAAGGAGAAGAGAGGAGAGGAGAGGAGGGGAAGGGGGGAAGAAAAGAGGAAGAAATAAAGAGGAACAGCGGGTAAGAGAAGCTGAGACATGAGAGATGACGGCACAGGACAGCTGAGCTGGAGCTAAATAGTGCCGATGGGTGGTGTGTGTGTGTGTGTGTGTGATGGGGGGGATAGAGACAGCAGGAGCGAGAGCCGAGGAGAAGAGACAGGGGTTGGTGGGGACATAGCGCCGGGGCAAGGGAGGACAGGGGACGAGGGCCGAGAGCGTCGGGGGCAATTTGCGGAGGAATGAATAATACAAGCGGCTGTGGCGGTGATGTCATTAAAATGCAGGTGCGTGCCTGGCTCTCGACTCCCGCTCCCCCACAGGCGACACGAGGGCAGGCCAGTGCAGCCCTTAAAGCAGCGAGGACACACAGGACAGACGGGGGGAATGTCTCTGACATTCACAAACCATACGGTCTGGTGGAGTTTGGAGCTCGAGATAACTCAAAAGTTGATCTAATGCTCGCTAACACACACACACACACACACACACACACACACACACACACACACACACACACACACACACACACACACACACAAGACACAGAGCAGCCGAGGGCTTAAAGTGGCCTTCTTCACCGAGTCACTTTGCGTGGCGCTAGCAAACCTGTATGCTGTCGACCTAAAGCCCCTGTCTGTTGCTCTGCCACCACACACACACACAAAAAATAAAGCCCATAAATATTCATCACCCCAGATGCCCAGCAACAACTTTCTGGCCCAATTTCATTTCATTTCATTCCGTTTCGTTTCAGATCATATCAGGTGTACCAGCCCAGCCTACATGTTTATGTAATTCTGCCCCCGATGCTAAAGTCACTCAAAGCTGCTTTGGTAACTAGGTCCTTGTCCTGTCATTACATGTCTGCTTATATAAGTTAACATACAATCACAAGCACTATAAATACAGAATCAGTGGTGCACAAAGATAAACAAAATACACATCATCATGCACGGCTGGCCTGAAATCTAAATGGAATAAGACAGAAGCCTGTAGGTATGTTTATATGAAATGAATTTTAACATCTATCTGCATCTATGGTTAATATTTCCTTTCCATATGTTTAAGTGGCTAGCCTGAGGCTACTTCGACAGCAGTCTACAAAGGATTTTTCAGGATGGAGGAAAAAAAAAAAAAAAGACTTGGAAGTTGGAACTCACTGGAGTTCTCATTTCAGCCGCTCAAGGTTCCTCTGAGAACCCTTAAGATGACATTCTCACATGTTCCAGTTCTAAGAGGGGAAGAGGGAGACCCACACTATACAGCGCCATCACACTGGAACGTTACGTCGCTGGGAGCTTTTTAAAATAGCACAGAGACCTACTCAGTTGTTGACCTACTTGGCAGAAAGTTCCAACCCACTTGTTTGAAAGACAAGAGGAATTGGGGTGTGGGGGACTGGGCAGAGACTGGGCATTGGGCACACGTGTGCGCTGAGGTGTGTCCGGTGCTGTGTTGCGTCTACTAGCTTTGGCTTGTGTGCAGTGCTGTAAAAGCCTCTCAGTCTCTCGCACACAAAAACATGCACACACGCACACACGCACACACACACACACGGGCAGATCTCCTTACACAGGAAATCATGTTGTTCTTCCTCAGTATATGGGGTTTGAGACCCAGGTGCTGCCTGTGAGCAGTCTTGTTAAACCTGCACTACACAGTGGGACACACTGAGATCATTTCACTGACCAGTGTTTCCTTCCAGTAACTTTCTTCCCATTTCCCATTGTTCCTTACCAGCAATTACCAAAGGTAAATGTCTAACAGTTTCACATTCATTGTACATATATCACTTCTCCACACACACACACACACACACACACACACACGCACACACGCGCACGCACGCACACACACACACACGCACACACACACAGCGACACACACACACACACACACACACACACACCTTACACTTTATACCATGTTCTCCACACATATCTCCAGTCCTAAACAGTTTCCTCCCATTAACTTTGTTTCCATTTCTTTTCTCTAAAAGCAATTATCAAAGGTAACAGTCAAACAGTTTCACATTAAATGTATATATTTAACTTCACACACCACGCACACACCTTAAACCATGTTCTCCAAACCCATCTCTAGTCCTAACCTCTCCTCCTTTGCTAGACTTCTCCATCTCAGACCCCACCCCCTGCTGTCTCATCCAGCTGCTTCCTTCCTTCCTCCACCCCAGCTATCCCTCTATCCCCCCAAACCCCCCTCCTCCTCCTCCTCTTCTTCCCTCTCTCCACCCGTCTACTTGCTCTCCTCCTGTGGCGCTGGCACACCTGGACGTGTGAGTCGGTAGCTGACTCTGGCACTTTTAGGGCTCCCGCGGGCCTACGTGGCGAGGAAGACACACGCACACACACACACGCACACACACACACACACACACACACACACACACACACACACACACACACACACACACACACACACACACACACCGAGAGACACAGCCAGCCGACACCAGGCCTGACAGTCTCCCCCTGGAGAGGCTGGGGCCCTGACAGCCCCTCTGCTCCAGTCTCACAATGGCTGGCAAAGGGGATGGAGCAGGCAGGCAGGCAGGCAGGCAGGCAGGCAGAGAGGCTCCTGCTGGAGCACAGGCACACTGCCATCTAGTGGCCACCAACAGAACAACGCTGCCCATTTTTTCTGCCTATTTGAATGTGGAGGAGACAGCCAGCAACAGCAACAAAGAGGCTGCTGCAAGAAGGTGTGGCGAGATAAGACTGCCGACCACGTTAGTCTGAGCTCTGGACAGACTAACACACACACACACACACACACACACACACACACACACACACACACACACACACACATAAATGACAGCCTTAAAGCTCACAGCACTGACAGACAAAGAACAGGGGCTGGTCCACTCCTGCCCAAATACATTGGATCTGCTTGACACTAAAGCTATTATTGTCTGGGCTCTTTCTTTGGAAGATTCACATCATGAGTGTGTGTGACACAGTTGCTTTGGGCTCTCCCTCAGAGAGTGACATACTTACACACTTACGCTGCTTGTGTGTG
>JAODXP020000024.1:12943474-13000974 GCA_027497455.2 Sardinella longiceps | reverse complement strand
CGTGCTGGGAGAGTTTGAGCCGAACTGCTTGTAAAAAAAGCTGCAGTTGGAGATCAAGAGGAATGGAAGGGTTGAAGAGTGCACAGGTTTTTGACAGGGTGTAGGAGGGTGAATTGCAAATCAGTGTGTATGTGTGTCTCTGTGTGTGTGTGTGTGTGTGTGTGTGTGTGTGTGTGTGTTGCCTGAATACTTTTTGAGTGACTATTTATATGAGGTGTGTATGCACCTAAGAGCATGTGTGTGTGTGTCATAAATACTGCACACTTCAAACTGCAAGAGATGGTGGTCTTCCATGCCAGTACTTTTACATACTTACACCTTTGGGTGCAATGTACGGATGGAAAGCAGAGCAAAATACCTCACATTCCCCCCTCTATGTGAGCTAGCTACAATCACTTTTGACAAAGAGATAGGACCTTGCCATCAGTCACCAAACACTAGTATACAACATCGATTTGATTTACTGTTGACGTCAGGGACGTTAGCTTAAGAGCACACAGATAAGGCAACATGAGTTATGTTAGTGACTGACGTGGTGGTTGTCTTTTCAGATAATGACAGATAATGATAGAAAAGATAGCGCTGGTCTTAGTAATGGCTGACACTGTCAGAACTACGTGTTCTCAGCAAATTCGTCATGCGGCCTGCACGGCACAGAGTAGACATCGTGTGGATCTGGCAAACGTTTTGGGGAGAGAAGGAAAGAAAACAGCATGCGTGGTGTTGCTTCATAACTGCTCTCAGGAGTATAGGCAGACTCGAACAACAGAATTCCATACAAGATAGATCATGTACAGATAAAACCTGTGAATGGTAACGTGAGAGTATTTATTTAAACATCTGTGTGTGTGTGTGTGTGTGTGTGTGTGTGTGTGTGTGTGTGTGTGTGTGTGTGTGCGCAGACATGTTTAAGAGTGAGTGCATGTTTTCGGTTTCAGTGAAGTTTGCAAGTTTTATTATCAGGACTGTGTGAGTAGGAGAGAGTGGCTACCTTTTCTCTAGGAGTTTTCCAGGTGACACTGGCGTTGGAGTGTGTGTGTACAGCATGTGCATGAACTAGTGTTTTTGAGTTTGAGTTGGAGAAGAACATCTACCTGCTTCAGTGAGTTGTCCAGGTGAGGTGAGCGTTGCTCTCTGTGCGTGAGAAGGCTCCAAGAATGAGTGTCCAGTCATCAGTGTCTCTCCCTCTGCTGGGAGTAGGGGTCTCTGGCCCTCACTCACTTCACCTGCACTGCTGCCCTCCTCCCATGACCTCTGATACACATGACACACACACACACACACACACACACACACACACACACACACACACACACACACACACACACACACACACACACCATATTCAGTCATATACCTTATATACAGTACATAAAAAAGCAAATATATCCACGGCACAAACTTTCAAACTAGTTTGTTTGCTAAGCTCTTCAGCTTGTGCAGTCAAGGTGACAGCAAGGAGAGCTTGGAGAGAATTCCTAGCTGAGGTTTTAGTGCCCCCTGGTGGTACCGTCTGTGCCTACAATACGAGACTATAGGACCATGCTGAAACAAAGAAATGTCCTGACAAAGTCAATCAGCACCCCAGCAGACATGCCACATGCAATGGTAACAGTCACAGAAGACCTTGTGTGAACTCACAGATCGTGTCATGGAGAGGTCTTACAGTGTGTGTGTGTGTGTGTGTCTGTGTTTGTCAATACCTCAGCCGGCTCCCGTGTGACGGGGCCCTGATCCATACGGGCCAGCAGAGCCAGGATTGGGTCATGCTGAGACCGTGGGAGTGGTCTCAGAACCACCTGACCTTCACTGGGTGGGTCATAGTCCTGAGACCAAACAGGAAAAAAACAAAACAAAACACAATACACAATAGTGTCAAACAATCAGTCACCTCATGTCAGTGGATGTGTGACAATCAACAAATAGCCTATAGCATGGTGACATAAAGCTACGGTATAGCATAATTCGAGAGATTATAAGACTACGGTGGATGGATTAAGAAAAAATGACACGGGGCAGAACTATTTATCCATACACTCTTTTGCATTGGGCAAGGTGTTGCAGTCAGTACACATCTTCTTGTGTACAATAAGCAAACAAAACCTAACTGTTGTACGTACATTGACCACTAACGAAAATATATTGTACAACAACATCCAAAACACATCATAAAATTCTGTATCAGCAACAGATAAACTCAGGGCAAGGATACATGAAAAGAATGCTTACCATGTCCTGGACTCCCAGGAGAGAGCTGGACAGACTGGCATTGAGGTTGGGCAAAATCAGGCCCTCCTCTTCCAGAGCTGAGAATAAGTTCACTGATTAGTAAGACCATTCTATACTATCTCCTTCACTGATACATTCTGTGCAACAGATAACACTCAACCTGACTTTATTGGAAGTATGTTCATCTCCAATTGATCATGCTGAGGCATGACCTTGTTTCCCTGTTACATATACAGTAGCCTCTATAACATTGACCATGTAAACCCAGACTTCCTAGAATAGAACTACCGGTCCTTAATTGTTCTAGCTGTTTGGAGCATGACATAGATCTGGATGAACCCTAGAGTATTTGGTGGCAAAAATGGTGGCGATCGGTTAACTGATGTCAGATTCCTAAGCTCTATATGGTTCACAGTATTGGTGAGTATGCATATATCTGCTCACAATTCCATGCAAACTACAGATGCAAGTACCTTTGGCCGCTGCTATATGGCTGTAGCTGAGCAGCAGCTCTCCCTCAGAGATGTGTCTGGCCACGGCCTCCGTCTCCGTCAGGGAGCCTCCAGAGCTGCTCTCCTCCGTGGAGGAGGCGGAGAGAGGAGACGCAGGGGCAGGAGGAGGGGGAGCAGGGGAGGCCTCCCTCACTGGAGCCACTGGGGTGGGAGGCTTGGCTGGAGGAGGAGATGGGAGGATGGACTCCTCGTCTCTGGCCACAGACATGACACTGCGAGCGACATAGGAGGTGAGAGGAGCAGAAAGAGGTAGACAGGAGACTTAGGAGATTATGGTATGATCGACAGCATAACATCATGATAGAGGTAGGGGATCTTCCTTCCCTCAGGTTAGTAAAGTGTTTCCCAAAGACCAGGTTGAAATTTGTGTGGTGGAGGCGGTCATCAAGGTGTGTGCAGCAGGCAGCATTCAAACACACACTTTCTGAGCAGCCATATTAAACATACACCTGTATGCTTACCTGTATACACCTATCTATTGTTTATTAAAAGTCACCAGCCAAGACAATTTGAAAGCTACACAAATGATTCTGATGGTGCTTAGAGTTGATTCTATGGTGCTGCAACACACATTGGCCTCTGTATAGGTAAGATTGCCTCCCGATACTGTAGGATAGCAACTGGAGATTCATTCAAAGCAGGAATGACTGAGTTTGTTCTGAAACATCTGCACTGCCACTCAGGACCGTCTCAGAAAGTAGTTCCATCTGGGACAAATCCAGAACTTGCTTACTGTTAGATAACATGTTTTAACCTATGTGTTTTAGAGAATCTTAGTCTTTGTTGTCTTTTTAAAACAAACCTTTCCATTTTCCCACAGTATTCTTCCCCCACTGTTGCTACATGTCCAGGTTACGGATGATGACTTTAAAAAGTTTCACTCTGACGGTGTGAGTCATTTCAACTGTGAACCAACTTAATCATCCAGTGACTGAAGTGTGACTGGAGTTTGACTTGCTTCTGATCACCTTCACTCATCCATAGCCACACTTCCATCTCTGCTTACAGCCTCTGCCTACACATGCATACTAAGGCTCCAATTGAAGGTCTCTCCGTCTTAGCTCCGCATAGCACTGAGATCAAAAGAAGCTTTGGAATACAGATGTATTCTACCGGTATGAGTGTGATGTCAGGCATGTAATGCCTACCATATTATGAAGGTGGTGAAATCTACAGTACAAGACTGGTCATGTTTCTCCCTTGGCAAGACTGGGCTTATGCAAGTTTGTCTATCGATTACTCCCTGGCGTTTCCCTTGCAAATATGACTCCAGCCAAAACATGCTCAGAGCTAATGCTCCTTTGATCCGACTGCCAGAGTGCTAATCCTGCCATCTGGGCAACCAGGACGGTATTGATCGATAACTATCGATAAGTTGTTTGCTCAAAATCATCTTCTGAATGCGTGGCATGTTTTCACCGAATGGAATAGATTTGAGGGAAAAATGGTTGAAAACTGTAATTCATTTGGACAGCAGCAGGGGGAGCTGTGGTTTCAAGTAGCACCTGCGGTGTCTGCCATTCGATCCTCACTCACAAATCACAGAGCACAGAAGTGGTGGGCTTGTCATGCAAAGACTAAGGCCTGGAGGTAGGGACTGGCAAAGTAGGGAACATAAATATGGCTTCAAATATACATGAGTGCATATATTCCTTAGCACATACAGTACATCACTGACTAAGGATAGAATATAGTGTGTATTAATGTTAGACAGAGGTGTTATCCATCTGATAAATGTGTGAGACGGACGGCAACTAGCCTGGGCTTGTTGGCAGCATTACATGTCCAACCCTCACACCCCTAGCCTTTAGAACGCTTCTAACCACTGGGTTGGAGACCTGGGCTTTTCAGCTCAGAGGTTAGAGTGTTCAAAACCCATGCCGTGGGTTTGTTGCAGTTGACGAGGTGGCGGGTTTGAGACCTGTGAGCAGGCGAGGCGACTTCGGCTACATGGGAATAAGTGTGAATGGAACATGCAATGGAAAGAGAAGACAAATCATAGTTTAGCTCAACATCTCTGTTCTACAGGACCTATTTCTTGTTTGGACTTAGAACATGAAGGTAAGTGTGTGATTGTGATGTGTGTGTGTGTGTGTGTACAGTATGTGTGTAACTGAGGCCTGTCACTCACTCTGGTGGTGGGGGTGACTCGTCCCTGTCGCTGTGAGGCTGCTCCTCTCGGAGCGGGAGCTCTGCGTCTCCCCAGGGGTCGTTGTGCTGGTCGGCCGGCGTGGGTTTGGGAGGGGGAGGGGACGGAGTGGTCACTCGGGGTGGCGACTGGACAGGCGTGGTGGTGGGCGTGACGACCGGAGGCTGTTCCAATTCTGGAAGCATTGACAATGAAAACTGACATGAGTTCACATGAGTTTTAAAGACAGAGTCAGTGACTGTGAGCTATTTCCTCTCTTCGACAAGGACATGATGTCAGATTGCTATAGTCATAGACACTGCTGTGCTGTGTGCTTTCGACGCAGTGCTGATCAAAAAAGGCAACAACAAGGACTCGGTCTCAGTCTCCCACCCTATTGACTCCGACTGGGATCCTGAGTGCTATGCTACATCTACACTTCTTCCACTTGGTAGCATCAACAGACGGTTGCTAATGTAAATAGCAGCAAAACACAGACCTTCTATGGTGTGGGTGTGTTGTTGGATAACTAGACAAATGGATTCCCATATGCTATGTGTTTGACATCAATCATCTTATGTGTACACCACCTCTTATATACTTAGGTGACGCTGTGTGTCTCTGTGTGTGTCTCTGTCTGTCTGTAGGTGTGTCCCCCACTGACCTGGAGCGGGTAGCTGATGTTGGGGCTCTCGGGGAGACTGCTGCGGGGAGCTGTGCTCCGAGGCCTGGGGGGTGTCCAGAGGGGAGTGGGGGTGACTGCGGGGTGGCGGGGGGCTGACGCTGGGCACTGGAGTGGGTACCGGGGTGGGCACCACTGCCTCCTGAAAGAGAGAGAATGACGGATGGTGAATAGATGAATAGATAGTCTCCACTCTTATGTGAGGCTGATCACATCTGTATATGGATCACTGATGTGCTCACATGACCTGGGATTCAACAAGAAACACTTTCAATCACTCACAGTTCAGAGATACATACATTACAAAATGAAACTGACATCATATGTCATAGAACTCATCTCAACAAGGTCTAGAGACTTCTCTGAGTTGTTTATCTAGGTACAGATAGATATTGGATACATGATAAACACAGAATAGCAAGCAAACTGGATCATCCTCAGGAGCGAACGCCCTGACTGATAACACCTGGAACATCTTTGCTATGTAGGTCATTGTTTTGGATGGAGCCATCTGCTGGGGTAACAAATAATATTTTGATAAGGTGTGTGTGTGTGTGTGTGGGGTGTGTGTGTGATTGTGTGTGTGTGTGTGTGTACCTCTGGCACAGCTGGCTGCTGTTGAGTGCAGGCCGTGTCAGGCTCTAGTGTGTGTGCGCGAGGTTCTCTCTCCCCCAGCATGGTGGAGGCCATCTCTGCCAGAACCTCCTCCACGTACTGCCTGAGCAGCGCCGGGTCCATGGGTCTGCCATCGCCCAGACAAATCTGAAGGCCCAGAGAACCGGCCTCCATTCCTGCCAGAGACACAGGCAGCAGTAACATCAGCACACATTAGTCACAAACAGCTCCAGACTAAACTCTCAATGGCAGCTTCCTCCCTCGTCGCAAAACTCCTCATTAATCTGTGACTGGAGAAGACTCTGGCTCGTCTCATTCAAAAAACTCAATGCTAACTTTGAGGCAGCAAAACAATGGCCACGTCATCCCTCATCGATCAAAGCTCGTCATTAATCAACGACGCAGCGGAGAGGACTATGCTTCGCTTACTCGTTCCAAAAGTGCTGCGTTAACTCATCGTCGAGGGAGGAGGCCTCGACTTTCACACGCGCGCACGCTCAAAGCTCGTCGTTACTGGCGTCAGAACTGTGTCGTGTCGGGTAATGGCTTCACCAAATGGGTTCGCAAGGGTAGACACTCTAGCTAGACCTCCAAAAATATTCAGCGCGGAAGAGAGATCACGGTGGTCTTTCATGGTAGCAAAACATAAATAAGAGAGATTCTGGAAGCTTCTGAGGGCAGCTAGTTTGAGTAGGAGTAACGAGACGCAATTTGTTTAAAAGTGGAAGAGATAGAGACAAGGGATCAAAGAGTAGAGTGGAGGAGAGAGAGAGAGAGAGAGAGAGAGAGAGAGAGAGAGAGAGAGAGAGAGAGAGAGATTGAAAAGTGAAAAAGAAAAGAAAAAGTGCTGACAGTGACCCGCTGGCTTGATGGCAGACTTGTAGCCTCCTCGGCAAATGTGATACGCCATTGATCTTTCTATTAGGCGGAGCAGAGGAGGAAGGGGGAGAAAAAAAGATAGAGGGAAGTAAAAAAAAAAAAAGAAAAAAAGAAGAAGAAGAAGGAAAAAAAGAAAGTGTGGATTAATGGGCCGGTGACTGTGCACTGCCTCCATTACGGCTCCGGAGCCCTCAGATCCATCACGGCGCAGCAGCAATCAGGGCTTAATGAGGAAACTGCAACCCCAGTCCCGCTGACACGTCTGACAGAGCAGTTGCTGGCATGGGCAGAATTAACTATGAGTCAATAGTTCAGAGAGAAGGGGGGTGGGGTGGTGGGGGGCTTGCCAGGAGCTCACTCTTTCTCTCTCCCTCTCTCCCTCCACCTCTTCCATTCTCTCTCTCTCTTTCTCTCTCTCTCTCTCTCTCTCTCTCTCTCTCTCTCTCTGCGTGACCCCCCTCCTCATTAAGAGGCAAACTCAATTTAATAATCTTGTAGAGTCAAAAGGGGACATGTGTTTGTGCGAGCCATGTGTGTTAGGGATCAGCCATTACTGCTCAACTTGGGCGCAAGTCATAAATCTTTTTCGGTGTCGCAACTGATAGAAACTGGCGCCAGAAAGGCCACAAGCCTGAGGCAGCGAACTGACGACATAAATAAATAAAAAAAATGAAATCAAAATCACTCTGAATAAATGAGATTTATTAAGATCTGACTGCTGACTCTTTTTGCAGTTCTTTTTGGAATGTGCACTTCTATTGTGTTGCTGTGAATATCGGCTAAATGACGAAGCTCACATATGAAGTTCTTGGTTTGGGAACCGAATGCCACCTGCCCAGCTCACCTGTGTCGGAGGCCTCGCTCTCTGCTGCGTCTGGCTGGCAGGTGGGATCACCTGGAGCCCGCTGGGCAAACATCTGAGTGATGACGCGGGACATCACCTGTTGCTCAACCCTGTTGAAAAGAACAAGTGTGTGTATTGAAAAGTGAAAATGAATATTCGCGTGCACATCCATGCATGTGCGTGTGTGTGTTTGTGTGTGAGAGTGTGTGTTTGTGTGTGAGAGTGTGTGTTTGTGTGAAAGTGAAATCTCTTTAAATAGATAAATTGTGAATTATACTGAGCCTGCATAAATAAAGGTGCAAAATCATAAAAGACTGCCGTTTCAGTAGAACTGCTGTAAATATTGCAAAGCACAATTCAGGGATTCGAGACAGAAAACGAGAGGGACAGCAGGCGAGAAAGGCATCCGCCTCAATCTGGCAGAAGGAGGATATTCTGTTTTGAACATTTCTAACAGCTATGTGCAAGACGAACTGAGACCTAGAACATTCTATGCTAATCGACAGCGCAGGCTGTCCAATTGTTCCCAAGTGCTCACCATTCTACTAGTCGGTTCTCGATGGTCTCCCGCTGGTGTATGGTGGCGAGGATGGGCTGGGTGAGGGGGACGGGCTGCGGGGGCACAGGGGGGAAGGCAGGCCCATGGTAGAGAGGAGCCCCAGTGGTGGCCTGGCCATTCAGCTCAATGGGAGACTCTGGAGGGACGCCATCTTCCTCCGGCTCCTATGGGGATGCAGGCAGAGACGACACAAAGGCATTAAACAGGCATCTCACTTGACTACACTTTAAAGCCTTGCCTAGAGTAGTCTCACAGACATAGGTTCCTTTTAAGTGTCACGTTTCCCTTCGCGTTTGAGTTGCATATAAAAGGCTGAGTAATGACGAGGATTAAGCGTCGTCTTGCTTGTGAGAAGGGGTGTGTGGGTGGGTTGGGGGTTCGTGAACAAAAGCGTGAGACGCATCCCCGCACCCGTGGAGGTTGGATCACTTGACCGAGAAACGCTACGGGGCCCGCAGCGCCGGCATCTGTTTCTCCCATCCGAGCGCATTAGACGAGGACCCGTCGTATAGCACTCTTACTGCCAACATCTGGCCTGGCCAGGCCTCACTGCCGTCGGGAGTTTCTTTTCGTACAGTCAAGGGGGGGTGGAGCGGGGTGAGAGTGGGGGGAGCGAGAGAGAGAGAAAGCGAGAGAGAGGGAGAAGAAAAGAGGATTTGTTATTGAAAAATCCACCCTCCTCCTCCTCCTCCTCCATCAGTGAGCGTCTTCTTCCCGCGTTCCCCCGCTCTGGCTCCTGGTTTGCATTACTTGCAGATTCCTTTGGCAGCCAGACAGGGAGGCTTGTGTCAGTGCCCAGTTTATTATCTCAATTCCAACGGCTGTTTTTCAGAGACGAGGGGAGAGGAGGAGAGGAGGAGGGGTGGGGGAAATCAGGCTGGGTGGGGTGGGACACCAAGAGCAGAGGAACGAGGGTGTGTGTGTGTGTGTGTGTGTGTGTGTGAGAGAGAGAGAGAGCGAGACAGAAGAAACATAAAACAAGAGGGAACAGAAAAGGGCGGGGGGTAGGAACGAGAGAGAGAGAGAAAACGAGAAGGACAGCGGGGTGGAAGAGGTATCCGCCTCGCTCTGGCAGAAGACGAGGCTCTTCTCTTTTTTTCCCCTCTTGATTTGAACTTTTACTGCCTCCATGGAGGCATTTTCGGTAAAGCGCAGCCCGAGAAATAAAGGGGTGGGGGTGCGGTGCAGTGCAAGTCAAGGGCGCTGGCAGCCAGGCTGGCCTACGTCAGCCTCCGCAGCGCTCAGCTAAAGCAGTCCTGGCAAACAACACCAGCTGGATGGGCTGAGATTGCAGCATCCTTCAGCTGCTGGATGGGGAGAACTTCAGGGTTGAGTCAAGGAAAATAATGCATGATTGGAAAGAGAGAGAGAGAGAGAGAGAGAGAGAGAGAGAGAGAGAGAGAGAGAGAGAGAGAGAGAGAGAGAGAGAGAGAGAGCGAGGGAGGAAAAAATGAAGAGTACTTAGTTGGGGGGCAATCTTCCAATTTACGGCATTTGGCCTCTAAAATGTTTTACCAGCTTTTGTGGCGTTTGGAAATGTTGACGCTGCTGGAATAATATTTTCTCAATCCTAATTGCCGTGCTAATAATTAAAAGACAAAAGGTTTATATAACACTGCTGTTGGCGAGACAAGGCGCTTTGTATCTACACTTTGTATCCCAGCCAAAAGCACTCGGAAAAACAACAACACATTCTTAATTAATGAAAAAAAATAAACCCAAACTAATTTTCATGTGGAATAACGGTAAACTGCATTACCTTATTATTTAGATGTGAACATATTCTACAATTATTGAAAATCTCATTGTGCGCAAGCAGATTCACGCACGCACGCACACATACGCACGCACACACACACACACACAGGACATAGTTTACTAATAGAAATTTCTGATACTGAAAACAACTGACTTACAAAGACATTAACTCCTCATTGCTTTGTCCTCGGCAAAAAACAAAACAAAACAAAAACAAAACTATGCTCTTCTCATCTCCACCAACAGGGGGCACTGTGGAACTGCTGGAGCACACCGCCACAGCTCCCGCCACCTCAAACCTTTACAACCAGCCTTCTCTTTCAATTTGTCACTTATAAAACCCATCGCTGTGCTCTCCTCCAACTCCACTGCCTCCCACCAAAAAGCCAGTAAGAGCCAAACAATCTTCCATCCTCCATCACTCTCACTCTCTCTCTCTCTCTCCCTACCGCTCTCCCTACCCCAGCCTTCAGGTCTAATGGCTGTGGGGGTGTCGGGGCCGTTAACGTATAGTCTGCCCTTGTGTGACCGAGCACTAGGCATGGGGCTAATGTGCCGCCTCATGTTATTTGGACTAACAGGCCGGCTTGTTAGTAATAAATACAGGTGTGTGTGTGTGAGTATGTGTGTGTGTGTGTGTGTGTGTGTGTGTGTGTGTGTGTGTGTGTGTGTGTGTGTGTGGGGTGGAGGGGGTGGTTGCTGTCTGGATGGTTGAGTGAAGCGCGTTGTGTGAGGAGAATTTCTGAGCGTCTTCGATCTCCGATCACCTCGCCAGTGAATCACAATGAATTTGCAGCCAGAGGGGTTGGCTGAGTGTAGGAGTTTGGCCGTATGTAATAGTACGGGTCTGTGTGACTGCAAATGCATGGGTCGGTATGTGGATGTGTTAGCGTGTGTGTGTGTACATGCAAGTATAAGTTTCTATGTCTGAATGTGTGTGTGCACTATAAGACTAGTCTGTGTAAGTATGTTCATGTCTGGTCTACCAGTGTACTGTATGTCTGCAGACAGTATACATATATCTGTGTCTGTATGCTGTGTATTTGTGTGTGTTTATGAGTGTAGGTTTACAAGGATATGGTAATGCCGATAAGTAGGTGTGTGCCAGTACATGGTGTGTGTGTGTGTGTGTGTGTGTGTGTGTGAATCTATGAGTATAGGTCTGCAAGAATGTGGTCATGTCTACATATTGGTGTGAGTGTGTGTGTGTGTGTGTGTGTGTGTGTGTGTGTGTGTGTGTGAATCTATGAGTATAGGTCTGCAAGAATGTGGTCATATCTATATATCGTGTGAATCAGTACATGGTCTGTGCATGTGTGTGTGCGTGTGTGCATGCGAATATTGGGGCTGCAGTGGGGCTGGTGATGATCTGCCACAAAGAGCACGCCGGAGATGATCCCCCCCCCCCTCCTGGAGCCCAATTACCCCCGGCGCCCTAATGAGATTCCTGCAGCATGTTCTTCTGAGCGCCTCTCAGTTCATTATCAAACAGCAATGGATTCCCTCACCCTGTGGCTCAGCCAATCTAATTATGGGAACGCTCAGTGTTAATGTGTGATGTGTTAGTTTCTCGCTCTCTTTCTCTCTCTCTCTCGCTCTCTCTCTCTCTCTTTCATTCTCTCTTTCGCTACCACTTCCTTCTATTTGTCTGCTATTGCAGGTCCGTTATTTCTTTTTTTTTTTCCCCAGGAGGTAAAAACTTGAAATGTAAAAACATGCAAATCAGCATGGTGAGGAAGAGATGATTAAATGCCAGGTTGGGCCGCAGGATTGGAGCACATACACACACACACACACACGCACACACACACAAACGCATGTGCAAACGTACACACATGCATACACACACACAAACACACACACATCCCTTCCAGCTGCAGGTACAGATTGTGAGTGTGTGACCTTTTCCACAAACCAGCCGCCATAGGCCAGACCTGCAGTCCCCGCCGCACTGGCAATCTCACCTGAGCGATGTCGGCCACCGCTAGGAAACTAGTCCCTGGAAACACGCTCCTCTCCTCCTCCTCCTCCTCCTCCGTCTCGTTCTTCCGTTCATCCTCCACTCGGAGTGGCTGTTTTTCCTCGGCTGTCTGAAAGACAAAGGCGTTGGCATGGTGAGGGAAGCGTGCCGCCGTCCGTCAGGGCTTTTCTCCGCGCCTCGTATTGACATATGCACGGATGAAAAAGATGCTCTCATCAAAACAAACATCAGAATGAAGCGATATGCATCAAAAAGAACACAGTTATAGACTACTGAGTGTGTTACGAATCGAACATTGATCACAGCCGGGAGGGCTTATCTCCTGAATCGCACCCCCTTCCCTCATGCACACGCACACACGCACACACACACACACACACACACACACACACACACACACACACACACACACACACACACAGCGTTTGAAATGAAAGAGTGTGAGGAAAAAGCAAATAGGAGTGGAGCGAAAGAGGAGGACAATGTGACAGCGGGAGACATCCGCACCACGCTCCGCACTGATAATCACTGTTTGCAGATGCTGATTGCATCCTGGCAGATAAAAAAAAAAAAGAAATAATATATATATATATAAAAACATGCCCATTTACACTGCCCATTACCCATAATGCATCTGAACATGCACTCCCACACGTCAGATGTTTGTCTTTAAATCAAGCACTTCCTGCCGTCATCCTCATCATCTCGGAGACAAGGCTTCAATACATGTGTGTGTGAGCCTGTGTGTGTGTGTGTGTGCGTGTGTGTGTGGGATGGGGGGTTGAGTTGGGTGGGGTGCGGCGTTAATGGCTCATCAGTCTCTGTCATTTCCTGTGGAAGCGAGAGGTAAGAGGCTGGTGCAGATACCCTGTTACCCTCGTGAGGCCACTGCAGCCTGAGCCAATAAAAGCACTCACTGCCGATAGCATCGCTGCGCTACGCTACGCTACCCTACCCAGTTTGGACACGGTGGAAACAAATAATAATAACAAAAAAAACATTCATATACTTGAGTTTATAAAGATCCCAATGACTCACTATCGTCTTCTTCACTTATGGAATTACCAAACAACCTGTGTATGTATGTGTGTGTGTGTGTGTGTGTATGTGTGTTTGTGTGTGTGTGTGTGTGTGTGTGTGTGTGTGATTGCGATTGATGATTCAGCTAGATAGTTGCAAGGATAAGGTCTCCCAAAACATCTACTGCATCTATACTGACCATGGCAAGAGTTTGTGTGAACAGATGCATTTATTTGCACACAAATACTGTACAAGCTATGAGTGGAAAAATGTTACATGAAACCTCAACAAGAATATATGCCAATATGCCAAGCTTTTTCCCCCCAGTTCAGCCTAGTTTCCGTTTCTGTATGTGCAGGGGTGGAGAAAAGTACTTTATGAATCACAGAGTGTACACACACACACACACACACACACACACAGGCTTTAAAGTATGTGTTCAGTGGTGCTTGTACTGTGTATGCATGTATCAAACTGCACATAAGATTGTGTGTACTTACAAGACTGTCCTGGATTTGTGTACTTGTTTAACCCGCAAAGAGTACAGTAGGTGTTTGTTTGCATGTCTGTGCGAGTTACTTCTGTCTGTGTGTACAAGACCATTTCAGTGTGTAGGTGCACGAGTGTGTGTGTGTGTGCATGCACTGACGACTGCGTCAAACTATTTTCTTCTGCGTTAAAATATTTGCTCCTAAGGCAACCTGTATGTCTCTTTGTGTGCATGTGTTTGTGTGAAGTGTAGATGCATGTTTGTATGTATGCATCCGAGACTGTGTGTGTGTGTGTGTGTGTGTGTGTGTGTGTGTGTGTGTGTGTGTGTGTGTGTGTGTGGTGAGACTGCGGCTGTGCTGCAGATACACAGAGGACTGCAGGGCTGGCGCGCTCCACTGCTGGAAGACCTGAGGGGTGGCCTGCTGCAGTGGACCAGAGAGAGAGAGAGAGAGAGAGAGAGAGAGAGAGAGAGAGAGAGAGAGAGAGAGAGAGAGAGGAGGGAGGAGAGAAAGAAAGCGAGGCAGAGAGAGAGAGAGAGAGAGAGAGAGAGAGAGAGAGAAGCGAGGGATAGAAAGAGAGAGGCAATTCATTATTATTCCTCTCACATGTGGCGCAGAGATAGAGGGATGGCACGAGGGAGCAAGAGAGGAGGAGGGAGAAACGGAGAGAAAGAAGAAGAAGAAAAAAAAAGTGATGGAGCAACAGAGCAGGTCAATACCAATTCATGTCCACAGCAAAGGGAGAATAAAAAAATGCATTGTGTGCTTCCTCCCCCTCTACTAAACACATTTAAATCAAAGTAATGAACTCGCCCTCGCTGCATGTATGTCTGTCTGTGTGTGTGTGTGTGTGTGTGTGTGTGTGTGTCTGTGTTTGTTTGTGTAAGGGACTCCTCTTTAATGCCCACTAGCATACAGTTCACTTATTTTTCCAATCGTGTTTTCTGCAACGAGGAGGCAACACCTTGATGACACACCCACTCTCCCAACACAAACATATAGGCACACACACACGCGCACACACACACACACACACACACAGAGGCCTCCTACTGTCCTCCATCTCTGCTGCCCAAAAGCACATTCTTCCACAGGCTGGCTACTGACTCTCCCTGGCGCCGCCCCTGCTGTCGGTACTGGGGGAGGGTGGTGGCGGGTGGTAGTGTGTGTGTGTGTGTGTGTGTGTGTGTGTGTGTGTGTGGGTGGTGGTGCTCGCTCGAGGTCTCAGACAGATCAGATGGCGCTCCAGAGCAGCTGGGCGAAGGCTGCCAGTGCCACTGCCATTGCCAGCACTCACTCTCGCCCGCTCACTCGCTCGTCTAGAAGGGCAGCCACGCCAGTCGGATGACTCACGAGCTCTGGCAGACGGCATGACGACTAGTCGAAGGGGGCTGGCGAGGTTGACCGTGTGTGTGTGTGTGTGTGTGTGTGTGTGTGTGTGAACATTGCTCAGAGCAAGTTTACTCCACGCACGCACACACACACACACACACACACACACACACACACCTCACTACTTCATCTCAACATCCCCCCTGCCTCCTTTCCCATCCAACCAGCCGAGCTCCACGCTGAGGTCCTGTCAGCCTCGGGGCCAAGCCTGGAAACGGTGCACTCCGCTGGGCTGGCAGCGAGTCCATAACCCCCCTCAAACCCACCCACCACCCACCAGCCAAGTCCATCAACCCCACCCCCACTTAACAGTACCACCATCACCCCCCCAGTCCTCTTCATTCCCCCTGCTGCCTTTGCTCCTCATCTGCTCCAGCATCTCCACCATTTTAGCACCTCTCAGCACTCTTGACACATTCACCCACTGCTACACGTCCACCGCTCCTCTCCCCAGTGCAGTCTCCACAACACTGTCACTCTCAGCAACAATAGCAGTTGGAGAGGATGGCTTTTTTTACGGAGAAAAGGAGTGTGTGTGTGTGTGTGTGGGTTTGGAAGAGCAGAGAAGCCCGGGGATAGAAGCGGCAGCCTCCCCCCCGCTCGACCCTCTCCAGTCCTCGGCACTGCAGACTGATGAAGCCCTTTGAGCATCTAAACACCCCCCCCTACCAACACACACCCTCACACACACCCACACACACACTCTCCTGCCCTCAGGCTTTGGCGCCTGTCTAGACCGACAGAAAAAAGGGTTGGGATGGCAAGGCAGGATGACGTGACCCCCAAACACCCACCACTACAAACACAAAAACACACACACAGAAACACACACACAGCGTCCACCCGCAGCCATTTGGCCGTCTCCGGAGCCAAAACACAAAGTGCTGTGAGGAGAAATAAATAAGAGGTGGCGCTGAACAAGCGAGGCGCTATTGTGCGCACGTCTCCGCGCCGGCGCTCGCTAGACAAAGCATGAAACTGCCGTCTGAACCCACGGCGAGTGCAGCCCAAGCCCAAGCCCAAGCCCCAGCCCCGGTCCCAGCCGCTGCCAGAGGAATATCGTATTGACATAAGGAGACAATAGCCGCAGCGAGATGAAATCAGTGTCGGTCGGGAACAGTAGGAGAGAGGGAGAGAGGGGGGAAGAGAGACTGCGGTGAAATACGTTGGCTGCTGTCCCTTGTGTGTGTGTGTGTGTGTGTGTGTGTGTGTATGCTTGGCTGCGCCCCTGTTTTGAAATATGTGTTACTGTATCAGGGGAGGTTGGAGTCGAAGAGAAGGGTTATGCTGCAGAGGCAGTGTACGGCATAGAAACGCTTTGTCCTCCTCTTCTCTTTCTTTCTTCTCTTTCTTTCCCTTTCCTGTCTCCCTCCCTCCCTCCCTCCCTCGTTCTCTCTCTCTCTCTCCCTGCATGTGACCCCCCTTTCTTTCTCTCTGTCTGTGAAAGTGCAGAGTGTCCAGATTGTGAACCCGCATGTGTTGCCAGGCAACCAGATGTGACAGACTAGAGCTGAGATTGCAGTGGTGTGTGTATCTGTGTGTGTGTGTGTGAGAGAGAGAGAGTGAGAGAGATAGAGTATGCGAATGAGTGGTGTGTGTGTATGAGTGTGTGAGAAGAAGCCTTTGAGCAATAATACACATTCATGTCAGTGGATATTCTATAGCAGTATTCATGAGTGTAGGCTGCAGTGTGGAACATGCATTGACAGGCTAATCTGCTGTGGGGAGAGGGAGGGAGGGAGAGAATAAGGCCCCATACGGATGCACATGTTCACACAATCACCCATGTGTCCAGATATTATACTGTACATATGGAGGCTAATAGACCATCCCCCCGCTCCATTCTCTCGCAGACAGACAGACACACACACACACACACACACACACACACACACACACACGAGACACGCATTAACAATGACGACACACATGAGCATGCACACGAATCACACACACTTGCATAAGATGGAACAGCCCCCCCCCACACACACACACATAGTCTAACAAACACACATACACACACAGACACACTGCACGAAGCAGACTAATCAGACTGATACAGATGCCCTAACCCAATGGAGGCAGGGGCGTTTCCTGAGCCCATGGGGCCCTGCTGCTATAGCTTCCTCTCTCTCTCTCCCTCATTCCCTTTCTCTCTCTCTCTCTCTCTCTCTCCCTCTCTCTCTGTGTGTGTCTGGAGGAGAGCCAGACTCCAGTGCTCCAGCAGCAGCCATCCACACAGACTGCACAGGCTCCAGCTGCAGCTGCTCCCAGCACAGCCCTCAACAGCTGCCGCCGCCGCCGCCGTCACCGCCACTGAGCCAACTTCAGCTCACCACACACACAGCACACACACACACACACACACACACATATATGCGCAGACACTTTCTTTCTTTCCTTTCACACAAAGCAAAAATCTTTCTCTATCCCACACATGCTCACGCCATCTCTTTCACTCTTTCACCCCCGCCCCTCGTCCACATCCAACATGATGAGACAAAGAACACAGACACACACATACACACACTAGAAAACAAACATAGACACACTCAGTTGCTGTGCTGAGCATGAGTGGACGCGGCAGATAGCCTAGCGAGCGTCTGGTACCCTACCGGGTCTTTCCCCTCCGCCACCACAATTCCCATCCACCTCTCCTTTTCTTCCTCAGGATCTCCTTACATCTCTCTTTCTCTCCCTCTCTCTCCCTCCCTCTCTCGATGTACTACTGTTTCAGTGTGGTGGACAGCAGCAGGCGTGTAGGAGAGCATTAGAGTAGCCACAGACAAAGAGGTGGAGGGAGGGAGAAAGAAAGAAGAAAAAACAGAGGGAATGAGACAGACGGCAAGAAAGAGAAATGGTGTCCATTAAGAACAAAATAAAACAAAGAGAGAGGAAAAGAGAGAGACACAATTAGAAGTCAGAGAGAGAGAGAGAGAGAGAGAGAGAGAGAGAGAGAGAGAGAGAGAGCGAGTGAGAGAGAGAGAAAGAGAAAGGCCACAGGAGAGAAGACAGGATGGCGCGGCCCTGTCTGAATAATGACTGCCAGATTGATCGCATTTTGGAAGGCTGGGTCACTTGCCGCATGATATTCGCCTCATTATGGAAATGCAGCCTCGGTCTGTGGGGGCCCATTTGCATGGGAACAATACAGACCCCTGGACGCCACCCCCTCCAATTAAACACAAGCCTGTTGGGCTTCCAGAATTCCACCTTTTTTGGCGCTTACCTGCGAGTGCGGAGGCAGGGGCTGGAGGTGGGCAGGCGGGGGGGACGGAGAGGGCGAGGCGGAGGGGCTGAGGCTGGGGGGCGACGAGCTGGCGCTCTCGATGTTGACGCTGGGCTGGACCTACAGTCAAACAAACGCACACACATACACACACATACACACACACACACAACACAACGCAGACATTTCAGCTACTGTGACGAGTGGGGGGAGAAGGATGAGTCATTCAGACGGGCTAGCGCTACTGATGCAAGCAAGCAGAGAGAGAGAGAGAGAGAGAGAGAGAGAGAGAGAGAGAGAGAGAGAGAGAGAGAGAGAGAGAGAGAGAGAGAGAGAGAGAGAGAGTCTTATTTGATTTTCATGTCATTAACATGTGATTACTTTCCAATATACTTGCAGGCCATGAGGAGAGTATTGTCTGTGGGGATACTGAGTACTCAGTAGCTTATTACAGTTTAATTTCCAGCATCCATCCACACTAAACACAAACACAATGCTTGAATGTTCTCTTTCTTTCAGCAAACTGCTCCCGCTATGTTAAGATAACAAGAATGCTAAAACAGAAGCCTTGTGGGAACAGCTATGACACTAATCATCGAACTCTCTCTTTAAACGGTCTAAAGCGAGTACACTTTATGTGTAGTTTAGTCCACTACCGGCACTTATCCTGTGTATGTCTTGCTAATGCACACTAATTGTACATAATTGTGCTGGCCTCCATAGACTTGGAAAGAGCTTCCATTCACACAAATACAGTAATAACAGCAGCAGCAGCAGACTCCGACAGCAGCTCCCCCACACACACGGAGCTCATTAGGCCCCAAAGGCAGGGTGCTTGTGCCAGAGAATCAGTGTCTAATAACACTGGGCTCCAATCAGGCTTTGCGGGAGGGGAGGAGATGACTAGCCTAGCGCTGGGCTACAGGGCTGCTGGGGAAGCTCTCTCATCACTAGTCCACTGACATGGCCACCACTGAGAGGATACTGGGGGAAGAGCTCCCGGCTCCTTAATGATCACAGTCACCTTAAACATGCCTATAATGAGCTGGTGCCGTCAGTGTGAGCACGCTGGAGTCTACATGTATGTCTCACGGCGTCAGGTGATGGAGGATGGCCTTACCTGCACCTGGAGGTGGGGGGGCGGACGCCGGGGGGGTTGGTCGGAGCGTACTTCAAGCAGGACCACGTTGGGCTTGCGAGGGGCTGGGGGCTGCGTCGTCTTGGGGGCGGCTGCGGTGGCGGGCGTGTACGAGGTCGTCACGGTGACAGGCTTGTTGCTAATGACGACGCGGGAGGGCTGGGGAGCGTGGCCGTCCACTCGGGGCCGGCCTGGAGAGAGCAGCAGAGAAGAGAGGGACGAGGAGTTCTCATTAAAAACATGCTATTTGACAGGACGTGTTGGTTATTATTCCTTTCCAAGAAAGCACAAATCACCACACCATTCGGGAATAAATATGAATAAATCTTCCACCATTCAGTGGTGTGTGATGCACACTGTTAATGGGGGCAATTATCAAAATTTGGCCTGCAATTTTCATCAGCTCACCACGGCTCAGTGGAAAACATATTTCTATTACTACATCACTCTAACACACACACACACACACACACACACACACACAAGCACACACACACACACACTCCGAGACTTCTCCAAACCTCACATTGAGACTGGCTAGCCAAAATGCTCACTTTTACACATTTGAACAAAAGAGGTGCATTTGCGCTCCCGTTGCTCCCTGTGTGGGGGCGTGAGAGACTAGCGGTCGGTCGTCTCAGCGGGCTACAGGAGGCCCTTGTCAAGAGGCTGTCCAAGCAGGGCTGCCTATCTGTCTGCCTGGCCCGGGATCACCAGCGCTGCTATTCACACAGGGCACAGCACAGCTCCCACGTGCCAGGAGTACTGAAGCAGGGGAATAGCACCCCTCTCTCTTCTCCTCTCTTCTCTTCCTCCCTCTTTCACAGCTCTGCTAGTCTTTAGGGGGGGGACTGAGAAAAGACTATCCAGGACAACCAACACCCCTCCCTCCTTGCCTCACAAAATGTCAGGAAACACAAATGTACGTGCACACACACAATCACACACACACACACACACGTATGTATGAACAGAAACCCCACACAAACATGCGTGTGTGTGTGCACAGAGACGCACACACCTGCCAGTCTGGGAACATTGCCCGGGTGCACGACTGGCATCTGTTACGCGGGGGCGAGTGGCGAGACCAAACTAAGTTCAGCCAATGTGTGTGTGCCTCTGTGTGTGTGTGTGTGTGTGTGTGTGTGTGTGTGTGTGTGTGTGTGTGTGTGTGTGTGTGTGTGTGTAGCTGTTCTGGCTCTTCTGGATCTCCCGTCTGGCTGTGGAGCTGATGAGCTATGAGGCCGGGGCCGGTCTCTCAGTCTCTCGGCGAACAGCAGTAGCATCATTCACATTTACATAAAGCCACCGTGGGCAAGGCAATCTGCGCCTTCCCTCAGCCTCCCTCTTCACACCCAACCCCTAATACCACTCTCTTTCTTTCTCCTCCTCTCATTTCTCCCTTTATCCCTTCATTCTTTCACTCCTGTTTTCCATAGTCCCCTCTCCCTCCTTCCTCGCAGTCGATGAGACGCAGGGCTGCGCGATTTCCATAATTTGACTGAAGGACGTCGAAATGGTGGCTGCAGGATTGAGAGGTATTGAGTCATGCACTTGCTGCATAGCTATTAGTTCCCTTCCTAAAGCTCGTGGGCCGGCTTGTGTAACTGTTTCACGAGTTGACGAGAAAAAAAGACAGGAGGAAACAGAAAGCAAAAAGCAAAAAGGTTGGGTGTTTGAGGAGAACTGGGTATTAGGGTGAGGGAGAGGGGGAGACATAACAGTGTGACATTTGGAGGAGAAGACTGAGGAACAGTATGTGCCTGTTTTATACTAAAGAGAGAAAAAAGAAAAGGAAGGAGGAAGGGAAAAAAAAAAAAAACATCTGACAGGTGGAAGGAGGAAAAGATCCATTTTGGCATCAACTCATCTCCCCATCAAGCATTTGGAGAGAGAGAGAGAGAGAGAGAGAGAGAGAGAGAGAGAGAGAGAGAGAGAGAGAGAGAGAGAGAGAGAGAGAGAGAGAGAGCAAAGGAGATTCAGAAAAATAAACACTGTAAAGATATAGGCAGGAAAAGTGAGTATGATTGTGAGTGTCTGTGTGTGTGTGTGAGACGGAGAGAGAGAGAGAGAGACAGAGGAAGGAGAACAAAGGGGAAAGTGTGATTATGCCGAGAGCTTTCATGTTTCCCTGCACCGGCAGAAAGAAAGCTGCGGCGTCTCTCAGCACTCGCACTGGTACTGGTACATACCAGATCATAAATCACTGAGCGGAGCGGAGAGACGCCGCTTCAGACCCATACTTCACCATGCCTCAACAGCCCAGAGAGAACAAAGGACTGCAGTCGACACACACACACACACACACACACACACACACACACGCACGCACACACAAAGACATATCAAGATGATGCTTTTTCTTCTGTCTGTCTGTTGCAGTGTAAGCATTCCAGGAAAGAGAATGAAGAGAAAGTCTTGGGAGGCAACATATGAATATCATCCAATGTGGGATGTGGAGAGTATGGGCATATGTATCATTGTTGCGGCTGAGGAGATCCCAAAAGACATACAATACATCCAAAAAAAAAGAAAAAAAAGAAAGAAAGAAAAGACAAAAAAAAGACATGCTATGCTTCACCTGTTTGCAATTCCCTCTTTGTGTAGATAGATTAAGTTTTAAACACTACAAAGAGAGCCCTTGACCTTGATGAAGATTGCTTGCGCACATACACACACACACACACACACACACACACACACACACACACACCAGATTGTCCCTGGCTGCATGTGCAGGGTCTCTGGCAGTGTTGCGTCTGCACTTCAGTGGTCCGAGGAGGGGAGATTGGAGTGGCGCTGGAGAGGAGAAAGGAGAGGAGCAGACAGCCATTTCCAGCCAGCTGGGCTGCGGCGGCTGGGCTAAGCTAAGCTGATTTGGCCGGGCTGCCTGCTGCAGCGCGCGGGGGGAGCCCGTGCCGGCGGGGCGTCCGCGGATGTGCCCGTCTGGAGCATCTGCAGCAGATGAAAGGCTCTCCGAGGCCCCTGGGAGCCTCCAGCCCCTCCGCAGCCCTTCCCAGCATCCTCTCTGGGGAGTCGCGCAGCGGCGCAGAATTAGGCCAGCGCTAATCTGCAGCCCTCCAGTGTGACACCACGGGTTCCCAAAAACCACACACACATACATACACACACACACACACTCAAATACTCTCTTTCTTTCTCTCTCCCTCTAACACACATACACACACACTCGCACAAAGCTTATATGGGGCTTTTAATCAGGGCCTGAAACTCTCAGCTTAGGCCTGCTGTGCCCCCCCCCACCCCACACTCACACAGATTTCATCTTATCCACCTGCCTAAAGTCCCTGTGAGATGGCCAGCAAAGTCAAAGTTGGTGATGACCATCATCTCAAATGGCCCATCAGTGCTCTTCGCTTAGAAAAAAAGAACAGAAAAGAAAAAACACACAGGAATTCGCCAACCACCCAACATGAGACCAACATCAGAACCCAACTATGAAAGGCACAGACCCATAGGGAGATAAAAATCATGTGACTCATAGATGGAACTCCAATCCTCTCTCCTTTCCGCTCCTCTCCTCTCTCTCCCACGCTGATGAGCACCTCTGCATTGCGGATGCGATTACAGTCCTTCTGCTGAGCTCCTTTTTGTTTCCCAAGGCCACTGTGGTTGGGTAGCCGGGGTCATCACGCCAGATTGGGGGGTGGGGAGGTGGGCAATAACGCTCAAGATGGCCTCCTGCCGTGCGGCCCGGATAACTTCATTCATTCCTCCATTTGATTCCATTTCCGATAGCACGCTTCATTAATCCCTTGCTCTGCTCTGCGCTGGCGACTTTTTTTTTTCTCCTTCAACGGGTGGCGTGGGGTGGGTTGGTGGGGGACCGGCAGTAAGTAAATAGCTTGGGCTCTGCGGCGTTAGCACGCAAGGAAAGGTGCCGCTCTTTTGAACACAATTTTTAATTACTTTGCTCTAGACTGTGTCAAAAAAAATAAAAATCTCGACATATTTATTAATGGCATAAAATCCAACCATGCTACACTAATGAATTGTTTTAGCACCCTAGGTCATAATCCATGAAAAAGGGAGAAAACTCATTATCTATTAAGATGAACACGGTTCCCCAAATGTTTTCATAAAACACAGAAATAAGGGGTTATTACAGTTAATGAACAGATTTATTATTCCGAGCATAAGGTAGGTGAATCAGACGTGGACTACAGCTTAAGAAAGGAAAGCGAGAATAAAGGCGTTAATTTTCTGGACCCACTTCTTAGCTGTGATGTGATTAAAAAAGAACAAGGCAGTGAGGGTTTTAAATTATACTGCAAAGTCTGTGTGTGAGTGTGTACGTGTGTGTGTGTGAGTGTGTACGTGTGTGTGTGTGTGTGTGAGCCTGCATGAGTGCGAGACAGAAAAGCTAGCAGCTACCATATAATTAAACTTTAAACTCACAGAGCTAAAATGTCTAATTAACTTCTCTCTACTTAGTATTACTTTATAATGTGTGGTAGTTTTGAGGAGGGCGCTGCTGGTAGCAGGCAGTAGTAGGGTATGTTCTGCCAGAGTTGTGTAAACTCTCACAGGCCCTACTGCTAGCCACATGGTAGGCTGAGGAGATGAATGGCCATTTTCTTACAGTCTTAAAGTAGTTTTCAGCCCATTTTTCTTGAAAGGGACAGAATGGATTAATTGAGTATTGTACCTTGTTCTCTGATGTTATAATAGAATATATTCAATTATAATTTGTCAAAAGTAAGATCAAGTGATATTTTACAAGCTTGTATTTAGGATGTGTACTGAAATGTCCTTTTGCCTAAGTGACACCCCCTCTGGCAACCACAATTGAGCTGCAATTGCGTCGTGTTTGACATCAATTGTAGGCTTTGTTCTAATTTTTTCCCCATGTTTTAATGTCTATTTCTAAATTCAACCATGCTTCATGTTTGTGATAGCTCTATGACGATGCAACCGCTCCTAATTTATTAGTGCCAACGTAAAGGTGATTATCGATTCGGTTCGATTCTGATTCACTCAAATATTTTGAAATTAGGTTACCTCATTTTGATTTAATCCTTTAGTTTGCATTGTAATGAGTTATTTTCTTTGCACTCTTTCTACACACACCAAATACAAGGCACCTACAGTGTAATTACACCTTTTTAGAAGACTTTAACTATGCTAGAAGAACTCCGCTTTAGAAGTGAGTCATAGACGCAGAGCAGAAATGAGTCTTCAAACTCCCAAATGCCACAGGGTGACGTTAGGTGACAGGGGATCGAAGGCTTACCCAGGGGGATGGCCATGGGGATGAGGTAGCCCGGCATGGGGGAGGCTGGATCCTGCTGCTCGGCAGGACCGCTAGGGGTGAAGAGGAACCGAGGCTCCGAGGCCACCGGGGCTGGAGCTGGGGCTGGTGCTGGGCTTGTCTGGGTCTTAGAGGACTTCATCTTTACACCTGAGAGAGAGAGAGAGAGAGAGAGAGAGAGAGAGAGAGAGAGAGAGAGAGAGAGAGAGAGAGAGAGAGAGAGAGGGAGAGAAAGAGAGAGAGAGAGGAGTTATATAAAAAAACAACAACAAAAAAACAAGTGGAAGTCACGAGAGTGACGGTGCGAAATTAAAGGACATGGGATCGTAAAAAAGAGGTTAAGGACAATGAAATTGGAACGAGAGAGACAGCATGAGAGAAAAAGGAGACAGGAGAGGAGACAGAGAAGGAGAGATATGACGGGTGAAATGAGTGAAGATGTCATTAAACAGAGACTGGCCACCCTAAAAAGATGTCTTCATCAGAGGAGCTTAGTGTCTCCCCTGAGGGGAGGCCCAGTCAGTGCTCGCCCAACTAGACGCCTCACCTCTGACGCTCTCTATGACTCTGGGCCGCGGGGCTTTGGAGCGTGGCGAGGGGGAGCTGAAGCGCAGGTAAGGACCTTTCTTCAGGGTGCGCCGTTGGCCCTCGTACAGAGCCTTCCCGTACAGCTTGGACAGGAACTCTTCATCGTCTCTCCTATCAAGCTGCACGTCTTCTTCAATAATCTGAGGAGACATCACAGCTGTTGATATCATACAATCATCTAGGGCTCTGCTGATCCATACATACATACATACATACATACATACATGCATACATACATACAATGACCATTAAACACATTCCCTACACAACATTTTATATGCTCTACAACACTGATTATGACAGCATGAGTGCTATTCTTCTGACACAAACCTGGGCTATGTAATATCTGAGAAAAAGTAATAATCTGCTACTTTTTCTATTCCATGATATTTGCAACACACAAAAGCTTCCTTCCTTTCCACATTGGAAACTTAAAGAGAACTACTGCTAACCGACACTGGACATTTCCTATGACCACACAGGGTTTAAAACTGAGTTTAATACACAGGCAGACCTAATATGAACTTGCTTTAAGGGCAATCTCGACCATAGCCAATGACTAATGGCCATAATTGACACATAGAACTCTTGTTAATCATATGCTTGTGATAGCATGCCTTTTAAAGGGCACAACTGCGCACACACACACACACACACACACACACACACACACACACACACACAGAGAGAACCGTTTGCACACACGGCAACCACTACGCCTTGGTTGCTAGGAGTTGGTGGCTCTCTCCAGTGGATGCCTGGCAACAGGGGCAGTCGTTAGCGAGGGACCCTGCCCCGATCGAAAGATAAGCAGCTCTGTCTTTTGTCTGACACTTCTTATTTATGGCCAATCGATGCGGCCGCTAACATATGGCCGTCCTGCACACCTCATTGAGTTAAAGTGCAACGCAAAGAGATTGCGCCTGTTGTGCGCTTGCATCCTGTTATGGCTAAGATCCGTCACAGTTAGAGCGCAGCGCTACGCTATGGCGTACGGTGAATTCTAAAAGGTAGTAGCACAGCCTAATGCATTTGGTGTCGTCCGGGCCTCTCGCTCTTGCAATGGTACCATGGTTGCAAGATTAATGTGCAATGTCAACTTCAATTTGAGGGCATTTTCGATTGCAGGAGGGGGTACTCAATTATGTGCAGGCAATGCATCTATGCATACAGAAAACAATTCTAAAAGAAAATATATATTTTTTTACACTGAACAACTCAAGATGTGTCTGTAGGTCAACAGAAAGGCAAAAACACCAAAATACAAAGTAAAAAAAAAAAAAAGAGAGAGAGAGAGAGAGAGAGAGAGAGAGAGAGAGATTTAGAATATCCACATTAAGTCAATGTTAGCAATAAAGATATGAGCTGGACCACATATAACATAGATGCGTATACGCACGAAACACACAGCTCACCGAATGTGGCATTTGCGGCTGTGGCGGTTGCTGCTGGGTGGTGTGTGCAGAGGAGCTACTTGCGAGGGCCTGTTTATTTGGCGGCTGCCTGTTCTCCCGGCCCCTGGAGCTTCTGTGGAGGGGCCTCCTGCTGGCTGCTGCCTGGGGGCCTCTCGCTGCCCTGGGCTGGGGGTCAGAGGGGCCCGCTGTGGCCGCCTTGCCTTCTCCGCCCGCCTGCTGGGCGGCCTCTCTGCCTCGCCGCTCCCTCTCGGCCTCCTCCCGCGCCAGCTCGTCCTTGGTGAGAGAGGACAAGAGAGCAAGTTTTAGCAGAGCACAGGAGAAACTGTGGAGGAGGGTCCATGTGCAGGACAGCCATGACCACACACACACACACACACACACACACACACACACACACACACACACACACACACACACACACACACACACACACACACAAAGCAACGAGTTCTGTAAGAATTGAACTTCACGGATGAAGGTCTGGTCAACTGGGTGAAGATTATTCAAGGACAGATGCTATTCATTCAAAAAGCACACACAGGCCACCCTTTGGCCCTTGTGCTGTTCAAGGTTAGCCAACAGAATACAAAAGCCCAACCAATGATTTCTAAAAAAAAAGAAAGAAAGAAAGAAAGAAAAAAAAAAAAGAAAAGAGGATTTAATAAGATGTGGAAATTGTCCTGAGGTAAAATTGATGGTGGGATTGGTACCTTTCCATAGGACTGAAGGCTAAGATTTCGTTGTTGCCAGAGCTACAGTTACTGTATCTATGTAAGCATCCGGTTGTAGAGGAGTGTTGGGCCTAGGGCCGAGCTCACCTGGATCTCTTTATTTAAGGTATTAATCCAGGCATCCACAGTCCTCTTGACACGCAGTTCCTCACTGGCGTCTCTGTTGTGGAGAAAGACAAAATGAGGATTTACAGTACCAACCAAGCCAAATCACACACACACACACACACACACACACACACACACACACACACACACACACACACACACTATGACCACGATTATGAGCTATAGTATCTATTCTAGGGCATTAGAGTAAATCGTAGTTGATGAATCAAAAATACTTGCCATTACATGGTCATTTCTAAATTTGACAAGCAAAAGGAACATCAAAGTAGCCACCCTATCATATACAAAGTTTGTGAAGACCTTCGAATTAGCTTGGTTTCTCCTATTTTGATTTCTGATTTTCTATTTTCATATTTTATATTGTCATCTTGGTCATGAGTATGGTCAAAGACAGAGTGCTGAAACTAACAAAATATGGAGAAAAATAATCATGAAACATTCTAAAGGCTGTGTGCAAAAGTAGGTGAATCTTTTGAATTAATCACTGAACCTCTTTTGGTAGTAATTTACTCAAGCCAGGGCTGTACAAGCCTAAAACAATGTTCTGGAAGCATATTAGTACATTCTTCTTCCAGTTCAGCCATATTCTTAGCATATCTGGTGTGAATATGGGTGACTGTTGGAACCAACAAATTGCACATATTGTACTGTAGAGGTCTAGATACCATCATAATATTGTAGGAGAAAATACCATTGTAATAACAAAACAGTCCAAAAGTACAGGATGTGGTCTTGGACACAATTTTGAAGAAGCAAAGACAGAGAGAAGTAAAGGAAAATCAGATGTGATGAACTTCAATAGTGAAAAAAGTGTTTTGGTATGTAGAACTTTATTATTCATATTATTCAGAGGGGTTAGAGCTAAGGTTTACACTAATCTCATAGATTCTCTCAGTTATGTAACGGAACGGTTTCCCTCAATTAAAGTTTTCATTTGCAAAGTTTAAAATAGAAAAGTAAAAACATTTTGAAATTGCTTATACATATATGAAGGTCATTGGGCATTCAACCCTCGATAAACACACCATCTGGGTATAATTTCCAGTCATATCTGTATCCCTTTAGTGATAACCATTTTATCCAACATTATGAATCATTAAATAACTAGGCTATTCAACTACAAACAAACAAAACTCTATGTTGTTTATCAGGTTTGAGTATTATTTGCATAGCCTGGAAGTTTCAAACATTTCATTCAGCAAGCTGCCATATTCAGAGCTTGAGTCAGACTTAACAATTAATATGTCCCCTAGTTAACTTAAAATTGCTGTAGCAAAACACTTGTGCTTGAAAAGATATGGAAAGACTCTGAACAGGATCCCTGTGGTCTGTGTCATACAGCCTGTAGGCCACACCTGTAATCTGCTTACAGTATGTTAAAGCCACATAAACTGTAGGCTGTGGCTATAGCCAGACTGGTCAAGGGTTGCTCCCTTCTCTTTATTGAAGACTACAAATTGAACACATAGCCTACTAAAGCAGTTAGTTGGTATTTCAGGCTAGCCCAAAACTATCGCAAATAGATAGAATCTACAGAACATAGAAGTTTTGGTAGTGGAGCTGGATTACCATGGCAACATCAAAAAGCTGAAACAACAGAGACAGAAGGATTCTTGAAATAATGACATCACAAGTACAAGGTGACATCATAAAGGTGCATTCTAAAAGGAATCCTTGAAAAAGCCTGAACACATTTTGTTATGCTCAGAAGCAATGATGAATGGCAGCCTGAACAGAAGTGTCCTGGTAAGAGCCAAATCTACTCTCAAAATGTGATAGCTCGGCTGTAATTCACTGACAGAAGTGTCCCTATACACAAGAGACACAACAGTGACGAATATAAACCTGGTACTACAGAATTAGTGCTCACATCTACTTAAAACGTACAGTATCATGGCAGGGGGGGGAAGAGCAGAGTTGATTAATACTGCTAATCCTGTCTTGACCCGACTTAAGCCTGAGTAATTATGATAGCGGATGTCACATAAATATTACATGGGGATATTATAGAATCTGTATCACTGCTGGACCTTTCCCCAGCCATGAGAGAGAAACTATTTTACTTGAGTGTTGAGAATACTTCAACCCAGACATTTTCCAGTTGTCTAAATATGCTAATTTGTCATTGAAATAGTCAATCACAACGATCTGTGCTCTGTGACTATTCTGGCCATATAGCCCCTTCAAGGTAACAAAATCACCACTAGCAAAGTATGTTGTGCAGCTAACAATCTCACAACTCAATTAATCGTTTAGTTCTGAATAAACAGCATGAGTTACTGAGATCACAAAATAGATTCACAGTACAGTTAGTCCTCTGAAAAATATTGAGTAACATTCAACCTTTAATCATGAGACAAAGCAAATTTTTACAAATTAATTCTAATTATCTTCTTCTTATTTATTTTGCCAGGGCGACACAATGCATGAGGAAATGAAGAGATATGTCACTCATCAAGGAGCGATTATCAAGTCCTGGGTGATGGAATGGACTGAGAAAGGTCAGCAGTACATTAGGGAGGACCTGGAGCTCCTTAAAGTGGAGGTGCAAAACATAAGGCAGCAGGCCTTCCTGGCTGACAGTGAAGACCGGAACACTTGCCTTGTTCCGGTGGCGAGTGCGAGCGAGAGGAGGAAGATGACTGACCGGGAGAACGAGAGAGTGCGAGAGCTGGAGAGCGATAAGGCACGGATATTGGCGCGAGTTGAGGAGTTGGAGAGGCTGGTCAGAGAGCTGGAGAGGAGGCAGCGTGAGACTCACGCGTCGGAGTGGCACTGTGAGACGATGATCTTCCAGCAGAGACAGAAGCTGGAAAGATTGGAGCAGAGGCTCGAGACAAGGGTCATAAAAAGCAAAGAGGGACATGACGCATATATGATGGACGCTTGGGAGAAGAGGGCTTCTGGTGCAAAGCAAAATCACGAGAAGCTCTCAGCGACCAAACTGCCCAGGGGAGAGAAGGGAGAATATGCTGAGGTGGAAGCTCAGATGATGGCGAAAGAGAAGATTGTCAAGGAGATGGAACTTCGGATGAGGGAAAAAGATCAGATGCTCAAGGAGATGGAACTTCGGATGAGGGAAAAAGATCAGATGCTCAAGGAGATGGAACTGCGGCTGCGGGAGAAAGAGCGGATTATCAGGGAGATGGAACTACACATGCAGGAGAAAGAGCGCGTTTTCAAGAAGGAAAAAGATGTGATCCACATGGAGATGGTGGAGTACAACCACGCAATGATGGAAAAGATGGAGATGCTGGAACGAAAAATGAAAGAAACACATGCTGCACAAATCATAGAAATGGAGAAGCAGCTAGCAGCTCGGAGCTTGATGATTAGCACGACGCCAACGTCGATGGTGGACAAGACCACTGATGATAAGGGCCAGTCATCAACGAGCAATGGAACGGGAAGCGGTTTCTCAAAAAAGCGACATGGAAACAATCGGAAAATAGCAGAGGTTGGAAGGGCCAAAACCCAAAGTCCTGACGAGAGCGATGACGAAAGGGCAAAGGTCAGGAGAGGGCAGAGCAATACATCAGCAGACAGCGACATCAGCAGCATTGGCAGCGCCAAATCGAGCAGCTCGTCTGAGAAGAGTGCGGCAGCGATGGTGACAAGTGAGCTTTCGGACAGGCTGCAGACACATACTGGCTTGGACAAAACCTTGGTGTGCTCCACTGCAAGCCTTGCCGGCGCAGATCCCGGAGACAATGTGGGAGAAGGAAAGAAGGGAAAGTCTTGGAAGCGTGTCTTTGCCGGCTTGTTTAAAAAGAAAACCAAGTAAAGCAAACATTTGAATTTTGGACATTTGGATCAGGAGCTTTCTTAAGCTTCCTCAAATTATATTGTTATCAACTAAAATAAACAAATAACTAAAAGTTTCCATCTGCTGGTGTGTTTACTGGTCAAGGAGAGTCATTGTACCAAAAGTACTGACTCATTCATTCAGGCTAAGGTGGGCCAAAAGACAACAAAACAAAGTAAAACAAAAACATGATCTTGCTACCACGTTTTTATGCAGAGAGAAAATTACCAACTCATGAGATATGAGCAATCACAAGGTTTTTTAATTCAGGTAGACTTTGCATAAAAATAAAAGCGTCCTTGGTTTAAAACGATATAACACTACTTCCTCCCATCCCCTCCATTCCCCTGCCGAGGGAGCATATTGTACCATGAAGCCCCCTTCAGAATTCATTTTCCTCTGCGCAGGCACTCCCCAACAAATAATGTGAATGGGGCGTCTGTCTGCTGCCCTATTAGGCTATTCCTGTATCCCTCATTATGCTTTATAAATCAAGCAGATGAGAAGAGAAAGAGATAGAGGGAGAGAAAGAGAAAGAGAGGGGGGAGGGAGGGGGGGGGATATAGGCATCAGGCATCACAATCACACACACACATAGAGGGAGGTTAAAATAAGCTCCGATGGCTCTTCATCCTCTTGGGGAAGCTGAAGGTGACAGCAACACGATAAGACCACAGCATACGCGAGCCGGCGTCTCCTCCATCTCCTCTGCTCCGCTCTCCCGCCCCCTCTTGCTTCAGGCGCGGCGCAGTGAAAGCAAAAGGCGGTCTGGGGTGGTGGGTGGAAGGGGGGAGGAGAGAGGGCAGCTAGAGATGGGGGTCTCACAGATGTGTGCTCAGACTACAAGCACAATATGGCCGCAGCATGCAAAGTCAAGGAAACACACCACACCAGTGCGACATCTGAGGAGGAGTATGCTGGGGAAGAGTAAGTGTTGAAGAAAAAGATAAAATGCATGATCAGAGTGTTGATGATGCATGATTAGAGCTCTGCAGATAGGCAGACAGACAGGACGGCAGAAGACTAATAGAGAGGGAGAAAGAGAGAGAGAGAGAAAGAAAGAAAGAAAGAAAATTGATAGAAAGACACTACTGTTGAAAAGGTCCTGCCAATAAAGCATTCTGAAATTTAAGGAGAGACAGAGGGAAACAAACAAAGATTGACAGGGAGGCAGCGAGAGAAAGAAATTGTGTGAGAGAGAGAAGAGAGAGAGAGAGAGAGAGAGAGAGAGAAAAGCAAGAAGCACGTCCGGGAAAAGAGCGAGATCAGGGGCTGCATTGCAAATGCTGTGGAGGGCGAGAGGCCAGCTGCTGTCTCCGGGCAGAGAAAGCCTCCAGCCTGATCGGGGTGCGGTGGGGCAGGCAGCTGGATGAGGGGAGGGAGAGAGAGCACTGATCCTCCGAGCCCTCCCTCTCTCCCCTCCCTAGCTCTCTCCATCCTTCCCTCCATTCCTCCCTTTCTGCTCCATCAATCCATCCTTCCATCAATATGTCCATCCTCAATTCCCAGATAACCCCCACCCATGTCAGAATCCCTGGCTTTGAGCCTTCATGACAATTTTGCTTCTGTCGTGTGTGTGTGTGTGTGTTCAGTTTTGTGGTTTGTGTGTGTGTGTGTGTGTGTGTGTGTGTGTGTGTGTGTGTGTGTGTGTGTGTGTAAGTGCTGTGCAAAATGGACTCGCCTAATCAGATGATGCTTCCAGACACTTGATTCAAAATGGAGCCCAATTGATCCGTGGGGCTGAAGGTGACCTTCAATTAACCCTCGGCAATCCGCTTGTGCTCTGTGACATTGTGTCCCGAGAAGAATCACTCGATACCGTCATTATCCTCCAGCGAAAATCCTCCAGCATTCAAATGGCCATGTTAGGCAAAGAGCGAAGTGCTGGAATTGAGATGGATATTGCTTGGCGAGTGCCAAACCTCACACGGTTTCTTCCACCCCCTCTCCCCCCCCTTCTCCTCTGATTATTACACTCAGCTCATCCGAAGCCAAGACCCACAAAAGAGTTCGAAAGGTGCTCGAGAAATATGGCATTGCACACACGCATAAAAAAAACAATTTCTTGATATTTAAAACATGAATGACAAAAAAATGTCAGAGGACCTTAACTTGACTCAACTACCACGCAATTAAAATAATGACATTCTGTGGGAAGTCTAGCATAAAGAGAGACAGGAATCCCACAAAAGTGTTCATCAACTTTGAAGAGAAGATTGGGAACGCGGCCTGGCGGAAATCCAAACAAATAACTGTCGGAGAGACGAGTGAAGGACTCAAGGAAAGGAACAAAGAGCTCTACAATGGAAAATTGCTTTTGATGAAACGGGGAGTCGTGCCAAGTCCCCGTCGCCTTATGTAAGAACACCACTGGGTCGGCAGGTCAATCACCAATCATCGGCCTCGCCACACTAATGACAGCAATTATGGCTGGAATTAAAAATACATTCCAAATTCCTGGCTGAAGTGTAAACGAGTTAGACGTTACGCAACGTCGTGTTAACGAGTGGGCTGAAATGCAGTGAAGACTTTTTTTTTTTTTTCGTTCTCATCTGATCCTCTTGGTATGAATTCCGTGATTATTTTCAGTTCTAGTCGGCATGAATGGGGGAGAACGGAGGCTTTGACTGGACCCGCATTAATGTGGCTCTAGTTTATCTTGGCAGCCGCAGGTGATAATATCAAACCATCCAATGAATTATGCAATGCAAATTCAAGCCAGCTGTATGTATCAGGCCCTCCCCCACACCTTACGAACAATAACATGGTAATTAATAGTTTAATGGAGAATGAGTTGAAACCATGTCTTTATACGGGAGTACAAATCTGGTGGGAGAAAACCCCTGCACATTGAATGGAAGGGTGAGGGGAAAAAAAAAAAAAAAGTGTTGGGAAGTTTAACGCTTGTAAATGGGCTTCATTAATATTTCAGTGAAATGGATGGCGTGCATAAAATCATAACCCGGCCTCGTTTTGCCATGTCACCCAGCCAAATGAATAAATCCATCAATGGCGAGTGTGCCGAGTGTGATGTACTAGCATAGCGTGTCTCGTTTCCCGAAGTGAATCCACGCTGCCACCTAAACCAGCAAAACAAGCGAGCATCTGGCTAACCGTACTCCACAACCCCACCCCACTCCCACCTGCCCTCCTCTCCCCCCACCGGGTGACCTTTCAGAAGGGAGAAAAGAGCAAAGTCATTACGGAAGGGAAGCGCCATCAAACAGCATGTTTATGTTTTCCTACTGAAGCAATGAGACGCTCGGTGATTAAGGCTGCCATTTTGGAGGTGATTACGATAAGACGCTCTCACATTTCCAGTTAAATAAGGAAGAGATCTGTGCGTGAGTTTACGGGGTTCAAACCAGTTAACGGCTACCGTCTCCGCCTCACCGAGAGTGCAAGAATCTGGATTTATATGTGAACTCTGGAAAACCTCCAGCTGCGTCCCACAAATTGTTACCACATACAGACTTTTACGACCACTTTCCACTGCTAAACATGCAAGCTCACGCTGCAAGTGTCATGTTTTGACTAAAAACACACACGGTCTCAGACCAACTGATGCTGCACTATTTTTTTTAACTGCTTTACATCAGAAGTTAATTGTCCATCTCCCTTGGCCCAGATGTGTATGATTTATGCTAAAGGAAAACTAGCACTGGTGCCAAGTGCACGCTGCCAACATGATGCACGGTCCTAAAAACAGCCCCTTTCCCAGATATTACTCCAATGGGAACAAGGAAGGAGCAGTTATAGCTTCCATATTCTACATCCTGATGCTACCGCCATTAAGACAGTAGAAGAATTTAACTGCCTGAAGCAGGATGCTGGGAAATGTGGGATAGGTCAGTCCTCCTTTGTAAATCTCGCTTGTTGTCACCATATCCTGAGGGCAACAGTTGTCATTAGGAGCTACTTTTTTTTGTTTTGGTTGTTTGAGAAGACACTTTACTTCTTAACCCCTCTGCCTTTTACGCATCCGCAGAAGTTTTCCCAGCTGGAGAGAGGGGCTCTGGCTGTGCGTTGTGAAGCACGAGTCGCTGCCACCTCCGGTGAGGGCCCATTTAAAGTCACTTGGAGACGGGGCTGAGAGCAGAGATGGAGTTTGACCTCCTGCTACTACAGCTGCTTAACCCCGCACAATCTGCTCCTCTCCCGCTTGCTCGCCGACACCCGTTATTGCAGCGGCCGACGCACGTCTGCTGAGAAATGGCCCTCTTCTGAAGAAAACGGCCTCTTTTTCTTTTATTTAGCCGCTTGTTTTCTTTCATTTATTTGGGCACACAAACACATTTGCAGGAACACAGGAGACACAGGAACATGACTCTCTCCAGAGAGAGAGAGAGAGAGAGAGAGAGAGAGAGAGAGAGAGAGCATGACTAAAGCATAAATCCGAGCGCTCTTATGCACAGTGTTCCTTGGGCATTAGTCATCCAGACCTCGGGAGAAATGCTTTAAAAAGCTCTCCAGCATCGGGGGGAAGGAAAAAAATAAAATAAAAATCAAGCTCATGACAAGTGCTACTGAATTGCCGTCACACAGACTTTTGCAGGGACTTTGGAAATCATTACAATATTATATTAGATCACGTATTATTGCACTTCCAGATGGATTGGGCCCTGCATGAGAGATTCTCACAATGCCCTTCAAAGGAGATCTTCAAGAGGAAAATCTCTTTCATTTCTACTTGTTTTTTGTTTTTGTTTTACAAGAGCTGAAGTTTTAAAAGGGTTCCTTGTTAAGAAGTCTCGATGAGATGAGCTCAGTGAGCACTCGTCATCTGTAATTCAAGTCCTTCCACAGACGGACATTTCACCTTCAAAACCCCCCTCTCCTGTATTCCTCCCAAAATACTGCACAATACTACTAGCTCAGTGATACACACAGTACACAAACCATTTCAATCTCAAACAAAGATGATTGAGATACTTCATTGCCTTTGTGTGGTATTAATGATGGGTGCAGTAGTGCGTGTGAGAGGGGAGGAAAAAGCCTACTCATCATGAGCCAACCAAAACTTCCTCTATTTTCAGATGCACCTCGGCCTGGAAAAAAACCCCCACTAAAGCATAAAAATAGAAGAAATAAGTAAATCGGCCGAAGCGAGGCTGTGTGTTGACCTCTGGAGGCTGCGGTCCTCGGCTTCACACTTGACATCTCGCATTGAGTTTATTGGGTTCAGCGGAGCGCCGGTAGCACGCAGGCATGAAGGGACCACCCCTGACAGCTGCCAATCACGCTGAGCGTTCCGTTTGGCTTGGCCCTTTGCTGCCTGGAGTGTGCTCTGAGGCCCGCTGTCACTCAACGTTGTGCGTGCACATACACACACACACACACACACTCACACTCACTCACACACACCCTCAGACGCGCACACTTGGGACCCAGACGGAGCTCTGGCGCACAACGCCGCACCTTGCCGCAGTCTACCAAGACACTACTTGTGTCAAGAGACAAGTTCCTTTTTTCGCGTTAGGGGCATCTAAAATGGAAGGCAGCCAAGGTGATAATATTAATCTTGCTGGAATGATAAATTTGTATCACTGCAGGGGGAATTCATATTTAAGTGACTGTCTCTCAGTCGGGAACAGAATACGACACAAGGCGAGACGGAGGCAGTAGCCTTCTCCGAAAAGAAAGAGATGAAAGGAAAAAGAGAGAGAGAGAGAGAGAGAGAGAGAGAGAGAGAGAGAGAGAGAGACTGCTGCAGACCTCTTCTTCAATTGTGGACACGCTGAAAGGCAAGCCGTGACATTTAGAAAAAGCTACTGCTTTGCATTCCTCACCGTCACTCTGCCTTCCTGCATTGGGCTGTATTTACAGTGTACAGAATAATGACACTGGAAAAGCACACACAAAAACCATGGCTGGCATTGAAGCACACTGAACACTGCACATTAGCTCATCCTCAGCAAGGCCATTCATATACTGTCTGAGAGCTATATCCTATACATTAGGTGCTATATTGTTATTGAGTGCAGTCGTGTTTCATGTGCTAAGAGGCATTTCCTTTTTTTCAAATTCAAATCATACATAATCAACATAATCGTCAAGATAAAATAGCTAACCGATAGCAGTTAATTGCTAGTCTGTTAGCATTCCCATTGTTTCCCTGTGTGTGTGTGGGTGTGTGTGTGTGTAAGTGTGACTCCTACCTGTTGTTGGCCAGAGCCTCCAGCTGCCAGTGCAGCGCCTCGGCATCTCGCGCCCGCAGCAGGGCCTCCAGGTTATCTTCCAGAACCTTCCGGCTGTGCCGCACCTCCCTCAGCACGCGGCCGGCGTCCTCGAACATGGAGGGGGGTGGGGCGGGGAGATTCTGCAGCAGACTGGGCCGGCTGAGAGGTACCGCTGTGGGCATGAACACAGCTGAAGCCCCCCGAGGCTGCTGGAAGAAAAAGAGAGAAAGAGAGAGAGAGAAAGAGAGAGAGAGACAGCGCGAGAGAGAGAGAGAAAAAAAAGAGAGGGAGAGAGATGGTTGGCAGGCTGCAGGTAAAATGGATTGATGTCTTTTTCGAAACTGACTGAGGTTTCAATTACGAGGGATATTCTTTCAGCTATGGGTATGACTATTAATTAATGTTTGTGTGCGCTTCTGATTTGAAGGGGGATAGAGAATATTAAAAGCATTGGAATTCGATGGCCAAAAAGAATCACAACTCTTTAAAAGAAGATGATATTGAATAGACGCTGGGGAGACCGTGCAAACATGGCCAAACAGAGATATAGGAGAGCGAGACAAATAGATAGAGCAGGGAGAAAGAGAAAGGTGAAGTATGGTAAAGAATCAGGAAAAGACCGATGGAAAACGGCGAGTCACAGCGAGAAAAAATGGCGACGGGTAATAGCCCTGTTTGGGTGACCATCCATCTTAATCCCCTGCTTCCTCTAACCATTCCATTCGTTCGGCAATCACGACACATTGGTTTGTTCGTTTGTTCGCTCGCTCGCTCGTGCCTTTTTCTCTCCCTCTCGTGCTTTTTCTTTGGCGGCGCGCATAGCTGGGTGCAGCTGGGAGTCCTTGGCTCTTTCTCTTTCATCCTCCCCCCCGAACATAAATCTATCAGCGCGGACCGTAAATCCATCACGCCCGGGGAAGAGAAGAGAGAGATGAGGAGAGAGAAGAGGAGAGGAGAGAAGACGACAGGGAGGGAGAGAGAGATATGGCTACCACCCATCTTCACCTTACAGAGATGGGGCCAGACAGTCTCAACCTGCAACATTCTATTCTTTTTATATATATATACAAAATTTGTCCATGTAAATGCGTGATAAAAAAATATAGAAATATATTTTTACAATTGGGTGTTTAGTGAACGCAGAAATTGAGCAAAGTCGTGCAAAACAAGCACTAACATTTTCCAATCTTGACTTGAAATGAATCTCACAGGGACGCAGACGAAGGGAGAGCATTGTTCATCAAGTCCGATCGAATTGGCCTGCCAAGGTGACGCGTGTATTCAGTCCGCCCTCCACTCAAATCTGTTTGGCTTTGTTTTGTTTGGTTTGTCAGTTTTCACCCCCCACCACCCCGGTTTATTTTGGACGACACTTATCTCTCGATGAATCAGACTACGAGGGGCGGTAATTATGATGGCACTGCAGGATGGCGAACTACTGCCTGAATGTCTGCTCTGATTGGGAGAAATAAAACGGCAACAACAACAATAATAACAACGGTGCCAATGTGAAGTACGGTAAAGCGAGAGCTCTATTTATAGCCTCTATTGTTTGCAGTTTCTTGCACAGGTGTGAAGTGGTGATAACGCCGCTTGATTTATCTCGGTAGTTGCTGTTTCTTCGGTGACGAAGAACGGCAGCCCGGAGCCGCAGCCCTGCTGTCGTGCCATTGTGTCCGCGCCACGCAGGGGATGCAGCCGTGCACAGAATGCACAGAGGTGAGAGGAGAGGAAGAGAAGAGAAGGGGAGGAGGGGGGTGCGAGAAAAAGAAGGGAGGAGGAGGAGGAGGAGGAGGAGAAGAGAGAGCAAGAGAGAGGGGAACAAAAAAAACCTTGTAAACCTGCCACTGCAGAGGCAGTGGTTGCTATGGGAACACACCATGGAGACGGCGGCGGCGGCGGTGGTGGCGACGGCAGGCGGGGGAGGGGCGGCGGCTGAGGCTGGAGCTGGAGCTGGAGTGGGTGCTGGCGCCGAGTGGAGGGGGCTCCTGCTGCTCGCCACAGGAAACGCATCACGCGCCTTCGAGAGGAATGAGAGAGATGGAGAGAGAGAGAGATAGAGAGGGGGGGGAGAGAGAGAAATGAGAGCAACATCACAGCCTCTGCCATATTATCCCATAGTTTTGCTCATGCTCACAGCAGCACTTTTACAAAAGCACCAGTAAAGAGCCGCCATAAATAACCATTAGTGCTTCTGTGCTTCACAACGCTCATTAGGTCATTCCATGGCCTGAAACACGCCGCCGCAGCAGCTGACTGTGAGGATTCAGACGCAGATTGGCAAGTTATGTATTATGGAAATAAACGACTTGACACCAACTTCTTCCACTTTGTAGGGAGCCGTCTTGACGAGCGGACAGACATGCCCGTTTTACTGCACAGAGTGAGGGGATGAGTGACATTCAATTAAAGTGCAGCGCACGTAGACAAGGAGAAGGGTGTCGTGCTTTTTTTGCTCTCTCTCTCTCTCTCTCTCTCTCCATTCCTCCTCGTCTCTCCCTCTCCACACACACACACACACACAGACACACATGCACACACCCACCCACCCATCACCAGCACCGGCCAAAGAGCATTCCAATCCTGCATCCTCAATTATATGCTAATGTGTCATTTGCCTTGTGACACATTATTCTTGGCTGATGGAATTTTTCAGCCGCAAAGGCGTGCCTAGAAACTCAATGCCCTGCCTTTTTCGGATTGGGGTGTGAGGATGTGTGTGTGTGTGTGTGTGTGTGTGTGTGTGTGTGTGTGTGGCAGTGGGCTAGGTGTGGGGGTGGGGTGTGGACGGGGGGTGAACAGGCTGTTACAGATGGGAAAAGGAAGTAATACATTTTGTGAAGAATGAAGAAGTGTTGTCACTTATTAGGAGGAGAGGAGGACAAAACCGGAGCTGGAAAATTGTTTTCTGGCCCCTGAAATACCCATCTGAAAGAGGGTGATTGTGGAGGGGTGTGTGTGTGTGTGTGTGTGTGTGTGTGGAGGGAGGGTGGTAGGGAGGAATGGAATGGGGAGAGTGGAGAGAGAGAGCTATATCTCCTGAAACACCCCTATCTGAAAGAGAGTGATTGTGTGTGTGTTTGTGTGTGTATGTGTGTGTTTGGTTCTAATCGATTAGCGTCTGCTAACATGATAACCCAAAAATGGACAGTTTGGTCCAATCATCAGCCTGTCTGATTGCAGCCGACAGCAATCGACAGGCTGTTAGCCGTGCAACTGAGGTGACCATCAGCACACTGGCTGTGTGTGTGTGTGTGTGTGTGTGTGTGTGTGTGTGTGTGTGTGTGTGTGTGTGTGTGTGTGTGTGTGAGCAGAAGGGGGGAGAAAAACACTCACACACCTGCGACCTAAAGATGGACACACAGCTTGAACACCACACCTTCCACTCTCATAAGGCATCGTTCGCCCCAGGTGTCTGAACAATGCCTCGCTCTATAAAAAGAGAGGAGTTGATCTCCGTCCAAGAGCTTTGATATTCTAATTCTTTCGGAAACTGCTTTAAGCAGGGAGGCTTTTGGGGATTATCTTGTTGCTTCCGTCACACTACACGAGATCAACCAAAACTCTCGTCTGCGTTAGAGACCCAAACTTCGCCATGGACAGTCTTTAAATAGGAAACGCTACCTCTAGGCATGTGCCAAAAGACTGTGGAAAAAAAAACGATGAGTGACAAAAAACGATGAGTAATTGGCTCCCAGAAGGACTTGTGTCTCCAACAAACTGTCAAAAACGGCAATTTGTGTTGGAGTGACTGAGGTGGGTCTGCTGCAAGAGCCTCTGTGGTGTGAAAGCTGACCTGCAGTAGGGTCTGCATCTCGCTCTTGATGCGGCCAAGGTCCTGGAGCATCTCATTGGCCCTCCTCACGGCAGAGCTGGAACTCTCACCGGCCTCTGGTCCGGACAGGGGCCCTGGCTCTGCTCTGCTGGCCAGCCTCGGCTGCACGTCCTCGGGTCTCCTTCCGGAGAGCTCCCCTGGTTCTGCTGGAGGGTTGACGGAAGAGGCCCTGCTGACCTCACGTCCAGACTGGTCTCTCCTGAGAGAGGGAGAGAAAAGGGGGGAAAAAATATTGAAAGTCTCAAGGTGACTCGAAAATAACTGACCCCCTTTTTGCATTTTCCAAAGCCCACACACACACACACACACACACACACACAAAGCCCTCTCAGTGGAGTGCTATACAGAGACCCTCCAAAAACAATTGGCCTCGGAGGTGCCGGTAAATATCTGGCATTCGTTACAACCCCCGATACGGAACGAGAAAACTCACAGCGAGGAGCGCGAGTGGCTCAAGATTACCAACACCTGTTTCCACCGGCCCCTGTCAGTCAATGATTGTCAGTTGCCACATTGGCTCCCAATGGCTACCATCAAGCTCCCCTCACCCACACCCACCACCACCCACCCACTCCTCGAACTCCCCACCCCTCATCTCCAGCTCTCTTGTTCACGCTCAGTTGCATAAACAAGGCCCGGCGTCCTGCGTGTCAGTCTCCGACCTGCGAAAGAGAGAGAAGGGACCACCCTGCAGCGTGGGCGATGCCAAGTGCTTTTGTGTTGCCTCGCGCTCACTTGAGAAAACAAGACACAAAAGCAAAAAGATAGAAGAAGAAAAGGAGGGAGAGAAAGAGAAGAGAGAGAAAGAGAAAAGAAAGAAAGAGAAGAGAGAGAGCGAGAGAGAGAAAGAGAGAGAAGAGAGAGAGAGAGAGAGAGAGAGAGAGAGAGAGAGAGAGAGAGAGAGAGAGAGAGAGAGAAAAGAAAAGAAAATCTCCATCTGGCCAGAGAGGTGATTAGCCCTCTGGGAGCCCAAAGCACATTACATGACTCACGGCGTGGCCCGCCTCCAGCCGGCACCACGCTCAGCTGCCAGCAAAAATCAATGCGGTAGGCTTTGGGTCCGGCTGGGGCATTGTGTTTGTGAAAGCGCCTCGATGTGTTTGTGTGTGTGTGTGTTTGTGTGTGCACACACACTTTTGGAGTGTTTGTTTGTACAGTTCTGAGCATTTATGAATATGCGTGTTTGTGTATGTGTGTGTGTGAGAGACTGGGTGACTTTGTGGGTTTGGCCCCTTGGTGGGTGTATGACTGTGTGTTTATGCTTGTGTGTTTGGAATGGCACGAGGGACAGGCCTCGCAGGTTCATCCAGAGGACACAGCCTATGCTTCCCCTCCTGTTGATGCTACCAGCATCATTAATCAGAAGTGTCACACCGTAAGCATGTAACCCCCGCCACACCCCTTACAGAGCGTGCAGACACACACACACACACACACACACACACACACACACACACACACACACACACACACACACAGACTGAATAAATAAGCTCTGTAGGTAGCTCTAGCTCGGAGGTTCTGTTCCCGTCTGTCGTAGAGAGGAAACTGGGCTCAGGGTAGTCGAATCAGCGGCCAGATGCTGAGACGAGCATGGGCTCAAATTGAGGCTGAAGGGTGTGTTTATCCTGGCCTCTCCGCCAATGATAATGGGCCTGGGGTGTAGGGCAAGAGGAGAGAGGGTGTTTGTGTGTGTGTGTGTGTGTGTGTGTGTGTGTGTGTGGGGGGGTTAGGCAGAGGGGTAACGAGGGGGTCAGCTCTAACAAGTTATGGCCAAAAAAAGGGGCCCAGGGGTGAGGATGGGGGGGCGTAGGGGGGTGTTTTGAGGGGTATAGGGTCTGCCGATCCATCTCGAATTACGATAGAACCCCAACAGCTTCGACACTGCCGTGCTTGTGCGGCTCCGGAGCAATTAATCACCATCGAGACAGTTTCCAGCCGCTGACGGCCTGCTAACGCACTCCAAATCTCACACACAAAAAGCACTTCATGGTGCCCCATGGGTTTCCCCCCCCCCTCTTCTGGTCAAGGGAAGAAGAAGAAAAAGAAAAAAGAAAAAAAATGTCGGGGGAATGTAACCAAAAAAAAAATCAGACCATTTATTCGTAATTTCCAAGGATGTCATTCAAATGCAAAAGTAGCTGCTGCAGCACATACTAGCGGGGGGCTTTTCACAGAAATAGAGAACTTCAGGCCACCTAACACCCCCACCCCCCCTTCCATTCTGTCAAGTCTGGATATAAACACGCAAACTGGAGCCCCATTCTTCTCCTGAAATCTCAGAGCTTTGTGAATATTTGTTTGTTTGTTAGCAATGGAGGGGGAGGGAGGTGTGTGTGTGGTATGTGTGTGTGTGTGTGTGGGGATGTGTATATTTTCCCGAATCCCTTTGCAGCGGGTAGAATAATTGAGGGGCTGTGAGGGATTGCCAGGCAGGCGGCAACTGGACTCATTACGGCGGCGGCGAGACGGCAGGCCTGTACCGTAATAAGGCCACGGGGTGGAGGGGGAGATAATGCCGCCCTCCTGACGGCGACGGAGGAGAGAAGCCCACCGCTAATAAGACCCAAACGATGACACGGAGATTGTGGGCGACGAAGAGAGAAGAAATCAAAATCAAATGAATGAGGATTTCTTCTTCTTGCATGAGGGGGGGAAGGACATGGCTTGGTGTGAATGAAAAAGTGGGCTAGCGACTGCTGTAAAACATGGTTCCACATGATAAATGGGCAGATTCAGAAGTTCTATAAGCTTCAAGATCCTTTGTCTTTGCCTCTCTGAGAATAGAGGAAACAGAAACAAGATAGTGATCCTACTTGAGTTGGTTATATGCACCAGGGTTGCATCCACTAAGCCACAACGAAGTGCTGATACAGTATTGTTCACCTTAGTAAAATAGACAGCAGAGAAATGTGAATTCTGCAACTATTTGCAATCGGAAAGTGTTTATCAAGCTGTAAAGATTGCGTTTGGACACTGTGGCAGGCTTTCATGTTTCTCTGCCTGCTGAGAGTCACCTCCATGCCGTTGCTCGGTACGTGTTTAAATACTGTGCCGCACCTTAGCAGGCAGGCAAATGTATCTTTAGAGCGACAGAACAGCAATTTCACTTCTCAAGGTTAGGTGCTCAGGCAGGGAAATACGAAGGCGAGGGAGAGGATGAGAGGGTTATAAATAAACAAGAAAAAAAAAGGTCCCCCCTGTCAGCCCCCCCACCCCATCACACCCCATCCCATCCCACTCCACCCCAAGCAGGCATCTTCAATCAGACTTAAGATGGGCCACAGAAAGAGCTAATCCATTTGGAGAACAAACGTGTGTCTCGCTGGTGCCAGGTCCCCCCTCCCCACCCCAAAACCCCCAAACCGCCCCCCTGTACCCCCCCTCCCCCTCTCTCCCCTTGCTCAAATTGATTAGAGACATAAATAGGAAGAGGCGGGGGGGCTGGAGGGGAGTGTAGGGATTAAGACAGAGAGACCCTGTATCGAGGTCATACTATGCTAATGTCTGTCCTTCCGCAGGAAACAAGAATAAAAAAATAATAGTAAAAAAAAAAAAAAGCAGGAGAGTAGCGGTGAAAATCAAGTCCCAATATCTTCTAAAGCAATTATGGCTCTCGCATTTTTTCCCCCCCTCTACTCTCTCGCTTCCCCAATATCTGGGGCAGAAAAAGCGACGACGCGCGCACACACACACACACACACACACACACACACACACACACACACACACACACAAACGTGCGGGGACGCACATCCACACAAAGAAGGGAAAATGAAAACGGAATACTAAAAAGAAAGATGTTCTGATTTCCAAACACGGCTGCTCTCGCATTTTCACATCCGAGAGAGAAAATAACTCATTAGAGCTTGTGTGTGTGTGTGTGTGTGTGTGTGTGTGTGTGTGTGTGTGTGTGTGTAGGTCGCCACGGTTAGGAAAGACAACTTCAAAAGGTGTCCTCTACTCTCCCTTCCTCAGCTCTGTCCTCTCTCTCTCTCCGTGCAGAGGACTCCCAGTCGTAGGTATTCAGAAGTAGTGCTCAAGACGAAGAAGAAGGCTGCTACCGCAGCGATGCGATGCGATGACACATGCAGCCTCCAGACGGGAGTTAAAAATGGCTGACAAACTGATTTCACCCAGCATGTGACACCTCTGTGTCTGCAAAAAGATGTTACCTGGGGCTTTCACACTGCCAAATACCTACGTCTGCGCAAAACACAGCTATGCAGGGCCACACCGCTCAGGGACATACAGAAGAGCTTAAAAAAAAAGATTCACTTTTACACTGCCAGACAGCTCCTAATTTCAGAAATTGCTCTGCCATAGTTGAGAGCTGCTGGTAAAAGGCCTGCAGATAATGTAGATTATTATTAGCCCTGGATTGGAGTACCATCTTGAAACATTAACTTGACAAGGTGAGAATTTTATTTTAAGAAAAGCTTGGCAATATTTTTGGACTGTATAACTGTCTTCAGTTTGGGTCCCTTCCTGCCGAGAGGCATGCGTATGGTTGTGAGTGAGTGAGTGTGTGTGTCACATCAAAGAAGCTAGCTAACTGTCCACACCTGCGGGCATCTGGCTTTGAGCGTGCTCAGCTAAGTAGTGTGGCTGAGCCTCTGCAGACCCTTGGAACCTACCGCAGTGTGTGTGTGGTGTGGGGGTCAGTGGATGGAGCCGGTAGCTCTGGCCTAATAGCCCCTTCTGGATCTCATTTCTGAAGCTGCCCCCGCCCTTCCCCTGGATGGAGAGATGAGGAGAGGAGAGGAGAGGAGAAGAGGGGGAAGGAGAGAGCCTCAGAAATGTGACCCAGGAGGGGAGGCTGCAGTAGCAGTAGTCTGCCCTGGCAGGTGTGCCCTCAGCCTCATCTAAATGTCAGCGAGCCCGGCAGCAGAGAGAGGGAGCTGGCCCCGGCACAGATGAGGCTCAGAGACACTGCCTCGTATTCACATCAGCCACCTGATGCCCTTCCTGCCTCTGACCATGGTGTGTGTGTCTGTGTGTGTGTGTGTGGGCGTTTGGGGTGGGGTGGGGTATTAACGGGGGGCTCGTTTCTCCTCGCGGCCATGGCGGAAGCGGTTTCCGTTTCATCACGCTCCCATAAATAATAACGACGGCGATAATGGAGTGAAATCTCGGGCAGGAAGTGGGCCATCGCCTTGCTGAAGAATCGCTCGCCTATTTTGTGGTGGTCTGGCATATCGCTGAGGGGCTGGAGTCGAGTGAAGGGGGAGGGCAATTTCGTCTTAAAATGGGTGGACTGCATTTGTCTGTCTCAAAGTAGATATCTTTCATGGAAGTAAGAAGGGAGAGTACAAGAGGAGAACACACACACACACACACACACACACACACACACACACACACAGAGCAAATGCATACCTACGTGACTACAGACAAAGCACAGACACATGCATGCAAACACAAGCTACTCACTCTCACACACGTTTAGTGCAAGACCATACATTTTCTCTCTCACAAAGACGACAAGTGCATAGCAGTCGCATCACAAACACGCAGCAGGTTAACAAACAGACAAAAGAGAACACAAACAGAAAGCCCAGGTGAGTGACTTAGTGTGTCGGGGGGGAACAACAACGCCGAATCCCGCTGATCAGCCCATCAGCAGGGCACTGGTTTGGTCTTTTCACCACGCGTGCCCTCGCTCCGCGTCCCGCTGTTTCTCCGAGGAGCCAAATTGGATGTTCCAACTGGATATTCACTTTCCTCCGTTCTCTTTCTCTCTCTCTCTCTCTTGCCTGCTGACACCGAAAAGGGGGGTGAGGGGAGTGAGGTTGGGGGAAAAAAAAGTTCTCCTACAAGTCTAATTTAAAAGCAATTTTCCCCGCTCTGGCTTGTATTCGGGAGCCTGAAAGTGTCGGGAGGAAGCTAGCGAAGCTGTTTCAGCATCCCCCGCCTCAAAAAAAAAAGAAGAAAAAAAAAGAAGCCCTGTCTTCAATCACCGCCCCCTAAATTCCTACAATTTGGGCTCAATCACACTCCAGCAGATGTTAGCCAAGTGCAAAGAACACCCCCCCCCCCCCCCCCAACCACACACACCCTCTCCACACCATCTTACACATGCACCTCCCCATCCCCTCAAACCTCACCAAAAAAAAAAAAAAGGAAAAAAAAAAGAAGCTCTGGGAGTCCACTCACCCCAGGTTTCATCATCTCATTTCTAATCCCTCAAGATTTTCTCCCCAAAAAGCCAGACGATTCCACCGGCAGGTAAGGCTTAGTTTAAATTGATAAAAATCGCAGAATGACATTAAGTGGGAAAACGGCACAGCTTCAAACGCTAAATTAAAAAGAACCTCCTAGGCTACCACAAAGCACCCCTTCACAGCCCTCACTGAGCTGGTTGAGTCATGATCTGAACTATTTCACCAAAAAAAAAAAAGAAAAAAAAAAAAGTATTTCTAAGAATCAGCTTTAGGGTGAACCGAGGAGAATGTTGAGATTGAAAAAGCTGCACTGCAGTCCATACTCTATACACTGTGGAACATCATGCTTTGCCTCCAGCACATCCGAGGCACATGTGTGTGAAGTGTGAAGTGTTGAGCCGGGAGAGGGAGACTCGCTCGAGCTCTGCTTGTTCGCCCCGACGCGTCAACCTTGGAAGGTAACAGAGGACGAGGCTGACAGATGTGAATCCCAGCTCGGCGTGGTCTGTGATTAAACCTAGCCCAGAATTTACAACGGGAGAGCTCTGCTGTCAAGGTTTGACGCACAGATAACCCTCCCCTGCTCAAAGGATGTGCGCGTGAAAGAGTGAGGGTGTGTGACTTTAACGCAAGGTAGAGGTCAGAGCGGGTTCCGACTGGCTAGTTCTGCCCAGCCAACCTTGAGTGTGTTTAAGTTTCAGGGAAAAAGGCAACAGGTTTTAAGGTGTGGGTTTGAATGCATGAGTACAAAAGCCATACTGTGCTTCTTCCACTGGAAAAGTATGGTAGTGTATGTCCAGAATAGTATGTGGGAGGAGAGGATCGGTTTTGTTTTTTTGGTACAAAGCTGCTACTTACCATTAGTATTCCTTGCACACGTGCTCTTACACACACACACACACACACGCACACGCCCCTTACGAACTGCCACATACGCTTGTCATTTAAACGGCATCCGCCCAGCCAGCCTCCGACGTGCGCCCCCCACCCCTCTTTCGCCTCGATCTCCACGGCTCTCATTAATATTTATCCGCGCCGAAACAAAGCTGCCGCATCTCCCACCCCTCCTTTCATGATTAATGTAAAGGTTCTTTCCTAATAACAGCGGGGCTGAAGTGGTCCTGCATACATATTAATGGCCGCCGAGGCAGGCGAGCAGGGTCACCGCTGGCTCCTGTGGCGGCCGACACCCAGCCTACCTGACTGCCGTTTCTCCCGAGCCTTCCTGTTCGCTCTCTCTCACTCCTCCGCTTGCTCTCTTTCTTTCTTTACTCTTTTCTTTCTGTCTGTCTCTTTCTGCTTTCACTCCTTTTGCATCGCCAGCCATGTCAGATTGTACTCTTCCGAGGGGATGCTAGTGGTGGTGTGTGTGGGAGGGGGAGGGAGATTGGGGGGGGTTGAGGGTTTGGGGCTGCTTGAAGATGGAGAGGCGGCTCGGTTCTCCCTTGGGCGACAGGCATGAAACCGTGCATTCGAAGGAGCTGCTGAGAGTGGCGTGGAGAACCACCTCGACAGGCGGTTTCCCTGGACGACACGTTAACTCAGGCACACTCATGCACACCCATCCACCCACTCTCTCTCTCACACACACACACACACACACACACACACACACACTTCCCATGTGGTCCATACTAATAAAGATTCACTGTCAAGGGGTGCAAGCTACTACTGACAGGTCTTACATAAACCCCAGGACAGTAGGCATTTGTATGCAGAGCACAGCCTAGGTTTGGTGGCTCAGTGGCATATGAAACTTTCCCCCTCTTCTCAAAAGCACAGCCAGGTACCCGCACATAATATGGCCACTGTTTCATACAAGCGCACTAATTCCATCATCTCCGCGGGCGTGGAACAAAGCCATGGCAAGGGGGCTGACATCATATGTGCAATTAAGGATGATTGTCGCTGGGACTTGCCGTCGAGGAACATCGGCGCATAAATAAATAACACCATGGCACCCCCCAAAACAGCATCCAAAAGCACAATCCATTTAGCCCTGATCCGCACCACCATCCCACGAGTCATTGTCTAATAGCTTCCAGATTTGGTGTTGGGCTTGGAAGAGAAATGGAAAGACTCAGAGAGAGAGAGAGAGAGAGAGAGAGAGAGAGAGAGAGAGAGAGAGAGAGAGGGAAAGAGAAAGAGAATGAGAGTGTGGGGGGGGGGGGGGGGAGGAGGGAGTGCCATGCTTTTTGACTGTGTGCCGTGGAAGCTGATTTAATAGCTGGAGAGAGGCTCTTTCACCAGGGGACAGACGAAAGGGAAAGCCTAATTTAGCAGCCGAGCCTGTTTGTGCCTGTTTGTTGGAGGGCGGCGTTTAACAGGCTGTTGGGGTGGGGGTGCGGGCTAGAGAATGTGTGTGTGTGTGTGTGTGTGTGTGTGTGTGTGTGTGTGTGTGTGTGTGTGTGTATGTATGTGTATGTGTGTGTGTGTGTGTGTCCATGCATTTGTGTATGTGTGTAGTATGGGTGTCTGGGTGTGTGTGTGTGGTGGGGTACTGGGACAGAGTTGTTAAGCGAGACAGACGGAAGGTTTGGCGTACGCACACCAGCGATTGAGGACAACCCAAACTAGGCCCAATCAGGATGAAGAGAGCGAGCTGGAACTCAACTGACTTCCACTGCCATTCTATTTCATTTAATCACTCAGCAGACTTTCTGTGAGGCAGACAGACCACTGAAGCCAGCTTAGTCCTCTCTGTGAAGTGATAATGAAAGAAACACATCAGTATGGAGGACTGCAACACTCAGTATTTACAATATGATGGCATAGTTATATGCTGCTATTGTTGCATAACATTCTGATACACTGCATCCAACCGCATTGAAATGGTTTTCTGTCTGAGAGTTATCGGTTAACAACACCTCAACCACATTAGATTGACATGCTTTATGAAAGCCAGCATACTGTATATAATAACATATGTGTAACATCTTCAGTCAGTGGCAGTGCATATATTTCCTAAACCCTCACCATTCCATTCTGCAATTGCTAGCATATAATAGCTAAATGTAACGTATGGTGTTCTGCTTCCAGCAGCAGCATTGAGGTCATTTCAATGGGCCTGCAGGCTGGCAAGGGAAGCGCCTAATTGTAACGCAAAGCGTTTGTCTGGTAGAGTGATGATTCACTCGTCGAGTTTGACGCCCTGTGCCTTGGGGACGAGCTCCATTTTACCACAGTCCTTAAAATCACTCGTTTGCCCAGCCTGTCACTGCCTGTTATTCTCTGCCTCTTTTCTTCTTCTCCTCCTCCTCCTCTTCTCACTTGCTCCTCTCTCGCTCTCTCTCTCTTTCTCCATGTCTCTCCCTCTTCCTCATCCAACCTCAAACAAACCCCCTGAACATGTGTTGCGTGTAAGAGCTATCGTCTCACCAAGGGGATGCAACAGCAATGGATTAGCATATTTAGGCGGACGGGAGTAAGAGGGGGTTTGGGTGGAGGATGGCGGAGATGGTGGTGGTGGTGGCGGGGCTGGTGGAGGGTGTGTGTGTGTGTGTGAGCCGAGGAGACGGAGCCATTACCTAGCAACAGAGCCAGCTGTGATTGGCTAGTGCAAGTGAGCAGGGAAGTGCTTGGGGGAGGCGGTGAAGAAGGGGTGGCGGTGGGGGTGGGGGTGGAGGGGGGGTGGGGTGGTGGAAGTGGAGATTTTCAGGGGGCTGATCGGGCAGCTGAATGAAAGAGTGAGAGAAAGAAGAAGAGGAGGGGGAGAGGAGAGGAGAGGAGACGCGGCGGCGATGGCGGTGGTGTCTGAGTGCGCGAGCGTGTGTGTGGTAGTGGGGGTGGTGGGGGTCTATTTCTGCCCGTGTCATCTGGGCTCGTCACATCGGAATGACATTCAGCACGAACAGCACCATCCCCCCCCCCCCACCCGCCATTCCCCTCCCCTCTCCTCCACCAGCCGCAGCCCTCGCCATTGACTGTAGAGGCAGCAGACCGGAACGACTCCATGGCAGCAGCAACGCGAACACGAGCAGCTGCAGCAGCCTCAATCCAGACGCCCAGAAACAGAGTAAAGGAGACAGACAGAGAGAGAGAGAGAGAGAGAGAGAGAGAGAGAGAGAGAGAGAGAGAGAGAGAGAGAGAGAGAGAGAGAGAGAGAGAGAGAGAGGTCGACCAAGAGAGAGAGAGAGACAAACCGAGTGAAACACACAACAGATGACAGAAGGGAAGAGAGAGAGACGACACACATGCGGGGACGAGAGTGCGCGAGCGAGCCAGCAGGCGTGCGCCACAGAGGTACGTATGACAGAGGAAAGACAAGAGATGGGGAAAAATGTAGCGAGAATGACAGAGGAGAAGTATTAGCCCCATTCTGCTTCAGTTGGGCGTTGGGGGTTGGGAGGGTAGGGCTGGGGGGGGTGTTGAGACAATGTTAAAAAGATGATGTTACATCACGCCGCCTCTCCCGGGCCAATGAGAGCATGAGATTTCACACATGAGAATAACTGCACAGGGAAGAGGGGGGAAAAATGAGACAGAAGAAGCAGGGGGATTTGGAAGTGTGGGTGGGGGTGCTGGTGGGGGTGCTGGAGGGAGCTTCCAAGGTTCTCTGCTGGAGGTAAACCGTCCATTCAGGCATCTCATGGGAATGCAGCACTCAAGAAGCTGCCACCGCCGCCACACGACATTTTAGTGGCGAAATCGCCCAATAAAAACAACGCCCCTGGTGGGCCACTCTGAAATCAAGAATAATGAGGCCTTGGGAAGGAGAGGGAAGAAAATAAAATAAAAATAAACGAAAGAAAGAGAGCAGCCAGAACATGGCCAGTTTTGCTCCTCTGCTCCTATTTGTAGCTATGGGCTATTTTTCAACCAGATGCCCCAAAAAGGCAGCACTGGTGTTATTCCTATATAGCAGAAAGCAGCCATTCAATTGGCCTCAGTGAGCCTCACGAAGAAAAGATTTGCATTCACCAGTATAGGTTTCTAAATGGGACATTTTTAAGAATTCTTAAGAAAATATCAGTGAATGAGGCCCATTGATGTTTCTTATTCAGCACCACAATTTTCTAACTTGACCATGACAATAAAATGAAACTTATAAAGAAACTACTTTGTGTTACAGTTAAGCTACACCAGCCACTGTGGGACACATTAACAATTGGTGCTCAACGGATTTAAACACACCATCAGCCACTTGTGTATTTCATGGCAGTCGTAAGAAGATTTCTTAATAATCTGGTGAAGGTAATGACATTAAGGAGTTGTACTAGGGTGGAGTTGCAGTGGTGAGATTCTCATCAGAGGAGTGGATAGAGCTGCCAAGGTCACCTCTGCCAGGGGACTCTTACTCAGGGGGCTCAGAGCAGTGCTCAGGTGTGCACAGGTGAATAGCTGCCACCGCTCATTTGTATGTCTCTTCCAGCAACAGCCAAGGGGATACTATGCTTTAGTTCCAGACATACACACGCACGCACACACGCACGCACACACACGCACACACACACACACACACACACACACACACACACACACACACACACACACACACACACCCACACCACACACACACAGGGGCCCAAAGCTCTCCACGACTGCAGCCTCATGCTGGCACAGGTATTCATACATGTACATGCCTACATCTTCTGTCTGCTCAGAAATCTAGGTCACACTCTCACACTGACATGCACACAAGCATAAATGCATGGACACACACACACACACACACACACACACACACACACACACACACACACACACACACACACACACACACACACACACACACACACACACACAAGTCTGACATATAGATGCCTAGAGAGAGGCCGTGCTGCAGTGGTTCCCCAGTGCCAGGACCAGACACATGTCCTGTATGATTAAGCGCGACGCGCAGCACGAGACAACACCAGTGGAGGCCAGCCACTGAACTCTGACCTCCTCAGGGAACCGGGAGAGGGACTCCTCCCTCATAAATATTTCCAGGGGGAGGACATGGCCAAGTCTCTCTCTCTCTGTGTGTGTGTGTGTGTGTGTGTGTGTGTGTGTGTGTGTGTGAGATAGGGACGGCGGAGATGTAAATCTTTTAAACATGAGCCACTGCTAAGGCAGGTTTGCGTGCGCTGGCTGGCAAGAGTGTGGACAGGGAGAAGCAGCGGCAGAGCTGAGGGGAGATGGGCAAGCGCCGAGAGATCCATTAATCATGAGGAGGTGTGTGTGTGTGTGTGTGTGTGTGTGTGTGTGTGTGTGTGTGTGTGTGTGAGTGAGCCTGTCTGTCTGTGTATGTGAGAGAAAGAGTGAATGTGAGTGTGAGTGTGTGTGTGAGTGAGCCTGTCTGTCTGTGTATGTGTGAGAAAGAGTGAATGTGAGTGTGTGTATGTGTGTGTGTGTGTGTGTGTGTGTGTGTGTGTGTGTGTGGAGGAATAGGTGTAGCAAAGAGAACTGGCAGAGATTAGGTGGGTGTGGCAGACGTTTCGTGTTGCTGACCGTTATCAGATAGGACAGGCTGCTGGGACTACCGTCTTACCGTCACATGAACATCCAAACTCCTACGCCCGAGTGACTGTGTGTGTGTGTGTGTGTGTGTGTGTGTGTGTCTGTGTGTGTGTGTACGTCCAAACATTACAACAGAAAGCAAGTAGTACTGCAAGTGCCTTTCTCGGAATTCATTCTAGAAGACTTAAGGAGTGGCATCATATTTAGCATCATGTGACTTGAGAAAAAAGCCCTGAGAGGATTCCGCCGAGACGAGCGGCGAGCAGAGCAGCGAGCTGGCTTTCCGAGGAGAGGAGACGGCGTCTCCGAGAGGAATCGATCGCGCTCTGGGTAATTACAGAGATTAAAGCTGGCAGAAAGATGGGCAGTGCCGAAGGGGGACGCTCCAATCAGTCAATTTTTCCAACGAGTGCTGCCAGAGCTCCAAGAAAACACCTCTTCACAAAAACACAAAAGGGAGATCAGTCATCCGCCCCTCGCAGACGCAGAGGATATACACAGTGCACAAACCACAAAATAACAAAAACACAAACAGGCACGGATAGCAAAACCCTTTCAATCTCCCATAACAAATGGTCATTAACCACTAGAAATGATTAAATAAGCAAACTGTGGTTTGTAACACTGAGGGAAAACAGAAGGCTACTCTTTCTTCTGACACACGCAGGGTTCACAAGAGAGCTTGATTAAGTGACTGAGGGTATTGACAGACTAAACTGCAACATCAGCTGGCTACTGCTGTATAGCCTTGATGGAAAGGAATACCTTACAATCCACACACACACACACACACACACACACACACACACACACACACACACATAAACAAACTACAAAGTTCCGTATCCCTGACAGACAGTAAAAGCCACCGATTGTTGCACCATCTGTAGTTGGCCACTAGGAGTCCTCCTGGCAGTAGCTGACGGAGCAGCGAGTTGAGCTGAGTGCACAGAAATCCTACGCAGTGGCCAAAACACGGCAGAAAACACTTGGCCACAACCACCACCTCCACAGCATGGATTTGTCCCAGGAGATGATGACGCCCTGGCCTGTGCAAGCTATACATAAAGATATTTATGCATCCATGTCAGGGATAAGAAAACCTTTACTTACTCGCTTTACTAGGAATGACTGGGATATTCTGAGGCTGGGAAATCTTTGAAATAAGCAGTAAAAAAAGAGTTATATTAGATATTTGAATTTCTCTGGCCCATGTTTTAGCATTACAAGCGATTTATTTATTCATCTATTTTGGTGTCTGCGAAACTCAAACAGACACAATGCCATGGAATTTGAGCTGTTGCTTAAAAGCACTGGTGAGGCCCTTTGCGGCTTTAGTCCGGCTCGCTGTAGTGAAGTGGAGCCCCTGGGCACCCTTCACCACCCCCCGACACACACACACACACACACACACACACACACACAGAAGAAGGTTCAGATGGATGAAAGCAAGCCACATCAGCCAGCCACAGCATCACAAGAAAAGCCAACTCTAAAACCTCAGAGGAAAAAAAAAGGATTATTATTCTTACTTGCTTTGGGGTTGTTTGTGTGTGTAAGACCACATTTTCAGCCTGTTAATGATCTGCTAAAGTATATGTTGATGTCTGTGACAGTCTATGGTCTAAACACCAAATCCTAATATTACATACAATTCCAACCATTGTTACAGTTTCAGTAGAAATAATAATTTGTATGTGAAACACATAACATATTATTGACCGGTTGTCTTGTGAAAGCTTGGCATGAGATAGATTGGTGTGGGGTTTGGGAGTAGAGAGGGTGAGGAGAGCTACTGACAAGTCAGTCAGGCCACTGCCACAAAGGGATCAGAGAGACAGAGGGGAGGACACGTTCACACACACACACATACACACACACACACACACACACACACACGCTTTGGAGTGTTGACGAAGGGAACAGAAGAGGGGGGAAAAAAGGACACCTGACATCCAATCAGCACCACCCCTCAGCTCTCCGTCGCCATAGCAACAGGCATCTCTCACTCTTTTTTTCCCTCCCCTCTTCTCGCACTCCCTCTCTCCCCTTAGAGCGGTTCAAGCTCGCGTGCAACAGTTCACAGCACAGACTGCAATCTCAGAGAGAGAGAGAATTGGAGACAGAAAAAAAAGAGATAAAAGAAGGCAGAGGATGGAATAAAGAAAGGTAGAATAGAATACGGTGTAGAGAAGCTGAGAGGGAGGAAAGGAAGAAGAGCTGAAGAAAAGAAAAGAAAAACCCATGACAAAATATAACAAAAGAAAGAAAGGAGGAAAGACTGATGGGGAAAAAAGAGAAAAGGAGAGAGGCCACCTTGTGCCTTGCTTGGCAATCAAAGCACGGATGCCCTCGAGTCCTGCGGCCTGAAAACTGAATTACGCCCTGCTGGTGGCAATCATGGAATGCTCTCCTTCCCTCCTCTCCTTCTCTTTCTCTCTCTCCCTTTTTCCCTTTCCCCCCTTTCTTTGGCTTTTTCTCTGTCTGGCCCATCCATCTCTGGCAAGCGCTCTATTTAAAGCCGCAGCCTCCTGCCTGGCCTCTCCAGCGGGGCTCTGCGATGACATCCGACTGCCTGCTTCATCACCAGACACCTGATTACTGCCGCAACACCATCAATCACATGCGAACGTCACGCCAAAAATATTCGCCTCCGTTTCGATATTCTCGACCGATTCAGATTTATTTTGAAAATGGACTCAGGAAGGAGAAATGCCAGCGTTGTACGTGTAAAGAACGATCTTTAGGCAAACTGAGAGCAGCCAGGGCTTCAAAGGAGCTTGGAAGCGCACGCGGCTATCATCATCATCATTGTCGGGTCGTGCTGAGAGCATCGGTTTGAATCTCTTAGCTACAGCTTCCTGGAAACCTGCCCTGCCAGCGTGGTATGCGTGGGCTTGCATGACAAAAAGATCGGCTGCCTGCTCAAATATTGCAAAGATGGCGGCAGCGGGACAAGCTAGAGGGAGGAAGGGAGGGGGAGAGAGAGAGAGAGAGAGAGGAAGAGACGTGTAAGACCTTGGAATCACCTGGAGATCAGGGCTCAGAATGCAGCTCACGCACAGGGGGTCCATATGTGGTGTGCAGCAGAGCGAATGTGAGGGGTGTGTGTGTGTGTGTGTGTGTGTGTGTGCAGGGGCCTGTCAATCAGAGCAGCTCTGCGGAGCTTGGCGGGTGAGCCACTGCCTCGCCTCATTAAGGGAAAGGCCACGCGCTTCCAGCAGCTTCAAAGGCGGTTTGGGAACGCCGAAAATAGCACAATTATCCCAGGTCCCCAGAAAAAAAAAAGATAGTAGATCAAAATGCGCTTGATAAAGGTACACCAGAGAGAGGGAGTGGTAGAATGAGAGAGAGAGAGAGAGAGAGAGAGAGAGAGAGCGCAATTTACCCTCCATTTACTAATTCTGCTTGGCACCAGTGCCAAGGGTACATTATCTATTTGCTATAGTAAGTGCATGCCACTGTGGCATTAACAGACACACAC
>JAODXP020000024.1:12818474-12940974 GCA_027497455.2 Sardinella longiceps | reverse complement strand
GCTCCTGATGCAGCCTCTTTTGTCTTCGTTTCACCTTTCAACACGCCTGCCTGCACACACACAGATACACACACATATACACACATGCACGCACACACACACACACACACACACACACACACTCACTTCATGCCCGTGGTTTCATGTTCAATTCACACAAAAGCTTCCTCTTCAAGACTGGCTCGAGGCATGGAAGTGGTTTGAAAGGACAATGAGGGGAGGTGAATAGGCCTGGAACGGCTATGAGGAAAACAATGGCACGCAAAGGAGCCGAGAGAGAGAGAGAGAGAGAGCGCGAGAGAGAGGGAGAGAGAGAGAAAGAAAGAGAGATCCGCTCGGCTTCCAGGCGAGCCAAAGAACACACGCGCAAACACAGCACACGGCTCATTAGCGCCCCAGCTAAAAACAGTGCCGACAAGCACCCTGCGTGAAAAGGTTCAAGATTCTGTCTGGAGCTTGTGATACAAATGTGTGCATGTGCGGGTGTGTTGCAATCCTGGTGTGTGCAGACTGTGTGTGTGTGTGTGTGTGTGTGTGTATGTTTGGGAGGGGTGGGTGGGGGGGCTACTAGATGGATGAGGGCGCGCCGCGGTCGTCTGAACTGGTCGCTCCAGGAGAGCGCGAGAAACCGGAGAAGTGCAGCCTCACCAGTGGCTGATGAGCGCTGCGCTAAGATGGCTGCCAGAGGCTCGTGTAAACAACCCTGAGAATGAAAGGAGCTACATTTCTCCGGTCAGCCTGCCAACGAGCAGCAGCAGCAGCAGCGCTGCATAGCCACAAGCCCAGAGGCTTAACCCTTTCCTGCCATTCCTGCCTCCTTACATCGCCCCTTCCGTCCGCCGTGTGTGTGTGTGTGAGTGAGTGAGTGTATGTGTGCGTGCACGTTTTGTTTTGTTTTTTTTTAAAAGAAAATCGACACCGTCTCGGTTTTGACAGCAGAATTTCGAAAAAGAATGTTGTGGGTAAGTGCTTTGTTTTCTGATTATTCATGCGTTTTTCGGAGATGGCTGACTTCTTGACACACTGTGCCGTTATTTTGGCGAGACCGCAAGCTGAGAGGAGTCATAAATAAACACGGAGCATGTGCTTACACGTTTTGTGTCCTCGCTGACTCTTAACTGCCATTCTGCAGTGGTGCAGGGAAGAAGCACAGTACAACTGGGGGAAGAATTTTCAACACCATGAGAAGGACGAGGGGGGGTGTCTGACAGGGTGGAAAAACAACAGTCCCTTTTTTCAGCTGCCATGCAACCTAACCCCCCTTACACACACACACACACACACACACACACACACACACACACACACACACACACACACACACACACACACACACACACACACACACACACACACACACACACAGGCCCCACCCCTCAGTGACCTAAAGGACCCCTGTTTCTGGCGGGAATCTTAAGAATAGCTGCAATAAGCTGGACCTCAGGAGGAACAACATCCTTGAAATGCAAATATGGATTCTGTCCCAGAGCCCAGAGTCCCTTGTAATAATAATAATAATAATAAAAAAAAACAAATATATGGAGAGCAACCCAGCTGGGTTTGTTCCAACAGCAGGCAGCTCCTCCTCTTGCCCTCCACTTAAGCAAGGCCGTCTCCTTCCAAAAACAATCTCCACAGCACAAACACTCCTGCCCAGTTTCCATATTACCGCTAAAACACAAGCCGTCTTGCACAATAGAAGCTTTCTGGGGCATGACTGGGAACTATTTGCTGAGTCAACAAAACACAAACAATAACACCACCACCCCTGGCGCGTATGATCCACATATGGCTGCTTGCTCTCCTAAAGGATTTGCTACGACTGCACGCACTGTGGCGACAGATGGAAAACACACGTCCACCCGTCAAAAAAACAACCCTGTTTTAAAACCGTTTCAAAAACACACACCACAAAAAAAAAGAAAAAAAGCTAGAGCTAGATTGCACCCTACAATCTTTTCTTCGTGGACTTGGAAGAAATGAAGAATAGGCAGAAAAAAAAACAGGAGGGTGGGAATGCAAGAAGAAAAAGAACGAAGACAGAAAAAAAAGCACGGGAAAAAAAATCAATTCCTCTCTGCAGCTTTGAGAAGCAGGAGCATGGAGAGAAGAGGAGAGGAACGAGGGAGGGAGGGAGGGAGGGAGGAGATGGTGGTGGAGGAGGGGAGGGGGGGGGGGCGTGTGGGTTGGCCTCAGGCTCCATGCTCGGCTTGCTCTCCGCTCTGGAATGCAGCAGATTGCATACATTAACTGTGGAGGAGGCCCACGGCCATGGAAGATAGTGCTGACATCACCGTCTATAAATGGCTGCGCTTTGAGGCACGGTGAATGAGGGGAGGGAAGAAGGGAAAAAAAATAGGGAATAACCCTTTCTGCACATCCCCTCCCCCACTTACTCTCTCTGCTATAGAGAGAGAGAGAGAGAGAGAGAGAAAGAGAGAGAGAGAGAGATTGTGAGAGAGAGGGAGGGAAAAACATGCACAAGGAGCTGAATAATACATTAGGAGTTATGAAAGCGAGCAGCGGGAGAGAGGAGAGAATAGAAAACTGCCCCTCTCTGCTGTTTTTCGCCTCTTATTTCTCCCCCCATTGTGGAGGAGTGACCCCATTCTCCAGGTATTGCAAATATTCCTACGCCAATAGAACCCGGTGAAATAAAAATGCTTATCGCACAACATTTCCTCATTTTCGTTTCGTTTTATATGTGCATTTTTTTTTCCGTTCAGAGTGTATAAACATGCATTTTTTTCTCTTTTTCTTGTAATATCTGCAGTGTTTGCAAACACATGACTGAATAGCATGAATAATAGTGAAAAGCAGCACGGTGGACAACAAAAAAAAAAAACTGACCAAACCAGGCGACCAGGCAATGGGTCAGTGCACAGTGTCCAAAGCCTTAATGCAGACACTGCAGGAGGGGAGGAAGAGAATGGCACACGCAGGGTTAACCTCCCTTTTGTAGCTGCACATTCCTGAATAAATGATGTTTTGAAAGAGGCTGGTAACCAAGGGCAACGGCGGGGCTCGGCTGTGGCAGTGCAGAGTAACCTTTGGAGTGGCTGTATTTTTATCCGCTGGAAATTTCTCCCGCCAAGAAGCGAAGGAGGGAGGGAGGGGGTGTGTGGTATGTGTGTGTGTGTGGAGGTGGGGGGGTTGTTAGCGGCGGCTGGGGTGGCTTCCCCTGGTCAATGTATGAAGGGCGAGGGGAGGGGAGGCGAGGGGGGGCGTTTAGAAGGCTGGCTGCAGTGATTTCACCGCGACAGCAGCTCCGCTGATGCAAGCTTCTGTTTATGTCTGTGCGTGTTGTGCTTGTGTGGTTAAAGCGGGCACAAGAATGCTGAACTGTTACGCTCTAAATTGGTCTGTTACAGTCTGGGAGATAAATCAAACAGGAAGAGAAACTTGTGTGTCAAATGAGGTCACAACATGTTTCGCCACTGTCTTCACAATTCATCTCCTCTAACAAGGGGACGGTTTCAAAAGTAGAAACGATGAATGCAGTTCCGGATACCACTTGTGCACGGCCTCTAGACATATTTACACAAATACACAAAGACTATCCTATGATCACTAACTAGGTGAACTCCCTCCCTCCCACCCACCCACCCAACCTCATCAGCCAGCTCAGGTTACAGCCCCATGTGTGTCCCCCCCGAGCAGCAGGCAGGGTTTCTACCTCCTCCCTGACACTGCTCTCCTTCTTCCAATTTCTTCTCCTCCTTTGATGGCATGCGACGGCTGCAAATGCCATCTGATCCCTCTGTACTTATGATAACCCCCTACCACCACCACCCCCCCAAATCCCACAACATGGAGAGAGTTATCGCCAATGACCTACAGCTCAACGGACCGACCCAGAGACTCACAATATCACCTCCTGCCGCGTTAAAGTGGCAGCCGTTGCTGTTCCAAGTAGTGTCAGCCTCGGGCGCGTTAAAGCAACGATACCCACCGCCACCCCACCCTGAAGCTCACCAGTTGAGGAGAGGGAGAGGGAGGGAAGAGGAGGAGGGTGTGACGGATGTGTGGGATTCGCATTCCGAGCACGCAAACGGGAGAATGAGAGAGGGATCGGAGGGATGGGAGGATAAACAGGAAGAATAAGCACCCTCCCTCCACCCCCCCATCCATCCCCCTCTCCTCTCCTCCCTCCCCAAAGTGCTTTCTCAGGGGTGTCTGCGAGTCTCTTTAGCATGCAGGCTGCAACCTGAAACTCAAACGGAGCACCGAGCTGGCCAAGGGCACCTTAACCATTGTCTTCTTTTAGCATGACAATAGCGGCCGTCTCAGTTGGAAAGTAAAAAACAACAAACAAGAGCAATCCAAAGGCAACACCTGGTCTTTTCTGACAACGCGCAGCCGAGGCCACTCCCTTGCAAACCATTATCAGGTTTCTGCTGACCAACATCTCTAGGCAATTTACTGAAATGCTCGCCCCGTCCACTACAAAGACGCCTCTACAAAGGACACGAGAAGACGGTGGATGTTGACAGTAAAAACGTTAACAAAGCAGGTAACACTGCTTCACGCCTCATGAATGGATTATTTGAGTATTAAGCAAATCTAAAGGCAATGTGAGCCCTTAAAAAGAAATAAAAAAAATCTCAAGCAAATAGGGCCCAGAGTAGAAGCGTGGTGGCAGCGGTTGTGTGTGTGTGTGTATATGTGTGTGTGTGTGTGTGTGTGTGTGTGTGGTGTGTGTGTGCTCATTTTTGTGGGCCAAGCCATCCGGGCCTCGGCTAGCGCCAACAACCATCAGACTGACAGGAGAAATGAGTCCTCCGCACAGACTCAGCACTTCTGCACCGAATCCAATCTCTCACTCTCTCTCTCTCTCTCTCGCTCGCTCGCTGCCTCTTGTTCACTCTCTATCGTTCTCTGATGTGAGCTCAATTACTCTAACCGAGCCATTACATTCCCTCAGCAGTGCAGAAATCCCACGCTGAAAGACAGGCAGTCCAGCCCTGACACAGAGCCCCGATTCTTCCGACGGACTCTTGTGAAACCAGGGAGAACGCTGCAGTCTCGAGTTACCCCTGAAGCCCACCCCCCAACCCCTTCACCCTCTAAGTAATGGCGGTAAAAGGGGCGAAGAGGGGGGGAAAGAAAGGCATCCAGTGTGGTGCTGGACAGAAGGGGTGGATTCCAGCCTGCGTATTGATAACAACCAGACGGAGACTCTCTGCCAGTGTTTCCATTTAGGGTGGGAGCAACTGCGGAAAGCCCATCGCTAACGGCACCATGTGACAACAGACATGGGCACGGTGCATTAGAAAAGCCCTGGCCAAATAATACAGTGCTGCACCTCTGATGTTTATCAAAAAAGGACTTGCTTAAGTTAAATGGACGGTCTGCCGTGAAAATAGACACACTGAATTACAAAACAAAGAGTGCGGTGTGTGTGTGTGTGTGTGTGGGATGCAAATATAATTACTGCAGGAGAGTGACAATGGCAGATGCCTGGCGTCCTCACTGTGTGTGTGTGTGTGTGTGTGTGTGTGTGTGTGGCTGTAAAGCCAATCTGATAGTGTGGTGTGGGGCTGAAGCCCGAGGGTGTGTAACAGCCTGGCACCAGAGCCGGTCTCTGACCTTAAAACTGCCTTGTTATTAGGTCCCGAGGCCTTGTGTGGCTCCCCGCCATCAGAGACTTACACCACCAGCCATTTGTCTCGCCCGGCCCCAGGGACCAAGGGAACATTAGCTTGACTTACGGCAACACGCATGCAGTAAACGACTGTGTGTCTAGCCCCACCACCATCACCCCCTCGACACCCACAGCCAGCAGCAACCAATAGCAGTCAGCGTTGACAGTCATGTGACGACATCTAAATGTGGATTGCTATGTATTTTCACACTCTGGGTCCCAGTATAACACATGCACAATGGCTGAAATATGTCAGCGAACTACTTGACTTCAGTATGCTGTAATCTTAACACAGGTCATCAAAACTACTGTTTGTGCTTCACTTCAATATACACAGATAAACAGGTGTAAATTTGATGGAAAAAAAGTAAATAAATGTCATCATTCGACCTAATTTATACAAAACTCTGACTTAGCATTTACACATGGTCGATCATTATAAGTAAGCCATGTGTTGAAAATGGTCAATTCTATAAGCTTCACACTGTTTAAAAACATCACTAAAGAAAGGAAAATAGAATAAAACATCACACCTTAAAAGATCAAACAATCTGCTGTGATCAATCAACAGTCTGATTTCACAGATGCTGAAATCAATGGTGGCTTATTCGGCTTGCTGAGCCACATCGTCTATTCTCCCTTTCTGTGTTGAGAGACACCTTTTTGGGACTTGTTTGCGTGACTGTTACTGTGTTCTCTCTGGAAAAAAACAAGTGCTTAGATTTTCCCCCTGAAACGTGATCTTGCACATGCTGAAAGTAATTGTTTTCCATTACAGCACCCGGCCACAGTGTCAAGATGGGCTCTGATGTGTTTGCAAATATTGACATTAAAAGGCCGTCGTTCACTTGAAAAGGTGATTCAACATTTGGGGAGGAAGGGAGGGGAAAGGTGGTGCTGAGACGGGGGGGTTTACATTTTAACAAAACAAAATGATAACGCCCGAGCCGACGTGATTCAATCTATTTCAGACCTTTCACTGGCACACAGGGGACTGAGGTAGAGAAAGCCCTGCAACCCCAGATTACGTTGGAATAGAATGGCCTATGTGGCTTCGTCTAATCAGAGATGAGACATGGTTAAACTCTGCTCTGGCAATACTGCATTGGTCTGCATGTTTACAACAGAATGCTTAAGTCCGGTCAAAGCAAACAAACCATATTGTAGTGTTGACACTACATTAATAAATAATGTGCTATCTGGCTGTTGTTTATTTTGGTGTCTGAATGAAATCTCAGGTAACACATGTGAGGAGTTGCTGACTCTATGATTCCATGTCTGGTTATATCACTGCCTGTGTCCTTAAAAGAATGGCAAGTATGCATGTTCGGAGCCTGCACTGACCCACTTCTTGTTGCTTGTTTTAAAATGTTTAAAAATGGTATCAATTTAGAACAAATTGAAAGCTGACAAAAGTGATATCAATGGATTTATTACAATTTACTCAGCTCCAAGGCACATTACAAGTCTTCTGTTAACTACAGAAATGTATAAACAAACAGAGCTTTTTACGTTCATGTACAGTATTTTAGCTCTACCTTTAAGCATCCGTGCATCATCAAAGCAAAAAAGAAAGGAGATAATGAAAAAACACGTAGTAAAATATAGTTGTTTTTTTCAGACCACAAGATAGAAATGAAACATCGCCTTAGTAAATAACATATCAAAATATGAAGAGTTCAAATTAACATAAACAATGTTCCCTGTTCGTCTGGTGAACAAAATCAATTTTTGACGAACGTTCCTTGTGTCATTTTTTTTAAAGTATCACCATTAACTGGATTCGTTTGTTAAGTTAATCGTTTAACACACGTGTGAGGTTGTGATTCATCTATAAAGAGAAGTGCATGATATTGAGTAAAACTAAACGAGAAGGGAGGGAAGGATAAAGATATTCTGCAGCGGTGATTGCAAAGTGCTTTCACTCCGTACCTAGACACACTGCCGTCAAAACATACGCTATGCAGTAACGTTACCCAGTCAACATATTCACCAACACAACCTCCGCCTTCAAATTAGCTGTGACATCACATAGCCTACTGTACCTTTGTTTCAAAACACTGAAATACATGGAGGAAAGAAATGCCTCTGTACACTGGACTTATTTTGTCAGTTTGAATATTCACAACATGTAATAATATACTCGACTCATTTCACGTTTCAGAGAGGAAGTAGAAGCCTATCTAAGGATCTCTTTCTTTTTTTACCTTCACGTCCCCAGCTAAAATGGTTGCTATCTCACCTTGCATGAAAGCCCAAGGCACATTTGAACCTACCAGGGGGCATTTTTCTCCACTAGGGCAATACACCTCGCCAGTTGCTCCCTGTGCTTTGATGCTCTCTCGAGAGCAAGGGAAACAGAATTTATGGTTAGGGACGGACGGGCACTGAACAAAGTGTGTATCTTCTAAACGTTCGTGACAAATGGTACAACACAATGGTCCGTTATTTGCCATGGGTGAATCTGGAATGTTTTGAGGGTGGACCTGTTCCATGCCTGGGTGGGCACTGGATTGAGAGGGCGCTCCGGCCAAATTAATGTCCCCATTGCGGGATGCCAATCGACGTTGTCCTGACACAGAAGCGGGGGATACTGGGCTACTACTGTTGTGTCTAGTAGACGTGGTGGAATGAACAGAGTTGTTGTCCTTTGGAGAGTGTGCGTTACCTAAAGTGTCTGCGACCGACATGAGCGCAGCCATGGGTGACTGTCCGTTCTGTGGTGCGGACTCGGGCGGTGTCGCTCGGCTTGAGTGAACTGAGTGCCCCGGTCCGAGAGGTGGTGGTCCGCCGTGCGAGGCAGTGAATGATCCTGATGCCATGGTTAGTTTCATAGCTTCGCTCTGGCTAGCCATCCACTGTTGCCTCTGCTGCTCGTCATTCAACTTAAGTGCCCCCTCAGCAGAGTCCGGTTCTGGGGAAGCTTTGCGCTTACGCATGCCTGTCCTGGGCGCACTTGCTGATGGCAAGGCACGGGGGATGTTTACCAGTGCAGAGGGTAACAGCGGGCAGCTAGCATCTATGTAGGGTTGTGGCAGCATTTCCGCACCCAAACCCTCTTTGAAAAAGCGCACAGACTCTGGCAACAAATCGCCCAGAAGTCGCCAGTCACCACAGCCATGCTTTTTCTCATACTCCAGATACTTAAAGCCCGAGGATAACCCCCTGCCGAAGTCTTTCATGCAGTCCTGGTACATTTGTTTGGCGACTCCAGATGCACTTGAAAACACGTTACCAGATCCAGTGGGGTATTCAATGAATATCTTTAGCTCATAGTCCATTCCTGGTTTGGAAACGGCATCAAAAGCAAACACCCTACCCAGGAGCGAGTGATCCTTTTTGAACCTTACATCGAAAGGAGTGCTGTTTGAGAGAGTGATCAAAGTCTCTCGCACTATTTTGGGTTTGTTGGCCCATTCTTCGGCTCTGTTCCTTAAACTTTCACTAAGTTCTGCCAGAGCTTCAGCATTACGTTGCTTCTCCTTGAGTTCTCTCTCTTGGTCAGTACTGGAAACAGAGCCAGGTCTCCTACCTTGTTCCGACATGGACTGGGATGACATGGACAGCGCGGTCCCGATGCTGGACGGCGGTGGGGCTCTGCCGGCCAGGTTGTGCTGAGCTATGGCTGCAGCCGAGGGGGGCCCGTTCAGCATGGTCTGCGGGAGAAGGTTAGGAGGCACATTCATCTGACTGGGGACGGCCACAAGCCCATGGTTCCGACGTGAGTTCGGGCTCTGCCGGTTCAGCTCAGGAGGTCCGTCGTCTTGCTTTGGAAAGCCATTAGGTCCACTCAACCCATTCGGGAGTCGCCCAGCATGCGTGCTTATACTGGAATAATCGAAACGGGATCTCTCTGAACTCAGAGAATAGCGATCCAGCCCTGCTTGCTGTTTAGAGGAGCCGTCCACATGGTTCAGCTGCACCGTTTCCTTAGCTGACATAGCCGCTTGAGTCTTCACCGTAGGCGGTGGCGCTGGTCCCGGGGATCTCCCCTCCTGGAAGCCATGAGCTCGCTTGAGATGCCGCGCAGTCTCAATAACAAACTCGATCCGATCCGCACCTTCATAATTTACGCAACCTCTGCAGACCGGCTCCGTAAAATCCCAAATCATAGCCCACGGCATGCGGGGCAAATCACACAGATAACATGACTGCCTCCTCGATGAGGAGACTTGTGCAGAAGACATGTTGAATGCTCCTCTCGCGAATCCTCTATCCACGTTATTCTAAAGGAAAGCCCGCTCTCCGGTTAGAAGCGCCGCACACAAAGACAATCTGTTTTCTCGTCTCTCTTCGAACGCGTGCAATAAGCGCAGATGCTGAATCGGTTTGAATGATTAATTTTGCCTACATTACGCGCGGCTCACATTCTGTTCCTGTCTGAGTTGAAATTTTGATTGTGCCTCCACGTCTCCTCTCTCCCCTCGGAATGCCACCTGGTTGAAGCAATGACGTAGGCACCACGTTCCGCAGTTCCTTTCTGACATGCCACTTGTTGCTCTCCAAGAGCGCATGCTCCAACCACTCCCTTCCAATCTTTTGAATGGACCGAGCAACACGCACCACGTTGACCACGTTTCACACCGAAAATACACACACACACAGACACACACACACACGAAGACTAGCGTGCGCGCGCACACACACAGCAGCCCATGCCTTGCGAGGGAATACATCTTTTGCAGTGTCAAATGGACGCAGCTTCATTTGGAGTTGCATTACACGCCTCAAGCATGAACTACTATTTTACCGACGTATGCATTTTTGGTAAGCGTCATGAACATTGATTTTTTTTTGCTTACATCAGCAATATTATCAAGTTTCATACTTAACTAATTTAGGCCTTTTCACCACTTCCTCATTTTTCACCTTTACTTTTTTTTTTCTCACGCTTTAAGTCTGAAAACATACATGTCTCAAGATGAAAATGTGGATGACACAAAATTACTATTAAAATGTCTATAGATTTTGTGATAGTGTAGAGTAATATCACCGGTTATGTAATAATGAGAACAGGATATTTTGAACATGATTAATACTTCACACCTCTTTTCATTTACAAACAGGGCACCATCAAAATGACACTCCGTCAAAAACCTAAGCAGTCATTCTTGGGAGCGGGGGTTGTGCTGAGAGGAAGGGTTCACCGTCTTGCAGAATGTTTATCCAAAGCAAGGAGCCGAAAGCACTCAGCCCTACCCCCTTCCCTCACTCTCACACCCCACCCCAGCCCACCCCACCCCGCCACCCTCTCAGACTGACGACACCACCATCCCAACCCCCCACACTCTGATTAACAACACCCCGTGGGCAGAGCCAAATTCTCCCGTTATACAACTGAGAACGGGTGGAAAAACAGGGCCAGGGAGAAGAGAGGAGGAGAGGGGAAGGGAGGGGAGTGCGGGAGAAAGCGAGGGTAAGGAAAGCCATTTATTGCAGTCTCCACATACCGCTGGCACTGAGCTGTGCTGTGTGTTCTATCCAAGCAGGGAGAGAGAGAGAGAGAGAGCAAGCGAGTGAGCGAGCGAGGGAGGGAGGGAGGGAGGGAGTGGAGAGTCAGTTGAGAGAGCACTGCCTGGTGCTGGCCAAGTCTAGCCCCCACCCCACCCCACTCTCCTCTCCAAACCCCCTTCAACCCCCCCACCCTCACCCTGTTCGATCCACACTTAAACAATGTCGCATTCAATGCACCAATGAGGAGTCCACAGTTTTAAAGTGTAGCTGCTGCAGACTCGCACGGACACAAACACCATCTCCCAAACCTCCTGCTACGCAGACAAAAAAACATCAATGATATTTCACGGAGCACTTAAGTCCTACCCTTCGCTAAACACTTTCTCTTTCTTTTTTGCGAATGTGCAGGAAACATCTGGGGAATCCAGAGAGTAGCTGACTCGGGAAGAGATCATGCCAATATCCCTTTTAATATGTACTAAAAAAATCTTAGTATTCAAAATGCACGTACGGATAGTTTAAAACACACACACACACACACACACACACACACACACACACACACTCTCTCTTTTCTCATTCTAAGTATTAGATTTATAGAAGTCCTTTTAAAAATGGCCTACACTATGCCACACTTCCACTACAGTGGACTACAGTGGCTCCATTCTTCTGTCTGACAGCAGCAGAGGACGCAACAGAGCCCCTGCTGCAGGGGAATAGGCTATGCATGATGTGTTGGGGTAAGTGGGGTTACATTTTGCGCTTGAGCGTCAATGGAGGACTGGTCAGTCTGCAGGGCATGCAGTCAGCTAAGACTGCAGACAATCCCCCCTCTATTCAACGTCCAAGCTTGTGACTCGAGCAGGAAAATGAAGCAGACACCCTTTTCGTCGGGGCACAGAATTAACGCAGTGTGGAAGAAAGGAGGAAAAAAAAAATCTTGAGTGTGTGTGTGTGTGTGTGTGTATGTGTGTGTGAGAGGGAGAAAAGGAGTGTTTGTGCCAACTATGCCCATACTAATAATAGAATGTCACTTGACTTGTATTTGGCCCCGCAAATGAAAGGCTTTTCAGTGGAGTCCTGCAGAGAGGCCCCGTACTCAGGAGCTTTGCACATGTGGACTTGGTTTAAGTTAGGAGTGTCTCGAAGGCGAGCGAACACTCATAACTGTGAGGAAAACCACCATTTGGCTCGCCGGTAACACAGCGCTGCCATTCTTACGTCTAATTGGACAATGAAAGTCACACAGAACAAACTAATGCCATTACGAGCCTCTCGAGTGGAAAGAAATAGTGCCATCTCGGTGTCTCAATTCGCCGGGCTTAACGCAATACAATGCAAGGAAAGATTCTGTCATTACGGGAAGAAAAACAACTCCCTACTGCCCTTGTGAGGGCCCCCCCTCCCCTTTTTTTAGCCGTTGAGCTGAAAAATACCCCGGTTCCTCCCAGACGCTCGTTCGCAAGGGTTAACTTTTTAGCTTCCGCTAAGCGCTTGGCAGGCTGCCAGCGCAAGGCATGCTGGGAAGTGGTGCAGCTTGCCAAGTACAAACTGCCAACATTAAGCAGGCCTGACAGCGCCTCTCCTCCTCTCCCTCTGGCAGCGGTTCAAAGTGCTCTTTCATTTGAGACGCTGGCAAGCTGCCATATGCATGCAGATTTACTTTAGCCCCCCTACTCTCTTTCTCTTCCTCCTTCTCTCCCTCCCTCCTTCCCTCTCTCTCCATCTCTCCTTCCCTCCCTCCCTCCCTCTCTCTCTCTCCCCAAGATGGAGCTGATAAATGCCATCTCGGTTGCCATGGGGATAAGAGTGGCCTTGTGAATTACTGCCCTGTCTTTCCTCTGGCGTCTCCTTATATGTTAATATCCTTCGCGCCGAGCCAAGCCCGGCCTCTTGATGAAACTGCATATGTATGGCTCGCTGCTTCTACCCCCGTCCCCCCGTCCCCCCAACCCCCTCGTCTCCCTTCCTCTGCCTCCCTCAGCTGTTTTTCTACCTGTGGGGATAACGAAACGTGTTAACCCTTTCAGTCGACAGCCAGTCGACATGTTTTTGAAACCGTATTCGGTCTCGACGGTAAAGGGAAACCAGGTCAGCGAGCCTGTAAATGAGAATCACTCCGAAACGGCAATGACAAGTACAGATTGCTTCGTGCTGATGGATATAAATACCATGGGTCTAAGTGATGCATGCTGTCTGTAAATCAATCGAAAGCAAATGAGTTGCATCATGTTGCACAAGGAGCAGTGAGGACGACCTCCGCCGAGAAAAACATCCTGCTCTGGATCACATACCATTTTAGCTGACATCAGTTACAGTTCTGGCTTGATATGCTGCTACTTTGCCTACAAATTATTATTATCGGTGCTACATTATTAATATTATCATTATATTATATGTATTATACTTGTCACTTTTGTTATTTTAATTTTACATAGATTGCCGCAAAGACAGTGTTGTGAAAGATCATTTCTATTTGTGGCAGGGTTGGCTTCAGCACAGTGCTGTTGCTGTCTGTAGCACTGTCAAAAGCACCAGTGGAGACGGTTACGGAATGTAGCCATCTGAGCGCCGTCATCTGTGTAGCGTGCAGAGCAAAGTCATTTTGTCATTTCGTCTTTGAGATTTCAACCAGCTATGGGCTCGGTGGGATTTGATCATGTCAAACACTTTGGAGTTTTTTTCATGTGTAGGTGTCAGCCTATGACAGAATGTAAAGAGGGAGGCTTCCTTGTGGCTCTTGAATGTTGAAAGATTTTGTTTAAAAAAAAGAAAAAAAGAAAAGATAACTATTGCCTCGGTGTGTGATGCAGGAAAAGACAAATCATAGGTATGGTTTTCATAACACTCTGAAACAAAATCAAATCAGTTTTGCAACATCTAACTGAATCTAGTGAAAACGAAGAAGAAGAAAAAAAACACCAAGCAAACTGGTGACTTACTATTACCTGTTTTTGTCTGTTTGGTGCTCTGCTGTTGCCATGGCAACCTGCTCTCCCCCAACAGACCGTGTGCTCCTCCTGAGAGATTGCTGGTTGTTAAGGATGTCTTCCACAAGTCTGCCATTTCCTGCGTAAAAAAAGGTATACACAAACACACACACACACACACACACACTGGCAATCAGTTTCAGGTACCTGCTTTAGTCAGCAGTTCATCTTTCAGTTGTGAGAGAAGAGAAGAGAGCTATCTAACTGTCATTAAACATAGCAGTGCGAGTGTATGTGTGTGTGTGTGTGTGTGTGTACTCCTCGTGTGGAAAAACAGTATGTGCCTTTCTGACATTGAGCTACTCTACAGCACTGCAATTACTCACTTACTACAATCAGTCAAGCATTTTAATGGTGAAAATATCAACAGACAATATCTTCTTTCCCCTCTGACAAATTGTCAGTGCTTCCATTTTAGCATAACAAGCTGTTTTCCCAATCCTCTTTTTTCCACGGTGGAGAAAAAGATTATAGGAACACAACCATAATAGACAGACAGCCTGTGAAAGAAATACAGCCCTTGTTTGAGATCACCTTGCTTTTCTTGGTCTTTTTTTTTTTTTTTTTTTTGGTATGCGTGTGTTCCCACACATGAGGGGGTGAGACAGGCTGTTGTGCATCTTCCAAAGACCCTTGGATCAGGCTGCGCTGAGAAAGAACAGCCCAACACAAGCATGTTTATGCAGGCAGGCCAGCGAGATCCCTTTTCCCCTGGCTTCCAAAGAAGCCATCCAAAGCAGGACAACCTGCCTGGGCTCGGACTGGAGGAATGCCTCCCCACAGTGGCACAGGAATGCAGACTAAAAGGAAACTCGCTATTCTCCCGAAATACGAAAAAAAAAAAACACCCACCCCCATTTCAAATCCCAACCCCCCCACCCTCTCTATAGTTCTTCTCACCCAACTGCCCTAAACTGCCAAGGAGATCCTCAACAAAAAATCATTTCCTGCAAAGTCAGGGGGGTCGTAGGCAAGAAGGGCCTCCTCCCTTTAAAACAACACGGCTCTGCAGTATCGCTCAGGCCCATTTTTCCACTCGCCTCCACTCCTTGACAAACGACTATGAGGGTCCAGGAAATGTCAGGTTGAGGAAATGAGCTGGCTGTCCGCTGGTGTTGGACGTGTACACACACACACACACACACACACACACACACTCAGAGAAAAGGGGGCCGGGGAGGCTGACACTAGTGTTACACAGGCCCTGACAACTTTTGTGTCTCCGCTTCTAAACGACTCTAAACGCTTCCAGTAAATCGCTAACAAAACATAAATTGTTTTGGTTATAATTACATACGCTGCGGATGACGTTTTGAAACCATGTTGCTGCGGCCGAGAGAAAGCTGGCCCGCCAAAGGCATGTGTTTTTTGGCCCCCACCGGGGGGAGGAGAGTGGTTAACTGGAGTGCAGCAACATAATAACATCTGCATGCTTGGTATGCAGCGTCGCTGACTCCCAGACATATGATTTAGCCTAATTTGGTTTCAAGATGCAGTGGATTTTTCGTTGCGCTAGCCAGCTATGGTTAGATGCTTGCATCTCACTCACAGTCCCTCACATGCTCCAGACGCTCCTCAAAACGAGCCCAATAGAAATATCGTCAAGCCATTCACAACAAATAAACTATTGCAGTATAAATCTAAGTACCAAGTACAGCTCTACTGCTGACAATAACTCTGCTAGTGGGAGAGCTTCACAGCTGCACACACAGTGCCCGAGGAGAGTCGTTTTCCTTGTTGTGGAAGTGCACAATTCTGTGTGTGCACGACTGTTGCTCGTCACACACACACACAACAACAACAAAAAAGCGGGTTTTTCAGCTGCTGTCTGACGTCAAGTATGCAGTGTTTACATCTGGAAAACATCAGCGGGGACGACTGTTTTTCTCTTTGTTTTGGTTCAGGGTTTTCCCCCCACTGGCTAGATGATCAGTCCAGCCTGGACATGTTTTTGGGAGGAAGCGCAAGTGGGCTTTGAATGCAAATCCATCCGAGGAGAAGAGAGAGAAACTCAAAATAAAACAAAAAAGGCCGACCCAAGCTGAAATGACATTCTCAGTCATACGAATGTACACACATCTGGCAATGTTGCTAGTGGTTACCCAACACCGAGGCAGATTTAAACCAGGACGCCGATAAAACGGTGTCTAAATGGATGTGACGGATGTGACACTGAACGACGCTTGTAAACAGAAATAGACCAGAGTGGCGAGCGACGAGTGGCCGACGGTGTGTCATTCATCACCGGGCGCATTAGCAGGGAAGCTCGCCCGATAAAGCTCTCACCGTTTCTAAGGAGACGAGAAAACTGCTGTAAATACGTGTTCGGGCTCTCAAATAAAAGGCTTGCCACCATCCATTACGAGGTAATACATGGCTAGCCACACACACACACACACACACACACACACACACAGGGCCCTCTTGGCAGGTCAAGATGCTGGTTAATAATAAAGACTGCCATTTATTTCAGAAAGGGCATCACCGCGGGGACCGGGCACCCTGGATCGGCATCACCTCAGTGACTCAGGCAGATGGGGAATCAAATCACTCTCCAAAGGTTCAGTAACCTTGCAGGTGCTCTGCTGGCAGTGCCTTTCAAAGGAACACGAAGAGGGAAAACAGAAAGAAAGAACAGAGAGTGAAAGAAAGAAAGAGAGAAAGAAAGAAAAAGAAGAAGAAGAAAAAAAAGAGAGACTGCTTTTGCATTCCCAAGCCTCCCAAAACGACAACAACAACAACAACAGCAAATGAGATTCTGCATTCACATAGAGTTGTTGTGTGCACTCTGGAAAACCTTTCTCCATTTGATTGTTGACAGCCGCAGTTCTAAGTCAGGCCAAACTAATATATTGAAAGCTCATTATCTCGTGGGCAAAAGAGGGATTCTCTCCCACACCCAGCTTGGTAGATTTAGAGTGTCTTTGATCCCAATGCCAGGTGAATGACTCCTTAGCAGGGTGTGTGTGTGTGTGTGTGTGTGTTGGACGCTGGAGCAAACAAGACTTACAGTTAGTAGCGTCTGCCTGAGCATGACCTCATAGCTGTGGAGATAAGGAGGGTGCGTTGGGAGTGGGGCGGTGGTGGCGGCGGCGGTGTCTCGGTGTGGGTCTGAGCTGAGCACAGGTCTCAGGTCTCCCACTGACATTCCTCGGCCTTCACCCTTAATGAGGAGAGGCCACAGGAATTCCACCGGCTATGGAGAGAATACGGGGAGAGGGGTGGGGGCAATCCCTGTATGCCTCTCCCCAGAGCAGGCTTCTCTTTCACCATCCCTCCCACCCCAGCTATGCTTAGTGGTGGTGGTTGCTGTGGTAGCAGTGATGACCAGCTTTTGCTTTGTCCTTTCTCCCCGTTTCGACACACAATGCGGAGTGCATGTGGTTGTTTGTGTGTGTGTGTGTGTGTGTGTGTGTGTGTGTGTGTGTGTGTGTGTGTGTGTGTGAGCGAGAGAGAGAGAGAGAGAGAGTGTGTGTGTGTGTGTGTGTGTGTGTGAGGGGAATGTTGTGGGTGGATGGATGGATGGAGGGAGCAAGGGTGGCGTGGAGCATGAAGATGCCCAGACACATGAGTGTCAGGCTGCCGCCCTGAGCCCACTTCAGCTTGGCACCAGACACATCTCCCACTCGCCCGAGCGTCTGAGCGAGCGTAGGGGTGGGGTGACTGGGGGGTTGGGTAGGAGTAGCCGACGAGGAGAGGAGGGCAGACAAGCGCAGACACACAGACTTCGGTCTGTGCCAGCTGAATTGGACATTAGCGCTGGAAACATGCCTTCTTTTCAGACGAGGATTACAGCAAGGCCCAGAGTAGACTAAACACTCAGAGATGCGCTATAAATCTCTGCCCACCAGTGATCCGTCAGCGAAATTCAGCCGATTCCTCCAATATGACAAAATTATCAAGTATCATCTCGGAGTCTATGTTCATTTGATGACATGGCGCTTTACTTGACAGCTTTCTAAGACTTGAACCGATGATGTCGGTACCAACTCAAATTTTGAACCATTATTCCTGCCTAGAAATCTGCAGGCACAAATCCATTCATTGGGCACCCACGCCAGCCTGGGTGTCGTGCCCGTCCCTATGCTTGTCTGTGCTACATGGACTTAATGTGGCTTTGATGTGCTTGAGGAACAACAGCACGGGCACTAAAAATAACCCATCCCCAAAAGAGATCAGTCTGGCAGCCCGAGAGAGAGAGAGAAACAGAGAGAGAGAGAGAGAGAGAGAGAGAGAGAGAAACACAGAGCATGGCAGAAATAGCAGGGTTGCCATGACAACCACTCTAAAGCACACTAGCGACAAAATGGAGCCCCAGACATCTTAGGCAGAAATTTCTCCTTGTTTTGCTCCCCATGCGAATTTTTTTTTTTTTTTGGTAGCTGAAGCACACCCCCACCCACACGTACAGTACGCGTACAAATAAAAATATCGGCCACTGCCATTTTCTCTATCTGTGCCATGTACAGAAATACACATGACGTTTTCATCAGCGACATTAAATATCTCTACCATCTTTCTTTCCAATATATTTTCAACATTGCACATTTAACTAAGACCATTCATGCGTGAAGTCACTTTGAAAGATACACAAAGGATGTTTTTATAAGCTTATCTCAAGCTTTTGTCAGACATACTCCCTTGTTGCGTCTAAAAATACACCCTCCCTGTGAATGCACACACACACACACACACACACACACACACACACACACACACACGAAAGGAGCTGGCGAGGTTGCAGGCGAAGCTGTAATTAACTCTGTGCACTCCCACACACATCGGTCATCCTGAAGCGGCGGCTGACGGGTGGGTGAACGGGCGACAGCGGAGGAAGCTTCGGCCAGGCACCAGGCACCTCGGGGAGCGCATAGCAACTGCACTCCCAAGCCTGCTGAGGGAAATCGGCCGCAGGGCACCAGCCCATTGAGGCAGGCAAACAGAGATGGAAGAGAGAGAGATGGATGGGGGGGTGGGGGTGGGGGTGGGGGCGTAAAAGATGGAAGGGTTAGTGATGGGTGACTGAGGGATATTGTGGTGGTGGAGCGGATGAATAAAGAAAAGGCGTGTGTATGCTGCCCTTTATGAGAGGATGAGTGTTGCTTTCACATCCTGATAGGTGAGCTATTCACTGGGTAGTCACCTGATGAGAAGAGATAGGTTTGTGCCCAAGGATGACAGGCAGCAAGGAGGGGGGGTGGGGGAATACCATCAGTGACCTTTCACCCTGAAGCAGTGAGCAATGCCCCTTAATTAAACCTCCAGCCCTGGGCCAGCCGAGGGAAGAGGAAGGGAGCCATCAGGGTGAAAGGGGGGGTTGCACACACAGGATGATGTAGAAAATGCCAGAAGAAATCTCCATGGCAGGCTTTGTCCCCGTGGCGGAACACTGACTGCTGTGAAGGAGTGTCTCGCATTGTTGTTGAGTCTGATTCCAATTCTAGGCCACTCATGGCATGTGAGATCCCCACCCCCCTCTACCCCCCTATCCTCAACAACCCCTCCTATTTTTTCTTTTACAGAACACTCTCAAACCAGATGATGCCGCCATCTTATGTTATTCCAACGCCGGAGAGCACCTTTATTGAACCCGTTTTGGGGAACAGAAAGGAAAACAAGTAGCGCGCCTTTAAGGAGTTTCACTTGAACCCCACGTTTACACAGCTGTGTGCTTGAGATGCGGCTTTCCCACTGTTTTGGCTTGAACCTTAATTATCTCCACAGATAGCCAGAGGCTGTGAGTACAGTCCACAATCCACGCCAACAAGGCGCTGTTTACGCACAACGCAAGGAGGGTGCAAAACAAGAGGACAATGACTTGTTACATTGAAGGACAAAATAAACCGTCTTTCCCATTGCTAGAAACAATATAACAGCTTGACGGACTGCTCCTCAGATAACCCACGGTTTGCAGTCATTTTTCACACTGAAATACACACCCCCACACACACACATTTTTTAAAGTAAGATTGAAGGCATGTGTAGAGTATTTTGAATGCCTTTTCTTCACTAAATTACAGGAAAATATACAATCTGAATGACCAGATGGAAAAATATACACGGGGAATGTGAGCATAACACGAGAGTCGATTAACATTTCTTCTCATCTTACTGCAGACAGCAAGCATGTGGCCTAGTCGGAGTATTTACAACATCCATTGGACTCTCTGTCTCTCGGCACTGCCTTTCCCTGGGACAATGTGCCAAAATCCATTTAGACACTTATTGTTTTCTTTCAAAATTAAATGAAGGTGTGTGTTCGCAATAATTTCTTAAACCGTCTGCAGTTCAGAGTAAATCTAAATAAAATGTTACATTTCCCTGCATTGTACCCCACTCATTTCTGCCTCCCCTTTGTTTGGCATTGCAAGAGCTAGAGAGTTACGCTACTGCCCCCTTGTGTCGGACTGAAAATCTCTAGCCACTGCTGAATGCTGCACCCTTATGTTTCCTCACATTGGTATTCACAGTACAGTTCATTATGTAACAGGGATAAGAAAAATATCTCTCCGCTCGCACCCGTAAAAGCGCTACCTTTGAAGTGAGCAAACAAACAAAGACGCGCGCCAACCAGCAGATAGCATGCGATGCCATGACTAACCTTTCTCTGGATGTGACTGCTTTGATACTTTGGGCGTGCGCTGCTTTGGACTCTGCGCTCCATTATTCCAGCGGACGGGTTTGGGAACCACCTTGCGGGGGGCTGGTGTCTCCAGAGCGTTCCGGCTTCTGCCTCTTTGATCCCCCAATTGACTGCCTGAGGTTTGAGGAAAAACACGAGCGTGGAAAAATAAAAAACAGCACTGTAAGGAATATTTAATTAGTGGGATTGCACCATCAAGGCTACTTCAATTAGCAGATATTTTCGGAATATACTTAGAAATATGGTAAAACACTTCAGAGGAGGTGGACTTAGAATTTAAAAACATTCACATTAACATGAGCTGAACCTCCATTGCAGCTACTCAGTGAGTCGGTTTTTTTAAATATTTTTTTTATTCTTTGTTTGTTGGAAAAGGCAGCGCTTAATGGGGCCATCGATTCCCAAAGGCTTCTGAGTGCGCCAGCCAGGCTCATTTCACTGGCTGTGCTGCATTAATGCACTTCTGAGGTGTCACAGTGAGTCGCTAGCTTTAGCTGCCGAGAGACGCTCCTACTCAGAGAGATCGGGCCTCCATCACCCACATAAAACAGGCGATTCACAGATCTGGAGAATTTTCTAGTCCATAACCTTAACATAAACCTACCATACTCTTCTTCATAGTTGATGCACCAGTGAAAATGAAAGTCTGTTTTATAAGCTGATACAGTCTAATCATCGAATAGCGATCATACCTCTAAAGTGTTTGTCAGCGGTTAGTGTGTCGGCGCCTGGGTTGGTTTGTGTTTGGGGTGGGGTGACCATCACAGGGGGAGCACTAACAGTCTGGGGGCGCTGTGCAGAAGCTGCCGCGCGGCCTGTGACCACATCCAGAGCCGAACCCAGGAGACGGTTCTTCAGGACACAACAGAAAAGGAAAGCATTTAGTGTGAAGCATAATAGTGTCAACCAGCATAGGCTCTTATGTAATAGCCCTGCAACATAAAAGGATAAAGGGATATACGCAAACAGTATGCAGCTGCTCAAAAAATCGCTGAGTCTCATTTTGCTTTGCCGTTTGGTCACATTGCAAGCACAAGTCAAAACATTAAAGCAGACAATTTTGAAGGGGTGTCAGAATGCGTTACTCTATGAACATAGAGGAGTATTCCTGTGGTCACTTGAAATGACCGCTGTAGCAGTAATTGTTGCCCTTGCTGTCCACAGTACCAGTACCTGCAGCTCCAGCTGTTGGTTCTGAATGTGCTCCAGGTGCTGCAGTCTCTGCTGGGTGAAGGCGTTTAGCTGCTGCTCCAGCTGGGCCACGCGCTCAGTGGCGCCCCCTTCCTGCGTCCGGCTGCCACTGCCTGCCTCCTGCAATCGTCTCAGTTCGGAGGAAACCTGCAGCATTAGCGCCTCCAGGTCACTTTGTGCCTACAAGAAAAAAAAAGGGGGTGGAGGGGGTCATGGCTTTCCATTAAAGGGTCTAAACAGTGCAATGTAGATAATGAATGCTGCAGCACCTAGGACACAGTAATAACAATGGTATTGTATTGAAAAAATGAATAAATAAAAAATGGGCTCCCTACTGTACCTTCATGATGGGAGCAGTGGCAGCGATAGCAGCAGCGGTGACGGCTGCAGCAGCAGTGGATGCAGTGTGCTGGTCCCCAGTGGCAGGCGGCAGCATGTGGCTGGGCTGGTGCTGGGGCTGGGGCTGGGGCTGGAGATGGGGCTGGAGCTGGAGCTGGGGTTGGGGATGGCTCTGCATTACAGAAGTCAGTGCTGCACTATGATCCAGCAGCTTCACTTTCACCTGCCGCTTCACTGGGGCACTCTGAGATCTGCAGTAAGACATGGAAAGACGGTTAACAATAGATTAAAGTTAAGCAATTGTTGTGAGGGGCCTGTCTGGTCATATAAGACCAGATAATTTGTTTGTGATTTATGTCATGTACAGTATCTATCTTTTCCAGTGTCACCTCTGTTTCATGGCCGCTCGAACCGCCTCCTTGCCACCAGCAGCATAGGTAGATATCACTACATCAGGTCTCGCCACTGAAAAGCATGTTTAAAAAAAGAATAAATATGCATGTAATCAACATGTCTTAGTGAATGACAACAGCATTGTGCCTTCTCCATCTGTGTGGTTTACCTTTGTGTCCACTGCCCCCTGCCTGGCTAACATGTGTTTGCACTTTGGGAATCTCACTCCTTGGAACTCCTTGGGACTGGTATGAAATAATTCCAATCAATATCTCATAAGCTCACACATCAAACACCTCTGGGCACAATGGTAGCAGTTAATTGTATGCAAAAGACAAAGGAACTTACTTCAGATTCTTGTCTTGCTGCCTGCCTTCTCATCTCTACAAAAGAATACAGGGAGGAACAGAACAAGTCGAATTTCTGAACAAGGTTGTCATTTCTTCCACAAAATTGTGACATGGTAAGCAAACTAGACTTGCGCCATGTAACATTAACGTTATACACTTGGAAACAATGTGACAAGTGATTAACCGCCCCTCACCTGTCAAGAAATCACTTGCTTGCCGATTTGCATGGAGATCTTCGGACAATAACGGCTGTCCAGAGGATCCAGAGTTTGATGTGTCATCATTTAAATGGGACTGGAGGGACTCATCAAGTTTTCTCACAGAAATCTTTATTTGTTGGCGTGCCGAATTTGACATAGGTCTATTCTCATGTGCTGTTCTTGAAATGCGCCCGTTTTCCTCTTGAAGGCAAACTCTGGTTGAACGGATTAAAATGTCTCCAGCATCGGAACTTGAAGTTGAATCATTAAAGTTTAATTTTCTCGATGTCATCTTCGCAGCATCAGGTAACGTTAGTCATTCTGAAGGGCATAAAAACACTATCGCTTAGCCTACCACGGTCTGACATTTAACTATGCTAACCATAGCCAATCCAAAACATCGTTTCAACAGTGACTTTACTTAAATAATGACGAATTATTCTCTATTTGTCCACTATAACGTTACAGCAAATGATGCAGTCTAACCTTTACTGACATTATATGAACTCATCCTTCAAATATTAGCAAGGTACTTGTTTTGAACTGTTATTTAAATTTCCCGCCGCTAGCTAACGTTAGGTAACGTTAGCAGCAGATAGTGTTAACTAACATTGACGTTGGCAAACCAAACATCATCTGAAGCAAAAAGCTAAACTGCTAACTTTACCTGGTTAGTCTCAGAGACATGACACGCCAGTAACCATTCCATCAAACTTCAAATACTTTTTGAGTGGTTCAGAGGAGACAAAATGTTAAAGCATGATTTTGTTGCAGGTTTAAAACTCGACAACACAGCAACAGTTGCTGACAACAATTCTAGCTAAACTTGCTCGTTGGTAACTGCAGTTCAGTCTCAACACAGAGACCGCGCTCTAGTGTTTTGGAGTAAAGCACTGTCATGTTTTGTGTAGTCCTAAGAAATTAATTACCAAAACAAAATTGCTGCCAAATGTTTGTAGTAGTCATACATACTACTGAATTACAAAACAGGCACCTCGCTGAAGATGTGTTAAAATTGTTGTTATAGTAGGACCATTTTAAAAATTAACGTTAGAAGTTGTACCACATCGGACGTTTTAGGAGGTAACACATTTCAAATAACTATTTGTTTTTTGAAGGGTTGGTACTTTCGACATAACCGAATTTATAATCTGTCGTTTTTATCCAACAGCAATTTCTTTATTCTTCAAACATGGACTGCAGCGTACATGTAATAAACAAACATTATTTAATATCATATATAATGTAAACACGACGGACCAACGTCAGGAAGATATTTGTTGAAACTGCGGTTCCAAGAAATTGTCGTTTCTGTCCATTTTACATCACATGCATGTCCTTCGGAATCTTTAGGTGATTAGCTTGAACGTGGGGCTTCACAACGCTTTTAGTAAGGTGAGCATTTATTTTTACTTCCACGTGTTTATGTAGTACTGTAAGTATGTATATGTTTTCCTCTAGGGGTATGGTATTTGCAATGAGCAGACCGATATAAATGTGTCCATGTGCCGGTTTTAACGTTATGTTGCTGTTGCTGGAGAGCATGAGGGCCCTTTGGGGTAACACTTAACGTTGGTTAATAACGTTAGCTGTCAGAAGGTTGACCTAGTTGGCTAACGTATCAGCAAGAATTCTTATCATAGAACATTTTGCATTTTGCTCGGTTTATTATTCGCATAAGCAGGGTATCGAGTAGTTATGTTCCCTGACAATAATTCTGATGGCTCGCTAATACATTTTGTTCCTTTTTAGACTTAAATTTAACCACATAATTAGTTCCCTCCCTGTGTGATACCCAAGCCTGTAACGATGGCAGCACCACCAGTCACAGAGGCAGATCAGATGAAACAGGTAAGTCTGTCTTGTTTAGGATCTTGTCCTGTTTACCCTTGAAATCTTGTGCCTGGCCCTCATTCCATCATGTCTGATTCCTACCAGTTTCGGGAATTCCTGGGAACTTACAACAAGCTTACAGAGAATTGCTTCATGGATTGTGTTAAAGACTTCACGACCAGGGAAGTCAAACAAGAGGAGGTAAGGTTCTTGGTTATACTGCACTAAAATAACGTTACAAGCGGCTAGGGCACCTTTCCACCTTTTATGATCTGTAATCAATTCCATAAAGACTAAAAAATATACATGTACAAGTCAAACAATTTTTGTGACTGGTAAATATGAGCCTATTTCTCAGTGAGTTTTTAAAATTATTGTTCCTAGACAACTTGCTCTGAAAGCTGCCTACAGAAGTACCTGAAGATGACACAGCGGATCTCCATGCGATTCCAGGAGTACCACATCCAGCAGAATGAAGCCCTGGCTGCCAAAGCTGGTTTACTTGGTCAGCCACGGTAGATGAAACCGTCTCCTTTTTACAAAGACTCCTGAGCCTTAACATCTGCAGCAGAACAGACCAAGGCCTCTTAAGCATCTTTACAGAGCAATTCTCATAGATGCTCATTAAGGCCAGAAGATGCCAGAAGCGGGTCACAACTGTTCTTGCGCCTACCTCAGCTTCGAAGGCTGAAGCTCACTGACTGGAGGAACTTTTCATTTCTTTCTCTGAAGTGTTGTGGTTCAGCAAAGTGTTTTGTGACTTGACTGATGACCAGCTGGTGTCATGGTCATCTTAAGGCACATTGTGAAATGCATACATAATTCCATTTAAAAAGACAACAATTAAATGTCAACATCGGAAGTTGTTTACTAATTATCTGTTTCACTGGCTGAACATATGTCTGATAACTTTATGACGGATGAACTTCTAAGAACAAAGTTTATCTGAGTTTTAGCAAAGGCCATGTACTGTGCACTGAATTTCTTTTTGAATATATACTATGGATATCATGTCAAGACTACATGTCTTAAGAGGTGGTTGGATATGGTCATAAACTGGTCAATTAGATTAAATGTTTCATGGATTTCAAAATTAAAAGTCTGCCAACCACAAAGTAAGGAATGGTCTGTGTTTACCAGTTTCTGGTTTCTCCTTAGCTTTAAAGTACCTTTAATGAAGTGTCAAGAAGTAGATACCTGTTCCTCAAATAACCACATTAAGGTATACAATTTATTGAACGTAAGCTATATGCTGAAAGGCTCTCTAAACAGTTTCATGCAGGGACTATTCCAGTTTTGAAAATATTTGGTATATGTGAGTCATGTCAATTGGAATGAGTTTTACATCACTTAGCCATATTCCTGTATCTGTTGTAAAACAAATCGCCAAAATTCTGTCAGAAACTAGAAAAGCTCCTGCATGTGGTGACTTATTGGTAACAATGATTGTGGTGGTAGGAAAACAATGTACTGAGGAAAACCAAAAATTATATTTCAAAACTTTATTAGAAATGAAGAGAGCTCTGCTTATTTTACATAAAGATACAATGGCTTTGCTCAATAGAACCTAATACCTTGTTTATCCTTCATACAGGAAATCCAAAGAGAAATTGTCATTGGAAGAGTTCTTCCATTGAATACAATGAAGAGATGCCCCCAAACACAAACATGTTTAGGTGTACTCAACATTTTCACCACCAGTCTAGGCAGTCTTGGCTCAAAAGCTCTCACTGAAGACCAATGATTGATTATATACAGTTTAAAGATGTGTGACGCTAATGCTTCTACCAACTTGACATAGAAAAAAAAGAAGGTATTTCATATACAAAGATGTTTTGTTTTTAAAAAATAATATAAATCATTCTTTACAGTTTGTGTAAAATGTATTTTTCAAATACATGGTTCTGGAAGATCTATGTACAAAAGAAACAATCATAGTAAGAACCCCTGGGCTAATAGGTACATGTTCAATAAGCAACAGTTTTATTGAATTGGTCAGAATTCATACTGGAGAGAAAAAAAAAAAGGGGGAAATAAAAACTTAAATAATTACAAATACAAGTACCAGGAAATGAGAACAAAATTGGAGAGAAGGGAGTCAAAATAGGATGGAAAAAAATAAAATAAAATAAACAAGAGAACTGCCAACACATAGTGGCTTTCCTAAAGTTAGCTCATCGAGAAAAGTGAAGGGAGAGTGTAGGGCTCAATGCCAATCAAGACGGGTGCGTGTCTGTATGCATGGAGAGGGGGGAGGGATCATAGCAATACTTAACTGCACAGTAGTTACCCAGTTGTGACATCACAGTCAAAGCTTGCCTTCAGTTGAGTCCGTAACATTCATCCTAGCATCAAACCATCTCAAGGACTCAACTGACGAGAGTGGAGGTGCCTATGTCTCAATATTGTTCCAAAGGAGGGGGGGGGGGAAAAGACTGCGCTTCTATGGACTGAATAAATATATTTAACAAGTTGCAAATAATACCTTTTATTTTACACAAAAGAAAAGAAATGCCAGCACTAGAAATATTTAATTTAAATAACTTCATGGCTGCCATATATACTTTTTTGAAATTTTCTTTTTTTTTTCCTGTACTAAAATAAAAACTCTGCAATTACATATAAAATGACAAAAGACACTCGCAAAAGGAAATTAGTCCACTGAAAACATCTTTTGTCCTGCATTCCACTGTAAACATGTTCGTCCTCTTCGGCTTTTTTTGTTTTTCTGTAGAATCATTTTTCTATTAAAAAGGATGACAAAAATAACTTTTGCATACTTATAATCTGTGCTCACACACTTGTTTTACAAAGAGTGGAAGACAGCAGCTACAGTTTTCAGTTTACTACATTCCCCTTTGCAACTGACTTTGTCCTCCTTACTTTTTTTTTTTCCAAAATAGGGCACTCTGCAGTAACACATGTACTTTGGCAGTTCTGATGGAGCAAGCGAAGAAATAATTTGACCTTTTTTTTTGTTTCTCAATTGTTTCAATTGTCTTTCTTTGAATAACCATGTCCAGCTGGTTAAGTAACCACAACAGGTAGCGCCTGAAACTAGTGTGATGCCATGAACTAACCCTCTCCTGCTCGAGGAACATGGAGGATTTCTTTGCTTTCTTTGTGTCGTTTGTTACTGCATCCATACCAGCCCCACAGGTGGATCTCTGACTAAGGGGAGTGAGGGCGGAGCGGTAGAGGGGGAGAGCGGAGAGGATGGAGGAGAAAGTGCCTTGTATTCGGTGTACTCTGGACAGTGGTATGGTGTGTGTGTGTGTGTATACTCTATGGATGCTGCGGAATAAGAGGTGTTATGGCTGTGTGTGTGTGTGTACTGCATGCACAATGGAAAGAGTTGTGTTGTGTCTGTGTAGCTGTGTGTGCGCGCGCATATGTGTGCTACTCTTACATTCTGTCTTGTATGCAATCCTTTCTCCTGATGCTGCAACTGGTTGAGAGCTTAAAGTGAGAAAGACAAAGAGAGAGAGAGATAGATAGAAAGAGGCAGGATCAGTTTTTTCTTTCTTTCTTTTTACAAAGTGCAGGAAGTGGGAGTGGCCAGGTGGTGATGGACAAGGGAGGGGGAGGCGGGGCAGTCGAGTGCTATTGGCCGCTGGCTCTGGCCCGGCGTTTGGTGTGACTGCAGAGGGTGGGCAGCGCATCGCTGACAAGGCAGAGGTCTTGGGGAGGGGAGGGTCAGGCTGGGTAGGAGGGGTCACCACTGGCGTGTCATCACCTGCACTCCACGGCAACTGTGTTCTGAGTGGGCGACGCCGACGAGGGACTCATGCCCGTGTCGGAGGAAGAGGAAGTGGAAGCTGTGGTGTGGGACACTATAGAGACAGGGGGGAGAGAGAGAGAGAGAGAGAGAGAGAGAGAGAGAGAGAGAGAGAGAGAGAGAGAGAGAGAGAGAGAAATACAAACGTATCGTTTATTAATACATAGTTCAACCACCACCACAATCCATGAAAACAAACATTACAATCAGAAATGTGCAATATTAATGACAGTAATTCGGTCACAATTAACAATTTCTGCAATAATTGTGTAGAGTATTAAAAAAATCTAATCATCAAATCATGCATTATATAAAAGGACTGTTTCTAGTAGCAAGTTTGTGAAATAGGCCTAAATTTATAAGGCTCTTTTGGCATTGTTTATCAAGTACACATCGCTTGTTGCACAAAATGCACAAGCCAATGAATTTTCTGAAAATGTGCTGCATCATGACATACTGCCATTGTGGTATGATCTGTACAGTGAACCTTGTGTGCAATTAACACTCAACAATCAACAGTCTCGTTGATCATCATATGTAAGCAAATAGTCAGGTGACCGGTGAAGTTGGCATGCTGGACAATTTACCTTCTCTTTCTTTCTTTTTTAACCTCTTGCGTCGGCGGTCGATTGAGGCCACCTCGGACTTGAGGGACATGTAGTACTTCCTGATCTCCTGCAGCTTGTCCTGGAGGAAGGCGATACGTTCTGCGCTCGTCATGTTGTCCAGCTCAGCTGCACAAGAAAAACAACAAGGTGCATGTTAGACAAAAATGTCAGACAGGACCCATTTGATTTGGGCTAAAGCAGAAAGACAAACTGATACTAGAAAAATAAAAACTTATTTTTTCTCCTACTGAGGAAGACAACTTCCCAAATCAGCTTTCACCTGGCTGAGAAACTAAATAAGCTCAGCAACATGGACTTGAGCAATCATGACCTCTAGCTGTAGACAAAGTGTTTGATTGGCTGATCGTGCAGGCTACTCACTGTGCTGGAATGTCCATTTGTATGTGCGTGGAGAGGGGAAGGACTGCTTGTCCTTGTGCTTGTCCTTGTCCAGCTCCTTGCTGTTGGGGGACACGGTGCCCGGCGAGCGCGACTGCTTCTGGGCCTTGGCTATGCTGGAGTGCTTGATAGGGGTCAGCTTATTGGAGGGGTCTGTGACTGGCAGGTCCTCACTGTCGCTGCTGTGACCTGAAGAAGAAGCAGCCAAAGACAGATTCGTACTCAGTGCTAATACAACATCAATGCTGCTGCAGTAAGGGGACTTTACATGCACTCAATGGACATACAATTACTTCCAGAAAAATTTACAAGTAATAAGGGGCAGTGTGTGGGTGCAGCCTATTACAGCCTGCAAAAAGCAGTCAAACAGTAACGCACACACACACATACCAGGCCTAAACATCAATGGATTTGACATGGAGCCTTCAGAAGACACGCACGAGAGATTCTAAGAATAACTTGAAAGGCTGACCAGCCCAGCCGACTTGCCCACCTGTTCCATTCTTTTCAGTCTTGGCGGTAGTGCTGGAGCGCTTCTGGTTGCGCTTCACCTTCTTGGACGCAGAGCTGCTGTTGCTGTCAGTCAACCTCTTCTGACCTGAGGAAAGGAGGAACAATACACGTTAGACACACACTAGAGACACAAGCACACACTAGACACACACACACACACACACACACACACACACACGGCTCTCACACCTTGTGGACTTGGGTAAAATAAAATTTGTTAAGTAGTAAGACTATTGTGAAGTATAGTAGGGCTATATTTGTCCATATTGCATGTACAATGTCAATAACAATTCATTGATCAAGGGGAAGTGTATTGCCAAATAGAAAACAGCTTCCAAACTATACTATCACACTATCCTTCTATGCCTCTTCTTTTTGGAGTCATCTTTGATATGGATTTCACTTGGTAAGGAGACTTAAGGCCCCTGCACACCAAAGATTCATAACGACACCAACTGCAACATTCTGTTCATAACGACACCAACTGCAACATTCTGTTTTCTAAAACCAGGAAGTTTATACCAATGCAACAACTTGCAACAGCGGCCATAGTTTACATAACGCCCAGATAAACTAGCATGCTGGGTAGTCAACAAAACAAAGATACCATGTGTAGCTAGAAGGCCAACTGTCCAAAAAAAATTGCATTGCAATTGCACAAAAAAAGTCCTCTCCAAACCCTTTTGTCTCGTTGCAGATCTTTCGTCTAAATTGGCCTTTACTCTAGATGAGCATTTGAGTACCATTTGAAAGGCTCAGGCTTATTCTAAATTAAACACTGCGAGCTCGACTGAACAAAGCAAGTCATTAGAGATTGACTGGGCGCTTACTGTACCTCTGTCCTTGGTGTCGCGCTCCTGTAGCGAGAGGCTGGAGTTACTGGAGCTGGCGCTGGCGTCGAAGCCGTGCATGGACTCCACCAAGCCCTCCTGCGACTCGCCGTCCACCTCGATGGTCACGTCGCTCTCGCTCTTTGTGCTGTGCGACTCTGGACTGGCGGCCGAGGTGGGCGGGGATGCCGAGGACGAGGCTGCCGACGGCCGCTGAGGGCCCGTTGATGTCGCCGTAGCGCCGAGCGGGACGTGGGAGGATATAGAGGAGGAGGATGACGACAATGTGCATGAGGAAGACGAGGAGGAACAGGAGGAAGAGGGCGGGAGCTGGCTCTTGGCGTCCACACCTCGGCTGGCGGGCAGGAGCAGGTCGCTGGCGGGTTTGTCTTTCTCGTCCAGGTCGTCTAGATCCACCTCGTGGCAGACCAGCTCCTCGGGCCCGATCTGGGGCATCATCTCCTCGTCCCTGCCCGACGAAGGCTCCACCTGTGGGGGCACGGAGCTTGGCGTGCCTGCCTCCGTCTTGGGTTGAACTTCTCTGGTCAGTGAAGGCATCTCGACCTTCACCTCCACTTCTTTGATCACCGGCGCCGACGGTATTGACAGGGGCACTGGCGGTGCTGCTGCGGGCGAAGTGAGGTGCTCCACCCCTCCTTTGGGTGCTCCCTCGCTCCTTCTCTCCGTTTCGGGGGCTCTCTTCTCAGGCGTCAGGGTTTTGGCGGGGGGCTCGATGCGTGCCCGCTTGTCAGGCGAGCGCTGCTCGGTGGCTTTGCGTTTGGACACGCTGGGGCTGCTGCTACTGCTGCTGATGGGGCTGGCGGTAACGGCGCTAACAGGGCCGACATTATGCTCTTCGTCGTCCACATCCTCAGTGGCCGAGTCTGTGTCCGAGTCGGCCGGCTCGCGGGGCCTCTCCCGTTCGCTCTGGACCAGCTTTGGGGACGAAACCGGCACAGCTTCCTGGGGTTTCTTGGCGGGCCGTGGCGGAAGGCTTCCGGGAGTGTCGCCCTCGGGGAGAGCGGCGGGGGTGACCGGGGTGGACGTGGGGGCCGCCGCGACGGCAGGCTGGGTGGGAGTCTCGGAACCGGGCTCTTTGGAGCGGCCTCTGCGCGCTTTGGACCTGGGGGTCAACTTCTCCTCTGGCTCGGGGGTCATGGGCATTGATGACGGGGTTGGACTCGATATTGTCGGCGTAGCTGTCGATACCACCGCCGCTGCTGCTGCTGCTGCAGTTGCTGCAGCTGCTGTCGTCGACGCAGTGAGGTTCTCCACCACAGGCTCTTCCTCCGGCTTGTCGCTGCTTTCGTGCGGCTCGGGGGCCCTGGGCTTCTCTGCGGGGCTGCTGGGAGCTTCCACATCGGCTGCTGTGGCCGTCGGCGTCTTTGTCGGCGTGGTCATCACCGCAGTGGCTGCTGCGGGCCCTGCTTCAGATGCACTTCCTTCCCCCGCCACTGTAGGTGCCTCCTTTTCCTCCTCCTCCTCCTCCTCTTCTTCATCATCTTCTTCTTCCTCTTCTTCCTCCTCCTCCTGCTGTTTGCTCGCTATGGCCTTGTCCGGCCCCTCGGCCCAGTCCGGCTTCTTGTCCGACTGGTCTTCGCTCTCGCTGTCCTCAGAAGAGTTCCCTGAATCTGCAAGCAACACAGACAAACGTTGAACAACCTACAGGCTCACCATTAACAAAACCAGCTTTCCAAGAACTATTTGTACTAATTATTTGATTTGTTTGGTAAAGTTTCAATGGCTCTAAAAATATTATCAACCACCACAATCACTAGCACAACATGCCCTCAACACAATTACTAGCACATCCTCCCTTCCTTCTCTACTGGCATCTCGTTATGGGACAGAATGTTCCGGCCTGTGAGATGAGAGTGGTTGATGCTGCTGGGACTGAAGAGGTGCTACTACATACCATTAGATCCTCTGTCTGAGTCATACATCCCCGAAGTCCTCCGGGTGCGTCTCCGGGGAGTTCCTGTACGGGAGACACAGATCACATTAACGCCACATCCCACAATCCACAGCACAGCAGCCCAACCATCGTCAAGGGAGCATCAACATCCTTTAACTTCAGCAGGAGAGTTATGTCTTCAGCCTGACACTAATACCACTGCTGAATATATGCTGTCAAGCACTTGCATCATGTATAATTCTAACCAGTACAGTTAGTATTCAACATCTATAGTGTTATTTATTGACACAGACCACGTTATTGACAATATGCACGGCACGACTGAAGAAACAGCATGACTCGCCTCCTTTTTCTATTAACTTGAGTAAGAAACTTGTGCTTTTCCCCAGAGAATAGCTTGTGCGTACTGTCTATGCCATGTACCTCCAGCACTGAAGGCTGGAGAAGAGAAGAGCAGAGCAGACAGCCAAGGCTGCACCAGAGACGCCTCTAAAGTAGCACTGGCTGCACTCTTACATAAAGCATCTGAGAGGAGGGGAAGTCTACACTCCACACACACACACACACACCAGCATCACAAGCATCCCCACCACTCACACACTGGCCCACACAATACCAACACAGCACCACAACACATAACAAAACAAAAAAGCCCGTCTGCTTCACACAAGAGGACCCAGGACATGAGAGGGCTGAAAAAGTTCTACAAAAAGACTTTTATAAGGCAGTTTGCATCTTATACAACTTTACAACAATGTCATTCTCGCGCAAGACAACAAAAAAAATGACGTCCAATTTCAAATGCTGGCAGACAAATGTGCCATACTCAACAAGCTATAGGCTCAAGGCTGGTGTGAAAAAAAATCATAACCCTGGCAACCCCAGCAAAACAAAGAGCATACAAAAGCACAAGTCTTGGGAAGACTAATCAATATCCGACTTGAGTTGTCCTTTCTTTAGGCAAAACATCGACACAAGAGCGCTCAGAGCACCAGGCCCAGCGCTGACCATGACCCCACACACACACACACACTTCGAGCAGCATCCTTACCGTCTCCGTTGGGCAGGGCTGAGGGGTCTGAGTGGCGGGAGCTCTTGCTGCCTGAGCGGCTCTCGTTGCTGGGGGTCTTGGAAGCGCTGCGGGAGGCGCTGGGCGGTGTGGACTTGAGCGGGGGCCGGCCCCTCTTCGGCCCCATCTTGGCCAGTTTGTCGTCGTCCTTCTCCGCATCCTCTTTATTCTGCACCGGGACACGGGGCACAGGGCACAGCAGAGCATACACTGTTACAGCACAACTGGGACAACTTCACTTCAACAAAAACTAGACAACGAAACTAACAAAGGATGACTTAGGACTTCAAAACAATGGCTGCTTTGTTTTCGAACAAGACTGGGATGGGTTGACATTAAGTCAGAATTCATCATGGTGAAAATAAAATTCTGATGGGTTTGGGAGTGCCATGTTGGGTGCCATGATGGGTGGCATTTCACAGGTAAGGTACAACTTCACTTCATCAACATTTCATCTGCTACTTAACCTGTGGAGTATCTGACTTCTACATATCTATGTACATGTATTCAGATGCAACATATGGGTCAATTTCAACCCAATGTCTGGGTAACTTTGCAACCTGTTCCATGTGGTTTGATTGGCTGATCATGGACTTCTGCCAACTAATGATTTGTTAATAAATATGTCATAAATTCTCAATGGGAATGCGCCATCACAACACTACTCAGGGGTCCAATCCAGCAAGACTGTTCAAAGTCGGCTTGAGAAAAGAGCATGACACTCCCACACTTCCATTTGATCCTGGTCTGGGAAAGCCATTAAGAGTGTGGCTGTGAGCGCTAGCTAGCGCTGATGGGAGAGAAGCAGACACAAGTGTGCTTAATGGCCCCTTTAGACAGATCAGATAGCCAAGAGAAACGTGACATCAGATGACATCAGCGGAGAAAAAGCGAAACCGTTCTCTGGTATCATCATGTTGCTCTGTCGGGCTTCGCTTTGTACCCCAGACTCAAGACTATTGGGTTTCTAGTGAGAACTCAACAGTGAAATCTCTCAGTGTAAGGCGGATTGCGAGAGGGGGGTGGGGGTTGTGTAGGGGGCGGTCAGTAGTGAGCAAACAATGAGGACCCACCTTGACTTTCTTTTTCTGTTTCCTCTTTGTTCCGCCTTTGTCAACAGGCCAGATTATCCTGTCTGCCTTCACCCACTCGTCATAGCTGCCACACACACACACACACACACACACACACACAGAAAAGCAGAGAGGAGACATTAGCAGCTTGTCACTTCTAAGGATTTACACATCCTCTAAAAGTATTGGCCCGTCGTGCAGAATTCGGGCGGATTCTTGTCGCTGTCCATTTCATTAAGGCCCATCTGTCATGTGGACGTCTCCATGGCGACGTGTCTGCCGAGCCACGTCAATCACGCACACCAATTTCCATGGGCTAATTAAATCTATTGTTTCTTCATACAACACATACACTTGGGCAAATAAAACTAAATCCCATTTCTGTATTTCGGTAACAAACATCAGCAATTTATTTACAAGATGTAGTATGCTGTTAAGAACTGCATGTCATTCCCACATGTGCTGTAAGACATGGGGCTTAATGGGGAGCGTGTGAAGCAATGCTGTAAGTAAATAAAGTTTACATGTTGGGTAAGGGTGTAATCAGATAGCCAGAGACACAAGTCTACTTCAGAGGCAGAAGTGAAACCTATATATACGGAGGGGTCAGAGCGAGTTTCTTTCAGTACACATTGTCGCACACGTTATCAACAACACCTCCAAGACATTTTGTATGCCCGAATTTCTATGACTTAACAATAAGTAACCCGGTTACTACACCTGTGGTGCTGCAAGTATCCATCACATTGATATTGATAATATGTCAATGTAAAATAACTGCAATGCAAAATAATCCGTTTACCAAGAGGACTACAAAATGTACTTCCACTATAGATGTAATTTTGCCTTGATGTGAAAATGCTGTGCGGCTCACCGGACGTTCCAGCCGTAGTAGTGGACCAGGTAGAGCACCTCCCCGTCGTCCGTCTCCGTGTTCTTGATGTTGGCCTCGTAGATCTTCTGGGTTTTGCCCCGCCCGTACTTCACTCGCACCTTTGTCCCTGTGACCGAGTGCTCATCATCTTCATTCTCATCCCTGCTGCACACACACACACACACACACACACACACACACACACACACACACACACACAGACAGACAGACAGACATGCAGGGTTAAGCACGCTTAAGTGACCTCACCCTCAACCACAACACAGACCATGTTTGTAATTGTAGTGAAGCGTTGTGTGTTTGTTCTCGGGTGTGTAAACTTTATTCAACTTCATGCAGCCAACAACAAACAAGTACAAACATTATACAGCCAAGAATAACAAACAACTACACTGGACTACAACTACACAAACAACTTTATAGGCTACACCTGAGAATAAATCAACAAACACTAATCTCAGAGAACTAACACGTAGCCTGCAAGGTGCATACAACAACAGGTATGGAGGCTTGCCAACACCAACGCCACTGGCAGATGACAACATTGCAATAGCACTTTTATTAGACTCCTATAACAATGCAATTGGTATTTGGGATGGATAAAACCTTCGATAGAAATGGAAAAATGAACACTATTGTGACTCAGACAGTTGAAAAAGTTGCCAGCTTTCTAACTGGATGTGAGAGGGGAGGTTCAGACTGGGGTGAAATCAGATAGCCAAGAGAATCGTGTCATCACAAGACATCAGCCCATAAAGCGAAACCATTCTCAAGCATCATCACGTTCAGCCCCCTTTGTGCGATTCAGTGTGTGTGTGTGTGCGTGTGTGTGTCACCAGCCAACCACACAGGATCCTTACAGAAGTTGTATGCGGCCTGTGACGGCAGCTTCTGATTGATGGTTCCAAGAGAACTAGCAGCCTTTCCGCTGCACATGGTGCAGAAACGATGGCCGCCTTGTGCCGGGGCTTTTAAAAATAGACATCATGTTTATAATGAGCAAAGTAAACTTGCTGCGATGCACCGTCAACAATACAAGGCTGCTTACAGATGCAGTTCAGGGCCACAAACAAGAGAGAAACAACGCCTCAGCCACAACTACAAAAAAACAAGATCTGTGGGCACCGCAGTACACAGACTGTACTCTACAAAAATGCACTTAATGTTTCAAGACATCCAACACAGACCTGGAGGGTCAGAGTTTTCTAAGAGTCGGACGCTTTGTTAAAAAACATCCACTAGAGTAGGCAATTTATTTGATCCTTGGTTGCAGCACCATAACCACAGCTCCTTGGGAATGCTTTGACAGTTATAAAGCTTTTAGCATGAATTGATAGCTAGTAGGATTCCTTCAGCTTGCAGTCAACTGAACTGCATCAGAGGAAACGGTATGTGATTCATTTGTCAGTTGAATGACTTGCAGAGCATCACAGTCATGCAGTTGTCAAGTCCTCGATTCAGCGCTATACAATATCAGCCCTGGAAACACTGTTGAGCAAAGCTGTTTTTTTGTCTTACGCGTCATGTCTGAGTGTTGTGGTGATTACGACAATCGACCACAATATCTGACTTGAATCACTCACTTAGTTGGAAGCTACTTGCTGCACAAATTACTCTCTCTTATGGAAACTCACACTAACAGCATTCGACTCACAAATGCAAAGCTGTTCCTACTACTTTGTGGAAACAGACATCCACATAGAGCCTGATGGCTGTCAACTGGACAGTTCATGGTTGCACAGTGCATGACACTAGAGACCCAACAGTCTTCTGTGCCTGCTCAGAGGTCCCATCATCTGATCACTACATGGCTACGATGGGTTCATCCCATGATTCCACTTCACACTCAAAAAGCCAACTGGTATGCATATAAAAGAAATCTCAATTCAGTAATACTAAAAAGCAGGCTATTGGTTCACACGCTTCAACTCCAACTACGCTCACCTTTCTCGGGTTCTGGACCTCTCTCCGTCATCATCCTCGTCATCGTCCTCCTCCTCTTGCTCCTCGTCCTCCGACTCCTTGTCGGACTCCTCGAAGCGGCGGCTGCGTCTCTTGCTGGGGGGCTCGGGCCGGCCGTCTCCCTCCTGCTCCTGCTTCCTGTCTCTGCTGTGGGCCTGCGGCTGCTGCTGCTCGTCCTCGCTGGCCTCCCTCTCGTGCTCGCGCTCCTCTTTCCGCCTCTGCTGCTGCTGCTGCTGCTGCTGCTCCTCCTTCTGCTCTTTCTGATGCTGCTCCTCCTTCAGCTGCTGACGCTCCTCCTTCAGCTGTTGCTGTTGTTGTTGCTGCTGCTGCTGTTGTTGTTGTTGTTGACGCTCCTGCCGCGTGGGCTCCTTGGGCTCCACCTTCACCGGAGTCAACGTGCAGCGCCGCCGACCCTAAGAGAGAGAGAGACAATGGGGACAAACGCAAATAAGACCCAGGATACTTGACAGCAGGTCAAGAGAATGTAAACAGACAGCTAGACAGGCAGTGAGGGAGTAAGACAGGAGAAAAAGTGCAGATGCAATGAAATGAAAAAAAAAAAAAGGGGGGGGGGAGAAATGTTCAGTTTGGAACATTTTGCCTTTAGAAAAGGCCCGCAGCGTTCTCTCAAACTAGACGGCTTGTTCTAATTTTGTTCAGTCCTTTTATCTACAAGTACAAAAAATAGTAACTCTGTCATAGGGAAAGGAAACACAGACACACACACACACACACAGACGCTTGATGTCTTCATGCAGCGCATCTGAACAGCTTGGGTGTCTGGTTACATGTTGACACATGCTTTTCTTAGAAAGGTGAGGATACTGAACTGCAGGAGCAGAGAGGAAATGAAAAACACTGCTCCCTAAAATGCAAATGGGCTAAATGATGGGGGAAAGCTGGTGTGAAGTCCTGTGCAGGTAACAGACACACACTTATTGATCTCGCAGCGTATGCTCACATGACTAAACGAAGCACAGAACACTACAGCACAGGCTTAATAAAGTCTCTTTTGACGGCCCTGTGGACAAATCAGACAAAGAGAACTGGGCCATCACACCACATTGGTACTGGGAGCGTCATCATGTCATGGGCTCCACTTGGCATTACAGCGTTATTTAAACAGCTACTGAATATGCTGGCCTAAACAGCCCTGCCGTCATTTCACCCTAATTGGACTATGTCTACCCAAGTGTTTCTCTCATTACCCTATCTGCCTCTGTGACTTCCGAAAGCTACAGCTTGTCATGTTGTCGTCACAAGATACTGAGATAAGTGGTGCTCTTATCTTAAGTTGCGACATTACTGTGTTATTGTAACGCAACCGAGGCCCTGAAAGAAGGACTTTAGAATAGGGCTTAAAAAGCAATTACTAGACTACTCCAGACACCAATATTTACACAATACAACACACCCCTCTGCAGCGTAATCCTTCAATACAAACACTCACTCGTGTGCCTACGCAGACACAACAGTACAAAGATCAACTAAATGAAAACTTGAAACCGGACAAACTGTGGGTTCATATTGCATTCATTAGAGAAGCTTTGCAAACATAATGAGCCATTAGCAGCAGTAGGGCAAAGGCTGCGCTTGCAGGGCCTTAAAGGAGCTCGTAACACACCGCACACCATCAACCACACACGATCACACGTCACACACGCCCACGCTGTGGCCTCCATATCCAGGGTCTCGTGTGAACATTTCTACTGCCTCATTTGTGCTTTGTGCCTCAACCATGTTCATTTTCAAGCAAAAACATTGGAAGTGGAAAATGTATAAGGTAAATAAAAACAAAGGATTCAGAGAAAATCTCACCATTGGTAATTCAAGCAAAATGTGCAAGGGGAAATACATAAACAAACAAATATAAAAAGAAAAATTAGTTTTGTTTTCGTCCTACCCTGGGTGAGGCGACTCCTTTGTGGGCTTTTTCGCTCTCGGCCTCGGAGTCGTCCTCGTCGGCAGCCTGCTTGTTGTCGCTGGCGGAGGCGGGTTGTTGGGGCTGGTCACGAGTGTCGGCAGGCTCCTGCTTCACAGGCTTCGGTGGCTCGCTGGGAGTCGTGACGGGACGGGGGTCATTGTGGTGGACAGTGCGGAAGGTGATGCCAGCAGACCGGCAGTACTCCTCAAAGCCGTACAGGTACCTGACAAGCACACCAGCAAACAAAAGAAAAGAAACAAAACAAAAAAGAATTAGTGAGGAGGATGGCCTTGGACGACATAACCAGAACATATGAATTGAATTGAATTCTTTAATGTCATTGCACAGAAAAATAATTCAACTCAATTCAATATGGACAGTACCACCATCATCTTTGTTACATGAGTAAATCAAATAAAATTCTTCCAATCAAAACTTGACTAAATGCATATGATTTAGAGAGCATGTTCAGCTGAAGCCTGTATGACATTCCTTCATCATGGCATTACAACAGTTTCATTATGCTTAGCTGTTGTTCCACGGGGTCGAATCAGATAGCCAAGAGAATCGTGGCATCACTGCAGATCAGCCAGAAAAGCGAAACCATTCTCAGGCATCATCACGTTCACCTTGTCCCCCTGTGTGTTCACGGTCACCCCAGCTGCGCTTGAGCAAACTTCTTCCCACTGAACTAAGCCAAACTACACCAAGCTAAGCTTGTCGTAAGATACAGGTACGCTTCCTGCAGTCGACCACAGAGACAGCTGTTCTTGCCTGGTCGTGCTTAACACCTCCCAGACGCGGTGTTGCACGCTGCGAACAGGCTGGCTCTGCAGCGGAGCTGTGTGTGCCACCAACCGTCTCTCAGAACGGCACAGCATCCAACAACAACAACAAGCTACAAGGCCATACTGTCTCCTATGGTGTTTATTTATTTACTCCCGTGTTTGTGTTCAACGCACCATCCCATCTGTGTGTGCGGGCGTGCAAGCGCCGAGCTAAAGACAAATCTGGTGATGCAATCAGCATGTCTCTTAAGTTTGTTGTCGGGGTCTTCACTAGCACAAACATATTGCTGGTGAATGTGTGGTTGGGTTGTTAAGATACATGGAACTCTAAATAGCCCAGGGCAGGCGTCAACAAGCCTCACTGATTGCCATGGGACCGTGCCTGAGGCTGGAAGCTGAGAGTGACGCATACAAACACACACACACACACAAAAACACACACACTTACTTTCTGTAGGCCGTCTTGACGTTGTATGAGGCGGCGGAGTTGAGAACGGGAATCCCCAGATCCATGTAGATCTGTTTCCACACGGAGCCGCTTTCGATCTGTACCAAAACAAAAATAGGGATTGCGTAAGCGCCTCTGTCGTCTGGCTTCAACACAACCACACCACTCCACGCCACACCACGGGCACTCAAGCCTGCAGCAGCCTGGACTTAAAAACAAACAACAACTTCTGCAGAGAATTACGACTTGACTAATTAGGACTTTGGCAGTAAATCCACTAGTAAAAGCTAGAGTAGGTGTTGTAGGTACTAAACCAGTGGGACGCTACACATGTGAAGGCCATGGCATTTCAGACGGATTAGCTTCCAACATGATAACAGGTGAAACAGGAATGACTACAGTGGCTAATCCTTGTTAGCGTTCCCAGCATGGGATAAACTTGGCAGAGGGATACCTGTGATATGCCTTTAATATACCTAGGGTAGTCATCATGTTTTTACAATCCAACAACAACAACAACAACAACAACAACAACAACTGCCCTGACCAATAGACATACTACACTGTGTAAACACCATATAAATGAAAATATTATTAAGATAAGATATTCATTCCCTTTATAGTGTCTATTTCTTTGCTGTATTTGTTAACAGCTAACCTATAAAAGATAGAATAGCTGTAAGAAACTGCATACTTTTACGTGTGATTTATGGACCTAACTAAGAGCCAAAAACCACTGCAGAAGAATTTACAGTCTAACAAAAAAGGACTTCCTCTATTTTTTTTATATGATGAGGTGTCAGGCTGTTTGTATATGTGAGCACACACACACACACACACACACACACACACACAGCTCTGACAGGAACGGCTGATCAGAGAGCGGGAGAAGCCTGACGTCAGGTGGCGTCAAGTGAAGAAAGCGAAAGCGCTTCTTCTCTTTTTCTCTCCCTCTCTCCGCGCATCATCCCCAGCCTCCTGCTGTCACCCAGCTAACAACAGAGCCTCTGAGAACGCAACACTCTGGTCTAAATACAGAGCACACAGACAGCACACGCTTCTCCACCGCACCAGCTTAATGCTTACGCTCATCTGTTGTGCGCATGATGGACAGAGAGTGGGGGGAGAGAGAGAAATGGAAAAGGGGAAAAAAAAAAAAAAGAAAAAAAAAAGACAAAACAGAAAGAGGGAGGGAGAAAAAAAAAAGACAAAGGCAGAAAAAGAAGCTACTAGAGTTTAAACAACAAGAGATATATAGAAAAGCAGGAAGAGAATGAGCATACAAAAACAGGTAAAGAAAAAATGCAACAAAAAAGAAAAAAAGAGAAAGAGAGCAAAAAAGAAAAAAAAGGCAGAAAGAGAGCAAAAAAGAAAAAAAAAGGCAGAAAGGGGGAGAAAGAGCAAAAAAGGGAAAAAAAGCAGAAAGAGAGCAGAACTCACGTTGTCACAGCCTCCATGCTGATGCACCAGTCTGAAGAGCTTGAAGAGCTGGAGATCCTTGTAGCCCAGCACAGGAGGCTTGTTTATGGGAGTCCCTGTGGTGGGGAGAGAGAGGGGCAGACAGGGAGAGAGAGAGAGAGAGAGGGAGAGGGAGAGGGAGAGGGAGAGGGAGAGGGAGAGGGAGAGGGAGAGAGAGAGAGAGAGAGAGATCAATAAATAGTCATGGGGCATATCAAAGAGCACAGCCAATTCAGTGGTGTAGGAGGAACTCAACTACATGATCCAAAACAGATTAGTTGCACTTCCGAGGACAACTGCAGGTTTGTTAGGAAGCGTAATAGCACTAGTTTGGTGACTGCAGTTGGTCATAACAGCTCAATTATGCTTAGCGGTTATTCCACGGGGTCGAATCAGATAGCCAAGAGAATCGTGGCATCACTGCATATCAGCCAGAAAAGCGAAACCATTCTCAGGCATCATCACGTTCACCTTGTCCCCCTGTGTGTTCACGGCCACCCCAGCTGACTGCATCCCGCTGCGCTTGGGCAGACTTCTTCCCACTGAAGTAAGCCAAACTACACCGAGCTAAGCTTGTCGTCAGATACAAGTACGCTTCCTGCAGTCGACCACTTTGCACCACTAGTTGCACTACCAAGGACAACTGCAGGTTTGTTAGGGAGCGTAATAGCACTAGTTTGGTGACTGAATGTTTTCATTAAGAGCTAATTTCATGAATTATTGAGTCCTGGGGCACCCACCTCTGTCTTCCATAAATTTGTAGAGCTGCTGTAGGAAGTGGTCCCTCTCCTCAGGGTCTGGCTCATCATCAGGCTGTACACACACACACACACACACACACACACACAGAGACAGGGTTAAAGGATATCTAGTCATCAATGGTCACAGACAGTCAAGTGTGTTTGTGTCAAAAGGTTAAACTTGATGTGTTCCAAAAGATTCCCTAATGGACTGGGAGTCTTCATTAGCATTGGCTCAATGTCAGGAGGACGGGAACCAAATGCACTGGATCAGCTGCTGTCAGGAGTTCATCAGATAGCCAAGAGAATCGTGGCATCACCGGAGATCAGCCCAAAAAGCGAAACCATTCTCAGGCATCATCATTTTATGCTCCCCTTTTTTTGGAAAATGACAACGGGACCCCTACAGACTTCAGTAAATTTCTTTAGTCCTCACGCACATCCAGATTACGTTGGGTGCAATATCAAAAGAAAGTATCACTGTAAAAAACAAAGTAATATGCACACCCCTACAGACTTCCAAATCTTTCCACCCCAAAAAAAAACAGGTTTGCGTACGATTTTCACAGTAGGCAACAATTCAAGACATCATCCATTTCTGACTGGCCTCGCTGCTCTCAGCATGGGCTCAAGAAAATAAACACCAACGTTTTAGACGCTGCTCCTTTTCATCCGTACCCATGAGCTTGAAGCAAAAAACGTGGAAAAAAAATAAATAAAAATAAAGGATAAAATGCAGGGCATGAACAGAATGCTTCAAGTGCATCCTCTTTTACTGCTGAGCTTGAAACCGAGCTTGAGCCCTTACATGGTTGCACAGTCCAGCTGAGATTCCTCCTGCCGGCTGCCCCTTGCAAAGCAAAGCCACTGAGGAACGCAGCGGGGCAGTTAAGTTAGTCTAAACACTGCTCTCCGTCTGCACCTCCCTCCAATGCCAATTAAAGAGCTCAAACAGACAGACAGCACCAGCATCACCACCAGTGTCTTTGACTGTAGTTTTGCCATCAGAGGTCCTTTTCCCCAAAGCAAAATCGCTAATTAAGTTAGTAACCATGTTGGTTGCAATGCAATTTCTCATTGCCAACTGAGCAAGTTGCTAACTGGTTAGCTACTATGCTTTTGGGAGACGCACGCCCGAACAGCAAGAGTGCAAGACTGGCTGGGGTGAGGGTGGGGTGGGATGAGAGGAGCGGAGCGGAGCTGTGACTCTAGAGCCCTTCTCAAATGCTAATGCTTGGATTCTAATCCCCGCATATCCGTGAAGGGGCACACCCAGAGGACACGGGCAGAAGAAACCCCTTTAGCCTTGGGTGTCATTTAACAGGCCCATGCAGGCTAAACCTGCGCTTGTTTGTCTGAGGACAATGCCCTGCCAATGACAGCATTACAACCACAAAGGAAGAGGAAGTAATCATATTTTGACAGCTAAACTTCTTTCCCTCATGGTCATTAAGGAAAGACGGAACAACATTGAAAAAGAAAAACATCGATTCCGGCAGCAAGCAAAAAGCATTTCCAAAGCATTTCTTGCACTCTGTAAGACTATTTGCACACTGTCTCTTACAGGCTGCTCAGCCTAATCCAAGTGTTAGGGGCACCTCTCAACTAAAGCTCTAGTGCTCAGGTTGGCTGGCTCGGAGGCTTTGGAAGTGGAGCCTGGTGGAGCAGTAGGCCCAGGTTTACACATTCAGCTCCAGTGCTGCTCCTGATGCTCAGCTAGGCAGCCTGCAGCCTGCAGCCCTTGGAGCTCGTGCTCATGAGCTGCAGAGCCATGCACAGGTGGGGGTTACTAAAGCTCTTCTCTCTCACTGAGTGAGAGAGTGTGTGTGTGTGTGTGTGTGTGCGTGTGTGTGTGTGTGTGTGTGTGTGTGTGTGTGTGTGTGTGTGTCCAAGCACACCAAAGACCAAGGTCCAGCCCCTGGGCCAAGCTGGCCCGCCTTCCACTGGCCACCAGCCAATCTCTGCTGCCGCCTTTCTACCCCCCCTCCTCCGAGCCTGTGATAGGAAGTCTCCGTCGCCATGACTACCAAGTCAGAAAAACCCAAACAAATGGCCATTTGTCCGAGTCGGCCCGAGAGCAGGAAGAATGGGGCATTGTTTTGGATGGGGGGGGTTGCCCACATGCTGTTTGGCCATTCAAGAGATCCAATCAAGGTAGCTTTGCCCAGTGGACATGAAGCTGAGAGGGTCAGAGAGAGAGAGAGAAAGAGAGAAAAAAAAATAGAGAAAGGCAGAGAGAGAGGGGAGAGGGGAGAGGAATGCCTGTGGCCCTTCTTATCGCCTCTCTGTGGCCCGAGGCTGTATTTACATTCCTGGCTGGGGCTGGTTGTGGGCTGGCTGGGGGCTCTCTGAGTGACTGGGGCAGGGATTCCCATGCCTTCACATGGCTGAGCGACAGAGAGAGCGAGAGAGAGGGGGGGTGGTAGGCTGGTGGGGCAGTGCATGAGCGGGGGCTGGGCTGGGCTGAGCGTGTGAACTCAAAGCTCTCCGACTGGAGGGAGGCCTGCCTCAGCTTCTGTAATTTAAGAATACAATCCCAGAACGCCAAAACAAATGAGGAAATACAGATTTGGTGACCCTGAAACACTACTACCTGCCAAGAGGCGATACAAACTACCAACTGCAAACTCAAAAGGACACTACATTAAATTTTACAGCACATTTGACAAACATGGCTCCCTAGTGACCCATCAACTCTACTCTAATGGCCAATAGACTGCCTTTTTCATAGCTGATTCCACTTGTACTTTCATGACTCTTCATATACCCAATCCACTAACCCCAGAGAAGAAACCTCCAATGTATCGGTAAGGGTAACAATATCTCGCTAAAATAGCTCAGCTCTTGTTAAGCGCAGTCACAAACTGACGCCAGTCTCACCTGGTCGGCCTCTGCCTCTTTCTCTTCTTCCTCGCTCTCTTTGCCTCGGTCCTCCTCGTCCTCGTCGCTGCTGGACGACTCGAGGATCTCGCTCATGTCCATCTTCCAGCTCTCGGGGACCTCCTTCGTCTTCAGGAAGTGCAGGGCACCGTCCAGCCCTGTGACAAGGTGAACACTCGTCAGAAATGCCCCTCAGTACACGTCCCACAACACACGCAAAAAAACACAAACAATTCTGAGCTGAATACTGGGCTCTATTTTGAAGGGGCCAGATATTATTCTCTGCATCAGGGCCAAACATTTCTAGCCGTGTCTCCATACGCACAACAATGCAAGTTCATATCTTAAACTGGCCACCCAGAGATGTCAAACCAATCTCATTTTATAGTGGAACTATAGTAACAGAGTATTGTGTGGTACTATAACACTTTAGATCCAACATAGTATTTCAAGTGGCTATGATTCAACACTAGCTCTTGGAGCACTTCTCACAGCTGGAGTGCTGACCTGCGAGTTGAACAATAGGCTGCTAATGACACAGCACTTGGAAATTTAGTGCAGGCCAAGAAGTGCTGATGAAGAACTGATTCTTTTTCGCATCTGACGAGTAAGGTCAGGATTCGCCTGGAACACTGGATCAGCATCTCCTGGGCACAACTTTTGGCATGGCAGCCTTACAGTTATGCATAATTAAGGTGTTACAGTGTCATCCATCTTCTGGGCGCTTCCGGAGTAATTAGTATTTTTAATCTCAGAGCAGACGGCCAACCGAGCTTACCTTTCTTGGAGGAGTACTCCGACTTGGATATGCTGTCTATGTTCAGCTGATGGATGTCTTTTCTTGCCACAGTGTGACTAAAAACACAATGAGAGAGAAGCAACACAATATAGTTAACAAGTTTGTCACTGCCAATTAATGAATAAACAAACTATATGGAAATATGAAAAAAAAAAAAAAAAAAAAATCTTCTAAAGTTTAGCAACGCAAAGGAAAACTGTACTTTTCAGGTACTTACAATTTGGAATCAGCAAAAGATCTCACTAAACATTGGTCCTTTTTGACAGTCAGGTCATCATTGCAGCTGGGAGATATAACCTTGAGATGAAAGTAAAGGAAAAAGACACTTAACAAACCATCATCCAAACAACTTCCCCTAACCCAACAAAAACAACAAAAGAAAGACTCTGCACGTCTCTTCTTGGTTCTGTGCTAATGGTTACAAGTAATGTACAGACTTCATGCATTATGCATATGTGGTAGTCGTGCACAGGAGTATTAGCAAGGTTACAGCTTGCCACCAGCCAGAACACATGTAATGCAATACAAACATTGCAAAGTAAAAGTAACATTACCAAAAACATACATCAATATACAATCATATTAATAATAAATTTAATTCTCAAAGACAGCTTCTCATATTGTTTTGAATGCGTCATCAGAGGAAAGCAGAAGTTGGATGAAGGTAGCGTCCACTCACCAGGGCCAGATAGGAGGAGGAGCCGCTGTGCACGCTGGCCACCTTCCCCAGGAGCTCGTCGCTCAGTCGCCGCCGGTCGTCCTCCTCATCTTCGCTCGACGAAGACTCCTTTTCCTCGTCGGCACTGTGCAAAAGCAAGTGGAGGGCAAAGGTCAGCCAGCCGGCCTTAGGGTGAATGAAGAGGAATGCTTGCTGAATACCTGATGCAGAGTGTCAACATTGAAATTCAGGAAGTTCTTGAAACCATGAACTCAACACTGATCGCAGTTCAGTTTCCCTCCAGACTACACTCATACACATATGCTGCTGTATGTACATACACAATCACTACAAGACTGACGACAACACCAGCAACACTATAAGAAAGTAAGATAGAAGGATCATCTAATACTTTGAGAGGAAAGTTGGCACACTGCTAGTTTAATGTGAAGCATGCACAACTACAACAAACTGAATTTCTCCGACCAAACAATAAATCATTTCAGGGTTGACACTTCCTTGGAAAAAGCATAGATAGTACTGCCTTCAGAAAGGGGAAAAAAATGTGCACACGCAGAAAAAAAGCACAACTTTTTTTAATTTCTAAAGAGCTTTCCAAAAACAAACTCATTGACAACTGCTGAGAAGAGAGATCAATCTGATCTGCAGCGATGCAAAACTGCAAGAAGAGTGGAAGGAGCACGCATAGCCGTCACGCCAGCCCCGCTGTGTTCGGCAACCACTTCCCAAGCTTGTCAACACTGACAACTTCTTCTACCGTCAAGAAAAACAAAAAGCTCCCGATAGAATAGGAAATGAAACAAACAGCGTTGGGGCTTCAGTGTTTGCAAACAAACAGCGCACAAAAAGATCTTCTAGGCAAGTTCATTAGTGTCAACAAATGCAATTCTAAAATGTTCTAGGGGTGGATATGGAAGCGTTTGGGCACTCACACAGCCTGGGAGGTCCTGCGGCCGCGGTTTGTCTTCTTCCCGATGACGGGAGTGCCAAAGTGCTCCGGATTGGTGAGGGGCAGTTGGTCCAAAGTCTACATGGGAGAGCAGAGGGAGTTGAATTAATGTCGGGTGAAAGAAAAACACGAGCGGGGCTTAAGGAATGCACACACGGTCTTGGGGACAGACAGGCAGGCACGCAGACAGGTACACACCTCGCTTTCAGCAAAATGTCTCTCGCCTTTCAGGCACAGCGACGTCCTTCGCAGTGTTTTCTCGTCTCCGTCATCAAACACTGAAAAGGAAGACAATAAAGACAAATAAATAAATGTGTGTATATACACATAAATTAAAAACAGAAGACTTTTTTTATACACTCACACTTAGAAGAAATAGAAATATCAGTAGAAATATGAGCATTTTTCAAAACTTTAGCACAAAGATGGCAGCTTAGAAAATGGTTCCGGTCAATCGCTCGTCCCTTCAACCAAAGAATTCCTTCCTTGAGAAGCGCACATCATTTAGCAATCATGGCCCAGGACCGCCAGCGGCACATGGCGCCAGCAGTTCTGCTCAATTATTTAACACTGCTGGTTTGGGTTCTTCTCCGGCTGTGCGGAGCCGCTGCCTTTTGTCCCCGGGTTCTGTTAGCACTAGCTACGCTGCCAGGCTACACACACACACACACACACACACACACAGAGTCCTGTCAGGGCAGGGCGGCTGTGACAGCCAGAGGTCCGGCGAGGGCCAGCAGCACTTACCCACTGTGTACCAGCTGGCGTCTGTGAGTTTGCTGATGACGGCCTCGCTCAGGACTCCCTCAGGGCTCTTCACCTCAACTGTGGAGCCCACCTGCAGAGGAAGAGGAGGAGGAGGACGACAATGAGGAGGATGACGAAGAGGAAGAAGAAAAAAAAAGCACAGTCACAACATGGCACAGAAGAACAATCACATTGCAGCAGGGACAAGAGAGACTTTCATGTTTGTAAATGTATTGCACAAGCGTGCATTCATGCATGCATGGTTTCATGCAGCAAATGTTCATGCATCGCATGGCTTCCAAGACTCTCTGTGCCATACCAAGAGAGAGATGTTACACACAGATACACATTAGGGGTGTGCAGAGCAGACAAGCTCCCACAGACTGTCATTATTTACCCCTGAATAACAGCACACACATTTTCCGATTATCGCTTTCAGACTAGTGTGTGCCCGTATCCAAGTGCATCACCTGTGTTATAGCCATGTAACACAGCGTAAGTTACTGTGGGCGCCAACAGCTTGGTTAAGCTGAAATAAACACTAAGTGTCGTCTCTTCTCAGCTCAAGCAGCAACACAGTTTGATGCGCAGAACAAAGCCAGATCAAGCAGAGTCTGCACCTGCCTAAGGTGGCAGGAATTTTGGAAATCATGTCTGAACCCCTCCAACCCCAGGCAGAAGGCTCTCTTATAAATACTGTACATCCTACATACACCTATTCAAATTCAGGGAACGCTTGCTTTTTAAAATCCAGGGACTGGCACTTTTCGCTAAATCTAACACATAAAAACTAAGTACCACAGTGGTTTTATAAACTGGACTTCTTCACTAGTGGAAATAAAACATTCAGTGGTTATGCAGAAGGCTGCTCCTGAATCTGCCAAAAATAAGACCGCTTCCTCATTAACAAAAAAAAAAAAATCTTAAATATGTCACCTACCTTGCAATTAGGCACAGCTTGCTCCCTAATCTGTGGCAAAACAGCAGATCAATCTTGGATATTCTGTCTAAATGTCTCTGGCCAATGCTCTGCTCTGATGGCAAGGCAACACTATCTGTCTATGTGACAGCCTGTCCAACACAGTCTTCATCACAGACTTAGGGAATCACCATAACCAAACAATCATTTAACAGGGCCCCTCTCTCTCTCTCTCTCTTCAGAATGATACAGATACTCTCCAGTACATCCTCGGGCCTCTGACAGTCACAAACTCATATGACTGAGCCCATGGGCCACAAAGTCTGAGTGACTTGGCCTCATGTTGCTCTGCACAAATGCTACATTGGCAAATTTATCTCTGCATTGGCTAGGAGTTGCAGAGTAAAGCCAGGTGAAAAGGGTGGCCTGGGAGAGTGAGGAAGGGTGACCTGGAAGTGTAAATGGAGAAACTTACCCTCAGAGGACCTTTAACCTGGTCATCCTGGACTACCTGGGAAGTGCTGTCTCCTTTGAGCACCACCTGGCAGTCAGAGAGAGAGAGAGAGACGAGAGAAAGAGGGAAGGGGAGAGAGAGAGAGCGAGAGAGAAGGAGAGAGTACAGAGGTTCAGTCAAGGTGAAGTAATCTGGTTGTGTAACACAAACACACACACACACACACACACAGACACACTGCAGATCACGATCTGTCTCAAAGAGGATTGTGGGTAAGCGTCCCTCTCACAGGACAGCACGTGGTGGCCCGACAGCATCCCCTGGCTCGGCGTGCAGAGATTTAACAGGGCCAGCCTGCATGAGCCTAACTGCCACCAAGCAGGAAGAAAGGAGGGAGTTCTTCTTCTTCTTCCATCACCTAGAGGCTGGAGCCCTAGGTTATGTGTGACGCAAAATAACTTCTCTGATGTGAGAAAGGACAACAGCTACAACAGCTTGGCAAAGAACAAGATTTTTAATGCCCCTTATGAGAGGCTCAGGCCACATAAATGATGTGGGGCATGCAACTCTAACTGCCTGACATGATCATTCAAATAGTCATCATTGGCAAGAACCACTTTTTAAGTTTGGTGTCAAACATGTCAAATGGCTTGATACGTGATGTCAAATTTGACAGCGTGTGTGTTTAGAAAGAGTCAGGGAGTAGTGGAGTTATGGCTCCAAGCCAAGAGAAGGATGACTCTTCTGGGGAGCAGGCTGGGGCGTGAGTCACCTCAGACATGTTAGTCAAATTTGTGTGACATCTGCAGGAGCCCAGACATCCATGAATGAATAAGTGCTCCTGTTTAGAAGAAACACTGAGAGATGAAACTGACACTTTCTCTAAAGTATCCTAAAGGATTAGGACCTGGAGGTAGTATTCCAATACATACAGTATGTGTTAATTCGGAGATGATGAGCGTGTAGTGAAATTGTGACTATTCTATTCTCTACTGAAGAAATTGAAGGCCTTTGAACTCAAGGTGACAGCTGTCCAGCCCAATTTCTACTTTCCCATGCAAGTGCAATTAGCTGAGCATACAAAACAAAGAGAGACACTGTTAGGAGGAATATACAACTTTGTTCTGTTTCAACCAACACTTAGATTAAGGTGACGGTGCTCTTACCTTAACCTTGACCATCCGTTTGACGGTCTTAATTTTTGCCTCACAGAAGGCACCGCGGTACTTTGCGCTAACATCAGTTCCCACAGTCAGGTAGGCAGGCTCATCCGCTGCCTAAGAGAAATGGAGACATGACAGCATGTCAATAGTCTTCCCAATAGTCTTACGCCACTATCTACAAAGTTACGGACAAAGACGGGCATAGCATAGTGGTTCACGGGCAGTTGTAGCAAAGCTGTTGGATGAACTACAGAAGCTTGGAGAGAATGGAGTGCCATCCAAGTCTGCAAGTGAAGATGCTTGTTAAGACACGTTTCATTGGGTGATGGGGTGCGGATCAGCCACAATCTAACCCTATTGAGGGCACAACAAAGGGCCTATTACATTAATACTTTTGGCACTCTGTCTGTGTTTATGCTTTTATAACACTAGCAAAGAGGAATGCAATCAGTACCATTTATGCCCCTACACAGGGAACTTTTCTTGAACAAATCTGATAAGTAGCAAAAAAAAAAAATGTACAGAGCATGCTAAATTTCTAAATTTACCTCTGCTTCCCTTTGAAACATTACCTGAGCAGACTTGTTAATAAGTCTTCAGTGTCAATTTATAGATGTATAACATCTAATGGAGATCACAGTGCACCATGTGAAATAAGATTGCCGAGACTAATTTGCACGTTTTAAGATCATATTTCGCTCATTTACCTTTAACTAACTGTAGTGCAAGAAATAAAGAGACATGCATCACCACAATGTTCACAGAAGAACTAACAAATCAACTGTGTTTACCACTGTGCAAGTTAACAATCACACGTGTGTTGTTGCTAAATAAGTGCCTCAACAGCAGTTCATCTGACTACAGCCTGAGAGGCGTCGCCACACTGGTGTTATCAACTAAGAGGTTTCAGTGACTTACCTTCATTGTAATGGCTATTTGAGGGAGTCCAGCTCGATGGATGTTTATAGCTGAAAGACAAAACACAAAAACAGAGGTTGTGGTTAAGCCCAAATATAGAATACTCTCGTGATATTCAGGAAAACGTCGTTTTAAAAGATAATGTGCTAACAAGCTAGCTAAAAGGCTAGCGACTTCTAACGCATTCTTTTCAAGCTCGATGCAGCCCCCCCTCCCTTCACACTGGCAAAAATGTGAAGCAAGCTCCAACCAAGGTAGCTGTCTTTTCAAAACATCTGACAAAAAGCATTCGTGCCGTTGTTGGTGTACAAAATGTTCAAGACAACAGAAAACTGGTGTGTGGGGTATAATCCGGAGGCTGTACAGGGACAAACAGAATAGTGCGTGTTCCTTCCCGCTTTACTCCCAATCTGACTATGTCACGTCGCCATCATAGCTCACCGTGCTGCACCATGTCAGAAGCTTGCATTACTATCTTCTACTAAAGTACAGTGAGGATGACTGGGAAGGAATGTCACACATTTTCAAGACCCAATACGTGTCAGTGTCAATATTTAACAAAATTGTGAACCAAAACACAATTGTTAAGGAATCACCGATAGCGATTGATTCTACAACTCACGGGCTAAATATAGCTAGCCTGCTAACTAACCTTGCTAAACAGTTCCTCGTTATGGCGATTTAAACCGCTTCGGTAGCAAGGAAGCTAGCCTGCTAGTTAGATACTTAGCAGAACAAGTAGTTCCGGAACAATATTCAATACTATTCACCCAAACAAGGTCAAACTGATACTTTAACCTGCAACCAAAAAGGGTAAGGATCGAAAACATTCATTATTTATTTCATAAACCAATCTTCTCAGTTCCACAAAGGGCGCATAACGTTAGCCATCTAGCTACATGTCTTCACTGCGAAAACAAGCCGACTGGTCACTGCCATTCAATTCCTCGTCAGCTAGGTAAGTACTCTCGCCCAAAACTACAAGAAAACGCATAAAACATCGTTGAATGTCATCCGCTAACACTACGTACGAATGTTAATCGATTGATGTAAGGAAAAGTTGGTAGTTTCTATAAATGAAATGTATACAACTTCACTTACATGCTCCGATGTGACTGCTCACCACTTGCCAGGGTTGCAAAGCAATAAACGAAATAACAAGCTGTTGAGCCAAGGTTGTGTTTCTCGAAACCCCATTGGCTGGAACGGCAGCAGTGGCTAGGCTTAGAGCGTTATGATTGGCTCATATAGGCTTCGAATTCTATAGGACATACTTTATTTCCAGATATGGTTGGTGGATATGAAAGCGGCGCTACAAATCCATTTTTTTCATTGGATATATCTTTTTTGGCTTTCATACAATTAGGAGCATTCAGCATGGAAATACGATTGGCCGTAGTCTGCAGGCCCAAGGCTATCCTTTATAGTTATTGGATAGATGTACTTTAAGACGTCCCACATTCTTTGCCCATTGGTTCCATTGTGTTACAGAAACGGAACAGAATTCATTTCAGAAGGGAAAAATAGCCCCGTTTTCATTTTGCGCATGTCTACTCGTAGCCACCATACGCCATTTTGTTCTAATTGCATTTATTTTCCATTTCGAACACGGGCTTGAAGACCACAGTACGACGATCAGTAAGTTGGCGTTCGCAGTTGAATATGTATAATGTACATTTGCAGGAAGATAGTAGAACAACTACAACTACACAGTATGGTATTTCATGTCACATTTAATGAAGCATTTTACATTTAGTTATGTGGAAAAGGTCAACTGAAGGCTGTGAGTAGAGCAATGGCGTCCCTTTTATTTCTTTGGGACGTCAGAAACCTCTCGATCAGCTTGGCGATTACGTAACCGGAAGACCATAAAAAAAAGAGGGAAGTAAACGACATGGTGGTGGCAGACTTTCTAGATGGTGTCAGAGCAGTTTACAGTAAGGTTAAATTACCAGATCCAAACTCTGCAGAAGAGATCCATAAGAACTGTGGTAAAAATATCTTGAAGGGGCTTAATTATGTTATAAGGACAGTTGCTGTTCAGTTACACAAAGTCCATCTTCTTTTCCATTGTGGATCAAGGAAAATCTGACATCCGAATATTGTACTGGTTTGACGGTAGAGAGTGGGCCTCCTGTCAGGTTGTAGAGTGTACATTAGGCCTACTACACTTCAATGATCTGAAACATGTGCTGGTCTCATGATGTTGCTGATCCACACTTAAAAAAAGATCACTTGTTTTCCCATAATTGACTGTCAAATGGTGTGTATCCTAAGAGTTGAACTGGTGTTACTTTGTCAATGCCCAGAAGGCAAAAATGAGCAGTGGTTTGATATCTAACGTTATACCTAAGGGTAAAGTATGACTGGTTTGTGATCTTTGAATCCTAGAAATTGACCTGTGAAGGACATCAGTCTGTATCACACAAAATGTTACAGGGATTAGGATGTTCTCTACTGTAACACGGGGCTTGTAACCGATTCCTTGTTTGCTGACTAATTAACCAGGCATAATAGAAGCCACCTGACTGCCCCCCACGGTTTACCACACAGGCCTGCTCACATGTTCTCTTGCAGCAGCTGATTGCTACTGGTCCACTGATGTTTGTGTGCACCCCAGGCCCTGAGGATTAGACATGCTCAGTTGAAGGAGGTTGGTAGAAACCTTTGCAGGGCAGGGTTAACCAAAAAGGAGTCCACTTGGGAAAAGTGGGAGTTAGTTAAGTAACTTAAGTGACAGTTTAGCAAAGTTTACCGATACTTGCCCGCTCAGGTCCACTTTAATATTGTAGATAGCTTACTGAAGAGCCTTCAGCACCTTCAGCAATGCACCTGATAACCTGACATGTTTTCAGCCCATTCCAATGATGCACAAGGTCAATGTTTTGACAGCAACTTGTACTTGCATAGTAACTCATAATTTAAACCATACTGCAGCATACAAAGCCAAGAGTCTTATTTGTACATTGTGCTTGAAGAATGCCACTGAAATCCTTTGCATAACAAATCAGTAAGTAGCCCGACCTGTGGACTGTGCTCAGAGGTTGTACTCGAAAGCTATGGATCTGCATTCTGAGACACAGAGCTATGGCCTCATTAGGCAGTCACGTTCCTCTCGTGGTGGTAAGCTCAGCTCACAAGAGGTAGGTCTAATGAAATTAATTAGCCGCTTGCAATTGACTTTTAGTCAGGAGTCGTCTGTGCCGCAGGCACTGAACATCTCCCTTCACGAGATAAAATTTCCCATAAGGTACACATACAGTAGCTGAGTAGCTGTATTGGTATTGTCTTGTGTAGACTTGATGAACTCTGCAGAGAACCAAAGTCAGCTGACTGAGTTGTTGAGACAAGGGGTAGACCAGAGTTTGGTTCAGTGTAGGTGAACAGTCTATTGCTTACTGTATGTGATTCCCTGCAGACGGTAGTGTGCAGCAATGCTGTTGTTTTGGGCTATACACTGGTGGATGGCACTGCTCTGTTGTAGCACAAGGTTCAAGTCCTTGCAGTGTAGCAAACCACAAAGAACACTCTGCTGTACTGGGACCAAGCATAATAACTTAGAGTACGGTAGATGAAACTAGTACCAAATTGACCGTTTAAACACTGACCATTATAGAAAATGCTCAACTCATTTTCTGTACTGCATGCTGAAAAGCTGGTAGGCTACACTGGCTGAAGTGAAGTCTTGAGGGATGCTTGAACCTATTAAGGAGTCCTGTTTAGTGCTCAAGTCATTTAATCCTGTTCAACTGCTGTTGTGGATATCGATGTTTCGTTATTACACAAGTCTCTCTATTCAGGCTCATTATCAGCACTAAGCTGAAAGGTGGGAGTGAGATTTCCGCATGTGATTTCAAGGGTCTAACCAGGTCATTTACAGTAGTGAGCTTCTCTCAAATAGTCATTAAACTTGTTTGGATGTGACAGACTATATGATTCTGTAATTTCATGTGCATAGTGTGGTATTGAAAACAAATTCACAGCTTATGTTTTCTTACTTTTATGACGTTCAAAATCCATCATAGACAGAATTCAAAGAAAAGAAACACATGAATGTAATGGTCCAATGCTATATAAAACATACAAAAAATATCTGCCCTGTGCATCTGGAGTAGTCTGATGAGGACTTGGAGAAGAGTGGGTATGACAGTAGTCTGAGGAGGGTAAATGCACGTGTTGTTGTCAGGCCAAAAGGGCTTTACATGTTGTCCTCATCAGAGTCATCCTCCTCTTCCAAGGCATCCTGTGAGGAGAGGAAGCAATGACAGGAAGTCAGTAAGGACACGGCGTCTAAGCCCTTTCAGCTTCATCAAGGGCAACTCTGCCACTTAATTGTATGAATAACAATACTGTATTGTATGAACACAAAGAAAGAACATTTTTTGCTAATAGAGCACTTGTCTTCTTTTGTTGTTTAGTCAAACTAACACAGGAGGATGTTCAATACTGGCAGATCATTGTGCTAAAGAAAGCCACAGAGGAGGAATCATTTCCAGCTTTTAAAGGGGAAATGATACGAAACCTATTAAAATGTCTTACTCTTATCCTCATGAAAGGCAATTCAAAACTGGTACACACATTTTGTCTTAACTTGTTCGCCTGTTTGTTCTTGATTGTTAAAAATAGCCTGACATAGTCCGCCCATAATACTGCTGTTCATCTGTATTCATGGTCTGGAGGTTCTTTAACCTGACACGATTATAGGGCGGGTGGGAGGGCATTCAGTTATGGTTTGAAACAATTGGACAGCTCGTCTAATAATCTTCGCTTATTGGTTGGTTGCCTCTCTACCGATATCAACCCACCCCAGAGGACTGTCCCCAGACCATGAATACGATGAACATTCGTATTACGGGCGGGCTATGTCAGGCTATGTTAAAACAGCCCATATTATTTTTCAATATGCCTTCATTACATTTTGTAGTGGTTCTTAAGTTATGAAATTTTGTATAATTTGTCACTTTTATACAAGTCAGGTACAAGACAATCAAGTATGTAACACCTCATTGGCCTACAGATTGATTACAAACTGTAGCTGTGTAAAATGAGTACAGGGAAGTCAGAACACAACAGATTAATGATTGGACATGTATGAATTATAATAACACACTCAACTGCTAAAGAAGGAAGTTCTCATTCTTCCAAGTGTATACAAATCAGTAACTTTAATGCATGAATGCACTTGAAAGCACTTTGACAATAACGTTGTCAATTCACTCCAGAATTCAGATATTCACAATATTGCTGCACTGAGGTAAACCCAAGTTCTACTCCCACATAAATTATTAATATTATTCATTTGCATCGACTAAGAATTCATGTGTTATTGTGCGCTACCATACATGCGCGTTATACTACACGTGGAAAGACCCCAAAGCTAAAGCTAACAATGCACCCCAGACCGCTTGAGCACATGCAAGACAACTAAGGTTGGCATCAACTCATTTATGCATAGATGGTCCTGTGTGAGCAAGCGGTGATGTGCACCATAGGAATAGCTGAATGGACGATGCACTGTGCACAAAGATGTCTGCAACAGGTGTTACTGGGACTGGAGCTTACCTTAGCATACTTTTCTGCCTCTTCTCTGATATCTTTGGGGACCATCTCATGTCTTCCTTTTGTCACTGTAGAAGGAGGGAGAAGACAAAGAGTGAAGTTTCAAACCGAACCCTGTATAAGCAAAACACTACAACCACCAACAAGAAAAGCACTTAGAGAGCGCAGTCCTCCACCAAGACAATGTGGTCACAGATGGTGTTCTGGATCACCGATCGCCACCAAAATCAAGTCAGTTCTTACTCGTCCAAATACACACGTTGTCCGAAAATTTCATCCAGATCCGTGCAGTACTTTTTGTGTTATGTTGTACACAGACACACACACGCCGGCGAAAACATAACCTCTTTGGCGGAGGTAATTATCACTGAAAGAATGTGATTCAGAACACGAACAGTCAAAAGCAACAAGACTCAGAATAAATGTTCCAAACCAAGCCTTTAGCAATCATGTGGCATCATGTCTGCAAAAATGTTTCCTTATGATCCTTTCCAAGAGAAAGACCTTTAGAAACAGCCACCAAAACCTCTGACCTACTTAAGACCAGCTGAGTTCTTTTGGAAAGCAGAAAGAGTAAGAAAATATTGAGACAATAAAAACTACCACAAAATTCGTAGTATGGAGTTACTTTGCAGGCCTAAATGTCCCTGCAATTACATGCATGCACGATACACGCACACACACATGTAATCTGAAGGACTCCAGCACAGCATCGGATCTGAATGTTAGGATCTGAATGAATGCGACACTAATAAGATTACCACATGAATGTGATACTTAGGCCTATCCAGCGCAGGCATATGGAAATGCCAACACAAGCACATCATGAGGCATGCTGTTGTAACAAAGTGAGTGCATCAAATGCTCCTTACTTGGCACATTTATGTGTGTGAAACTGGGGAGTCAATTGAAGCAAACCAAATGATTCAAAGCCATATCTTGTGGCCGTAATAATAGGTAATATGGTTTTGCAACCAAGATAACGTTCAACATATTTTCCAACATTGTATTCAGTGTGCATCTGTCTGTCAATCAGAATTATATGCTAATGAAGGGGCTATAGACCTAAACATCTGTCTTTGGCAATTAAACTTATAAAAAGGCAAAGAGCGTGCCGCCCTTGCTTCCATAAACCATTACTCCGTCAAGAAATGTTCTCATCTTACCTTCTCCGACCCAGCTGAGCTCCAATTCAAAAGATTTGTCTTTGACTTCATCGTGTACAATGTAGATTCTGCAGAAAGACAATGAATTTTGAGAAGTAATACATAGTATATACAGAGGAGTGTTTACCATCAATGGCCTGTACCACTGGTTAAACCTATATATACAGTCATTGGGACAAACATGCAATCCACAAGTCGGGCAAAAAGATTGTTGATACTCAAGTTCATCAGAAAAACGACTCCACAAGACTTTGACAATTTGACAAAAAGGGCTCTGGACTCACAATTCGCCCATTATATCCTCATATTAACTTACTTTTATATTTAAACCTTTCTTTGAGTTTTAAACCTTAATATATATCCACATTTTAACAATATGGACATATATCAAGAATAGTTCTCATATTCTGCTCAAAGGGTATCAAATGAAAAAGGCCACATTCCTGCATGTTCCAACAATGCAGTTCTAGATATTACGTACGTCTATTACATCTACGTGGCACTAACTGATGTCACTCTACCAGGTCTATGTTTGTTCGTGTACCAGAAAAATGACTGAAATGACAATCATTTTATGGCTGGAAAAAAGTGGCATTTCTATGCTGATATATTATTCTCTAGTTTGCTTTACTATCAGTTGGTCAAATTACACTGTTCAGAGAACGTCTCTGCATAACCTTTTCAAAGATGCAAAATATTGTACATGGACGCCCACTTTGTTGCATTGGTGTTGCTGAACAATGTGGTCACTCTGACATTTACCATCTGGCTCTAACTGCATTTCTATGAAGTTCACGACGGAAAGGTTCAGAGTTTCATAAAATTAAAGGTGTGACATTTATGTCAAGTGTTCAAACAAACTTTCTGTAAATGTCAAGTAGCCAGCATGTCATATTAGATTTAAATTCGAAAGAAATGTGATAGTTCTACCTCACTGGCTGTGCACTAGCTGTAATTGAAACTTGAAAAGTTTTGAACAAGTCCAACGCAATGTATGCATTTAGTAAATGCCATTTACATAAAGAGAATCTCAGCAGACCGCTTGGCCATAAGTGCTTGAGATACAGTACACCATTTACTGAAACCATATACCATACCATATAATATTCCTAAAAGAATTTAATAAATCTTTTTTTTAAATTAATTATTTCTTTTTTGGGGACTTTTCTTTTGTCAGCAGGCTCCATGAATTCAATGTAGTCAAATATGATTCTGAAACCTGGATAGTGACACATTAAAATTACAAAATGACAATAGTGCCCCCTTGTGTGCAATGCTGAGCACTCAAGTTAAGGTACACACAGACTTACATTTTGGCCACCTCCTTCACCAGCTCCCGACAAGTCATATCTTTCATCTAAACAAAAAGGGAGAGAGGGGAGATTGAGAAATGCTGTTGTTGTTGTTGTTGCTGTTGTAATGATAATAATGATAATGTTTGCTTCCGAAGAAAATGTTCACCTGAAGCTTTTCAATTTCTGTCTTGGCTGCCTGCTTAGCCTTTCCAATGGCACATCCCCAATAACCCTAAAAGAGTAGCAGAAACATATAAAGATAAAACTGTTCACCAATATTAATCTGTGTAGTATACCTGGATGTGTCCCCTGGGTTTCTGGTGAATGTTTATTATTGTCGTAAACTGGACGGAAATAGCTTGTTAGTTATGACTGAGGTTCAGTAATTGAACCTCTGTTGCTGTGGTAGGGCACAAGACACATGAGCAACTAGGGAAAAAGTATGCCTGAACAGTGCAGTGCACACAGGAGTATAGTGTTGCTTTCAAGGGCCTTCTCAAAGCCAACACAAAATCTTAAGACACATAAGCAGAACGTGTTCAAATTTCTTGTAAAATCATGGAGATGGTAGTGGTATTAAGTGTTCCTTGCAGGAACACACTGTACACATAGTTGGAGTAGACTACAAGGTCTCCAAGAGAGGCAAGTTAGCATTCATATGGCTTGAATAAACATTGAATCCACCAATGTGTTTATGTTTTGCATTTAAAAAAGATACAAAACCTCAATGCTGTTCAACAGTGCAACTCTAAATAAAAAAAATATCCCAAAGAAATCTTACGTATGAAATCCCTGATGGGTCTACCATGTACAGCTGTGGGCCGTCATCTTCATCATGTGATCCCAGGATGAAACTGAGAAGAAACGATCAAATCAGATCAAATTTTCATAGCAGTGATATTACAGACATTTTAATAGGGAGGTAAGTACTATGCAAAAGTTTTGACCACCATTAAATACAGGCATGTTATTTTAGCCAATATCCTGTACATTTAGTCTCATTTTATATATTACAGTACAAACACAAGGAAGGAGAGCTAAATCAAAGGAAAAATCCAGAGTGAAACTTTGACGTGATTGCAAGTTCATACGTTGAGTCATTAGCATGATCACGTCAGTGTTTTGAGAGGTTTTTTATTTATTTATTTATTTATTTCAACCTAAAGCGCTGAAATTGCAGGGTGTGGGAAATGTCATTGTTCCCATACAAACCATTAAAGCTGTATTTGGCAACTCTTTTTAAAGTCAAATTTTGTAGAATAGTTGCGCTATTCTGGAAGCAGTACATGAAAAAGGCTATTTAGGGAAAAAAACGAATTCTCTAGCTTCATCTAAACCCTGTCATCATGGTTGCAAAAATCCAGCACTCCCCGTAGCCTTCCACCAATCAGGTTCGGAGGAAGGGATAGCTGCCTGTCGATCACAGCTGTGAGGAAGGCGCTGAAAACGTGCTACAGCGAGGGATGGGTTTGAGAGGCCATTGAGTAGCGTAGTAGTGACAGGGGGAGAGACCAGAGTGTTATATGATTTAGATTTTTTTGCGCAAGTCTCGGAATTACGTAGACTTGCCTAATACAGGTATAAATCTCTAAATACATTTGGTGGTAGTCACTACAGGGCTCCTATATCTTTTTTTTTTTTTTTTTAAGTTGCATACACACATGCATCCACAAAATCCATCATTATAATGTAGCTCCACATTGGAGGTGGCTAAAACACCATTTACAGAAGGTTAAAAAATAAGAATATGCATAAAAATACCTAAATATGTGTAAAAAGGGCCTTAGTCAAACACCAGTTTGCCTACATCAGTGAACCTGCAATTAGGATGGCCCCACTTTAACGACCCACCTAGTAATAGGTAATAGTAATAGTATATGTGTTCATCATGACTTACCTGCAGCCGAATGGTCGCACAGCACTGTATAACGTGTAGGCATGGACATACATGGCCACTCTGTCTGAGAGATGCTATTAGAAAGAGGACAGAGAATATCAGCTGTCAGGGATAGCAACATTTTTTACTTGCATCACTACAAAATATATATGCACACAAACACACACATCCACTACAGAATTCCTTGGAATGCAACACGACAGCATATTCTGTATACCTTTTATTCTTCAATATTATGTTTGTATCAAACAAATATACTGAACAAAAATATAAATGCAACACTTTTGACATCTCATTTTTCAAGTGAGGGCAATATGCTGTTGTAACACATTCGCTTCATGCAGACAGATTTTCCCCTGTCAAATTTTGTACAAAAAATTCTTTGAAGTCATAGTGGATATTTCACGTTGGCCTACAGTAGATAATGAGTCCACATGACATGTGGCATGTCCAAAGATGTTGATTACAGTATGACAACTGTACATGTCTAATTAGTCATACTGAAACACGTCAGACAATGTCAAATATTTAGTGGAATGTGCAATTGGTACAATTACAACAGGAATCTTTACAGTGACAAGCCACCATTTTGGGAAATATGCTCATTTTGCACCTCCCCTTGAGTTAAACAGTTGAGTCATATCTTTCTCCAGTCCATCCAGCCGTTCTCTTCATCTGGCGATAGGACTTTTGCTATAGCTTAGCATAGCATAGATCTTTAAATAAGATTAGACCATTAGCATCTCTCATACCGTCACTCCTACAACTCTCCTACTGTCTTACAATAAATAAATTCTGACTCTTATGTAGTTGCATAGTGTACTAAGACCAACAATAGATGGTTCTCTAGCCTGCTATGGCATGGAACTACTCTCATTCAACATACGGATGGACTATTTTCATGTCATATCAGTCCAAAAAATCATCAACTTTAATTTTGTTGGCGTTAGCCTAAGTTGCAACTACAGAAGAGTCATTTTTTTAGCTTGAGAGAATCTCAGAATTCACTATTACAATACAATATTAGGAGAGATGCAAACAGTCTAATTTGTTTTAATGATTTATGCTAAGGTGATGCTAAAAGTCCTACGGTCATACTCAGAGAACGGCTGGATGAACTGAAGAAAGGTAAAACTCAGTTGTTTAACTCAAGGAGAGGTGGAAATAAGGGTAGGCCTACTACCCCAATTGGTGGCATGGTGGATCACTTTAAGCATGCCCCTGCCTTTGAAATGAATGTAGAGGTGGAGTTCTGCGTTTGTGAACACCTGAATGAAACCTTTCAAAAAAAACCTTTGATCCTTTACTTGAAGTTATGAAAACCTTGCATTTACATCTCAGTTCAGTATATGTTCATCAAAAAGCCAGTGTGTTAAGCAGGTGTTGATGTCTTACTTTCAGGGGGATGTCGTGACCGTAGCTGGAGCGGAAGTTAGCAGCCTCTTCCCTGGCCACCTCAGCAAGAGAGCGAGCGTCAGCCAGCAGCCCTGCTACAGCCTATGGGACAGACGGACAGACCACAGCACCCCATTAATACGATGAGAGCATGACAGATGCCCCTGTCCACCAGAGCAGTGCTGGAGCCAGTGACAAATCTTGAGTAGTTCTGGTTCGAAGCCGGTGCCAAATCTTGAAACAGTTCAACACTATTAAAATAGGCCATGGCTCTAGAAAACAGGTTCCAGCACCAACTCGATGCTGGTCCAGAAATAACAAAAAGAAACGTCAGGTGCCGGGGTTAGCTTAGCTTGCTAACGTCTTCAGTGTAGATAGTTTGTCAACAGACATCTTCCAAATCACCGCACACATATTCCTAGTTCACTACACCTTTCTTTTTTCTTTTTTAAACAACAACTGGGGAATCTATGGAACTAGAATCATCATCTGGTTTATGGCTTAGTTCTTCTGACATTGTCTAATCTTGACAACTGAGTGCAGCAATCATGCAACTAACTAGAAAAGCACTCAGAGAGTGCAGACCTCCAGCAAGGCAAGGCAAGGCAATGTGGTCACAGACACAATATAAATTCCATATGGTGTTCTGGATCACCAATCGCCTCCAAAATTGAATCAGTTCTTACTTGGCCCAATATACACTTTGTCCGAAAATGTCATCCGAATCATTGGAGTACTTTTCGGTTTATCTTGTACACAGACACACACACACACACACACACAGGTGAAAACATAACCTCCTTGGCGGGGGTAAAACATGTACACATACCGGTACTAGCATTTACTAGTACACTGGTGGACTGTCCTTCCTAGTACTACTAAATACAGCATTTTCACATCTACAATCAATCATTAATGTGTGTGTGATTAATGTTCTTACCATCCCAACATGCCGGTCAATGTTGAAAATGCGCTTGTTGGATCCCTGTTCATATAGTTTTGAGAGGACTAGCTTCTCAACACCAAACACAATACCATCCTTGCACCTAATACCAATTGCCGTGCTATAGAAAAAAGAAAAGCACACAAAGTTACATACGTATAACAATCCTAAAGGAAATGAATTTAATTGATTCACGATGTTAATTGGATGAATGGAAGTTGTAGAATAGAAGTAAAATGTTCTCACCTGCTGTTTTCTACTGCTTTCATTGCATACTCAACCTGGAACACCCTACCATCAGGTGAGAAGGTTGAGGCTGACAAGTCATACTGTTGAAAGAAGGTAGAGGTAACTGCTTAGTTTATTTAGCACCGTGTGATAGGACGAGGAATACCCCAAGCTCCTGTTAGTAAACACCGTCACTGCCATGTACAATTTTAGCATTTAATGTTAATAATGGTCCGTTTTATGCGAAGCTTAATCTACCGGCTAGAAAATTAAAACTCATGATTACCGGTATGGTAAATTATTTTGATGAGGGAAAAGTTCCATTAAGTATTTATTGTAATATCCTACAAAAATGTTAATGGGAGGCAGTTTAATGTTTTCCTCATTTATAGAACTTCTGAAACATCAAGTTACTTTCGATTCAGTTAGCATATTAGCAGGCTAATTCGCTTGCTTTCAGACCATTCATTGTATGTGACTCAGCACAGAGTTAGCCTGCTGCTAATCACAACGCATAGTCCTGTATGATGCAGTACATGTTAGCCTTGTTAGCTATGTAGCCAGCTGAAGAGCCAAAAGTGAAACAGTGTCCTGATCTTTTGTTTAAAATGAAAATGAAGATTTATAAATACAGTAGTGATTCAAAGACACATGATAGTTACCCTAGCTATCAAAATGTTTACATAGGGGAGCACTAAGAGATACTGAGCTGTTTTGGAAAGCTCAGCTATCCTAACAGGCCTCAATGAAATTCAATGCTATCTAGCATAGCAAGCTTCCTAGCAAGCTAAAGTCTTCAACACATGAACTGTTGTGAGTTTACATTATCAAACAACTCTCCACATGAAACCAAATTTCAGTGCACATGTAATCATACTACTTACCCCGGTTCCGATTGAACTCATTTTGTGGCCTAAGTGCAAAGTATTCACTCAATATTTCACAGCCCCTGCAAAACGATAAGTCTTCACCACATCACTTCTCGCTCTCTGACCTCGCAGCAAAGAGAAGTCTGATTGGTCCGTTTCAGCGCCGAATCAGAACGTACATTGTTCCCCGGGAAGAAAAAAAAGACATGATGCAAAGATGCTGACAGGGGCAGCCTGATGATAGTTAGATTAATTTGAAGAAACATTATCTTAGATCTTACCATTTAGTCATAGTAATAGTAAAGATGATGGTAGTTTAATTATTAATATGTTATTGTCACCATGACCCACCTTTCAAATGCAGGACAATCAGAGCCTTTCTATGGCTCTGGGGATAATGATTTCAAGAGACCAATGGCCATATCAAGTGAAAGTAGACCTGCCAATTAATTCAAGTTTCCACCCTACTGTAGCTGTGTCAGAGACTTTGGCGGTGTGGAATAACACCTGCATAGTTTGTGAAGACAAGATTGTTAATTATTTATCATCTACTGCTCTCTAGCGGGTGAAAAGTGTAAGAGGATTTCTCAATTCACTTCCTTAATGTTTTCCCCGGTTTTCCTAAGGGAGTGAGTAATGCTAAGCTAGCTAACCAATATCTGCAGAAGTATTTAGTGTTTGTGGAAAAAAGCACAAACATTAAATGTGCTCTTCTGGAAATTCCCTTCAGGTGAGTGTTGTGATAGAAAGATGCTTTCTCAATTCGACAATCTATGCAAGATCGTCTTTTCACCTCAAACATTCCTGGCTAAATCTGACTTTTTGAATTCCTTAAACTTTCTTGAAAGTTTTTGTGCACTCAAGGGATCACATCTATTTCATTCATGGGAGTATCACAACGCAATTTCATTATAAATGTAACTGATGTGGGAGTTAAAACGCTACATTTGCAGTCGGACACGGCAGATTTGTTATTGATAATAATGTGTGATACCGATGTTTGTAATTTCGCAGTAAGTGTAAGTGTAGCTGATGTGTACAGTAGGCTGCTACTGCAGCGCTGTGCGGTTCTGAGCTGTGCTAGTCAGTCAATAATATGCTACAAACTCTCGAGATGGATAGACTTATTGGTCAAATAAGACCAGTGTTTGACAGTGTGGTTAATCAACACGTGAGTTGAGACGAGTTTAGGCGTCTCTTGTTGTCCTGGTTATGGCTCGAATTTCCAATGAGATAGCCGACGCTGACATCCTTAGAGAAAGGCTATCATGTAGGCTAGCAAATTGCTGGCACAGTGGTTCTCCATGTCCATGACCATGGATAGCAGAAGCAGAGCATATGATGTGAAAAATGCACTTCAGCGGGCAAAACACAAGATATCGAATTTGGAACATGAACTTTCTGTGAAGTAAGTAGTTGCGTAGGCATTGTAATCCTTGGATAAGGCAATATCAATTATAGACTAGGCTAGATTATGTCTCATTGTTATGTTGTATCAGGTCAATATTATATTTCATGCAATGATTGCTTAATTTAGCCCATTGCATGAAAAACAAGTCTGCATGTCCGTGACCACAAGAGTTTTTTCTGCCCCAGAGAGGCCTTACATTTGTCAGAATAGAGAAGGCAAAACTTGCCTACCTGATGCTCATTTATTAGGCCTAATCAAAAACAACAAATCTAAACAAGCAAACAAAAAAACAGAACAAGAAAGTATTTATGTTCTATTGGAAATAGTCGTTGGCTTCTTTCATGGGGTAGAGAGAAACATGATACTACCCCTCTCCAGTGCCAGGTGATAGCTTAGTAACTGTTCTTTGCTGCAGCCTGCCCTTAGCAGTGTGGGGACAGCCTATAGTAAACTGCTAAAGGATAAGTGCTGATAATATAGATAGGATATGTGTAATTGTGTGTTTTCAGTTGATTCAAAACAATACTCCAGGGAGGCACCTTTACATGTGAACACAAACTAGGCCTAGTCAGAATCCTCTTTGAAATGTTAAACATATGTTACACGTTGTTTTCCTCAATTCCTCATATTTCCGCACTATACCAAGCTTTTCCTCTTGCTCCAACACTATATGGCTGTAGTGCTAAATATCACAGCGTTTCCTCATGACCATGTAAAGACGCTGGTGCGATGATGGCCCCCTCAGCTGTGTGTACATTGTGGAGGAGATTAGCTTAACCCATGCCGAGTGGTAGGAGAAGGCATATGACCAGATTTCTGTGTTTTGTTCCATGGGTCTTTAGAGTAGGGGCCAAAGTCTGCAGGTTTCCTATAGGCTACTCAGCAAAGTAGTAGGGTCTGTCTTAGCCTGAGTTGGTCATATATCATTTTCTTTTGGCTGACCCAGGGAAAGCTGTTCAGAGAGTGAAGAGGAGCATCATTCTTTGACATGGACCCACAAGTCAGAACTCAAAGACTCCCTTGTTGACATGTACAAAGGTAATTTTCAACCACAGTGACTTTAAGTCATTTTTTCTTTGGTGTCATGTTCTGCTTTGGCCGTGTTATTTAATGCACTGTAAATGATTAATGAATTAATCAAGCCGATAGTTGGGAACGACTTAGTGGTGCCAAGGTGAGTCTTACTTGGAAATTCCATCCTGTGTAAATCTTTTGTAAATGATGACTTCAACTCTACCAAAAACATTCTAAGCAGCATAAGTAATGCCTTTGACATAAGTATCGCAAATTCCTGCTAGTAAGTGCATTAGTTTAGTTGGAATGAAAACACGGATAGTGCAGTGTATGGACTTTGCTGGAAACCTGAGTGTCTAAGTGTAGAATTAGAAGGATTTGGTATAATTTTGAGTCTAAATATACATTAATAGTTAATATGTGTCCCTTAACATGGAATCTATGTATTCCGAGCAAAGCTATTTGCCACACTAGAAATATTCAGGCACAGATATTATGAAGCAAAAGTACTGCACCTATCTGACACTAGAGGGCACCCTCACCATGTCATAAACAGAGCCGCATACACTAAATGGTCATTAATGAAGGTTTTGTAAGAGGTTGAGCTGTGTCACATGAAGTGTTGCTCTCTGAGTTGGTCACTTCTAGCAGCAACAGAATGTGTAGAGCACAGTTATCAATTGCTTTTTTCTTTATATAATTGGAAATAACCATTCTCTATCTGCACATTTATAACTATATTTATAACTATTTGGATAAGCTAAAATGCTTCTGTATCACTGACAGAATGCAACAATTTATTAGCCAATGATGTAAAAAGACAGAGAACATTTTTCTTGCACTGTCTCATAATTTTGACGGTGTTGGTTATTTTACAGTGTTTAGTAGAATTGTGCGTAGAGAATTTTATATTGAATTACTTATGGGGACAAGCAACCAGTCTTTTAACTTACTTGACTCAGTCTCTGATATCCAGCACCTTAGGAGACGTGTATTTAACCCCTCCAATAGGGCTCATAAATCACAAGCACAGCCCAATGCTAAATGAATTGGTAGGGCTCTTATCTTTATAATGGGGGCAATTCCTGTTCTCTTGTCACTGTTTGTTTAACCCATTGAAATGGACAAAGCACAGCAATAAACACATTTGTCCCCTGGGAAGAAGTGACATTATATGATGGGTTTGCAGTTACGGCTAGACAGGTGGACAGCTACAGTGGTCAGAGGAACAGGCAGTATCATAGCCAACTTATACAGCATATCATTTTGGATTTATGTTGTATCACAGTGGAAAATCATAATTTGAGAAATCCTTATGTAGTCCTAACACGCAATTCTTTTGCCATTGTTTGTAGTCAAGGTTTTCTTTGCCGATGTATTCATACCAATTTTGGAAACAATTTATTGCAAGAGTTCATTGTGGCCTTTCTTTGAAATATCTTTATGCAACACAAATGTAGGTTAACAGGTAGCAAAGCATCACCTGTTTTTTTTGTTTGTTGTTTTTTTTTCCACATTGTATGTACACTTGGTCAGCTGACTGTTTGGTATACGTGCTCCTGATTCGTGGTAACGCCACACTCGAGGTCACCTTTCAACTGTAAAACATCCTGCTGAGGCTTGCCACACTCCACCACATCCTACTGGCTGGGTGGAGTCCGCACGCCTCAAGCAGGATGTGACCTGCCTCAGGTCCTGTAACTGAACTCGTATGATACCAGCCGCTTGCCTTGATGCCTCTGCTCAGGGGTACCTGGCTGACGCTCAACACATAATATTGCGTCTGCTCACATCCTCCTCCTGTTCAAAATTCACTACCGTATCAAGCCGTCCCAATCAAGACCTTAATCTGGCTTGTGGGTTGATCTAATGCATGGTTATTAACCTTTTCCACAGAAAAGCGTGTGTGTGTGTGTGTGTGTGTGTGTGTGTGTGTGTGTGTGTGTGTGTGAAAAGGCAGACACTGACGAATGAGTAGATCTCACTGGCAGTAGCAGTGGGTCTGCTTTAGTAAATCCTTAATTCCTGCTAAAAGAAGAAACACTTTGCTTCTGTGCTTTCAGTCACTTAATAAGACCCCACACAGGTGAGAGAACAGGTGTCAAATCCCCATGCCTTGAAGGGATTCTTGGGTGCCATTCTTTCAAGGATTAATGCACATTACATAGGAAAAGATTAGCTGTCCATCATTAATATAATATCAGTCTGGTATTTCATTAGCACAGGAGATTTCTCTTTGGATATAATGGCTAAAACTGACTGTAACTTTTAGTCTTAAAGGTCGTAACAAAATGGGAGTGAAACTTCCTGCTATTTCCCTTATTTGAAATTAGCCCCTATTGTGAATTATGCCACACTTTAATCTTCCGAAATAGCACTCAATATTGTTTTTGGAAATAAAAGAATATAGTTAAACTAGATTTAAAAATAGCATGAATAAAAAATTTCAATGAGTAGATATTTCCATGTCAATATGACTCAATCCATATTCATAGTTGAGGTTTTTTTTTTTCATTTTTTAGTTTAATCAATTGAATAAGACCTAATTGTTCCAACATAAAATTTGCTTGCTAGATGCTTTTTATTGTACTGAAGTTAGGGTTCCAAAGACTGGCTGTGTTTCTCTGCCTGTAAACTGCTCCTTTGACAGCCCCAAACCAAAGCCACACACAGAAGCCCCCCTACCCCCCAAATAACAAACATGGGAGGGTTCCTATGGAGTTGAATGGGCCTTCCATAGGCATGAGTAGGAAAGAGCTACAATTGGGCTTGGCTTTGTTCTTAGCAGGTAGATGGACCTCTGCCTTGACCTCTCACCCCCACCCAGTGGATTCTCCGTCTGGGCAGGAAGTTTGCAGTTAGGCCGCGTGAGCTCAGTGATGCGAGGCGCAGATGGTCGAGGTGTGGAGACGTCGTCGGCAACGGTGTGGTCTCTATGCCCCCACCCTGCATACTCATCCCTTTCTTTCTGTCTCTCTTTTTAGCTCCTTCTATCTCTCCCACTTTTTCTTTTCTTTCTTTCTTTCTTTTTTGATCTCAGTTTCTCTCTCTCTTCTTGACACCCACCACGATGCATGAGGTTCCCTTCTTTTCCCGTGCATCACCTCACAGAAAGGCAAAGCGAGAACTTTTGGGGGTGCATGGGAGTTGAGTGTGGTTGTGTGGGGAGGGGGTCTGGCGTGGGGGTGTTGGGAGAAGGGGGGGGGGGTTGGTTGTTGTTGATGGTGTTAGAGAGGGGGTGGTTGTGCACGAGCGGTACTTTGTCCAGGCTTCCATGTGGGTCCCATTGAAGTTCAAAATCCCTGGAATTGAGTGCCGTGTGGCCTCCCTGGCCATCGCACTCCCTAAGTGGGTGGTCTCGGAGGCTGGAGCCGCCACCAGTGCTACCGTGGATCTCCAGGCTAACAGAGACACACACATAGAGACACACACACATACACAGATTCCTCGGGCCCCCCGGCCCCTTAGTTCCCCATCTTTTGTCTTCCCATGTTGGTTTAAGGAATAGACACAGGGTGGGCACTGGTGAAACTTTGGTGGAGATGATTATCCCCCATCCACCACTGCAAGACGTTGTCTCTTGCTCTCTTGCTTTCTCTTCTCCTCAAATACACACACACACACACACACACACACACACACACACACACACACACACACACACAAAACTAGATATTTGCCATGAAACATGGGTCCAGAAATGGCAGGGAACCTGTTTTAATCCAAGCAATGTAATCATTATTATTGTTAGGTATTTAAGATGTAAAAGACGGGATAAGATGGTTAAGCTCAAATGAATCAACCCTAAGAGGATACAGTCGCTGTGTGTCGTAATTCCGGGCACCTAGTGTGAAATTATAGCTTTAGCAAATAGAAGCAGTGTAAATCCAAGAGGATTTTTTTTCCTTTCTCTCTCTCTCTTCTTTCTTGAAGAATCAGAAGGCCTCAAAAATTGAGAGACCCCACAAATAATTCTCCCCAAGTTCACAGACTTGTGTTTGAGTGCTTGGGGGACAGCATATATTTTTCCCTTTATTTTAGATGTGATTCTTTTTGTTTTGCAATGCATAAAAATGAGAGGGCTCCTCTGACAAGCTGAGTCTGAGCGAGCAGCTTGGGGGTGGGCTGTCGGAGCGCACCTCCTCTAGGCATTGATACACAAGCTGCTGTGTTTAGTTTTCTTATTAAGTCACACATTAGCACGGTTACTGGCCACTAATGTGTGCAGTGCTGCATAGTTTGCAAGTCGTCCACTCGTGAGCGGGGGGTGTGGGTGGGGGTTGGTTGTGAGGGGGGATTTCGGGCGACCCGATAGCAGCCTCCTGAACCAGAGAGAGCAAAACAAACAGGGTGGCTGGCTAGTCATCGCTCCAGCGCAGAGGCCAGGGAAATGTTTGAACAGGGGCGCGTCGCAAACGCTTTCTCCCGTGGTACCCAGCGCTCAAACATCAAGTGCTGATGAGGACGGTCTTGTTTGTGTATCGCCCGTCTCTCTCTCTCTCTCTCTCTCTCTCTCTCTCTCTCTCTCTCTCTCTCTCTCTCTCTCTCTCTCTCTCTCTCTCTTTGACACTCTCTGTCACTCATACAAAATATACCTGTTTTTATGTATTTTGCTCTGCCCGTCTGTTATTCAATCAAATATGCATATGTTAAGAAATTTTCTTGTAAGTTTTTGCCATATTCTTATTCATTTTATTTTATTTTTAGATAGTAAGGCTCCGAATTTACATTAAAATATGTCACAATATTGAAATTGATGCCATCTTAATTCTCATCAAGAAATATAACAAATTATCCATGTTATTTTAGCTATAGTTATTTTATTACCAAAAAGCCTTCTTGACTTCTCGATAATTACTACCAAGATAAAAAGGGGAGCTATATAGTATCAGAATTTAGAATCAAAATGGGAGTACAGACAGCAGAAGAGACAGACGGCTGTTGCACAGCAGCAAAATTGACAGTTATTTATTTTATCAATCTTTGTCTGTTTCAAATTTTCACATCAGTCGATGAAAGAATCACGGAAAGTTCCAGACTGTTGACTCTCCGGCTTCAGCACTTCAGTCCCCTGCTGATTTACTTCAGGGCCGAGTGAAGGACAGGTCGATGCACAAGCATCAGTCATTCTCTGGGGAAGAGAGAAAAAAAAACTCTCGTATTTGGATTCAGCCCGTGCATGCCTCGCCAAAGAAAAAAGAAGTTCAACTCGGCCAAGCATGTTGGAGAAGGGATTTTCTAAACAAAGGGAGATATGGGTCATTCCATGTCAAATCACCCAATGGGTTAAACCCCACCCCCTCAGATATTGATGAAATTTGGTGTGTAGGATCATCACACCTGAACATTAAATTTCTGAAAATTTTAGCTCAATCGGACCAACGGTTCCTGAGAGACACCAGGTCCAATTTTCAGATTTTTGCCAAAAATGGGCTGACCAACCCACATTGACATTACCCTAATTTGCTTATTTCTGGGTCAAATTCGATAATCTTGGTGTCGTTTGAAAGCTAAGACCCCCAGGAATCTGATTATATGATTACTTTTTATGATTAGACCCATTTTGACCAAATGACCCTTTGACCTTTACTTTGGACCTGAATTTGACCTTGTGGATCATGTGACCCTCAAGCGACCCCTGGTCTAAAAGTTACCTCAACATGTTTTGTAGACAATATAAAAAAATCAGAGGTATAATATTTTTCGTTTGTCAGCAATTTTAAAACAAAGTTTGGTTGAATGTGACAAAGGAATATTCCATGCTATCTGGCTACATTACATTCCAGTGTCTATGCTAAGCTAAACCTAAAATAAAGCTAAGTTTGGGGTTGGCAGACTAGGAAAATGCATGCACTTAAACAAAATTTGGTTGAACGTGATAAAATGGTCTTTAAAGGAATATTCCACCTTTTTTTAATCAAAATTGGTTATTCACTCTCTTACCTAGAGTCGCATATGTGGGTAAAAGCACTTTGGTTTCAGTGCATGCATTTTCCTAGTCTGCCAACCCCAAACTTAGCTTTATTTTAGGTTTAGCTTAGCATAGACACTGGAATGTAATGTAGCCAGATAGCATGGAATATTCCTTTAAAGACCATTTTATCACGTTCAACCAAACTTTGTTTTAAAATTGCTGACAAACGAAAGATATTATACCTCTGATTTTTTGATATTGTCTACAAAACATGTTGAGCTAACTTTTAGACCAGGGGTCGCTTGAAGGTCACATGATCCACAAGGTCAAATTCAGGTCCAAAGTAAAGGTCAAAGGGTCATTTAATCAACATGCGTCTAATCATAAAAAGTAATCATATAATCAGATTCCTGGGGGTCTTAGCTTTCAAACGACACCAAGATTATTGAATTTGACCCAGAAATAAGCAAATTAGGGTAATGTCAATGTGGGCTGGTCAGCCCATTTGTGGCGAAAATCTGAAAATTGGACCTGGCGTATCTCAGAAACCGCTGATCCGATTGAGCTCAAATTTTCAGATATTAAATGTTCAGGTGTGATGATCCATTACACCAAATTTCACCAGTTTCTGAGAGGGTCAGGTTTAAAATCCACAAAATTTTGGGTGATTTGACATGGAATGACCCATATGTTTGTGGAGGATCCTCGTACCACGGGGCGTGTGTACTCTCTAGTGTAAAGCCTTTTGGTCGGAATGGTAAACTCTTGTCATAAAAAATGCATTGTGGGGTTGAGCGTTGAATGTTATCTTAACGAGGCAGCTACAAAAAAGGGGTTTCATTCATCAGTTCTCAAATTAGACAGAGAATAAGCTCCTGTGAGGTCGGCAGAGTTCAGGCCCTCTTGTCCCGGAAGTGTTCGCCATGAAGATCTGCTGAATTAAGCTAGGCTACTTTTATTGGCAATGGTTCAAGGGGAATATCACCTATGAAACCATGCAAACTCTCTGGTCAACTATGCAAACAGTAAATTAAATAGAAAAATAAATGTAAAATGCAAATTATCGATTTTGGTAAGACATTCACGGTTTGCTTCATGTTTTCTTTATTGTATTTATTTATTTATTTATTTATTTATTTAGTGTTTTGTATTTATACTATCATTTATTTATTTAATTTGTCATTACGTTTTTTGCGTTTTCTAAAAGAAAGAAAGCTTAGTTGGCCTTTTAAGTGACTTGTAGCCTCAGCGTTTGTTGTTGTTGTGTAAATATAGTTCAGTAAGAAAGTAGTTTTAAAAAATTACCCCCTGCTTAAGTGGCAAAAAATGGTCATAAATGGTCACATTTTGACGATATGATTTAGTGTTAGCGGTTTGGCTTAGTGTTATGCTCAAATGATTGACAGCACTACTCTCCACCCACTAGGATTTTTTTATGATCATAGGCGCCACACAGGAGAAGCGTATTCAGGTGGGGTGTGTGTGTGTGTGTGTGTGTGTGTGTGTGTGTGTGTGTGTGAGAGAGAGAGACTTGTTGACGAAACTGCTGGCGCCCGGCCGTAAGTTTCCCGTCCGAGTCGAGGTGAGGAAGAGGTGAAGCCCTAAGCAGCGCTGGTCTCTCACACAAGAGCCAGCTGACCTGTGGTTGACTCCTGCCCAAGTGCCCCACCCCACTTAGTAGCACACTCCGAAGAGTGACTAATAACAACTCCGGCCTGAAGACGTTACCTTGCGTGGATTTCACAATACTCTCACACAAGCTCTCTTTGTTTAGGTTCAGTATTGCATCTGCTCTTAATGCAAATTATATTGTTCACACACCCACCCATAAACCATAAGTCAGGCTTTTAATGTTTTGATGGCACTTTTATTATTTCCGATGACTGTGGATTATAGCTTTCTTTCCTTTTCTTGTGGTTGGTTAAAAAGTGGGTCGTTTTTGTAACAAGATGTAGGCCTGTAATCGTCCAGGAAGGAAGTGTAACGTGTAGCCATAATAGATGTTCTAGGGTGTCCCAATAAAATTCTTAAAAAGAAACAAAATTTTGTCTCACAGGCCTTATGCAGCATCGTACTAAGCTCATCCTCAAACAACTCACCTCTTTTGCTCTCTCTCTCTCTCTCTCTCTCTCCCCAAATGTGTATGAATGCAAATCTCAGCTTAGAGGTTATTTGCTCAGAAAAATTAGAGGTGACTTGCAGTGAAGGGAGGAGGGAGAAAAAAATGGAGGATCATTGAGATTTTCACGCTAGGCATCAGAAAGGCCATTAAACAAATAAGTTAGTCTGTTAAGTGTTTCACCATCAACAAAATGAGATCATTAAACATTTCTTAAATAAGACCTGCAGGCTTTTTTCCTGTCCCTCTCACTTGTTAAATTTGCTTTGCCAATTTCCGCTATTGACACAGTTCTGTATCAGGCTCACACGGTGTCAGTGAGGTTGGCTTGTGTTTGTCTTCAAGCAGTAAGTCTTGCTTTGGCAGTTGACCACTCGGGGCATACCTTCACATCTTTAAAAGGCTGCTGTGTGCTTTCCGACAGTGGCTGTATCAGCAGAGGGTTGTGTAAGACATTACAATAATATCAGTATCAACCTCTAGCTGTGCAATCATTTAGGTGAGATGTAGACAAATACACGAGGCCATTCTGACTGCCACCGTGAGTAAAGGAGAATTCCCTCTCTTTCCATCCATAGGCTGAATATGATATTGTGAATGAAGGCTAAGATGAATATAGTTTCCTAACTTTGCTGATAACAGGGAATTGTTCGATGGCCATTGTAATAGTTATCATTTGACAACTGATATGATCATTATTCATCCTTGTAGTCAGAGAGAGGGCAGAACTGTTAATGTCCGGACCTGGGATGTAATTACGCTCCGAGTAATTCAAATAATCGTATGTGATTTGAGTGACGTTAATTATATATCAGATTATCTGTGGCGTATTTGCTGACTTGTTAGCTTAGCCGATAAGGAAGATTTGTCCCTGTTCGTCCAACAGTATTAGAATTTTAAACAAGCCTGTCACACTGCACAGTCTACACAGGGACTTTTGCGACTGGGATGTGTTCTACTCCTCTGGTTGACTTTTCAGAGTTGAGACTGCTTTGCAGAGGATGAGTACATATGAATTGAATGAAGAGCAGTGTAAACAAAGTATGTTTTATGTGCCCTAGCTCTGTATGCTGATCTTTTTATCGTTTTGCTTATATTAGACCGTCGCTATGTTATCAGACTGTGTTACAGAGCTGCCATGTTTGTTATGACAAAAATGGTCATACATGGAATGGGATTACAGGACCTTACATTTTCTGGCCCTATTCCAAAATGTAGGCAATTTAGGCTACTGGAATATTTGAAAAGATCATTAGGCTATAAACAATGACTGTTAATGGGTCATTCTGAATAAAGGGAAATGGGAAAAATACCCCTAAATCTATCCTAATCTAAGGAATGTTGTGACTAAATGCTATATTTATAGGACTTGTTGTGTGACGCCTACAAGTGTGACACAGAGAAACCACATAGCCGATGAAAACACGCAGCTCATATGCGTACAAAAATGGGGGAGGGTATCCAGTTGCCTCAGTGAATGGCTCCCCAGTTCCTCTCACCCAAATTAGCTGGATCTGTGGAAGAAGAGCCACTCATCCCAGTCGATTTCGCAGGTCGCTCCACCAAACCTGAGCGCTTAATGCAGTAGGATCAGTGCGTCCTGGCCTAGAAGACACCCCCCAAGGATGGATCCATCATGGGGATCTCAGCCACCCCACCACACACACACACACACACACACACACACACACACAGGCTTCTCCCTATTCCTCCCACGCCTCCAGCCTCAATTCAATTATCGCCTGATGCCTATGCAGAGATTGAGTCTCCGAAGTCTCCGAATCTCCTCATCCACCTCCTCCATCTCTGGTTTCTATCAACGGGAAAAACTCAACGTGCCTCAGGAGCCCTCTTCGAGCTTTTCCCCCCAACTTCAGAGTTTGTCGAGTAATGCCCATTGATTAACCATTACTGCCCTTTCTGCCGGATTAATCAGCAGTCGCTAGCACTAAGATCTGCCAGTGGACAGGCGCAATGGGAGAAATTTAATCAATCAATCCACGGCTGAATAGCAAAGCTGTTTGGATGCCCTGTCTAGTGTGCAAAGAGTTCTGCCAAGATGGATGGGAACACCTAGTGAACCACCATGGTTTCGCTCCATGACCAATGTCAAACTAGTCACCATAGTTGACCCCCTTAGCTAACAGCAGATCAGAGAACCTGGCAGAACAGGTGAGGCAAGTTTTTAGGATGGGGTTGGGGGGGGGGGGGGGGGTGTGAAGCACGGTGGATTGCTAGCTAAATATAGGCCCTTTGAGAATGCGCTCACCAAGGCTTGGATGTGAGGTGGCTTGTTTTTTGATTGATAGCTCTCCGAAAACAAAAAAGGGCCCTTTCTTTTTCTGAACTTGGATATGAAGCCCAGTAGATTCCAGTCCACATCACCCTCTGTGACTCCTTTGTGTCTCCACTTTGATCGCCTAATCCACAGTCCACCTCTCTCCTTTCGCTCATTTATCTTTTCCAGGTGGTTAATGTTCTACGTGCTCAGATCAATATTTGTACTCGAAAAAAGGTCTGTGAATTGGCCATTATTTCTGACTCCCTCTTTATATTTTGACAGTTTCGGTGTGTTCTGTAATATGGAGTGGGATGGTGTGCAAAGTTCAGCGGCCTCCGAAATGTTCAAAGGTTCCAATTAGTGTGTACGTTGGTGAATAGGGCAAAGATATCTGATTTATCATTCATACATTTCTCCACTGATGGCTCCCTTACATCTTACCTTGTTAAATGTTTGAACCTTGTTGAATCTTTACAGGTTGAGTTGAACACTTATCATGAACTAAGATTGAAAGATATACTCTATATCAGTGGTACACATATCAGTAATAGATGGGCCTGGGACTGAGATGGGCCTTGTCTTAGATAATGGGACCTCATCACATATTAAGTCACTAGGATCATGTTTCTTCTCAGAGAATGTAATTGAGATGATATTTATATTCCAACTAACATCTCCACACTAAAAAGTAGATGAGGTTGTTGAGTATCTGCAGTCATAATGCTTCTGGTGTCCAGTTCAGATCATCTTGTAGGATCTTGAGTATTCTCGAAAACACAACTGCAATCAACTCATGCATGACTGAAAGTGAAATATTGTTTGATTTGGTAAGGCCATTGATCTGTTTCTTGAGAAATACAACAGTATCCACTGGTGGTTTTACGGAAAAAGAGGAACACGGCCACAAAATCTTTTGATCCCTTCAAAGTCAAGTCCATTCGGTGTTGTACAAAAGCCTGTGACAATCAAAATTTAACAGCAGGCACCAACCCCTCCCCTTCCAACCCCCCACCCCCACCACCACCACCTCCCCCAGGTGCAACAGTGTTCCATCCCATGTAAGTCATCTGTTTACACACATAAGATAAATTCATGTCGGCATTTTCACGGGGAAAAACCACAAGCATGCCGCACAATTAAACCTGCTTTAAGTTTCTCTCAAGATTAATGTCCGTATCAAAATTCATAAAGAATCGGGAAGATGTGAAGGCAGAGCTTGCGGATTCACGGGGATTTCGCATGAAGCCCATTTAATCAGGATAACACTGCCATTAATATTCATAAAGTCAGCTGGAATACAAATGACAGCCTGTGAAATCTGGAAACTTTTTTGCTACGGAAAAAAAAATGTATTAAACGCAGCTTAAAAAATTAATGGAATTGAGTTTATATTGGGGGCGAATGCAAAACCCGTATTGGTTTGAGGGAAATTGGGCTTAGATATTTCTTTTTGAAGAATTCCATCTTTGATGGACATCAAAGGCAGTCTCAATGAATGCGATGCATGAATGGTCATTTAAAAGGATTTAAAGACATTACGCTGCAATAATTGTACATGAATAATAAGTAGCCCACTGAGGCAATTAGCTCAAAGTCTACAAGGCAAGAAAATGAAGATCACAGGGAAGGCAATGAAGGACAAAGAAAAGTGAGAAAAGTTTGAAATGAGGGATAAAGTGGCTTTAGGAACTACAGGCGGATATTATTTTATTCCTCTTTCTTCCTCTCGCTTCTCTTACATGGTTTTGATGTATCTTTTATTCTCTGCTGCAGTAAATAATTCTCAAGATGCTTTGCCAGCACACTGCTATTTATCCTCTTCAAGTTATTTCTAATGAAATGTGAGATGACAAATCTATTAGTGCTTTTTTTATGATTTTGTAAGCATGGCTTTTTTGTGCTTATGCCTTGCACCGACTAGTTATGCTTTTTCATTAGAGATATGGATATGACTATTACAATCCCTCATAAACATATTATAATGTAGTGAAATCTTTCCCAAGTCTTTAAAAATTTTAGTCACACTCATTCACAGGTATGTGTTATGATTCATCTTTTTTGCGTATAAACAGTGGTCAAGCAGCAATTAATAAACTTAATACAGAGACCGAGTTCTAACCACTGTGCACTCCTACATGCACTCCTTATGATGAAACCAGTGAGATTCCAAGACGCGCTTTTAATCATTTTTCCACAATTCTAGGACTTCTCTCTCTCTCTCACTCTCTCTCTCTTGCAGAATGAATTCAAACTCTTATTAAAATGAAGGCTATGCATTGCTGCTTTGTAATATGGGATTATTGGAAAATACTAATTTCAGCTGAGTTCTTTTTCGGGAGATTCTCAGCAGAAACCGTGTCAATCAGCAGATCAATCACATCTTATTTGGCAAAGCGCCCTTTTCATTGCACCTCACCGCGTGTGCCTGGCAGAAAATTATGAGAATATCAAAAGGTCAGGTTTGTATGCTCTATGTTTTTCTATTCTCCCCTCCGCAAAGCTACTTTTCTCCTGTTCGAGTTAAAGGATTACCAATCTCCTGAGCCATACCTACTAACTCAAACGGCTTCTCCACCTCCCCTCGAACAGAAAGTGGATAAAAAAAGGCCAGCCCAAGCCTGGAGTCTATAACTAGGATTAATGGTACCCCGCGGTTTCTCCCACAAAAAGCCAGTTGTCGGTTCACGGCTTGCTGTGTCGCGGCTGAATAGCGCGTGAGCGCTGTGTGTGTGTGCGGTGTGTCCTGGCGTACAACGCAGGGATAACGCTCCGCTGGCATCTGCCCCAGGGGTCAGCCACCCGCCTCGCGCCCTAACCTCCCAAGAGGTCTTTCTCCCTCTCTCTCCCCCTCTCTCTTTCTCCTCTTCTCTCTTTCACTCTCTCTCTACTCCTCTCTTTCTCATCAACTCCGTTCCTTCTCCTTCAAAATTGCTCTCTCCCCTGTTTCTCTCATTCTCTCTCTCGCACTCTCATTCCTCCCTCAATTATCTCTCTTCTCCATTGTGTCCATTGTGTCTCTAATATGTTTATACCCTCATTTACCTCCCTCACTCTTTCTCCCGTCTCTCACCGGTCCTCCCTTTCTGACCTCTCCTTTCTCTTGCCTTTCTTTGGCGTCTTTCTCTCCCACTTACTTACGCTCTTCCCATTTAACACACTCCTTGGCTTGGTGTCCATCTTTGTCACCGACACCAACTGACTCTTTCTGTCTCCCTCTCCTTTCTTTGTAGGATAGGAAGACTTTGCTACCACAGTCACATATAGTCAGTATGTGTGATTTGGTCTTACTAACACTTGTATCACAGACATGTTTCGAGATAAATACACAGAAATGCATTTTGACTGCCAGTTTTAAAGCAATGTTTAAGTAGAAGTTTTATTTTTATCCTACATGATGATACTTTCTGGTGTGGATGCCTTATGAAGTCCTCACTATAGTTATCTACAGGTTTATGCAGTAAGAAAGATGTATTTCTACCTTGAGTATGAGAATGAATTGCAGGAAGAGATTCATGCAATGAATCAATGAATGAAAACGTAAGTGCAAATTTTCTAAAGTATGTCTTAATAACATAATGCGAGTAGATGACTGAATGCACAGTTTCCATAGCAAAGATTCAAAAATATCCCGAGCTGATCTTCTCTAGGTAATCCAGCCTTTGCCTCCCAGATGGCTCTCGGATGGAGTGAGCAAAAGAGAGGGAGGGTGGGAAGGAGAAGAAAAAGAGTAGAGGAGAAAAGAGGCCTCTTTCTTTCTCTCTCTCTCTCTCTCTTCTTTATGGAGAACGTTCTCTGTCTGAACAGCTTCACCACTAGGGGGAAGTCCTTCCCTGCACGTGCCTTCCACACACACACACACACACACACACACACACACACACACACACACACACAGAGAGAGAAACCTTGAGCAACAGGCTTCTGCCCGACCCTTCATCCGCTGAATGTCAGTGTTTTCCTCCTAATTGCCAGCCATCTATTTGTTGCTTGCTTATGAATTAACGTGCATTTATGGACCTGAGTTACCCCCCTCACCACCACCACCATCACCACCATCACCATCATTAAATTATACCTGAGGAGCTAAACTTTAATTGGCCGTTCCAGCAGTGGGATCTGATACAGGGCTTGTGCAGCATTAAACGGCTGTTTACTTTCCTGATAGCTAAACGCATTAGAATGACTGCGCGGTGGGATTAGAGTTTGTTAATTGCTGTCGTTCATTAGTTCTCCCCCTCATAAACTGCAGCTTGGTGCCTTCGACTGAGAGGGAAAGGGGGATAAGATGATGACTTAAAGCATGATTCTCAACCTGCAAATTAAAGCTGCCCAGGTTTTTCCCCTCTCTCTCTCTCTCTCTCTCTCTCTCTCTCTCTCTCTCTCTCTCTCTCTCTCTCTCTCTCTTTCTCACTCTTTCTCTAACACACATACACACACATTCTCTCCCCCTTCCCCACACTCTCTAGAGGTTATTAAAGATCATTCATCTAGCCAACTAACCCCAAGATCATATTGACAGGCCATAATTAATAATAACCTTTCTGAGTCTGGGTAGAAAGTGACTGCCGGTGATGAAAAGCATTTCTTCCCACTTCTATGAAATGACTCAACCCCCCCCTCCCCATCTCACCCCCCTCCCCCCATTTATTTTCAGCTAATCCTAAAGTCAATGAGGAACTGAAACAAAGGCTACCCTCCCCAATAAGGACCCACTGTGTGGAGACCACATCACAACTTGGGTAAAGATGCTTCTGCTTCTCTCTTTTTTTCCCCTCCTTCTCTCACTCTCTCTCTCTCTCTTTCTCTCTCACTCACTCTCGCTCTCTGCACTGTTTGTGGAGGGCTTATACCAACATGTAACAATTAAGAATGATTTTCCTTTAGTTTAATATGTGAGGGTGTTTGTTAGTGTGTGTCATGGGGCTGGTGATTGCACAGTAGTAATGATCTCTTTGTTGGGGATCGTTTGTCGGAATGTGAAAGCGTTGTTACAATGTTTAAAAACCAGCCGCTGATTGAATTGGCTCATCTGAAGTGGAACACAGGTTGAAATTACATACAAGTTCACGCTATGTCACGAACGCTCTGCATATTACACAGACACAGCCATACACTCTAAGCTACTCATAGCACCCAACATTTTTGACCAGAGCTACCACAAAGTTTAATTCATAATATCATGCACCCATTCATCATGATGCCAATAAATATTTGAAACATGCTGTATACTGTAGAGGTTTAACTCAAAGCCCTTTATGACATGCAGTCCCTCTGATTCCAAAAAGCATGTGCTTGAAACAGCAGTTAGTTTGTCTCTGGCTGTTAGTAACTTGTGATCAGGTTCATCCATCCGTGTGAGGGGGTCTGTTTATGATTGGACTGGTGGGAGCGGCAGACAGCTCCCTGTGGCCACAGGATTTTCTCTGGTCCCTGTGATGCCTGCCTCCAGGAAAGCGCTTGCTGACAGATAAAGGTCATTTAAGAGGCCGGCTAAACACAGGCCCACTACATCTGTCCCTCTGATCTTCGCTTCGACCGCTTTAGCTTTCCCCTTTCCCGTTCGGCTCCTTTAAACCCCAACCCAACACAGATACTACTCTTATCGTCAGACCACGGCCAAGAATTATGGATGCATCATTACTGTTTCAACTCTCCATGCAACATGTGGTGTCATTTTAACTCCTCTATATATCCAATATCCTATATCCTATCTTACTGTATGTCCTATATGTGCTGCATGTACATGTATGTAATGTGAAAATGTGAAGTGTTGCTGCACATTCCATGATGAAATTTATCTGGGTCTTGTGTGATGACCGCATCACACAAGACCCTGTTATACAAGTATATGCACCAGTTGTACCAGTATACACAAGCTCAAATCTCTTAGTATACCAGTACTGCATAAGCTGAAATCTCTTGTCAGTTCCCCTGTTGTGTCACATGAAATAAATAAGAGAAAATGTTTCTGATAGTAGCTTTAACTACACCAACCAGTAAACATGCAGTTTAATGTTGGAGCATCAACAGGGGTTATCTGTGTAATTTACTCCTCTGACTTTGCACCATGTGTTGCCTGGTTTCAGCCCTCCTAAGTCCCCGGCGGTATCAGGACCATCTCAAAGTGCATCAGAGGTGTTGGATAAAGATCTACCACAGGGTAAGACGCTTCCAATGTGTCTTTTTCTCAAACTTTGCAAGAATTAGAGTAACTTTTATTGCTGTGATTTTTATCTGTTGTCTGGTAGGCAATTTCATTTCATATTTGCAGACAGACTAGAATAATTCAGTCTAATTAACAATTTTTTTGTGCTACAATAATAATGCACACAGTTTTATTTTTGTTTGACTCTCTGATTATTTTGCCTCTAGCGGTAGTATTGCTAGCATCTTGTACCCTGATCCTCACTGTGTGTTTGTTGTCAGCCCTTTTCTATTGTCTCTAGTTGAAACTGTGTGTGTGTGTGTGTGTGTGTGTGTGTGTGTGTGTGTGTGTGTGTGTGTGTGTGTGTGTGTGTGTGTTTTCTTCCTCCCCTCCTCATCTCTTTTGCACTCACTCTGTGTAAATGGGGGAAGATTTTTGTAAAAGTGTTTGCCTGTTTACCCCGTGCATTGCTGCACCAGTACGGTACATAAACGTTTATTTACACGTGCAAATCACTGGCAGCCTCTGGCACTCTTTGCGCCTAATAACCTTACCTTGGGGCCAATGCCTGTGCCTCCACTGACATTGTTTAGATAAACTGGTTGGTATAACAATGAGAGATAAACAATGTATTTACCCGGGGCCTTCACCAAACGCTCCTGATATGTAAATACACCCATCTCTTCTGCTCAAATATGCATTTGGGGGGTGTATCGCTCGCTGCAGAAGTACTCCAAGCCGCCGCTGCTAGCCAAACAGCTTTTAATGATGCCTGTATGGCTACTAATGATGTGTGTATTATGGGTATTATGGGTGGTAAAAACTGGAGAGAGGCTACATCTTGAAAGACAGACAGACAGAAAAACAGACAGAGAGAGCAGCTACATCATCGTCCTCTGCATCTTTTTTGGTTTTGTTTTGTTTTTGTTTAACACAACATCTCCCTGTTCTTTTAAAGTTATTTCTTGATTGTCTAGATTGTCCTCCCCTCAGTTTTTTTTCTCATAGCCTGCCTCTCCATGCCAAAGCTTAAACGCTGGGTCATTGCGTTTGTGTGGAAGAGAGTACTTTAAACACACACTCATATGTTGTTGGAGGGGGAGGAAGAGGAGGAGGAGGAGGAGGAGGGGTGGTGGGCAGGGAGTCGCTAGTTACCTTTGTGAAAGTGGAGCTCAAAGGCAAAACGAAAGCGAGCAACCCAGGTTAAAGGGGGACAATGTATCCGAAAAGTCGCATATTTGCAGTGTGACAAAAGAGGGCGGCAGTGGTGGTGGTGGAGGGGGATGGAGGGGGGGGTTATATAAGCGCGTTTGGCGTTATTATTCATGGTTTGAATTCGCTGTTTGCTCTGGTGGCTTTTCCGGGGGAATACTAATAACTGTCTCTGCCCGGCAATCCTGAGAGCAAGGCCTTAGCAACAAAGCTAGCAGGCAGACCTCCCCGATCTCGACTTCAAACCCTGACCTTTCAGCAACGTTATTGTCAACGCTAAGCCTTTGCTTTTGGACATTGAGGTGACCATGCTGTTGTGGCCCTGGCGCCACATTGTACTTATTAACGCAAATGTCTTTCCCTCCTTTTTCATCCCTCCTTTTTTTCATTTATTTTTTGTCTCTGCCATTTTTTGTTTTGGTCAAGGGTCTGCTTTTGTAGCGCCAATACTTTATTCAGAGTGGTCCCATGTTTGAATTTGAAGTACGTCTCAGTTGCATTGATGTCACACTGATTGATAGGTCTTACTCATTGTCTTTTTTTTTTTTTCAAAAATAGCGAAAGGAGAGACTGGATTGTTTTTTTTTCAAGTCGTGTCTGAATCTATCCGTCCTGTCCTATCACTATGGACCCCCTCACTCTCACTCCTGAGCTGGACTGCACCTCCACCGCCCTCTTCCACCCCCTTTGGAAAATTTCAAAAGCACGACTGACGGAGTTCAAGGGGAATGCTCACACCAGCCACCAGCTATCCCAAAAATTTCCCTCTCCACGTGTGGCTCACACACGTTTCTTTTATTCCCTCTCCTCCCCCGCTCTCTTTCTTTTCTCTGATCCACAGAGTGATATTGCTTCAGGGGTCTTTTTGCTGCTGTACTGGAAATGTATTGCCACTGTTATTGCCTGTGATCAATATTTAAGGAAATGTTGGAGTAATCGTCGGGGTGACTTGGTGCCAAGACAGGTTGGAAGGAAATCCAGATCTATGTTGGAATTGTTTGTTCCACTCATGACCTTTCATGAAGAGCAGTGTGTGTGTGTGTGTGTGTGTGTGTGTGTGTGTGTGTGTGTGTGTGTGTGTGTGTGTGTGTGTGTGTGTGTGTGTGTGTGTGTGTGTGTGTGTGTGTCCACTGTTTCTGGATGGCCGAAGAAGAGCGTTTTTTTAGTGTGCTAGTTGTGCACTTTCCTGAAGAAGTAGCACCATGCACAGTTGAACTGATGAGACAGTTATCATGTAGAAGAGGTTTATACATAAATGTTTGATTATGATGTTAAACTAATTTGAAATATATGTGTATAAATTAGATATGTGCATTATAAATATTTGTCAGTTTGTGGATGCATACATTTACCATTGTGTTTGTATGTGACTATTGCAGTTCCTCCTCCACCACCCAAACCTCCAAAGCCCTCAGGCAGAGTAGCATCACCCCTCCCCAGGGACCGCTCCCCTGACGCGGGCAGACCTATGGACCAGGACGGGCCCACTACCCCCATGGTTCGGACTTCAGAAGTCCAGAGTAGTCCATCTGGCACAGAGGGCAGCAGCGAGAGCCCTCCCCACAAACACCCACTGGGTATGCTGGAGGTGCCCAGTATGCCACCTCCCCACAGGTACGCTAATAAAACACTAATAAAACACTAGCTCACTATTGGTCCCAGTAACTCCAAAAAAGGAATTATCACCTTCATATAGCATAAGTTGAAATTACATGAACTGAATGGATGCATTAAATTTATAATATGAACATGAAGCTAGAGCCATGTTTATTAAATCAGTCAGTATTTATTATTTTGTGCTATAAATAGATTTGTACAAATGTGTATAAATAAATAATGTGGCACCTGCGTTCCCTGTTGTCTTAGGTGAGCTGAAATTGTTATTTTAGATAGAGGGGAACGACAGTATTACAGAGAAAGAGTCCAACAGCATAATCTAGTCCAGCTTGCCCCCCTTGCTGCCCTGCAGGAAAACTGTGTCACAAATGTCACATGTCTATTTTAACTCCAGCAGAACCTCCCATTGGCCCCGAGGCCATTGTAAATCAGGTTGAAATAAGGTAACCCCGCAAAGCGCTCCAATAGTCCTCTGATAAATATATGAGCCTTTGCATTCTCTACATATCTTTTAATAAGAAATGAATCCAATTCCTGGCTACAAGAGGGAAGTAATTTACTCAGCAATACACTTCGGTAATACCTCAATATCACCTTAAAGGTCAACTGTATGATTTGCCTAATATTACAAAGTAAATAAGGCAGTGTAATATGCAGAGAAGAAGAGTGAAATTGCATCCCTTGTGTATTAGATAAATGCATGCCAAGGTGTGAGCATGATTCATTTGTATCGCCCCATTCTAGGCTTTAATATGGGGGAAGCTGCTGTAATGAAGTTTTTGTCTTTTTTGAACTCCAGGGGCTCCCCGGAGGACCCGGAAAGCGTGAAAGTTGTCAGTTCGGGTGACTCGGCACGGCACGTCCCAGCCCTGGACAAAGAGAAAAACATTGCCTTCCTGCTCAAAGAGCTGGATTCTCTGCGAGACCTCAATAAAAAGGTAAATACAGTTTGGAGAGAATGTAGAGTGTCCCTATGCAGGTGAATCACCAGCTTAATCCCGAAATGTATGTGCCTTCTGCAGCTTTAACCAAATATGTACTGTACTGTAAGTGTGTGTGTGTGTGTGTGTGTGTGTGTGTGCGTGTGTGCGTGCCCGCATGTGTGTGTTTAGGGAAGAACCTGAGGGTAGCTATACTTTTAGTTCCAGATTACTGGATTTGAAGAGACTTTTCTTATTTTATTTAATGGTTCAAAGGCGTTAACACTGGAATTGTGATTTCAACAGTGTACACATACCCACTCACCGAAAAAGTCTACTCCAAACACAACTAATATTCCACTCTGTCACATCAGTCTTCTCCAAGCAGCCACTAGAACTCTGGCCTTGTATTGTGTGGCCTTATTTCAATCTAATATTTATATTTGGGTGTCTCTGGAGTTGTGCTCTTAACTTCTCCGTCTCAATATTACTCCTAGTAGTCAGGACTCGACACTGGATTGTGTTATTGAATTGCAGTGAATGAAATCTGCTTATGTGGTATCCACAGAGAATAAAAAATACACTTTTATGGCCGGTATACTGTAGTTGCTTTGCTCCTTCTATGTTTTCTTTTTCTTTCAATGGACTTTGGTACAATTGAATATGTTCTGATATTTTGCTGTCAGGTCAGCGTGTGTATTTAGTTCGCAATGGGCTTCTCCAGATAACTAGTGGGGAAAGATGGCGTGGAGATTCGCAATAGACATGGGTTGCCATGGCAACAGTGTCAACAGGAAGTCCCTGTTGCAATGATACATTTTCCTCATTGTGATTTCCCAGGTTTTTTTTTTTTGTTTGTTTTTTTTTCCTTTCTGTCTCTGTAAAATATGGATTTGTAACCCACGATACACTCACAACATGTAGTTCAACCTGGCACTTCATATAAAATAAAAAAGTAAGTTGTGTCGTTCTGTTCTTCCGAGGATGAAAAATTTCCTCATTTTCAAACACGCTCCATTTCATCAACCTTAAACATCTTTGCTTTTTTTCCCCCTCTCCTTCTAACTGCTACCCACAAGCCATCAAACCGGCCCTCCAGGCACCCACCCCCGAAAAACATTTACCCTGTGCACCGTATGTTTGAAAAGAAAATGGTCGCCGGGATGAATAATATGGATGTTCCGCTGTTTGGTCTGGACATCTCCCCCGATTTGCAGCAGCGCCGCTGCCCGCGAGACGATCTCTGGCTTGCCCCGTCCGGAGACGGCAGGGGCCGTGCACTGAAAAGCAGCGTAATTGATGCCCCGGGCTTCGCAAGTGGCTGTGACTCCTGACAGAAAGGCAGGAACACGTCCCAAGAGCATGTTTGTGCTGGCACAGCCTTGAGAGGACTCACACTGGCGCATGTTTTCAAAGCGTTAAGGGGGGAGAAAAAGACACAAGCGCCCGGGCAAAATATTCTTCTACAGGAGGTTAAATCTATCATTAACGCCTGTAAAATATCACCCAGGGCTAGATTTATAGACGACCCCATGGACATTTTTTTTCATCATCGGTTTTTTTTTTGTGTTATAGTTGTTTGGTTTTTCTATATTATTAAAATAAAATAGTGTAATGAATGGGATTGTTTCCCAGTGACAAGTAAGTGTAAGTGTGATTCAGCTGAATAATAATGTGAAATTCCATCTTCTATAAGTTTGGGGTTTTGAACTTCATCATAGAATACAGTACAATTCCCAGTTGCAACATCCAGTCATCCAGTTGGCTAATGCTTTAGTTTTGGTCCTTGTTCATATGCATTTCTCAAGCTATGACTGGGGATGTTTCAAGTGGTGTGGATTTGACTGCGGGCTTTTCTTTTTGCCTCTCGCTGTGTCTCTCTCTCATCTGTTTTCATTTGGTTTGTTTTGTTTTCTGTCTCACGCACTCATTTTGGTTGTATGACTCTCTCTCCCTCCCCCTCTCTCTCTCCCTGTCTCTGTCTCATTTCTTCTCCACAGCTTCAGGACAAACTAGCGCTGCGAGAGAAGGAGCTGGAGACCAAGATGATGGATGCTCAGCTGTTGGAGAGTCAGATGGAGGCCCACGCCTGCGAGCGAGCTGGAGGTACAGCACTGGGAAGTGGGAAATGGGGAGTGGGAACTGGGAAGTCCCACTACTGGTCCTGCACGTGTGGATGTGACGTTATGTGTAAACCCTGTAGCTCATATGAATATTTAAGAGACAATAGACAAAGTTGCCGAGCTGAAAGGTCAGGATCCCTAAACTCACGTCCACAAAACAAATTTGCTTTCCCTCCAATCCATTGGTTTTGAGAAAGAGATAGATAGAGCCAGAAAGAATGGTGGCATTTTTTATTTATTTTTTTTTTTGGTTCTAAAAATTGTGCTCCTACTTTTGTACTGTTATTTTGTAGTATATTAGTTTTGATTACAGAAATGTGTTCACTATAATGGGTTGTTTAAATACATATTCAAGTATCAATATTGTAAACAATTATCAGTTTGTCTGCCTACAAGTTTAGGGGTCAAAATGAACTTGCTTACACAGTAAGTAATAGTATTTGTTAATATAATTTAACGGCACCCATCTTGGCCCGTACAAATATTTAAATTTTGTACTGGGATCTTCTTGGTAATTGCCTCCCTTTTTTTAAGCTATCAAAAAAAAATTCCAACTTGGTAATTAAAAAGGAAACCACAAGACGTATATGAGGCACAATTAGTCCACCAATTGTTCGTTAAACAATAAAAAAAGCAGCTACATGTATTTGGTTAGCCATTCTCATTTTAATATGATTAGCATGGTGCCATGAAGTGAGGTGACGAGAGGAGGAGAAGGGGAGGCGTTTGGTGAGCAAATTCCAGCTAAAATGCAATATTGATTTTCTTAGTGAACTTTGTCGTGGCTTAAGACAGCGTTCCCCTGTTTATCATTCCTCCACCTCACCGCCAGAGGAGGAGGAGGAGGAGGAGGAGGAGGAATTAGGCGCTGATGGATCCACGCGTCCCCTGTTCGCCGAGATTAGCGGCGGAGCTGCAGACAGTTTAGTAATCTCCGAAATCTTGTGGGTTTTAGCCAGCCGGCGCTTCGCTCCGCTCTGCCGCGTGGCCCCCAAGTTGGGGCTAGTGGGTCAGGTGGCCGGCAACGAACACAGAATGTAAATAAGACTGGAAATGAGAGATGAGGAGAGCGAGTGAGTGAGGGTGTTCAAAGCCAACGGCTTTGAGTCAGCCATTATGGTCAATGTGATTCTTCTCTTGGATGCCACTGTATTCACCTTATAGAATTAGTTTTCTTGTTGGAATAATCAGAGGTGCAAACTTCACAAACAAACAAATCACAACAAATCTCACTTCATATCTGAACTGCCAGCAATTGTAGCACTGAGAGAGTCGCAAAAGAAAAACTATTATTTGACTGTCCAATACTACATGAAGTTCAAACCCTTTCAAACTCCATGGCACCCTTCTTCACCCTGAATTGTAAAGTTCAAACCTCATTCCCTGTGCAATTTCATGCCACACTCTCCACTTCCTCACTCTCCACTTTTGTCTTTTGTTATCTTATTTATTTATTTTTTTTTTTCATTTCTTCCTTCTTCATTTTTTGGACCCTGACTGGTAATATTCCCATTCCTTGGCACCCCAGAGAGACAGAGAGAGACGTGTCTGTGCTGAGGTGCACCCGTGCTTTATTGCTCTGGGCACATGTCACGGCCACCCTCGGGAGAGACCCAGCACCTCAAAATGAGTCCATCTCCTTCCACCACCTTCTCTTCCTCCCTCTCCTCCTCTCTCTCTCTCTCTCTCTCTCTCTCTCTCTCTCTCTCTCTCTCTCTCTCTCTCTCTCTCTCTCTCTCTCTCCTCTTTGACTCTATCTTTCTCTTTCTGTTTCTTTCTCCCATGGTTAATACCTATGCCACTGTGTTGCTGCAGCAATAACCTTCCACTGAAGAAGCTTAGCCATGTTATTGTGTTGCCAAGTTGCCATTGCCACCTCACTTACAGTGAGAGTAATAACCATTTTCCCAACCTCTCTCTCTCTCATCCCTTTTTTTCCTCTTTCCCCCTTTTCTCCTCTTTCCCTCTCTTTCTATTTCGCTTCTCACACTGTCTGAATGTCAATCTGTTTCCTAACACGTGTGTCAACTGTGTCGTTTCCTAACCTCCTCATGGTCTTCAATTGTTTGTTTATTTCTTGCATCTTGACCTTCTTACCTTGGCTATGCTAATAATACTTCATCTCATTTCACCTCTCTCTCTCTCTCTCTCTCTCTCTCTCTCTCTCTCTCTCTCTCTCTCTCTCTCTCTCTCTCTCTCTCTCTCTCTCTCTCTCTCTCTCTCAAATTCAAAAGTGTTTGGCATGACAAATACTAAGACATTTATATTGACAAAGAAATTGCTACATAAAAATTTTCAGGACAGGTAAACATGCACAAGAATTTGGCTCAAGAGATCACATTGTGGACCGTGAGCATAGAACTTACACAGGCATTGTATAGTCTCTCTCTCTCTCTCTCTCTCTCTCTCTCTCTCTCTCTCTCTCTCTCTCTCTCTCTCTCTCTCTCTCTCTCTCTCTCTCTCTCTCTCTCTCTCTCTCTCTCTCTCTCTCTCACCTTCTCTCCATCTCTCCGTGCAGCGTTGGTGGAGGAGATCTATAAGGCTCAGAGAGAGAGGGACCAGGCCGTGATGGCTCGGCTTCGACTGGCCAACGAAGAGCGAGACGAGGCCCTTCTCCGCGCCAAGAAGCTCCAGCAGGCCGCTACCGAGTGAGTGAGCACCGCTTCGCCACATTCTCATTTACCCCACTCCGATTACTCACGCACGCCCCAGGACTTCATGCATACTCCACAGGCCTCACAGTGGGTACTCCACTGAAATGTCACACTTGTTATCGGCTATTTGTCGGCTGGTATTAGCAAATTACCCCCTCAAATTTCAGCGTGACAATTTGATTGTGCAAGCTCACTTCCCTCAAACAGCATGCCTAATCAAAGCAAGCCCCATTAATGTTTAATTCCATAGAGCTAAGGCTCCCTCCTCCAGCATAGAAACAGTATAGGCACAAAGTCAGGGTGCCAGTCTAATAGGTAGACACATTTACTCAGTTTGCAAAAATCACAATTCACAATTTTTATCAATACAAAAGTTCACACCTTTGTCAATGCCAATGAAGTTGCTTTACACTCATGTATGGGAAGGGAAAATAAGGAAATATGAAATATAAGGGGTAAATAGGATATCAATTGTGAGGAAGGTGAGTGTGAAGAGCTCCTCACACATTGGACGTGGACCTGACGTTGTTCATGAAGCCTTAGTGGCCGACTTGCCTCATCAGCATTTAAGACATGCTAATCTAGTAATTCCAGTTTCAGCTTGTCCCCCCTCACGACAGCGAGGTTTTGCTGACCACAGTTTTATCTTTGAGATCTCTCTCTCTCTCTCTCTCTCTCTCTCTCTCTCTCTCTCTCTCTCTCTCTCTCTCTCTCTCTCTCTCTCTCTCTCTGTCTGCTTTGTTCTTCCCACTGGCAGACAAGGTGAACGAGCTGCTGGGGAGCAGAAAAGGACTTGGCAGGGGAGAGGTCCAGTATCGACTGGTTTGGAAATATATCGGGAGGGATGTGACATTTCATAAGAGTACCCTCTCCTGCGCTGCAAGCTTGTCAGTCAAGAGTTGCACTGTATAGGAAATCAATCCAGTCCTTCAGTGCAATAGATATTTACCGGCCTGTCTGAGGGAGACTAATTAGTGTGTGTGTGTGTGTGTGTGTGTGTGTGTGTGTGTGTGTGTGTGTGTGTGTGTGTGTGTGTGTGTTGTTGTGAGGTACTCCTTAAGTATGCCTCTTGAATTGTCCGTTCATTGAAGTGGCCAAGCAATATTGGGCGGCCACATAAGACACTAATTACATTTCCACATGGGGAATAAAATTTGATATTATGTGAAAGAAATCTATATTTCACTAAGCCCTCTGTGCAATGCCCTGTGAGGAACTAAATGAACACCATGTTATAACAAAATAAGAGCAAAAAAAAAATACTTCTATTGAATTATTTAGTTTTTATATTTTTCTGTTGATTGACTTTACTCTGGTAATGGAGTATTGTTCCCCTGGAACCCTCATTTGTTAATACAACCGAGTTCCATGCATTATTTATAAATTAATATTCAGATTGCGTTTAAATGAGGTGGAATTATGGCAGGACATGAAGCCAATTCCTACCAGGTCAGCCGCATGCCAAACAACCCCCAAACCCCCACCCCTATCCCCCTCCCTCCGCACACGCACATCTCATTACGGGGAAGATATCCCTGTCAGTCTCGAGCTGAACGCAAGTGCATTTCTGCTGCACCCCCTAAAACAAGGGTAATTGACGACCTTCCGGAACCCCATTATCTTCTGTTGAACACGGAGGAGTTCTAAAGCGCTATTCCTACTCCTCCCCTACTCTCTCTCTCTCTCTCTCTCTCTCTCTCTCTCTCTCTCTCTCTCTCTCTCTCTCTCTCTCTCTCTCTCTCTCTCTCTCTCCCTCTCTCCCGAGGGCCTCTCCTCAGCCCTGGGTGGTTGAGTATGTACTTTTATAATGGGTGGTGATCCTCGTGTAATGCCTTTGTAAATGAGATCAGGAGTTGTTGTGTTTTTTTCCTCCTCCGTGAGTGAGGCTGCAGAAAGCAGATTTACCATTTAAAGAGGCTAGCCACACAAGATGACACGCCAACGCTCACTCACCCACTCACTCACTCACTCAATCACTCACTCACACACTTGACTGGAGGAGGGCAAGACTGCTCATCATGACTGACTTGTGTGTGTTAGTGTCTGTGTGTGTGTGTGTGTGTGTGTGTGTGTGTGTGTGTGTGTGTGTGTGTGTGTGTGTGTCTGCCTCTGTGTATGTAGGCGTATGCACGTGCTTACTTCAGGGTTGGCAGAAATAAGAGATGCTTATTTTCCCCTCTTATCCTGCTTTTATTATCAACAATAATGTTATAACCATAATGTTATTTTATCTAACACTTTCTCATACCAATAATAGAATCACATATCACCACAAGCACTGGTTTTCTTGCTGTAAAGATAAAAAAGAGACAGAAATCACTGTAAAATGAAAACCAAAAGTCCCCACTTATCTTTTTCACAAGGAGGTTCACAGGGGCCCAGATTCTTGGCCTTGGCCTTGGTACTAGAGCATCAGCAGCAGATGACACCGATGACAAACTGTAAAATCCAGTGTTTTTTTTCTCTGGGCAATCTCTGGAGGTCTCTCCTGTAATTACAGTAACAGTGGCTCCCCCTGTGCAGCCTGGGCCGCACCAATGATTGCAGCAGCAGCAGCCCACCCGCTCGCTCCCTTACTCTCATATTGGCACATATGAACAGCTGATCCCAGCAGTCATATATACTAGTAAACTTTAATAACTTAACTGTTGGTCCTCCTGTGTGTGTGTGTGTGTGTGTGTGTGTGTGTGTGTGTGTGTGTGTGTGTGTGTGTGTGTGTGTGTGTGGCTGTGTGTGTGTGTGTGTGTGTGTGTGTGTGTGTGTGTGTGTGTGTGTGTGTGTGTGTGTGTGTGTGTGTGGTGGGGGTCATTGCTGTGAATGCCGAGAGCCTGGTGACACTTTTAATATGGCGGAAGCGTCTTGCGCTCCAGCTGTGCAAAACGGACAGAATGCAATTTAAACTGGGCTGTTGAGGAAGATTTAGGAAGCAGAGCTCATTTTACACTAGTAGAGGAAAGGTAACTGATGGCAGTGTTGTCGTTTTGTCCGTCTCTCTCTATCTGTCTCTCTCTCTCACTCCCTCTCCTTTTCTCTTCCTTCCCTCTATCTCTCTATCTTTTGTGTAGGCTGGAGAGTATTAACCCAGAAGAAAGTGATATGGTAAGCTCTACTCAGATCTTTAGAGAATTCATGTGGTCTCACTTTTATTTTATGTACCATCTCATAAGTCTTAAATAGAAGAAATCGACCAGTCTTCAGAACGGTAGACAAAAAGAACAATAGAAAAGGATTTCCTGACCGTGTTAACTGGGATATATAATCCCTTCTATATAGTTTGAACACAGTAACACAGAAAAATCCATAGAATCACATTGAGAAGTAAATAACCTATTGGTTAGTGACTCTCTATATCCCATGGGCCATGTACCCTTGGACTTGACTTTATTAGGAACAGACCGCAAAATGACTAATTTCACAGAGGCAGATTCAAAGCACTGTTGAATTCAAAAAGTTGTCAGTGACATTAAACCTGCACTTGTCAGTTAATTTTGGGTTCTGTTTAGTTCTGTGTTTTATGTGACGAAGCACCCTCAGTCATGGATGTTTTTTATTTTTAACTGTGAAATATTTCTTGACTGCATTGGATAATCTTCACAGTGGGTGTGCATGTTAACTAGAGCCTCATATTCCATACTCTGTGCCAAAGAGCAGCTCTCTTGTGCTTATTTTAACGTATATTGAACTTAAAGCGAGGCCTGCTCATTTTTTTAAGAGAATGAGTCAGACTTTGAGGCCACTTCTAGAAATGTTTATTCTGTCATTGCCATACATGTGAGTGTATGTGAGCACACTTGGAGTGGGATTTTATATGAAACTTTTTTTTAATCAAGTTTCTTTAAGTTACTTTCAGTGGCAAACTTAAAAGCTCATTTCTATGTTTTGTGCATGTGGGGCCTCAGGACCTGGAAGAGCTGCTGAATCGTGTGAACAGTGCAGACTCAGCCCTGGGCATCGAGCGCAGTGGGGCAGCCATCTTGGATCGGTTGCAGAAAGCCAAGGAGCGACGGGCAAAGATCACAGCAGAAGAGATGAGGACGGTGATGGAGGAGAGAGATGGTGCTCTAGCCAAGGTAAGACTCTCAGGAGTAACACAACCTTTAAGGACACACAACACTTCCTTTTTTTTAGCCTCCTGACCTCTCTGAGAACTGGTGACTAAAAACTAGACAGTGTTCGTTCTTAAAGGAATAGTTCGCCTCTTTATGAAAATTGGTTATTCACCCCCTTACCTGGAGTTACATATGTTGGTAAGAGCATTTTGGTCTCAGTGCTTGCGTTTTCCTAGCACCCCCAATTTTCCCCATTTTTAGCTTTAGCTTAGCATAGGCGCTGGAATGTGATGTTGCTAGATAGCAACTCGTTGGCAACTTTACTTTCCAGTCCCTATGCTAAGCTAAAAGTAAAATTGGGGTTACCAGACTAGGACAACGCATGCACTGACACCAAAATGCTCTTACCAACAGTAACTCCAGGTAAGGGGGTGAATAACCAATTTTCATAAAGAGGTGAACCATTCCTTTAAAATGCAGAATCGCATTGTATCAGCAGAATGAATTACTGCTCCGAACCCTTTAAAACATATTGGTTTTTAGGTATGGTAGATTGCGCTAACGGCAGAGGATGTTTATATTTTTCAATTAATGTCTTCAAGTTATGTCTTGGAAATATGTTTTTTTTATATTATGTATGAAGTTAAATCTTCATGTACAATACAAAAGAGGGACTCTACCTGATTGGGACAACATTTTCCAGCCTTCTCATAATTTATCAGGATTCAAATCTGTGTAAAAACAGACACCGTGGTCAGTAAAGAGTCTTCTACCCACATTTTTGTTACATTCAGGGTTAGGTCTCAAGCCCTACCACAATGTCCAAAACACACACGCCTTTATGGCCTATACAGGGAGATTTATGTTCTAGGCAAACGCATGGATTCACCAACACAGTGTAGCTCTTCTTCGAACATCTGACACTTGTCTGCTGAAAAAAGGAGGAGATACTCTTATCAAACGCTAGATTCAACCATACAGTACAGTGTGATCAGGGATGTGTATGTGAGTTTGAGGGTCAGCAATGTTGTACTACTTTTGTGTTACCCTTTTGCATAATTATCCTTTGCATAATGAATTAAGGGACCAAAGTGAAGCACTGTAAGCATTAAATTGTTCTTGTGGCAATACTGTTTTCAATTATTTTGTAAAATGCCATAGAACTAGTTGTTTCATCCCTAAAAACAGTAAGATGGGCTAAGGTTTGCGGATGGAGCATAGGTCCACCACCAATCTGCAGAACCAATATGCTGTGCTTCCTACAATCATTTATTTATCAAATCTGAAACGCATCACATGGTCAGCAGTGTTTTTCTCCACCCTTTATTAACAACTTTATTTGCTGTGCCCACAACTGAATGTTATCAATCAAACACACAGAGTTGAATAAATCAACCATGGAGAACATTAAAAGAGATAAAAACTGCTCAGCAAACAGTACAAAGCATGCTAGTAAGAGGTCATTAGAACAATAATTCTGCTCCATAATTCTGTCATGAAAAATGCTTGAGACATCTAACCTGGGGGGTAGTAGTTATGAAAAAAAATACATTGAAGACATAAATATGTTACAATGATGCTTTTTTATTGGCTTGACATCCAGGCATGGCCTAGAAATGAAATAAATCTGAGGAAACATTCATGTTATTGTGCTATGATATCCAAACATTTAGATTCTGAAAATTGAGGCATAGTTATCTAGTGGATCTTTATTTATTTTATTTTATTTATTTGTTTTTGAGCCAAAAGTTTGCCCTCTCTGCCCACCTGTCCGAGGGCACAAGTCGGCAGGTTGCGCCAGAGTTTTGCTGGCAGACCAGCACGTTGCAGTAGCAGCAGCAGCAGCAGCACTTTCCCGATCCTGTCGCGTCCTGCTCTGTGGCAGGGGCTGTTAGCGCCGCTCTTAACGCTGCACCTTGCCTGGAAAGGGTCAATCCTAACACTCACCGGCAGCCAACACTTAACACACCATTGTTGTGTACCAAGTCAAGAACCCGATTCCACCACAGGTGGAAAAAAAATCAAAGACATCTCTTTAAATATTGACTTGTACTACACCTCTCTCTCTTTCTCTCTCTCTCTCTTTCGCTCCCCCCACCCCTGTGTCGCATTCTATCTGTATCTCTCTTTCTCTGTCAGTGTTTCTCCTGTCTCTCTCCCTTTTCTTTATGTGCTCTCTCCATACAAGGTGTCTTTAACTGTCTACAGAATTACATACATCTGTGTTTATTCTTAAATCACGATTTGATCATTGAATAAATAGACTACTTAAATCATGTGTTGATACATACACTGCTGTGCAATCTCAAATATTTGATATACCTTCCTTACACACATATTTTGAGGGAAATGAAAACAAACAGGTGGGTAACCAAATATTGACATCCAGATATTATACAACATCATTGAGTTCAATAGCAGGCCAGTGGATGTGTTTGTCTGGGATTTCTCTGTTGATAAATAGACTGTGCATTACATCATGGGGCTTGTGTGTGTAAGAATGCTAAGAGGCTAATGGCTGCCATTTTTCCCACTGTTCCTGGGAGGTTTATCAGTGTGCATTCAACATAGGAAATCAGATACCTAATTTTACAAATGAGGTTATAATTATTCAATTCAACTGCTTGGGATGTAGCACTATATGGCTATTTCTTTTTATTATTATTCATTCAAGAAAAAAATTCAATTGTCTTGCTGTTCATGTCCATGTCTTGACTAGGATCGTTTAAAACCAAGAGCAATAAGTGATGAGTGATTTACAGCTAGCTGGTGCCATTGTATTGTATTCATGCATATGGCCATACAATTATCAGTTCCACCATTTTAGTTAACTAGAATGCCTTTTGTGCTTTTTTGTATGTTCCAGTCTTTTTTGTTGTAGTATTGTGGCTTTCTGTGTAATCCAATTACATGGAGTCAGAGAATTATCACATTCAGGGGAATGTGGCAAGGCATGTCAATCAGAGATGAGACTAGTGGCTGAAAAAGGCCCCAGATTCATAGCGGGGAGGAAATTCATCTGTGTAGGTGGTCGCCGACTGAAGGCACAAACTGTTTTCCTCCGGTCTGATAGATTTTTTTTTTTTTTTTTTTTTTTTTTCGTGCCGCCGGATTTGCAGGAATATTTATGATTGGGATCCCTTTCTTGCTGTCGTCGCTGCGGCGGCCGCCGCCACTGCCACTGTCGTCATGGCGGGCGACGGGCCCGGGTCCTTTTCCGACGGAGCGCGGCGGGAATGAAAAGGCAGGCAGAAGACGTGCGGAGAAGAAAGGCCACACAGCAGACGGAGCGAGCTCTGAACAAATGCGCCTACATGGACTGCTCACTGTGTCGGCGGCTGCACCTCCTTGGAAAAAAAAGGCAGCTGTTTCTTTTCTTTCTCCCCCCTACCCCTCCCCATCCCCCCGCCCCCCTTCTCTCTCCCTCTCCCTCCCTTTCTCACTTCTCTTTCTCTCACTCTATCTCTCTCTCTCTCTTATGCCTTGCGCCACAGGCTGATGTGGGGTAGAAGCATGCACATATGGATGAATCTCCCTCAGATGCTGCAAGGCAGGGAGGGATGACTTATTAGGGACCTGACTTGAATTTGAGACTTCCCTGTGAGAGCAAACAGTCTCCTGAGGGGGGGTTACTAGGCTCCCCCTGGCAGGTGGAGCGCCAGGATGCAGTTTAATTTCAGGTTGTAGTTGCAGGTTTGTGATCCACTCGCCAGTCGAGTAAGCTTTAGCCTGATGCCCAGACTCAATTTAGACTCGAGGAATGATTGAGCCTCCAGTTTGAGAGATAAATTCATAACTGCATCTACTTATGTCAATATGCCGGATGCTCACAGGTCTTTTCCATAAATCGCAAATCACATTTAACTTTTTTTTTTTTCTTTTTTCGTTTGATAGAAACACCCACCCATGTCCTCTCCACCAGGGTTGGGAACTGAGTATGTCTATATACTGTATAAAAAGCAGCAAAATCAAAACAACAGTTGGGATGGAGAAAAAAAACTGAAAAACTGAAAATAGTTCTAGATCTGTTGCGGAGAGGTCTTTTGCGGGGAAAACACCTCGATTGACACCCTGCAATTGGAAGCCGTCAGGCCCAAGCACAGCACTTTCTCCAGTGCCCTGGCGAGCCACCAGGCCTGACACCAGCTCCGCTCAAAACGTGGCCCCTGCTTTCGGCGGAGGGCAAACGCACGGCGAGTCCGGGGGTAATTTGGGAAGAGTGTTGCGCTCGGCCCGCCTAATCCCTCCGAGGCCCGGCTCGCTCCGCACTTCTATCCTTAAGGATTTCTTCCCCTCCCCTGCCGCTTCCACTATCCCTCTCTCTCCATCGCTTCATCTCTCCTTCTCTCTCCCTCTCTTCATCTATCCCTCTCTCCCTCTCTTCATCTCGAAGGGATTAGCCTGCTGTGGCAGGCAGAGGGCTGCTACATCCAACCGGCTGCTGGAATATGAAAAGCTGGATAAGTGTCGGGAGACATAAATCTTTTCCTCTCTCCTTCCCTCTTTCTCTCTCTCTCTCTCTTTCTCTTTCTCTTTCTCTCTCTCTCTCTCCCTAATTCTCTCTCCCTTTCCCTCTGTCTCTCTTCCTCTCTGCCTTTCTCCCTTTCTTTTATGCTCTTGCAGTCTCCAAGACTGGGGAGGGGGTTGGGGGGTGCTGGATTCAACGCTCATTCTTTGCACTCATCCAACAAGCCTTATTGAATTTCTTTCCCCTCCTCGATCTTGATAGAGTGCAGGCGATGTTGAAGCGAAGCAGAAAATGAAGTCAGTCATCTCTGACTGAATTACAGCTCTGATTGGTAGTGGAGATTTCTCCCCTCTTCTTCCTCATCGTCGTTCCTTTTTTTTTTAATTTACGCTCCCTTCGTTTTTGCAGGAAGTGTGCTCTCCTCTGGATTTCCACAGTGAAAAATTCATTTGGCCTCCTGCGCCACATCTTAATTACGCCAAACCCCTGCGATTTTTCGGCGAGATTTGATTGACAGGCTCACTCACGACGGCAAGGATCATAAAGCTGAACTAGGCTAATGTGTCTGCGTGTCTTCACACCCCATTTCACCTCCCGGCCGACACTATTTTGGGGTTTTGGAAAGGGTGGGTGTGAGGATGGTGGGTGGGGGGGGTGGTGTGACGGGGAGAGTGGGGGATTGACTGCCGTACACCACAGTGGGGCTTGGCGGTGGGTGCAGCGCGCTTCGAAGCGGCTGCGCTCTCCTTCGGCGATGGTGGACGACTTGCGTTTCTCTCTCCCAAACATCTGTTGCCTGAAGGCCATAACTCAGGCTGACACTAAAGAGGAGCTGTGTGTTTTGTCTGGAGGCCGGCCGTATTATTTTAGTCTGCAGAGGAAAGGGACAGGAGTTGGGAAGCGGGGGCCTGCCGGGGCCCCTGTGAGTTTTTGTGTGTGTGTGTGTGTGTGTGTGTGTGTGTGTGTGTGTGTGTGTGTGTGTGTGTGAGTGTGGGTGAGTGAGTGTGGGTGCGTGTGCATGTGTTTTATTTGCACGGGCATGCGAGTCTATGTGTGCGTGTACGTGTGTGTGTGTGTGTGTTGTGTTTGCGTGGGCAAAGCTGGAGAGTCGAGGAAGGCAGCTGGACATCGTTCGGTAGGCTCACTCACTCGCTCGCTCGCCCGTCGAGCCACAGGCCAGAGGACAGGGGTGGGCAGAGTGGCTGGTGGATGGATGGATGGATGGATAGATGGGTGGGTGAGTGGGTGGAGGAATGGAGGGGGAAGGGGGAACGGTTTACATTCCCGATGAGTGTCCTCGCGGCGTGGAATGTGCACATGGAGAAGACGCGCCACACATATGGACTGGTCCAAAACATCCCCTGGCCCTTAGAATAATACCCTCGGCCAGAGCCGCGCCAAGGCTGCATCCGAGTGGCCGGCCGGTGTGTTTGTAGTGTCTGCCTGCCTGCCTGTCGGTGTCACGCTCCGTCTGTCAGTGCAAGCTGCTGCACTGTGGAGGTATAGGAAGAGGGGGAGAGAGAAGGAGGAAAAAGAAAGAAAGGAGAAAAGAGAGGGGGTGGAAAGAAAACATGGCGTGCGAGAGCCGCAGGAGGAGAGGGTGCAGCCGCTGAATGATTCAGCATTATTTAAACACGCGCTACCCATCTCTTTTCACAAGCCTTAAATTTTCTTCGTTTCTACTCAACCTGGGCCTTAGAATTATGGAGGTCAACTGTGGTGACGTGAATTCACCACATATTAGAATCATAAAAGGTGTTGAAATCATTCACAAAAATACAGATCATGAATTGAGGATGTCTGTTTAAAGCCCCAATGTGTAACGTATATTACTGTTCAATATCAAAATATGCTTTACCTGTTGACAAGCTTGTCCTTTCTCATAAATATTACAAACCACTATTAATTCCATGTGTCCGTATTGGCTTGAAATTTCGCATTTGCACGCACATTAACTGGGGTAGACTCTCCATGTATTGCCGCCATCTTGGAATACGGAAGCTGAAAACGGTCATATCTTTCGTGTTTTTTGCTATAGACTGACCCTAGACCGATATCCACATGCAGGCTTCCGTATCTGTAATACGTAATTTGCGTTGTGTTGCGCTTAATTTTATTTTGAAGGCTACACATTGTACCTTTAAAAATGCTCTTCATAGACCTTGTAAAGACCCTGAAAATTTCACAGGAATTTAAAGGTGAAGTAAATGTGTACCAGACGAACATACAGTAGGAACCGTAGTCTACAAACATAATATATCTCAGTCCTTTGTGTACAAAATGAACGTATCTTGAGCAAATAATTATCTTTCTGAACAATGTTGGAACAAGGACATGTTGTGTAATGTGATTGGTGTCGTGTGTACGTTACAGTATTATTAGAAGACACTGTACAAATAATGACTTTGAATAAAGCTCCACATCTCGACACTGATGACTGTGTTTTCTCAAGTACTATTGAGATGGTGCTCTTAGTAACCACCTTGTGTCAGTCTGGTGTGTGTCTGTGTGTAAAAGACACTCCAGCTGAAACAATGGTAGCAAGAGAGAGAGAGATAGAGAGAGCAACGCAATGGACACTTCCACTGTTTTCTGTGTGAATGCATTCTCACTACTGTTTTTGATTTTCTTTCTCTCCCTTTCTCTCTCTCTCTCCTTTCCGCAGTGCAAGCGACTGGAACAGGAACTTCACCACGCGCGAGATCAGAGCCAGACCTCAGCAAACAACACCCGACACCTGCCCGCTGAAAACAATCAGGAGCGCGTCCGCAAGGTAAATGTCCCTCTCGCCGAAAAAGAATCTCCTCCTTAACCTCCCACGCCACCTCCCCTCCTCCTCCTCCTCCTTCTCTTCCTCCTCCTCCACCACCGCCTCCTGTTCCTTCTCCTCCATCCGTCTGCATTTTACAAATGAGGGGGCGTCCAGGCCAGCGAGCCCCAGGTTCCCCTCTGTCCCCAGTCTCTCCTGGAATATCTGCGCTGTGTACACTGTCGCTCAGCACGCTGGGTTGGTTGTTTGCCAACAGTGTTGTCTTTCAAAACTCCCCCCACCCGACATGAGGGTTGCGGCTGGGGTGGTGGGTGGCTCCTTAGACAAGCACCCCCAACCTGCCCCCAAACCACTTCTCCCCCCATACACACACACACACACACACACACACACACACACACACACACACACACACACACACACTCACACACAGAAACGTATGTTTCATTTATTAGTCCACACAGGCCCATGGTGGGCCCCTTTTGTTTCCTGTCGACAGGTAACCGTGGGATTGTTAGCTGACCGCGCGCATGTGGGGGCGATGGGCTGTTTAGGCAAACTCCACCGAAGGCGACGGTAACCTGAGGGTGGAGGGGGGTCGTCAGGGGTGACGCTGCAGTCGCTGTTGTCGTCGTCGTCACGGCGGTAGGGACCAGGGTAAACAAAAAGCCCCCCCAGCCTGCCTCTCTGAATTTATCAGATCAACCCCCGTGCCTCCATCAGCATAAAATGCAGAGAGGGGTCAACCTGGTGCTTTGATTCCTAGCAGAGTCAACAGCAAAGCAGGCAATAAGGGGAGATGAGGAGAGAGGAGGGAATATGGCGGCTGAACTGATGGCTGAGGGAGGTTAGAGGGCACGAGTGCCTCAAGTACAAGGGCAGGGCAGCCAATGGAGATGTGGCGGGAGAGAGGGAGATCCCGTGCTGGGATGCTGAAGACATTTCATGCATTTTTTTGAATCAGTGAGTGGCGAAGGTTTGTTTGCAGCACCTGGTGTGTGTGTGTGTGTGTGTTTGTGTTTGTGTGTGTGTGTGTGTGTGTGTGTGTGTGTGTGTGTGTGTGTGAGATGTGGTTGTTGTGTGAGAGGGATTGTTTGGGTGCATGCTTGTTTGCTCTAGTGTTTTGACTGCCATCTTTACCCTTGACTGTCTGCCACCACAGCTGAAGCCAGTGGGTATGAATGGCTAGTCGGCTGCTTGCAGTGGGGCTGGATGTTAGCAGGCCTTAAATCCTGCACAGAATCTCTGTTTTTGCCCGTGCATCCGTCAGAGAAAACAAAACATTTGTTGGCTGCAATAAACTTGTCTGTCACGTGAGTCTTTTCCACATGTAAATTTGCTACCCGGAGAAATGGAATAGGGTTTTGGTGATTGGCAGAAAGATTTTGCGTTTTCCCCAATAGTGCGACACATAGGAAGTGCATAGTCATAGAGTAAAAAGGTTTAATCACCATGCCAAATCAATGCTCATTTGCAACCTTAGTTAATGATGGTTGAACTAGCGAGCGACAATGAAATCCGTTGTGTCTAAGCTCACCTTTGTCAAAGAAAGGAATGCAGCAACCAAACAGATTGGCTTCCTTTGAAACTGAAATGCAATGTTTTGAACATATGCCCATTGTCCAACTGTGTGATAAGCAAAACAATGGCCTTTGAGGTATTCCGATGTATGGAAATAAAGAACTTGTTGGCTTCGAGTTCTTTGTCAAGACCTCATCCATTATTTCCTATTAGGGGATAGGCTGTTATGCCTAACTTGAATATCAGGTTTAGGTAGATATCTAGTGTTGATGAAGGGTAAAAAGGTGTGATCGAGGTGGATTCAGGATGTTTTTTGACAAACATTGTACTTTTCAGAATGGCCATTGGGTGAGATGACTAGCATATTTGCCACATATTTCAAAAAGAACGGGCAGTGCTTTCCAGCGATTTTAAAAGACTTAAAGCATTTCTAGCCTTTTTTTCTCCCCCTCTGTTCTTGAATGGGCTGGGAAGATGGCTTATTAAGAAATATATTAAATTTTGTTATTAATGTAGCACTTGGTTTTGCTATAAATCCCCTTAATTATAGATTGACTCCTGGGATTACAGAGCTGGGTTTTTAATTTAAAATGAACCGGGAACAGCTGTCGTAAAATTAGTCAACAGTGCTTGGAACAGATCCTCAAAACAATTTAAAAATGAACAGGACTTTGACTCACAGATTGACATTTGGGTTCAGAGGAGCTGAGCTAAAGTGTCTGTAAAAAAGAAAAATTAAAAAGTATATGCCAGCAAAAGCCTACATCTCTGCATTGAGATGTTACAATGAGATATGTTAAGGTTTGTCAAAATAAATAATAAAAAAAAAGCTAATTGGATCCATTGGACTAAATTGCCTCAAATTCACTCAGGTATCAGTGAGACATGGTGACAATTCTACTGATGTGAATTCTATTTAGGAGAAGACTGAAGGTGTTTTGAAGATAAAAAGGAATAGGAATATTTGTATTGTGCTACTGTGAAATTGTGAATCGGGCCAGTAAGCCAGCAGATTACTAGGAAGGGGAACATAGTGCACAAGATGTCTTTGACTAGCAATGAACCTGTTTTACAGACATATTTAGCACTGCTATGAAAGGAGACTCGAGAGCCCTGGGACTGCTCAGTTGGAGAGGTTAAGTGTGTGTGTGTGTGTGTGTGTGTGTGTGTGTGTGTGTGTGTGTGTGTGTGTGTGTGTGTGTGTGTGTGTGAAGTGAGAGAGAGAGCGAATATGATTGTGTGGCCATATATGGGTGCAATATGGCTGTGTGTGTGTGTGTGTGTGTGTGTGTGTGTGTGTGTGTGTGTTAGAAGGGGCGGACGGGCGGATAATGCTGGGGTCATCTGCAGCAGGCTGTTCTTCAGCAGAGGGGTCTGCCCCGGCCCTGAACCACCTGTGTTTGCTCTGCAGCTTTGCTTTCAGCACCCTTGACAGCCCTCTCACAGGGATCACACGGACATCGGGATGGCCCTGACGCCCACCGCCAACTCTCACACACACACACACATTCTGACCACACACACACACGCTGACACAAATATACTTTCACACACACATGCAGTTGCACTAACACCTACACACATACATACGCATGCAAATAAGACAGTTCTTTATTCTCACACACACACACACACACACACACACACACACACACACACACACACACACACACACTCACACACACTAATACAAATATACACTGTACTTTCACATGTACACAACCACATACACTCACACACACACCTGCAGTCCAATAGTGGCTCTACAGCTTAACCTATCACAGTACACAAACACACATACACATGGACACTCGTACACAGACACCCTTAGACTCCTTGGCTGCTGTGTTTGCTACTCAGCTCATATACACACATGTGCACACACACACACACACACACACACACACACTCTCATGCACTCAGCCTTATACGTATGCACATACACATACACACACACTTATGCAAACAGGAGCTTGCGCGCCTACAAATGCAAGCACACACGTATAGCCTGACTCACCCACACAAGCCACCTCGGCTGGTTATTGCTCATCGAGATTCTTCTGACGTTCATCTCTCTCTCTCTCTCTCTCTCTCTCTCTCTCTCTCTCTCTCTCTCTCTCTCTCTCTCTCTCTCTCTCTCTCTCTCTCTCTCTCTCTCTCTCTCTCTCCCTAGTTCTGTGAGTTTATTTGTTGGGTCAGGCAGCCATGTGGGTATTGAGTTGAACAGCCACCATAAGGGCTGGCGGTTATTAGCTCGTCATTGTGAGGGGCTGGTGGAGTGCTTTGTTACCAGGAGGGGAGCACGTCCACCATGTCACCATAAGCTGTGTGTGTGTGTGTGTGTGTGTGTGTGTGTGTGTGTGGCCTCGGATGAATTGGGGACGAGGAAAATGGCAGCCATAGAGAGTGATTGGCCTTGAGGTGAAGTGGAGGCTAACCAAGCCTCGCTAACAAGGAAAAACACTGGGAATAATTCCAGCCTTTTTTTTTACATGTAAGGAAATGTGCGGTTAGGAATTTGGCTTGTATGAAATCATCAAATGAAAAGAGTTTAATTATTAACCAGGGCTCTGTTATTAAGTTGTGTCCAATTAGTCTTAGTTCAGCATGAAGAACGGAACTTCAAGGGAGACACTTCAACCTGTGAGAATAGTTTTAAACCAAATATTTACTCATGAATTTAAGAAAAAGATAGATAGAAAGAGAGAGAGAGAGAGAGAGAGAGAGAGAGAGAGAGAGAGAGAGACTGTGACTGTATGGAATCATACAGGTTTGCATCAGCAGGTTCAATGGGCTGCCAAATGAGCTCATTGTGATGCACACTCACATTTATGCACTACAGTGTAATGACTCACTGCAGGATAGTAGCCTTTCAAAGGGTGTAATTGCTTGCCATAGTTGATAAGTTATTTTCTATTAACCAAAAAATAAAATTAGGATTATGTGTATTAACTGTATGAAATTCTGTCCAGTATAGACACAGTGGCATCCCCAGCCCTGTTGTTGAGTGATGACGGTGACACCAGATGCGGCGTCTCCCTCTCCCTCTCCCTGTGCCCTAAGTGGGTATGAAAGGCCATCCGCTTCCTGCTCAACCCCTCTCCTCTTCCTCACCCCTACCTCTCTCTCCACTGCCAAACGTCCTTAGCCAAAGGTTAAGGCTCGTGCTCTCCCCTTTCGCCCAGGTTTAATCACGACGGGTCATCGCCGACCCGCACCCTCTCTCTCTCTCTCTCTCTGTCTCTCTCTCTCTCCCTCCGACGGTCCTGATTTGGATAATATTGTAATGAACGGCGGGCGAAATACATCTGATTAAAAGGCGCGGGGGGCTTTGAAGTCTTCCACTGGAGCTCGCGGCTGGAGAAAAGCACATATTGACTTAAGAGGTTAGCCTCTTTTTGATGTGCTCTTTGACTTGCGAGGCCCGCGCGGTCCATAATTAGAATGATTTTCAGGCGCCCGCGCTGACTCGCACACGGGGTGCCTGCATGTACTTTAGGGCCAAAGGTCTTGATGAGGCTAGTGCCCCAGGGGCTGATAAGGCTGCCCTCGCTCTCTCTCCCTCTCCCTCTCTCTTTCTCTCTCTCTCTCTCTCTTTCTCTGTGTCTGTGTCTCCCTGGGCAGAGGGCACAGGGTGGCAGCCTGCGGTCCTCTCATCTCAGTCCCCCCAGCCAGAGCATCCAGCATGAAAGTCAGTGATGAATATATGAGTGTGTTGTCGTGATGAATACAGTATATCCACATTGAGGAGAGGGAGAATGGATGATTACTCTGCCCTTCCCTACATTCTTTCTTCTCACAGTATTCTACACTATTGACTTTTATGGATCTATTTAAACTGAGAAGTCATAATGTGCTAATAGCAATACACTGTTGCTATTGTTCTGTTAACGTTTGTCTGTATGTGTCTATTTCTACACACCAAGCTTTCTCTCATACTCCTCACTATGATCAAATTTGAACCCTTATGGTTTAACAAAGTTACTGTTTTTGTTTGATTTTTTTTAACTTGATTTGGTTATGAATAAAGTGTCAAATAGTTTTATGAGTTCCAGCTGTACACATAAGAGAAAAGGTTGTGTTAGAGTGTGAATAAATATTTGACCTGTTGAAGAAAGCATGAATAAGGAATAGAAAGGGTATATCTGAGGTATTGTTGTCATTTTTTCTAAAGTACTGATTATCGCCATCCTTTTAAAGAATAATATCAGGTTGTGGCGAATGTAATATGTAACTACAGCGAAACTAAACATATCGTCCCCTGCCTTTATCTTCCCATTTACGTCAGCGTTATTAAGCTGCATGAGCTGAAGGGAAGTGGCTTTAGGGAAGCTCGCTTAGGTCCGGTATCAGCAGGTGTCTCGGCAGTCACCATGGGGAAATGACTGGGCCTTGTTGACAGGTGTATTGGCCGGTTACCTGAGTGACGAGAGGGCCACTGAATGGTGAGGTGAGGGATTGTTGGCCGCCTTTCTTTTTTTTTTTCTTCTTCTTTTTTTTCTTTCTTTTTTTGTGCAGGTCTTCCTGTGGGGAGGCTGTTATCACACATGTGGCCCAGTGCGCTAGCCTCCACCCTGTGCTGTTTGATAAGCCACGGATGTCCCTCCATTTATTAATGAAAGAGATGGAGAGATAGCCATCAGATGGCCTAGCCTTACAGTCCCCTTCCACATGACCTGGACTTGTCAGCTTTCATAAATTACTGTCTAGACACACATATACATACACATACAGAAATATACTGTACATACACAAATACACACATACACGTAGCACTCAGTCTGGTATGTAAACAAGCAAGCTTCTAGAATGAAAAGAAACTTTTAGATTTTTTTTTTTTATCTTTGTAATGTTTTCTCTCTATTTATAATTCTTAAATGCACGCAGTCTTTCTTATTCATCCTGTTTTTCACTTTCGCAGTTTCTCGCTGAGTCTACTTTTGTGTGTGTGAGTGTGTGTCTGCGTGTGTCTGTGTGTGTGTGTGTGTGTGTGTGTGTGTGTGTGTGTGAATAACAATTGAGAATCTCCCTTTTGTGTCTTCCTCTCCCTGTGTGTCTTATCGTGTGGGCCTGTAGATTGCAGGCATTTACAGTTGGGGCAGACGCACTGTTTGCTTAGACTGCCTTCATTGTTTCTCTGCGCCCTTTCCCAGCTGTTGAGAGACGGGAACGATCAATACATCTGTTTCAACGGCTGCTTATTAGCTGTGTGTGTGTGTGTGTGTGTGTGTGTGTGTGTGTGTGTGTGTGTGTGTGTGTGTGTGTGTGTGTGTGTCTGACTGAGAGAGAGAGAGCATGTGTGTGCGTTTGTGTAGGAAGAGGAAATTGTGTGTGTGTGTGTGTGTGTGTGTGTGTGTGTGTGTGTGTGTGTGTGTGTGTGTGCTTGCCCCTGGTCTTACTGAAGAGAGGAAGAGAGCAGCACAGAATCTGCTGGGATGGTGTTTACCAAGCCCTCTTCAGCATTAAGTACAAGAAAGCTTTCTCTCTTTCATCCTTCCCTGTCTCTACAGCTTTTTGTGTCTCTACCCTCTTCTCTCTCTTTTTTCCTTTCCCTGTTTCCTTCCCAAGTGCTCTCTCTCTCACACACACACACACACACACACACACACACACACACACACACACACACTCACACACTCATTCTCGCTCTCCCTTCATCTCTCTACCTTTTCCCCCTCTCTCCCTCTCCCTCTCCTCATCTTGTATCATCCTCACTAAGTGTTAGTTGTGGAGACAATGGCCTTAGCTCCAAAGCTTTCTTGTCTTTGTTTTTTTGTTCTTCTCCTTGTTGGCAGGGATGGCTGGTGGTTTGTGTTTTAGTGATATTTCTGTGGGATGTGAGGTCTCTGGATAGACTGGGTAGACAGCAGAGGCTGCAGGAACCCCACCACATCCAGGTCTATTTGCCATAGAGGTCCAGCTTCTATTCCGACCACCTGCATCACCCCCCCCCCCCTCATTTCCCACTCCCTCTTCTTCTTGTAATATATGTTTAAAAGGGCTTGGATGGGATTCTGATGTGTGTGAGTGTGTGCTAATGATGTTGTAGATAAAGCGAGGTTGGAGAGCGCTGTTGCACGATAAAGTCATAAAGTGTCACGATGTGGTTATGGTCGATTACACTGATAATGGAGAGTTTATGGCCTGTAAACCAATCTGTGTCTGTACTGCGCTGATGGCCACCAGAGGTGATTATAGATTATGACGTTATTGGATTTTATGGTCCTTTGTGATGAGTGAGTAGAACCATGTGGTAATTTTACAGTTAAGCCAAAAAATCCAGTGGCTAGTCTTATTTAGTAAGATTTGCATATTATATGTGTATGTGTTTTTTTTTTCTTTTTGTGTATGGCTAGTCTTATTTAATAAGATTTGCATATTATACGTGTATGCTTTTTTGTATATTGAAGATTGAAAGAAATGAGATAAACCCCCTTGACCCTGAGCCGAAGAGCAGAGCAGATTGCTCCACCCCCCCGGGCGATGCAGAAGGTATCTGCCCTCTAGGAAGCAAATGTGGGCTACACCAATGGACAGGTTTCAGATGCTTTGCAAAGTGAAACGATGCTTGTGCTTGTTTACAGGTGTGAACTGTATGTGTGTTTGTTGTCGTGGATTTGAAACTCATAGGGGCAAGTCCATGGCTGCGGTTCTTGCGGTTAAAAACGTGTCTGAATGAGTCTGAATGAACATTCATTTCCTCCGGATGGCACATGCAACATTGTGCAGCTGACATATTATGTACTAGTTTATTATGTGTTGTACATCTAGTTTGTTTTCCGGCTATTAAAGTGTGTGTGTGTGTGTGTTGTGTATCTGTGTGTGTTTGTGTGTGTGTGTGTGTGTGTGTGTGTTTTCAGGAGGAGTTGGAGGCGACTCAGAGGGACCGAGATAAAGCCCTGGAACTCTGCCAGAAGCTGGAGGAGGAACTGCAGACGCTACGCCTGTTTTATAGGTGAGTGCATCACACATCAAATTGCCCACGCCCATACACACACACACACACACACACACACACACACACACACACACACACACACACACACACACATACACCATCCTGTCCATCTGCACGCAGGAATGCAAAACACATGCATTTCACAGCAGAACAAACATATTCATGCACACTCATAGCACTGGATACCTTGATATTTGTTGCCCCTTTTGCTATCATATAATGTCCACACACATACACAAATGCAGGCACACACACACACACACACACACACACACACACACACACACACAAACAAACACCATGCAAGTATAGCCAGACTCCCACCCTCTCCAAAGTTCACACACAAACAGACACAGGCCCCCAAGATACACATGCTCAGACACACCCACACACGACTCGACAAAGTGAATGTACACACACACACACAGGCTGCACTGCTAAACACACACGCACACACACGTACAAATATACTCACATGACACACACACATCCACATGAACTGCAAACCACTGCCTCGAGCTTTAATCCACACACACACAACCCACATTAACCCCCAAATGTACACAGACACACACACACACACACACACACACACACACGTTGCAGCACAAATGCAAACGCACACTGCTTTGGATAACAACACCCACACGCAACAAGACATTCTGATCTTCTGATCTGATTAAACCAGACAACATCAGTGAGCCCAGTGTTACTTTATACATTGGAAGTCATGCAGGCAGACAATGGCATAAATTGTTTACCAAATCATTTGTATAATGACCCAGTCAGCCCCACCTAGTATAACTGTAAATGCTGCTGTTGATCATAGTGAAAATGACAAACAGTCCATCAAACAGGCAATGTAGCCTATTCAACCCCGACACCACACATACACACACACACACACACACACACACGACCCCCCAACTTCCGTAGGCTCACAGCGCCTATTCCCCCCCCACCCCTCTTCTGTTCCATTTGAACTTTCTTAATAACAGTGCCCTTGATGCAGCCGCCGCTGCTGCCGCAGCTCTCTCGCTCTCTCCTTTTCGTCATTACACGGCCTCTTATTAAAACCGCCAAACATGCCACGTCGTACCCAGCCCTCCCGTCCAAGTGTTCGCCCGCCGAGCTCATATTAACTTCTAAAAACGACTTTTCCCACTTTATTTTCGCGCCAGGTTTGGAGGACAGAAATAGGCAAAGTCAGAAATGGCTTGAGGGCAAAGTCTGAGAGAGACAATAATGGCATTGTCATAAATATGTAATATGAAATGAAATGAAATGAAATACATTGTAGAAAAAAGAGAGAGAGAGAAAGAAAGAGAGAGAGTTGCCACTAAAGCTGTCAATGTGTTCTGTAGGGCATTGATTCAGAAATATTCCAGGAAACGTGGTGTGGTATCTCAACATGTTATTGCTTTGTTGCAATGGTAGTATTTGTCATCGGATCATTTGGCCTACATCGGCGGAAGCCACAGATTGGCAATTAAAGGAATCCGACTTTTTACCCATTTCTAAACATTGGTATTAGTATGCATAGCTGCTACCTCTTTGCCTGTGCTGGATACATGTATTGTTTGGCCTCTCTTACCACGGACCGCAGGTTGATGGATTAGACTGTGCAAATACGCTTGGCACCGAAACCACCCATTCTGGTTTGGTCGCATGGATCCGGTTTGAGATGGACTCGTATCCTTCTTCTCCGAGGCTTTCTCCCAGTCATCCTTATCTACTTATCTTCTGTTGTCTGTTTGACTGTTGGTGTCCTGGACACACACACACACACACACACACACACACACACACACATATATATATATACACACCCATCCTCTCTCTCTTTCTTTCTTTCTTTCTTTCTTTCTATTTTCCATGTAAGGATCCCATGTTTGAGAAATGGGGGGTTGGGAATCTCTCACGATTATCAATACTGCCACCATACTCCCCACCATATCCCCAAGACCCCAAAACCTATCTATACCCCCAAGTAGGCAAAAGGCAGTCATTGTATTCGCCCACACACCACACACACACACACACATACACACACACACACACACACACACACACACACACACACATGACACACACATATGCATTTGCATTGTGGGATGCCCAGCCGGAGTGGCTATCAGGCTGCCTGTGGAGCTGGACCTTCAGATGGGGGAATCCTTCCAGCCCTAACAAAGCTGCGAAGATGCCTCTCCGTGTTTGCTCTGAGGATTCCAACCCCCCCCCCCATTCTGCATTGTGTCCTCAGGATAACAGACAAGCTCAGTCAGATGAAAGAGACCAAACAGACATTAGAGAGTGAAAGAGAGAGAGAGAGAGAGAGAGAGAGAGGGAGAGGGAAAAGGGAGAGAGAAAAAGAGAGAAAGACAGAGAGAATGAGAAGTAAATAGGAGGATGGTGGGAGAAAGAAAAAGGGGTGGGGGTGGGGGGGGTGGGTTTGAGAAACTGGACCAATCCCCCTTTCAGATTCCCTCATGCCGCACGTAGACAGGCACCCCGTAGATATAAAATAGCAACAAATCTCGAGGAGAAGGCCTAAAAAAAGACGAATAAACGTTCTAGAACTTTCCCCGACTGTCGACCAGCTGTTTTAATGAGTTGGGATTGGCCAGAGGGTCGTGGCGTGGTGCGTGGTGGTGCAGACGGTGCTTTGTTTGAGTGGGAGCCAGGCATGAAGCAGAGCAGAAGGGGGGGACGGGGAGTCACAGAGCCAGACACACAGACAGACCCCTGCGCATTAGAGGTGCAGTCTGCCATTTTGGCCAAAGGTTGCCGATACTTAGAAATTTGGGCAATAAAATTGAGATCACTCCATGAAGTAGCGCCATGATTAGCTTATATTGTTTATAGTTTTGGCTTTGCCACCACATCTATGCTAATTGAATGCACACACACACACACACACACACACACACACACACATACACAAATGCACAGCTAGGTGACAGTGAGCAGCAATTAGCTGAATTGGAAAGTATAGATTAGAATAACAGACTCTGCCCTTCACACCACTCAGGGCCCAGGCTGAGGCCTAGCCTCAATATCTTACCCTCCCTCCCCTGGGAGAGCTCCCCCTTCACACACACACACACACACACACACCCCTTGCCCCTTTGCCCCACCACTCACCTCCCCTCTCATTATCACGCCGGGCCTCACACTTAACACCTGAAATTCAATAGTCATTAAGAGACATTAGGCTTGGCTGCCATTCAGGTGGCCGAGGCCAGCAAAGGGGTTTACCGGAGACTGACTCACTTCCTGTTTTTGAGGGAGGGATGGCAATGAATGATTTGCTATCTACCCACGTGATTTGATTTTGTATTATGAATTTTGCCAGTGGATTTTAAATGTTTAAAAAAGGGGGGAAATTATTAGAAAAATTACCCCTGTCAATTGGAATACCCAAACTATTCATTGTCATTGTGATAATTAAAAAAAAAAAACTGTTATTGTTTCTGCACTTCCAAAATGTCCCTAAGAGTCTTTTGGAAATGGGCTGGTAGATAATCTCCCTTAGCTACATCAGTGAAACTAGGGTAATGGCTGAGATATGGCTATTAGAGTGTTTGTTTACCAAGATAAAGTCAGGTGACCAGGAAGCGGCGTCATGACACCTGGCATCCAGTCACCGGCAAAACACACAAGCCATGTTGCACACACCGCCTCCTCCGCCACCACCGCCACCAAAACAGCCTGCCGGCCACCAATAAGCCCAGGTTTGCCCGGCAGATCAGTCTCAGCCTCGGCCTTGCAATCTGTGCTACAAAATACATTTGGCGGATTTTCGGCAAACCCACGCAGCAAGCCAGATTCACAGAACAGCGAGGAGCTGCGTAGAGGGGGCCAATTCAAAACACACAGCAGTGTTCTGGCAACAAACGTGCACACACACACATTCGCACACACACACAGACACACACACACACCACCCCCCAGCCCAATTTGATCCCCTACCCCCCTCCCTCACCTAAATTGGTTTCTGTGCTGGAACACCATGCAGACAGGTAAGCAGCATGCCTGTACACTGATGCAGGCAAAGACCGAAAGAGAAGAGGGAAGATGGAGTGATTTTACAGAGAGGGAGAGGGAGGGAGGGAGAGAAAGGAGGCAAAGACTCAGAGCTGTCAGTCTGGACTCGGGGTGATTGATTTGTGTAAGGAACAGTCCTGTTGAGGCGTGGCGGTCTTGTTTACTCACTCACTAAAAGGTTGCTGTGGAGACCCTGTGTGTGTGTGTGTGTGTGTGTGTGTGTGTGTGTGTGATTGGTATGGCTTCCCCCTCATGTTTTGACCTCTGTGTTTGCGGTGAGGGCCAGAGATAAGTCTATATTAAAAGGTTATTTTACATATCCCCGATAGCACGCCCCTGCTCCAGTTAACCATTAAGCCCTGCGCAGAATTGGTCGCCAGGTACGTTGGGAACCAGTTCCCTTGATTAGCTATCTGATTACGACGGTTAATCATTAACACTTATGCCCAGACTGGCTTTACAGTTTTTGCTCTCTCTCTCTCTCTCTCTCTCTCTCTCTCTCTCTCTCTCTCTCTCTCTCTCTCTCTCTCTCTCTCTCTTTCTTTCTCTCTCTCTCTCTCTTTTACCTCTCTCTCTCTCCCTATCTGGTTAGATATCTACTTAATCTATATTTCTCCACTCATTCCATGTACAAATCTACCCATGTCTATAGCACGGTCACTCATTTGTTTCCTATTTTACTTTCCCTCTCTCTCTCTCTCTCTCTCTCTCTCTCTCTCTCTCTCTCTCTCTCTCTCTCTCTCTCTCTCTCTGAAAGTGGGGCAGTTTGTACACAAAGTAAAGCAGAAATGGGGTCATAGTTATGCAAGAGATCCCTGAAGGCAAATTACAAAGAAAAGCTTTAGTCACTGGTTGTGTTTATCTTCGGAGATGCCCAAAACAGTGAGTGAACTGTGTTTGACTGTGTTTACAACTGAAGTACAGTATCAGGGGGCAAAAAAAGTCTTGACAACTCAACTAGACGTGCCAATGAGAAAAGGTCAAGGCTGATAATCTACAGTATATCACCTCCCAATACGCCAAACTAGACACCTACACATCCTTTATCTAATCTCGTTTACCGGTATAAACATCGGATTCATCACCGTATTCACTGTCACGTTTCCAAAAAGCGCCAGCTCTGCTTGGGCAAACTGATGCAGACACGAGCAATGGACATCAGTCACTGATGCCTCTCCATCGTCAGCCCCCTTAGGTGCGTGTCAGGGGCGTATTTGGGAGATGGATCCACCCGGGGGCATGGGGGTGGGAGCTGGAGATAAGATAATCCATGGCAAGGCAACGTGCTCGCGCCCTTGTTTGTCACTGCCACTGGACCTTGGTACCCAATATGTTTGCATTTAATTAAACAAAACACACAAGTTTACATCGCTGGCTTGGCTATCAATATCACATCCCAATTGATTACTTTCCCCTTCTAAAGCGGGAGGAGGAAGAACAAGTGGATAGGCAGAAATGAGGAATGGAAAGAGCAAGAGAGAGCGAGAGAGAGGAGGGGGGGGGGGGACTGGTCTGAAGCCTGACGTCTCCCTGAAACTAATTAAACCAGGGACAAGAGGCCAGAGTGACTAATATGAGTTTAAGGCAATAAGCACACGGCCCGGCTCCTCCTCAGCAGACAAAGACTGGTGACCATCCATCAGGCTCCATCTGTCAGGAATTGGACTGCGCTTGTATGGCACTCGAGCAGAGGGGACTAGCTACGTGTGTGTGTGTGTGTGTGTGTGTGTGTGTGTGTGTGTGTGTGTGTGTGTGTGTGTGTGTGGTGGTGGGGGGGGGTGGTATCTACTGAGAGGCATTATTGGTGGTGTTTTTCAGGCGAGGCCCTTGGCTCAGGATATTGTGTCTGCTGAGAGCTGTTCCTCACTGCTGCCCTTGCGATTGCCGTTTGCTGCGGCAGCCTCATATTTGAAGGTCTCCACCTGCCCAGGAACCTGACGGGCAGGTGTGTGGTAGTCAGTGTTTGATGAAAGGGTGTAAAGTCTACCGGCTCCTCTTTCCTAGTAAAGGTTGGGTGGGGATAGGGGTTGTTTTTTTATTAAACCGCCACCCATTTGTCATTCCACCCTTTTTGTAAAGACTGGTGAAAAGTGATCAGAAATGGGTATTTGTCTGTGTGTGTTGGAGGAATGGGAGCTGAAGTGTGTGTCGGTGTGTGTGTGTGTGTGTGTGTGTGTGTGTGTGTGTGTGTGTGTGTGTGTGTGTGTGTGTTGATTGAATAAAAGGTCTCATAATCACTGTCATTTTACAGCACATGCAGAGCAAACATGCAGTTGTAGTCATGCTCTTAATTTGTTTACTTTTAAAAAGTTTTTGCATCATGAACTGTTTTCTTTTTTTTTGCGCTGCTTAAGTTAGCTATAGATTGAGGACTTGGAAGGATTTTATAGTGCTAAGGAACAGCATGAGGTCAGTTTGTTGTGGGTTCTCCATATCCATTCAAACATAATTAAATTTCCTAATTAAAATCACTACACAGTTTTGGAAACCAGGAGAGATTATTTTTGTGTCCCTCAAGATGTTTATCTCGTCTCCCCTTTTTTTGTGTCCCTTTTTCTGTCTTTCTTTTTTTTACTCTTTCATTCTCTTTTTGTTAAATCCTCTGTTTAATCCTATGCATCTCATTGAGACACATCTGTGTGACATTCACCTGGAGGGTGGCGTGATTACGCTGCGCTAGCTCGCCTGCCGGTGCGCTAATGTATTCCTCTTGACATTCTACAGCGCCCTCCAAGTCCCCCTCCTTTTGAGGCATTTTAAGTTGAATACGAAACATGGCCATGCGCATCAGGTCATGAATTGCAGGTGAATGTTTCCTATCATCAAGGAGGTAAAGATTGTCACCTCCTCTGCCTGTCCAGGTCTAGCGTCTAAGAAATTGAAGTGTGTGTGTGTGTGTGTGTGTGTGTGTGTGTGTGTGTGTGTGTGTGTGTGTGTGTGTGTGTTCAAATTTGTCCATGGACATTTTGTGTGTGTGTTCATGTGCGTGTGTGTGTTTGTGTGTATGTGTGTGTGTGTATGTGTGCGTGTGTGTGTGTGTGTGTGTGTGTGTTTATGTGTCCAAATTTGTCCATTGGCCCATTGACATTTTGTGTGTGTGTGTGTGTGCGTGTGCAATTGTGTGTGTGTCCAAATTTGTCCACTGACATTTTGTGTGTGTGTCGGTGCGTGCGTGTGTGTGTGTGTGTGTGTGCGTGCGTGTGTGTCCACATTTGTCCACTGGCCCATTGGCATTTTCCAAGTGGCCCTGATGGAAGGGGCCGGTCGGAGCGAAGCAGAGCAGAGCAGAGGAGACTTGGCGCTGAGCTGCCCCAGACTGAGATGAGGGCTGTCACTCATCGGCCCCTGGCATGTGCTCCTCCTAGTTCAAATAGTGCCGTGGGTTTCTCTGGCAGCCAGGCCCACATCCATCAGTTTGTGCGGTGGACACTGAGCCCCGGCCACAGCTGAATAAAGCCTTTCCTCATGGTGTCATTTGGTTACAACAGTGGAAGACTTTTCTCTACTTTCTGCCTCAAAAGATTAACTGGCCATCAGTGGCTTCCGGTGGAGATTACGATCGTAAGGAAATGTGTCTCGGTGGTTTCTATGTGGTCAAGATATATTAGAGAGGGGATTGTATATGGGAATAGTTAGCCATACATGTGCTGTCTTGTCTACAACATGAAATCATTAATTGAATATGAATGGACCTCTCTTACAGTCAGAACGTCATGCAGGTGGAGGAGACTGCGGTGAAGGAACAAGGTGCTCTTACACCAGCGTCACCTTTGACCTCTGAGGCTAAGGGGAACCAGAACCAGGCCCTGGTGGCCCGTCTGCAGCTGCTGGCCAGCGAGCACCAGAACCTCCAGGCCCAGCTGCGCCGGTCTCAGGATGCGGAGCGGGAAGCCAGCGAGAAGGTCCAGAAGTGAGTATCACATCAGACGTCAAGTCTGGTCCAATGCCGTGTCTTCCCAGCAGGAATCTATGAGTAACTGTCTCGAAACCTCTCAGACGTTAGACTTGAGTACCAGTGCTGAGAACCACAGCCACATCCGGTCCCAGTTAATTCCTCACTCAGCAAATCTCAGTGAGACCTGTTATTTACTTGCCAATATTGAAGAGCGTCATTTAAAATTCAAACTGAGGACTTTTGTGCCCCAAACCCATCCACTCCAATGGCCACATACAGACATGTATTCCCAGCCTTAAGAGCATGTTGCAGTGTCTTCATGTGTGTGAGGGGGAAGGCGTGTGTGTGTGTGTGTGTGTGTGTGTTGTGTGTGCTTGCCTCCACATTCTTACTCACACACTTGTGTGTGAGGCCCTCCCATCCCCTCTCTCTCTCTCTCTCTCTCTCTCTCTCTCTCTCTCTCTCTCTCTCTCTCTCTCTCTCTCTCTCTCTCTCTCTCTCTCGCCTCCTCTCTCAACTCCTCTCTCCCACACACACATGGGCTCCCCATGCAATGCAAACAGTTCTCACCCTACTCATCTGTTTGCACGATGAATTAACAGGGGGATGGGTTTTAATGGGGGGAGAGGCAGGAACTAGAGACAGAGAGAGATGGGGAGAGCTCAGAATCCTGGGAAGATACCCCCCAGCCGCCCCTCCACACACACACACACACACACACACACACACACACACACACACACACACACACACACACACACACACACACATCTCTTTCGCCCTCCAGTGCGGGGCTGCTAGCACCCCAGAAGAGGGCCCAGAGTAAGGAGCCCAGAGTGGGAAGCAGAGAGGGAACACTGGCTATTGTATTTAAACGAGGCTTCTTGAGGGGCTTAGATGGGGCAGGAGGGGTCATGAGAGGTCTGATGACAGAGATCACTGATGCTCCAACCGCTCCCTGTCCTGTCCTGTCTCAGTGTCACTCTCGTCTGATAACAACTCTTAAGTTTCCCCGGTTATTGTTGGGTTGTTTTTTTTTTTGTTTGTTTTTCCTGTTCAATATTATCAAACCACTAATTTGTTTACAT